>JAODXP020000004.1:3852353-3887353 GCA_027497455.2 Sardinella longiceps | reverse complement strand
GACAATTTAATTAATGCTTTCAATTGGAGATTTGGACATTAAACTGAAACATTTTCTTTCTTTTGGCAATTTAATGTGCAGTCGTAAACATATAGTTTAACAGCAATAGAGAAAGCTAGGGTAGCCTACGTCAGAGACACTAAGATTTAGCCTAGCATTTGACTTGAAGGGTACAATATAACAATGAAGTTAGTTTAAACAGCTGCAGTTCAATCTTTTCCAAAGAGCTGCAGCCTGTGTCATTTTATGTAAGAAAACATTGATTTGTGAGAAATGGTTCCCTGGTAGTAACCTAGTAAGTAGCTTACTCTTAACCAATGCTAGTTAGTGCATTAGCTTACTTGTTAGCTAGTGTTAAATTGCTTATTGTCAGTATATAGCCAATAGGGCAGTATTATTTTTTGGCAGGGAAAATAAATGGCTTTAAGAAGTGTAATAAACTCGTTTTTTTTTCACCTCTCATTCACTAGAACCTGTCAAAGACCTTAATAGCAGACAGGCCAGAGATAATAGAGAAATAATGATACACATGCTAACCTTTGCAACAGGACAGTCCCTCCTTGCTAGTGCCGGATGACGGGAGGTCACAGACTTCTGGACATTAACTTTTTGTCATTCTCCCTGGAAGAAGAGGACCCAATGCCAATGCAGCACCTGATGGCATCAGTAGCCCACCAAAGGGTACAGAGTGACTTAACTGGTGCTGTGTTCACTTCAGCAGATGCTTCAGCATCAGGCTGCCTTCAGAGGAGGTCTATGCACTCAGATTTTTTTTTGTGTGTATTTTTGTCATTTGTTGTTTACTTTATCTACAGCAGAGAATCTGTAATATCAGTAAAATTGTACTAATGTGAGTTTAATTGAATTATGAGTTAACTGTTTTTTTCTTTTTTCTTTTTGTTTGATTGACTGCTTTTTAAGTTAAACAGGTATATTTGTTTTTACAGTGTATAACACACAGCCAGGAAGTAGTTTTTTTTTTCTATTGTAACAGAAAAAAGACAAATAAGACCCATAGCTTTGAAAAATGTGTGTAAGCAGTTTTGAAAAAAATTAAAAAAAATTGAGGTTTGAGTTTGAAATGCTGACACTCGGGGATGAGCAGTCAAACATTTTACTGTAATGGACTGAAGGAGAGGAGAGGCAGGCACTGGAGCCGCTGGGTAAATATTTTGTGCTGGGCTGCCCGCTGCTTCATGTTCACAAATAGCATGCAGTCAGATCAGATTTGGTGTGAGAGTGGCACACCAGACAATTAGCTATTTCCTACTACTACAACACAATGTAGTGTGAGGCTTCCAGGGGTAGAGAAGGAGGGGGAGGTGGCTGTTGCCATAGGGATGTACAGCTTAGAAACAGTGTATATGCCCTTCTCAAAATCATGTGTCTGTGAGGGGCAGGTAACACACACACACACACACACACACACACACACACACACACACACACACACACACACACACACACACACGCAATGCATGCAGTTCTACACAAATCCCCACCATATGCAAACAAAAGAAACATTCCTTAATTGTTAACTTCCTCTATCCCTCTTTTACTCTCTGTCTATTTTGCCGTCTTATTCTGTGGCCGTGGCTGAGACCGGGTTGAATGCGGTGGAGGCTATCCATGCATTGGATAGCCTTCATCCTGCAGATGAATCTCTCTCACTAAATAATCTTGTTTAATTTTTGCTTTTTAACAGTTGTTGAAAGATTTAATGTCAACCAAAGTCAACCCTAAGTTGCTGTACCCTCCTGTTGTTTTCATTTCTTGCTCACAACTTTATAATGTTGTAAAAAATGACTTAAGCATTTTTAACTTGAGATGATATATACATTAGCAATGATTATCATCAACTTTGGTGACAGACCTCTGCATTAACTTGTGCTGTCTTGAATATTACAAACTAATTGTGGCCTGTATAGCCTTAAAGGAAAAATCCGGCTGTGAATCAACACGTAGTCCTACTGTTTTATAGTGCCAAGCGCTATTGATAGCCACCTCTCTGGATTTCATGCAAGGCAGACTGATATAGCGAAACGGCAGCTAACGTTAACAGAATGGGGCATTTCAAAACGAAAGCAAATTGATTAGGTTTCGTTTTTGACATGCCTCATTCAGTTAGTGTTAACTGCCATTTCACAAGCTCGGTCTACAATACACAAAATTCGATCATTGAGGTGGCTTTCAGTAGCACTTAGCAGTATAAAACAGCAGGGCTACGTGTTGATTCACTCTGGATTATACCTTTAATGAACATTATGTAGCCTATCCTAGTAACCAAATACTCAATTTCAATCTGAGTTTACGAATGCATCTGTTTGGATACTGTTCTACTGAACAGTACACTTTGAAATCTCAATAAACAGATTATTCATGGCAAGTAACCACACTCAAGGAGGGAGAGATTGTATTGCAAATAGGCTTTTGGTGGGGTTTGTCACTGGGGAGGTGTGTTTATGTTTTTGTAAGCATAGGCTCACCACCATAGAACGTGAGTGGGACGTGTCCTACTCACATTTTATCATTTTACGCTTGGACCCTCCCAGATTGGACAACAACATTATCCAGCACATTTTCTAATCCATTGTGTAAGAATCCATTCTACTTTTTTGAATTGCGAATATATTGCTGTAAATTCCCATAAATTCCTGTTCATTCCCATAAATTCCTGTTAATTCCCATGGAAAATTTCCAACATAGACAATTCCCGGAATTTTGCAACCCTATTCATGTCGCATCGTTCCATAGGGGAACTCGACAGCCTTGAGGTCTGGACGTACACCACCTAAGAAGGTGTCCATAGAAGACAACAAAGTCTGCTGCTCAGTATGGGAGGGGAAAAAACAGCCATTCACAGTATTTGGCCTTTCTGCAATGTGATGTGGTGACCGTCCTGTAACAAGCTGATGCCAAGGCATCTTTTGGCAGACATGTAGCCTTTCTTAATTCTGTAATATGTCCAGGGTAGAACAGTATAGGTGAAGAGACCAAGGGGGAGAAAATCCCCTAAAGATTCAGTGACTCCTTATTGCTTTGACCCCTATCAGATGCAGTTTATTGTATGAGTCAGCCAATTGTGTTATTGAACGAGCTGGCATCAGATATTAAATTATTGAGTGACCCAGCTTCACTGGCATGCCAGGGGATCAATTCCACCTGATGAAATATAGTGCTTTAAATGAATGACACAATGAAAAGTATATGAATGCCTATGTACAGTCACTGCAAATGAGTACAAAAGTGTGCCAAAAAAATAATAAGAGATACATAAATGGGAGCAGCGTGCAGTCATCCATAGAGGGTAAAGGCAACTTCATTAAATCAATAATGCTTGCGTCTCACAAAGCCAAAATAAGCTCCTGCTGTTGACGAGAGAAATTAATTTTGAATTGATTGCAATTCCAACAAGTTCTCCCATAATCTCCAAATCATCACCAACAGGGTGTCCTTGTTTGACAAAATTTACAATGACAACAATCTCTTTGTGTGAAACGGCAATCACACTGGGAGAACTTTCAAGATGCTGTCAGCTTCCCGAAACGAAGAACTCTCACCGCACAATAAATCCAATTAGATTCCAGCATACTAGCGTATAGAACACTGGGGGCAGAAAAGAAAAGCAGGCTCATTTGCACAAGAATGAATATATATTTTTAAAGACATTAACATTTAAATAGCACAACAAGATATCTCTGAAACAGGCTAATCCACACTGTTTCCATGCAGAGAGGGAGATCAAACAACACAGAGCTACACAGTTTTCTGTTTTTATTGCTGTTATTTGATCTGACAGGGATTTGTGTTGGGAGTACAGACAAAAACAGTGAGAAGAAAGTGTTAAATGTGTATGTGTGTGTGCGACATGTATCCGTATCTGTGTGCACTGTGTTTGTGTGAGTACAAGTGTGTATGTGTGTCTGAGCAAGCGAGAACATGCATCTGTTTGTGTGAGTATGTATGCGAGAGAGAGATAGAGAAAGAGAGAGAGAGATATGAAGATGTGTGATAGATAACAGAAGCAGCCAAGTAGGGTAGAGAAGGGATGTACTGTAGATCCTCCCTGCCATTTTCATCTCATGTGTCCCCGTCTGGTGAATGCTTCCGCTGTGGGACAAGCTCGGCCCCGGGGTTGAGGAAAGGTCAGACACGTCCGTGCTGCATCTAGGAAACAGCACATTACTCCATGCTGTTTTGTCCACAAAATTGTGTGCTTGACTATCTCTTCACGTTTAGCATAGACCACGGACCATAATGTTGCTGCAAAACTGGTTTGAATTGCAGATCCACAATGGGGAAGGGCCATATGACAAAGAAGAAAAACAAAATCATGGGTGAAAGCTGCTTATATATTGAAAATTAAGATGTTTCAATGAGCAATGAGGGTGTGCAGTTTGAATATTGTAAGTTTGTTAAGACCAAACTAATTGTCTTTATGTATCATTACTGGGAAGATCCCTTTGTGTGATGTTTCCTAAATGAACGGAATCCCTCTGAGAATTCACAATACTAATTACATGGAAGGTTTTGTTATCAAATCACACTGCAGCTGCTGAGCTGTATTTTAAATGCAATATCATACGGTTTCTTAATGAAAAAGTGTTAATTGACTTTACATATAATTAGACTTCGCTACATACTGTATAGCCTACATTTCTGCTTAAAAGTCCATTGAGCACAGTGATGCTGTGACAAGTGTCTGTATACAGTTTCTTAGACTGAGGGAGTCAAGTTCCTTGTGTTTTGAAGGACAGTGTCATTTTGATGTGTTTGAAAGACACTACTGTCAGCTGCACAGCTCACTCATCTCCCATGTACCTCATGTGTTCTCTCACCCTCTGCATCTCTAAGCACACAACTGACACAATTGCATCATTAAAGTTACCTTTTTGTCATCTTCAAGAGGGTAGTGCCTCAGCTGGTAGATAGATTCCAGTCTTAGACAAACAGTACCCTGTAAACCCTAACTGCTCTTCGAACTAAAAGTATTAGTGGAAATTGATTTATTTCTATCAGTCACGGCCTGATCTAATTGTTTTGAATTTAAAATTTGGATATGAATCTCCAGCCAGCCATCACTTGTAACCATGTCTGGGCATACTGTAACAGTAACAGACGCTGTTGTAGATGCTAATTCTAATTGGGTGGTATGGATGCCTTGGATGGATGCCTCCATGAATGTATATACTGGATACATAAAAAAGACACATTTCTTCACATCCTGCCATCCTCTACTTGGTTGGTGATTGGAAACAGACCACATCTTTTCAAATAAATGCACTTCTCTCAGCAGATGTCTCCATACCAACCAGTTTAAAACAAAACAATGCCCTGCAAAATACCACACAGTAGACTACTGCATGCAGAGCTTGAGCAACCACTGACAATTGCTTCATTGTAATCATCCCATTCTTTTCATTTGCAAAGAATATGTGTGAGACAAACATCCAGCAAACGTTCCTGTTCTGATTGTAAATCAAGTATCTCCTTTGGACTGGGACATGGGGCACACAATGCACCCTGAGCATGGGAACCTGCAGGCCCTTCTCTGCACAAGAGAGGGAGTGAGTCAAGGCCCTTTGTGAGAGCACCGCTGGGCACATGGGCAGGGTGGCATGGGGTCACCCTCTCCAAGGCATGGTGGACTCTTTTGCTGCACAGGTCAACCTCTCAAGCCTCACAACTCAGCTGCCCTGCCTACCCAGCTGCCATAGCAACCCGCTAATAAACACACATTCCTTATGTGACTCTGATGAGGGAGGGAACACTCCCTGTCATCCATTCACAGAGTAGAAGGAAAAGCCATTTGTTTCAGTTTAGCAAAGCAATTGAAGCGCTCAAAGACCCATTGACTGCAGAAGAGAGTTTAATTCAGTTGGCCAGTCTCTTAGAGTTGTCCGTCAGACTAGGACACAATGGCAACATCCTGTGTGAGCAAAGGACTCTCCCTTTGTTTCTTAAACAGAATGGTAAGTCCATTGTGTTAGTCAAGAAAGAAAATGTAGTTTACTCTTAATTGGTTGTATGTAAAATGAAACAACAACAATAATAAATACATGTTTAAAAATGGTTTAAAACTGAACATTGATGTGAATAACGAATATAATATATAGAATCTACAAACAGGGAATCCATAAAAGCATGGTGTGTGTCTTAAAAACAATTATCAATTATGGCATACATATAAAATAAATACGATTCCTACTTAATTAACCTTCCAAGTGTCCCTGCTAATTTGAGGCTTCTTGCTTGTGCAATAATGTGTGTGTTCTCCCTGCCTTCTCGTCCAGTCTGAGGGGAAGATAGGGTTAAATGGTGAGGGAGGGTGAAGGTCCCCCCCATCCCCATCCATGCACCACAACTGCGTGAACAAGTACCACTCTGCTAGTAATTATGTGGTGCTGGCCTCTCGAGTCCCCAAGCACACACACTCCCCCCCCCCCACACACACACACACACCCCTGCATCCTCCACCTCCCCCAAAAGGGTAATGAGAGGAGTTTGGTGGCAAAGAGAAAAAATAAAACAAAACAGAAGAATCGCTTACTGGATTCCATTCATTTACATGTAAATGACGAGTTCAGTAAATGTAAGGAGGCTTAGTAATTACCAATTAGATGTCTGTTCCACCTCAACCTGTATGCATGTGCACGTGTGCTTTTGTGTGTGTCTGAGTCTGTGTGTGTGTGTAAATGTGCGTGTGTGATGTACCTGTGTGCGTGTCTGTCTGTCTGTCTGTTCTAAAGGAATGGACCTAGGAATACTCCCCCCCCCCCACACACACACACACCCCTCTCTCTGTGCATGAGTGCACATGTGTTTGTCCATCTATCTTCTATGCCCATAAAAAAACAAAATCACATTTAGTTGGTGTAAATAATTTAGTTGGCCAGTAAGTAAACATGTAATTTAAACAACAGTATGACAACATTGTTGACCAGAATGCTACAGGGCAGACGTTTCAGTGGGTGAATGTCTCAGTGGCCTCCATGTATAATATTCTGACAACCAAACATGGGGCATATTAAATATTAATAGCTTGGGGTGAAACAGCTTGTTCAATATGAAAATCATTTATGGTGCTCTTTGACACAATAGACATTAGCCTTTTTGTATAAATTATGCAGTAAGCACAAGGGACACAAAGAATCACAACTGTTGAAAGTGTGTTGTTGCCATAACTTTAAGAATGCAACACATGAAAACATAATTGAAATATAGGTGCAAGCAGCAATGAGGGGGCCAAGCAGATATGGAGACTAATTTTCCTTGGTAAGATAGCCTGAAAAGCCCAGGGGCGGCTCTGCCCTCTACGGCGCCCTGGGCAAACATCTTAACTTAAAAAAAATATATTAAAAAAATAAATAAATAAACGTGCAGCGTGCCTCATCATACTACCATGTCCAAAAATAAACAAACCGAGTCATAGCTCATTGAGGTTAATTTTTGTTTTTTTTCTCTCTTTATTGCTAAAATCACATAGCGAATGCCAAACTAAAAATCACAAGTGATATTTAGTCTGGAGACCTACCTATTGCATTTCTCGTAGCGCAAGCATCGTTTACGATTGCCCAGAGCCGTTTATTGGGCGTTACAAATGTCTAGGACACGGCACACCCCTGCTACGTGCATCGTGTCTATAGCCGAGGTGTAGGTGCATTCAGGATTCAAGGTGGTGGCAATGCACACAGCGTAAAATGTGTGTGTCCTATGAGTACTCTAGAGCCATTGAGGAGCATGTGATGGAGGATGGGAAAGTGGAGGCCCCCATCAACCAGGAAGGATTAGTAGTGTTCTTGGGGCAGCCTACTTCAGGTGCCATGGAGTTGGGTCAGGAGGCAAAGGTGGAGGAGATGGTGATATCGCTTCCAAAGGAGCAGAGCACAAGCAACTCTGACGCTTTTGGACATTTGTCGCTGGAGGACGATTTTGTGGCAGAGTTGTGGAAAACGATAAGGATTTTGGACACACTGACAAAGGTACCTCTTGTGACCACCAGGCTAAGTGATCGGAAGAAACTGAAAAGGAAGAGTAAGGGAGGACTTTTGTAGGCTAGTTTAGCACAATGTGTTTGGAAGTTCAGGTTGTGTAACAAAACCCGATCATATTTTACATACATACATACATACATACAGAGCAGTGTCTTTTTGCAGTGTGCCGCCATGAGTTGTTCTATATTGTCCAGGTGGGTTTGGCCTGTTGGCTGTCTGATATGGTGTGTGCATATATGCTGGTGTAGTGGGACAGGGGGTCTTTGACATAGCTGGATGTTCCTGCCAGTCCATACCCACCATAGCTGAAGTGATGTGTTGAGTTCCAATCAGTTCCTGCATGAGGACAAAGCCATCTTCAATGGTTTTGGAGATGCTGGCAATGCTGTCATTCAACTGCGCTGTGTTCATCTGTACCATTTTCTGCTTGATTTGCTCCTCCATCATCTCTAGCATCTTCCTGTTTATCAGGAGGTCTTCCTCCACAATAGGGTCTGGCTGCTGCATACGCCTTCCTTTGGAGTCTGTCTCCTCTGTGGTTATCCAGGGTTGCCTTCAAGGGAAAGAAAAAGGATAATTGTCCTATTATTGAACAAACCCATTGAATTACGATTCTTTGTTGAGAACTAGCTCTCGACATCCAATTCGTCTACACGTATCACTCGTTCAAGTTTTTTATTCGAATGACTTCCTTCCCACTACTTCCCACAGCTAAAAGAACAAATTGATTTGTTTTACACTTACTGTAGTAACGGTTTCTATGTTTCTTTGGCCAAAGGTGCAAGAACATTTTAGGTTCTCTGGCGGGCTCTTCTCAGCCACGGCCACTGAACTAGAATGTTGAGTAACAACTTGTGAACGAACGAGAGCTATCCACAGAAAATCAGTCTGTTTCAAAGATTCGTTCTAAAGGACTGATTAGTTAGCAAACGACACATCACTACTCCGCACCAATATGCAACTCCTCTAACATGGAATGTTATGGGAACTTTAACTAACATTCCCCCATGGTTCTCCTATGGATATTTGATGAACGTTATCCTATTTTAGTTTAGAGAACATTAAAACTGTAACGTTCCAGTGTGGTAACTTTGTGACCTTCTCATAACGTTCCCACTGTGGTTATTTTTTATAATTGTATAATAAACAAAAGAATGTAAAGAATGTAGGTTATTTCTCTCTGAGATGGTTAAGTGGGGCCGTAGCACACAGCTACAAGTAACAAGGAAGTATCAGAGATGGAAGAATAACGTTACTCATCTTTATTTCAGTGCATCAATGCAGTCAAGTACAGCTGATAGTTGCCTCTCTGGTGCGTGGCAGAAAACTTTCACTGAAGTTGCTTTCCACATGCGAGGTAAATTCCCGGTCATGTGCAACTTGCGGCAAATCCATAATACGAATTGACATGTTGTTATAGCAAACGATACAGTGTTTTAAAAGGAGAGTTGACATCCATCTCCAGTCCACGTGTTATTGTTTGTGTCACTTGGCAAATGACGAAAGTGACACGGTGAAATCTTATCCATGTGGTTAAACTGTTCAGATCGCAGCAATTCCGATATAATATAATATGAATCGCACTTGAAACCACCACCTCTGTATGTGGGGTGTATCGGATTCAGAAAATACGGAATTCACATGGTTTTCTGCTGTTCAGACCACCCGAAATCAATTCTAGATACAATCTGGATATGCAAAAAATCGGATTTGGGATGCCAATCTGAACGAGGCCTTGGAGAGATCAGATTTTGATCAGATATGCAAAAAATTGGATTGGACTGCAGTCTGAACATAGTGAAAGAATAGCAGCACTATTGTAGTAGGGCCAGCTCATTGAGCCGGGTTTAGATGCTCCGATTGCAGTGCAGCTGGCCTGCCTAATTAGACTCACCTCTTGGCCTTATTGAGTAACTACGGCACACCAAGTAACATAGGGGTGTTTCACAAGGCCAGGTAGAACGCAAGTTGCCGTTGCTGACTGTTAGATTTTCAGGAGGATGGGGGCAGTCCTGGTTCATGCTCCACACTAAGGAGTCACTCAGTAAGCTCATTGATGCATGGTTGTGGTGTATTGTAGGATGTTGGCGCTAGCCATCTGGTTTGTTTCCTAACTAATTGTGAACCGCAACAAACTGTGATCCGCTTAGCAGGTGACTGTGTAGTATTTTTAACATTACCATTTTAATGCATCGTAAACATGGCATGTTGGTTGATTTGTGCTATGACTTATGGCCCATTGTTATTGTAGTGCAGGGGTCGGGAACCTTTTTGGCTGAGAGAGCCATTAATAGGACATATTTTGAAATTTATTTCCATGAGAGCCATACAATATACAGGCATGTCTTTTATTCATTAATTTATCTTATCTTTATTCGAAAAGTAATACAAAAAGTATAGAAAAAGAGTGTTTTGGCATACTCCTCATCTGTGAATGGCTTTCCATTTCTCACAATTGCTATTCAAGTCACATTGGACTGAAATAGATAGATGAATGGATTGAAATAGGCCTACATGAGAATGTTTTACATTTTTAACGTTATCATTCTTTTATAAAAGATTTGTATGTGAGCCAGATGCAACCATCAAGAGCCACGTCTGGCTCCCGAGCCATAGGTTCCCTACCCCTGTTGTAGTGTGACGGACCTTATCCTGCTCAGATAAACACCGTGTTTGCCTAACAAGCTACTCAAGTTGATAGGATATATGACAATATGACTGCTTCGTCATTTTTGAAGTCATGCCTGACAATGTAAGAAATGCAGTTTTAGATTTTGTTCAACACTGGGATGCTGTGGTCAATCCTAAGTATTATTTGTAAGTGTATTATAAAATGCTAGAGGAAGCCAAGAGATCTTTCATTCACTCTGTAATGAGCCATTTACTGTAACCATCAGCGTGACAAGGAAACTGGTAACTCGAAGATACAGTAGGCCTTTTCCTGGAGCACTTTTCACTATTAAATTCCTGTCATTTCACCATTGCAACCAATTGATTAAATGCTCTTAACAACACACACACACACACACACACACACACACACACACACACACACACACACACACACACACACACACACAATGTTTCTTTTTAGACAATCTAATCATTTTGAACAACCCACCAAAGTTATTGATTGTTGATATGACTATCAAACTCCACTGTCATTTGTCGTCATTTGTCATTTGTTACCCCTTGCCTGAGGGAATTGTGTCCAGGATTTCATACCCATTTTTAACGTAAAAACTGCATAAAATAATCATGATGCTGCGCATGCCTTTTGCCAGAATAAATACTGCACATCAGTTTTGATGTGACAAAACTGTTTTAAACTTGACATTAAATCCTGGTTTAGTTATGATTGTAATAACAAGAAACACTGTCCGACAATCGTAGCACACCTTTGTCTGCACTCAATGACAAATGCATCAACTGGAATATTCTAATACCAAATAATGGGCTTCACTCAACCTTTCAAGCTAACACCACATACAAAAGCAGCTCATCCACTCTCTGTGAAATAGGGCCCCACACCCACGCAATCTCACTTGCTGTCGATTAACAGACCCCGATAATACTTACATCAAATAAAAAACAGAAGGTATTGCCAGTACTTATGTAGTAAATAGGCCTACATGGTGTGATACAGGAGTGTTCATGATGGTGTGAGTATTAAATATACACAGTGAACATCTGCTTGTCATCTGGATTAGGACTTGGGTCCCCCCTTCCTAGCCTAAGCCAGCATAACCACCCCTACCCCCATCCTCATATCTTTGATAATCTGCAGGCATGACCTGTGCTCGGGGGAGACCACGGTTAGGCCAGATGTTTAATTATAATGGGGCCTTTAAGGGCATCAAGCCGGAGACCTACTTTCTTTTCCTCCACTCCACCCCATGTACAGAAAGAGAGAGAGAGAGAGAGAGACAAAATAGAGAGAGAGAAAGAGAGAATCCATTTGCAATTAATCCAGAAACATCAGCCTTGACCCAGTGATTACACATTATAAAAAACTGCATTATCTCATGACTCATAAGAGAGAGAGAGAGGGAGAGAGAGCATAAACTATTACATGGAAGGGGTAGAGGTATATCTATAAATAGTCACTGTTAGAAAAAATAACCATTGTACAATGCAATTGCTTAGAAAATACTACTTCCACCTAGAAAACAAGTTTAGCCTACATACCATCATCATGCTGGATTGCAACCATTATCCTATTATTATTGTTATTATTATTATTATTATTATTATTATTATTATTATAAATCTATAAACTTTACACACCATTGGTCGTTTATGTACACACTGAAAAGATTCCTTAAGAGAACAGTGTATTGTTTCTGAGCATCACAAGTGAAAATTACTTATTATTAATAACAATAATAATAATAATAATAATAATAATAATAATAATAATATATACTAATTCAAATTGACTTCTTAATTAGTCGGATAACTTACATAGAAAGGACACATA
The DNA here is from genome assembly GCA_027497455.2 of Sardinella longiceps. Lineage (NCBI taxonomy): Eukaryota > Metazoa > Chordata > Actinopteri > Clupeiformes > Clupeidae > Sardinella > Sardinella longiceps. The sequence continues at coordinate 3,874,879 of JAODXP020000004.1, read as the reverse complement.
TTCAAACTTATGCAAATGAAAGTATTCACTGTCATTTTTGTGTAGACCATTTCAGCAGAGCCAGTTTGCTGCAGGTACTAACTGTCTCTTGCCAACCACAAACGGTTAGCCACATGTGTGTATTTCCTTGTGTGCCTGCATGTGTTCTCTCTCTCTCTCATGCTCACACACACACACACACACACACACACACACACACACACACACACACTCTCTCTCTCTCTCTCACACACACACACACACACACACACACACACACACACACACACACACACACACACACACACACACACGCAATGTTGACCTTCCTCCTCATTCCTCAACACCATCAACCAGCCAAAGTCTTGAACTTGTCTCTCCTGCCCTCTGTCTTCCCAACACTGTCCAACACACCCTGCCCCCCCCACCCCCCTCAAAAAACAAACTTGGAGATGAATGGAAAGCAGCGATATGCATTACTGTGTCTGAGAGCTCTTTCCAGAGGTGAGTGTGAGTGTAATGGGGAAAAATAAATAAAAAAACATCTAACAGATGGCGATGGAAGTACGCATATGCTGAGGAGATGGCAGCTCCCCGAGGACGCGGCAAGGGGTTGCGCACGAGCCCCTGGATGAATATCAATATCGCAGGGTTCAATCTCACAATGCCTTCTACGGTACAGCAACTTCATTTAGAGGAGAACACCAAACAGGAGGCAGTGAGGGAGAGGGAGTGGAGAGTAAACAAACTATTGAGTTGGTATTTCTGCCACGTCCCACTGAGACAAAAGTAATATGCTGGGCTTTGTACTTTCTTGACTGAAAGGGAGAGAGAGAGAGTGTTTGTGTGTGTGTGTGTGTGTGTGTGTGTGAGAGAGAGAGAGTGAGTGTGTGTGTGTATTCTTAGGTCTGTTAAGGGCCATACATCTGATCAGGGTGTGTGTGAGAGGAGACCATTTGTTTCTTGTGGTTATGGTTGTTTGAAATGGCTAGACACCAAACAACATAATTGCAACAGTGATCATTTTATTTATTTATTTATTGCATCGCTATGCCACCCTCAGTTATCAGTGCTATGTGCTGCAAAGGACAGAAGTCGCACAGGCAACACAATGTTGGATTTTCAGATACGGGGAATCACATTTCCGCTTTGTGTAAATAAGTCACAAGGCCATAAATCTATGTATGGGATGAGGATTACCTAGATCAGCAAAAGGATATCATCCCGTATTATGTGAACATTTAAAAGTAAAAAAAGAGAGGGAGGTAGGAATCGAGGGATAAAAATGGGGGAAAAAAATACACAAACACACACATCATTTAGCTTATCCCCATTAGAAAATCTTTGGCTTGGTTGGCCATCACCAACTTAATAACAGCGGGGTTGGGTGGGGTTACTGTGGTAACGAATGCCTGATTGCTTGACCTAATCTTCTTTAATGTGGGTTTAATGCGTTTTAGGCTCTCAGACTGAGTGCACATTGTACTGGATCTCTCATTAAGTGTGTCGCAGGGCCATGACGGACAGCCGAGGCCAGCTGCAGTCAACACATCACTGTCTGTTTACTGCCTCCGCCTCTCGCTCCTGCAACAGCCCTGGCCGCACTGTATAATCAAATCACATCAATTAAAAGGAGAATTTTCTATGAGGCTACACCTTCTGTCTTATTGAGTGTTACACTAAGGCATGCTGGGAATGTGCATAATTCATGATCATGAATTTATTTCTGGAAGCAAATATGTTTACCTATAAACGTGATATTATTTTTGGATTTACAGTGTATTTGTCATGATATTATTTTTTGATTATGATGATGATGATGAATTCATTTGCATGCTTTAATTTTGTGTCCAATGATTTGTATTCAGAAGCTTCCAACAAATTTTTGAGGGGTTAAAAAGATCTCTAGAGATCCTCTAATCATAATGTAAAAAAAATGACTCTTGGATCTACTCAATAAGTAGATATGGCTTCCTCTCAGCATGCCAATCACTCTGATGCCAGATCTGAATGAGAGGAAATGGTGAGCTGGAGCCAAGCTGACTTTTAGTTAAGGATGGTATCTGTAGACTTTGGCTTTATTGAGAATTAAGCTAGTGGCCCACCAGCTGTTGCATAAATGTGTATAAATACATAGAGGCCTGCTGAGGAAAGTGTCCTGCTGAGCGCGGCCTGTGCATCAGTGGGTCATCATACAATGAGCTGGTGAGAGCTGGCAGTAAGGAGAGCTCCGGTTTTACAATCATTATTTTATTCATCTGCTACGCAATCCTCCCTATAAATAAATAAAAATAAATAAATAAATAAATAAATAAATGCCCCAGCATTTAGTCCATCAGCCTGGTGTTTGACTATGAAAAGACACTTCAAAGCTCACTGTGGCCCGTGCTCAGCGCCCCTCTCAGATCCGAAAGTAGTCCAGTTGGGGTGCCTTGTTTGTCCTTGGGCTTGAACTTGTGTGGGGGCTCTGCTGGGCCTCTTGCTGAGGGATTCTCTTCTGCTGACTTTAGCTTGGCCGCCGTTGCCCGAGCATGCCCACACTGCCACGTAGATTAACAGGGGGCACGGTGGAACTGTGCCGAAACAGCTCGACGTGCCAACAGATGTTTGGCAGCTCAGCAGCGAAGGGGATGAATTAGAGGGTTTATATGCAGAGCTGGACTTGTGCATGCAGGCTCAGGCTCTTCACTCCAACTCCCACCCACAACAGGCGACAGGTCTGGCATGTTAATGGGGACCAGTGTACTGGCAGCTACGGAGTGTGTGTGTGTGTGTGTGTGTGTGTGTGTGTGTGTGTGTGAGAGAGAGAGAGAAAGCCACAAGACACTGCAAAAGGGAAGTCTCACTTTGTGCGTGTGTGTGAGTAAAACAGAGAGAAAGAGGGAGAGAGAGATAGTCTTTTACAAAAATATGAGAGATGCTGTAGCAGATAATTAAAAGCAATATAAAACCCTTGGTCTCACTGCAGAATCATTATTGATTTCTAATGTTGGTTATTCAGTATTATTAGCTTGGAAGTCTAGACACACTGCTACCTACATTTTTCTTGGTTTCCCTGCCGACAATTACTTATGACTACTTATGACTTAAACTACAAAATACAAACAATGTAGGGTAAATATGCTTTTGATTTCACTGATTTGCAACTCTCAGAGTAAAACTATTTAGTTTTTTTTTCAGTTCTTGTCTCATTCTGATTTTTTAGCCTCAAGTTAGTTTATATCATTCAATCTTCTGGAGTCACATAGCATCTCATCCATAGCATCTTGCTTAAAAGTTTCCATAGATTCCAATATTTTTTCCTATTGAAATCTTGACTCTGCTGTTAACAGCATGTAATTTGTAAGAGTTACGGCGGTGATGACCAAGCATTGAAAACATCGCTTACGTACACAGAGCTTAAAAAACGAGGTTCACAGTTCAGAAACATTCTTTGAAATGCACATACGCGTGCACATACCAAGGATGCTTCCAATGCTTGATTCCATGTGTAGGGACTCTGATAATGAAACACATGCAATGTCGGGCATTTTTAGTAGCTTAAATTTGGAAGCGGGGGCAACGTTGCACTACTATGCTCATTGAAACCCATCGTATTGCTCTTAATGGTAATCACGTCAGAACCAGCTACCATCGCAATTTTCATTTTGATTGAAAGTTTGGCTTGTACATATAATCAAAAAGAGCTTTAACAGCTTCAGGCCTGGAGTTTAATTTTAACACAGCCATTGACAGCTAGCCACTCAAGTGATTTGTATTAGGTTTGTGTGGTTTCCTCACAGAGGGTCACATGGTGTCGGCAGCATTTGAGAATGCAAGGTAACATTTATGTTACCTCACTCACGTCAGATGATGCGCTACGTAACTTTCGTAAGGCACTTCCGCGCATCGATCTGATGTTGAAGCCCTTCAGAGCGATTTCAAGCCCAATATTTTCTAACCGAACCAATCAGGGCTGCTGGCTGCTGTAGAGGGTGTGACGTAGCGAAGAAGCAACTGTTTTGAATCCAACCAATCCAACAAACGTATCCAGCGTCATCGGTTGGTTTCGATGTGATTGAAGTGTACGTCAATTAAATTGATGGACAAGCCGTTTGTCCAGTTAGATTCAAGGATTTCTGGCTCCTGAAATAACTCGTCTATCGGTGACTATCAGATGTTCGCACGTTAGTGCTACATCTGACGTGAGTGAGGTAAACATTTATGTACAAATCTAGCAAAGTGAATATTCATTGTGGCATAAATAGTCAAGTACACCGCTGGATGTGATAAGTAAATGATAGTAAAAGTAGCCTATAATAATGTATTTCTAATACAGGAATCCCAATATATAGAGAGGCAGAGAGTTTAACCACCTCAATGCTAGACCCAAAGTTATGCCCTTGGGTTACAAGTTACTCTCGTTTCGGTGTAACATTCCAGGAACAGTGACTTGGACTTGTTTGGACTACTTGATCTATGGCTTGAACTACTTGCATTACTTGATTGTTACACCAGAATAAAGCTATTTTATATCACTTTATAAAATTGCCACATTTCAAAGTTCGTTCATTTCAAGATGCTGGGTGAGATGCTAGGTGACTCTAAAGGATTCAATGATATACAGTATGCTAACCTGAGGCTAAAAACACTGCAGAATGGCTGGATGGATGGGAAAAAGGTGAAATTGTTTAATCCAGGTTAGGTGGAAAAATTATGAATTGGCCAAAATGGTGATGGTGAAATGGTTTAATTTTCAAACACATATTGTTCAAGAGTGGAGAGAGAGACAAACATTTGTGTGTGTGTGTGTGTGTGTGTGTGTGTGTGTGTGTGTGTTTATATAAGAAGTGACAATGTACTGTATGTTAATTGTCATGCCTATTTACACCCTGTAAATGCATCTGTAGTTCCTGGCAGGTTGTTAAAAAAAAAAAAAAAACATTGTGTGTGTGTGTGTGTGTGTGTGTGTGTGTGTGTGTGTGTGTGTGTGAGAGAGAGAGAGAGAGAGAGAGAGAGAGAGAGAGAGAGAGAGAGAGAGAGAGACTCTTCTCATAATTAAAGCTAAGGATTGGTCTCACCCCTGGGGAGACAGTGGAGCTGTTAATAGCCAGGATATTTGGACCATGTCCCAATGGCCCCTTTAACTTTGCATTAAGAAGATTATTCCCAAAATGTAACAAAAAATGTGGCGATATATATTATTTTTAATCTCTAAAAAAATGAATTAAATAAAAGAGCAAACACAATTACACTAAATGTGTAACAGCTTGTTTATTACGGTGCTACATTTTAATATTCCTATTTTCAGGAACTGGTTAGGTTAGTATTATTAAATTGTGGCTAGATGTGTCATTGATAAATCTCAATCTAAATGGATGGTGGAAGGCAGGTGGGTGATTGCTCATGGCTCCGTCATGGCGTTGATTTCAAACATAATCCTGAACAGGTCATATCATAAATTCTCTGACCTAAATACAGTATGTGATTATATGTACAGTACACACACACACACACACACACACACACACACACACACACACACACACACACACACACACACACACAGAGATACACTAACGCAATGCCGAACTTGTGATTTTTCACAGTTCTGTGGGCAAGGCTACTGATGCAGAAAAGAGGCTTAACCCTGGAGTATGTAAAGTGAATGAAAAATGAGTGTGACACATATGCACTGATTATGGTAATATGATGGAATGCCAAAAGAACATACCTCTGAACAGTATTCAATGCATTCTGAAGTGTTCATTCCAAGCTTTCATTTTAAGTGTGCAGTCTTACCATTGATTTTTTTTTTTTTTAATGCTGCAGGCTTATAACAGCAGTCCCGCTATTCTCCTCTTTTTAAGAAATTGTTTGATAGCAGCAAGAGTGCTGCATTTTCAGCAGCAGCCATGATATCACCACTTGTATCCTATCCAGAACTCAATGGCAACACTGAATCAATGTAAACAATCTGATACCCAAGTGTCTGAAGTTCATAATTTCATCAGAGATGAAATATTTCACCTCTCTCATGTGTCAGGTAAGAGTGTAGTCAATAAAAAAGAGATCAGCAGCATGCTCTGTGCTAAAGTGTACAGTATAAGATTGCAAGGTGCATCGTCACAAAGAAAGTCATTCAAAAGTGAATGACCTGACTTTGGTACTGAAAGAAGAACTTTATTTCCCATATGACAGAATTTTTTTGCCCTCCTCCTCCTCTTCTTCCTCCTTCCACTCAGAAGCAGCATAGGCAACAGCTTTTCAGCACATATAGTTCTTGTCTGAAGGATAATGATGTACACACATAGCAGGGCTCTCAACTGACCTCACGCTGTGACCGCTAACAAAAGACCAAAGTGACTGAGTCACAAAGTAACAAACTTAGTTTTGAAATAACGTGAAGCTCCTCTCTCTACGGTCGGGTAATCTATAGTCGTTGTGGACTGTTGGGGCGTCACTATATGTTTTCCGGGGGCAGTGCAGACACAGCCTCTCTTCCTGCAACCTTGCCCTTTTTGTCCAACACTTTGATAGTGTCTTAGAGATCAAAGGCAACTAGGGGAGACCCCACTGTAACACATGCTAATAGCGCACATGAAAGAGCATTAGCGATTCACATGCACACAGAGGACCATCAGAGGGGCCGTGTGGTTTTAGATTATTCTATCAGAATTTCAGGCTCTTTGCCATGATCCTCATTAGCTCTGACTCTTAGGCACTTTCAAAGGTAAAAGAATCTTCCGTGGGAGTGTGCATACCTTTGACGAAGTAGCTATGCCCCGAGGAAGACATTTTGAGGGCGCTGACACAGAATACTGAAAGCCACAAATGAATGAAATTCGTACATTCTCATGCAGATGAAGTCTGAATTTTTCAGTGAAATGAATAAACGGCAATTATCATGGCTGTTTATTACACTAACTAAAGTTCAGAACCGAATGATACTGCCTCATTATAATTATTTTTTAACTTCAGAAATGATAATGAATGACCCTGAAGATTGCTTATTGGTGATCTGTGACCTCCAAAGTAATGAACTAATTCTCCATGATTATCGTTTGTACAGAGGCTGACAGGCCAAGGGTGATAAACAATCAACCCCCGATAATGAGTACTATTACAGTATCTTATTAGATCACCAACTTGCTTTAGTTTGCCGCAAGAGTCAAACACCTCTGGCACCTTCGGCAAAATGGTCTAAATGTCAGCACTGCAGACTCACAGGTTCACCATTGATCTCATGTTGCTCTGTTCATGATGGCCTTTGGAACACATTCTGCAGGATCTCAGCAGAGCTATGAGACTGTATAGCATGCAACAGCACACAGTTCAGTGTCTTGGACACAACCAATAGCCTACTTTTTATGAGATCCACGTTTTATTTGTCCAGTCCTGCAAGCAACTTGCACTGGATACTTGCTAAATAAGCACCTATAACCAAATTCAACACCTTCTACATTCTTACACCTTCTACGATCTTTACACAACAATTTCATACAGTTTTACAATTTTAAAGAAAAGACAATAGTTTAAAGCCCTGACACACCATATCCACTATCATATATCTACCAGACACCATTTGCCTTTCATTCTTTCAAGAGGAGGATTTCATTTGTGTTGTACAAAATGATTTCCTTTCCTTTTATGTAAACATCTTTTATGTTTTGTGTTTGTTTCGCTTGTGGCTGACATTTCCCTCTGGATTTACTGATATTTGTGTGTAGTTCACTCACTTGACAGATTTAACAGCCAGGTGTCCATGGTCAGAGGTGTGCACCGCCACTGGCATTACAAACATAAGTTCAGGTTAGTGCTCATAAAATTTTGGCTGAATGATCCACTAAGGCCTGAGGCTTTACAATCCATCTTTTACTGTAAAGTGTGAAAGAGAAAGAAGAAACCAAACAAAATTGCTGTCCACAGAAAAAAATGGCTTTGAATTAAATAAAGGCATGGCTATCGCTGTGCCTTTCATTTCCCTGTTACACAATTAGGAATTATAGAGAACATATTGCATGCCACATAAAAAGAGGAGGAGGATTATACTACATCATGTTTGTAATGTAAGGACACTGTTTACATGTGATTATTATTCTGTTTTATTTTCCTCCCAATTTGCAATAATAATTAGAAGTTAAATTAAGGATGGCAGAATTTTACATATCCTAAATGTTATGGTTCTCTACAACTGTTAGCGCAAAATAAAAATAACCCAGATAAGATAATAAGATCACAACAGTATTTGATTTGAGCTTTAGACTTTACTGAAATGACTATTCTAGTTGCTGAGATTCTGTTCAACCATTTTCCTTGACATCTCAATCATTCTGTGTGAAGAAAAAAGGCTCATTCGCTGTTTTCATGTTTTTATACTGCCAGTCTGAATATGTATCTGTATCTGCAGCTCAATACAATTAGCAGAGAATATATGTCTCTGTATGTGTTTGTACACTTGTGTGTCATGTGGGGCTTGACTGTGAGTTTATGTGTATATGTGATTGTGTTGGGTGTGTGTGTGTGGGAGTGGGTCTAGTGGTGATAAAGAGAGAGAGAGAGAGAGAGAGAGAGAGAGAGAGAGAGAGAGAGAGAGAGAGAGAGAGAGAGAGATAAACAGTTCTTGTGTTTATAAATATCTCTTCAGCATGCCTTGAAGCATGACCAAATTAATCACTTCCAGAAAACTTTCCATAGATTTCTAATCTCAAAGGCAAGCAGTTGTGCCAGAGATATGAGCTTCTCATGTTCTGAATTAATTCCTGGAATCTAATAACTGATGGATTTAATTTGTATTGTCAGGGGGAAATATACATTTTGGAGGACAGTTTCTGAAATTCAAATTCTAAGAAGTTATCAAGTAGCCCTTAATGAAAATTCAGCGCCATTGTTCTGTGAGATGCATGCAAAGCAGTACTGGAGATTGCAGCTCCATGCATCATCCTTTTTCCACTTGCAGGGAGCGTAACCAACTTTTTTTTTTTTTTTGGCAAAACAGTTTTACCCATTTCTCTGTACTGCCGTACATTATACCATGGACAAATTTAAATATTTTACCAAATTCAGAATAACAATTTCAATACATGGGGGATGGGGGTTGTGAAAAATAAAACCTACACCCAGTACCTGCTGCTGAACGGCCTACGCCTTCAGGGCCCTATTGCAACATATTGCATCACATGGGGAGCTACGGAGACTTTGAAGTTGTATTGCCACTTCTTAACCTCGCTCACTTTCAGCTCATTGTGAAATATCTGACTACAATACAGAGTACACAGCTCATGTCATGATCACACAACAGAGAGAAAATGAACCACTTCATTGTCCCTCAAAAAACAAATCCCTGACAACGAATCTTCAACTAATGTTACACAAATTTCGTCACCATTTCACAGTTTTCCCCTGTGGTTACATCACTTGTCAGGTTTGGTGACGGGCGTAACACAAGCCTTATTACGCGTCCTGGAGCTTTTATATCTGCTTTGCATCAGTGCTGTCGGCACTCAAGCAATGAGGATCTTTGCTTGCTGCTGAGACAGCTGGATTTTTTTGGGGATACTTTGGAAAAACTTCTCTCTCTCTCTCTCTCTCTCTCTCTCTCTCTCTCTCTCTCTCTCTCTCTCTCTCTCTCTCTCTCTCTCTCTCTCTCTCTCTCTCTCTCTCTCTCTCTCTCTCTCTCACTGTTTCCTTTCCTCTGCCCTGGTGTTGTTTCACTTGGCAGATCCAGACACCATGTGCAGATGCTGTCAGTCTCCATAGAGGCTCCCTGTAATGTTCAGCCTACAGGGAGAAGGGCATAAATAACAGAGAGGAATGGCCTTGCTCCATCCCTCTCCTCTTCTGTCTTTATCCTCTCAGTGCTGCACTCTTCTTCACAAGACAGCATCTAAACCCCATCACACACTCTGATAAGATGCTGGGGTGTATGTTGTATTGTATGCTGACAACTTATTTTATTGGCATTTGCATCAAGGTAGAGAAGAAATTACTAGCTTTCACTTCATATGACACAAATCCAAGAAATGGACCAACAATGACATGTGCGTACGCGTGTGCGCACACACACACACACACACACACACACACACACACACACACACACACACACACACACACACACACACACACGGAAAGAGAGAGAGAGAGAGAGGGAGAGAAAGACATACCAGAAGACCGTGCATACAAATACTTGGCTTTTATGTTGGTGAAAGACAGACAGACAGCATAAAATTAAGGGAAGTTTTAAAAATGTCATTTTTGTGTTCTGTCAGTGTTTGAATGCTTGAATAGTGAGGTTATCTCTTTACATAAAAAGGCCAGGGAAATGCCTTGTGACAGGTGCATGGATGTCAGCCTTAGGATATGCAAAAAGACATGTTGGCTACATAAATAAAGAAATAATAACTATTTACTAGGGATGGTCATAATGTCATAAAATGCAGACGAAGAACTGTTCCAAGTCAAGATTTCACATTTACTCAAGTACGCATAGAATTCCCAGACTATGTCCATTTTTTCAAGGATGCATCGGATGGTGATTTCTGATCACTTCAGGACCATTATTCCCCATAATGCACTTAGTACCCTGTTCTGAGATACGGAAATATGGCTGAGCTTAATGCAAGGATTGACCATTTCTGTCTTGAACTAATAAATTAGGGGCTTATGACTTGTTATTTTTTAAAATCAGACGGGAAATGTTCGCTTTAAAGTTTGCCATTCACCAACCAGGCCGACACAGCAACGTGTTTGGGGGCAAGCGTAGACAGCTTCTTACGGTACAGGGTTGGCTTGCCACTTGCCAGGCTAGTTTCAACATAGTTTAAGACAACATTACGCCATATTTCTTCTTTAAAGTTATCAAGACTGCTTTACTATTTTGGCCGTTTCGTCTCGCTTTCATCCATTCAAAAGCATGATGAGTGTTGTCATCTCAAGCCCTCCTTCTTCGCCTTGGGGAAAAAGCTCATTTGTCATTGGTTCTCTATTTCAGGTGAAAGAGAAGAAGATGAAATAGCAGTCCAGGCCATAATGAGCTCAAGAGTGAAATCCTATGGAGCTGAGAATCAGTACGGGCCCAGGCTACATAGTGGCGCCCCTTTAATTTTGAATGTTTTATTCACTAGTCAATATACCGCAAGTACGTAATTATGTAAGCACTATGCACTATCCACAAATAACCCAGCCATGTTATTGCAGTAAACATACTACTCTTTGTTAAAATGAGTGTAATAAATCATACATAATAATAAATAAATAATCACTAACAATGTGCTTTTATGTTGCATGTGCAGCATTATGAATAGTGAAACATTCAGCTCCTCTCCTCTAGTGCCCTTCAATGACATCCCCATCATTAATCAGTGCATTAGAAGCAGAGACAAAGCTCAGCATTAGAGCAGCCACAAGTGACAGTAATGCCTGACTAACGCTGCAGAGGTCATGCATCAATCATCTGTCAACCGTAGTAAGAGGCGCGCTGTTGAGGTAAGAAGAATAGTCTACGCCGTAAATATTAATAATTCAACAATAGCACTGAAACCTTCCATTACTGTTGAGAGACATTATTTATCATATCACTTGCTTAAAATAACATTGCGCACATTCATAGACTTGTGGACGAGAAGCCCTGCAGAAAATCAATCACCCGCTGGCAGGTAGGCATCTTTCACCAATAGCCAAAAGATAACCAGACTGAAATGGTCTTGCTGCGCGGTGTGCATATTTTAGCACACAGCCTCACCCATAGAGTTAGAAGAGCTCTTTGCTTGGCTGGAGACTGCAGCTCTGCCCCTGCCCCTGTGCTGTCTATTCAATAAAGGATGTGAACACTGATGGCCTGTCAGTCAAGCATGTGATTGACAGCTGAGGCCTACAAAGAACTGAGCTGGATAGACCCTAGGCAGCACTCGAACAATGGACATTAACTAAACCTTACTTCTCACACACTGATTTGCAGTGGCTCTTCAACAAACCTTGTGATGGCTCAAGTAAGTTATATTATTAATATTTAAACATGTGCATGTGTGTTTACTCTTCCTCTTAATCATCCTCTGTGAGAATGATTAAGAGTAATCATTATCCAGTAGGGCAGCCTTTTAGCACTAATTGCCATTCTGTAACAGCTTTGCAGAAAATGGTCTGGTCATTTTCAAATAAAATGTCTTTATTGCAATTAAAGATCTAATTAGTTAAAAAGCGAAAGCTGATTTTACCCTGCTGGATCTTTCACCCTATACGTGAGTACAGATTGATTTTTCCCCTTCGTTACATTATAGGAGATTCTGTGCTGATTATAGCCTTAGCAACTTTTTAAGCTACTTTAAGCCACTTTTTTTTCTTATTTTAGTAAAGTTGCAAATACATCAACATGTAATGTAAATAACAGCAAAACACACAAAACAACAAACACAATTGTAGATGGTCTGATCTCCGAGCATTTATCAGGTAAGTTGTGTACGAATATGGCCAGGGTCTTGAAGATAGATAAAATGCTGCGTGGCACGGTGATTCATCCTCTGAAGGCATGCAGGAGTTGCTATAAAACTGTTGCTGTATCTTTGGAGAGAGACACTGTTACTTATACCAGGGGACTTGCTACCGCCATCTGCTGTAGTCATCTCACGGTGGACCCACTTAAAACATTACAACACATAAATAAACAGAGTGCATGACAGGCACGGTTTCCCTGGAAAGAGCTCCCCAAAAAAGAGAATGAATGGTTGTTGCTGGGGATGTTTATCTTTGGTGCCGGGAGAGCGCCACAGGAATGCTTCTCCAGCATATTTTGGAGCCAGGAGGACAGGGGGTTTTGGAGCTGTAAGATCCATGTTCAGCGTCAAATCCATCAAAGATTCAAGGTAAAAGAGTCAAGAATAAAGCCAGTTCTCATGCCTTTACTCAGACAACCGCTATCTTTGCAACGTCCAACCACATGAATAAAATGATCTTTTTTTTGTTGTTGCTCAAGCATCTTCATAATATTTTAACAAGATATACCATGAACAACTATGGTAATGAACAAGTCAGACTATTAAATCAATGAGCAGCAAGTACAATGTGGGTTCAAATACCAGACTAATTCTGAAGTAAATGAAAAAAGTTGAATAAAATTATTTGAATAAAATCAGCTCAAAGCATAAATGTATGTAGGCTATGCCAACCTTGCTACATAGGTTTGGTAAGTCACACTTCTATAGTGAATACAATAATGCCATGCTTAGCGAATATGCTTAGCTTATATATTAATCTATGTTTCATAAGATGAGTCTTGATGAAGTCTGTCTCCAGGTGTGGCGCGTGAGTACTTGTTTATCTCAGAGGAACGTGTTTGCCCGAGCCATAATTATAACTCTATTACAGTCTACAAGAGGAACAGAGACCAGGCTCTCTATCCATCTAACGACACCCTGGAGAGAGATAATGTTAATATGCATCAGGGAGTTTTAATGCACTCAAGTCTCCTGAGAGTCAGTGGGAATATTAAAAGCACATGACTCACCGCCCAGCAGCACACTTAAATAAGACCACGACCCCCACCCCCATCCCCACCCCCCATACACACACACACACACACACACACACACACACACACACACACACACACACACACACACACACAATCCTTTTCATTGACACACCTCTTTGGTCAAACAGCAGACCTACCTATATCACCATGGTAACTTCTAGATGTTGCTCATACATCTTTCCATCCCAAACTTAAATTCAAAATATTACGGTTGAAACCATTTGCTTCGCCCCAGCCCCCCAAAAATACTGATTGGTAATTAGCTCTCAGCCGACTCTTTCCTGCCCTTCATTTCTGTCTTTATTCCCATAACTTGACTGAGTTTTGGCCTGGAAGACATTCCCCATGATAGGGAACAGAGTGGCCCACTTTAAAAATGCATTAGCTCCACTTGATATGGCCCTGCTTTGGAGATGGACCTGACAGGTTGCCATCAGTGCTGTCTAAGAAGAGCTTGATCTTCCAGGGAAAAGTCAAATGTATCAGAGCAGATGTACGAAGGGGCAGAACCTCAGAGGAGTGTGCTTAAAAAGAGCTTCAGTCCACGTGGGCTTCAATGGTTTCCACTGAGCTTTTACCAGATACTCCAGTACCAGTACTCTTCAAGAATTTAATGAATGTTGCATGGTATCACTTGGCATTAAAGTTACATTAAATAACTTTAATTAAAGGCAGCAGTTGACATTAACAATGCATTTACTACTGCACTTAATGGTTATGCTGAGGTCAAAAGGTTTGTTACTGTAAGGTACTGCAAAGCATTGTAATGGATTAAGTTCATGTAAATAGCACTTAAAGGTGACATAGTATGAATTAATCAAGTTTTGTACCTTGTTCTCTGATGTTAAAATACAATATATTCAATTGTATTTTGTCAAAAATGAGATCAAGTGATATTTTACAAGCCTTATTAACACCTCGTATTTAGGATGTGTACTGAAATGTCCCTTTTGCCTAAACAACGCCCTCCCTGGCAACCTCAATTGAAATGCTATTGTGCTATTTGACATCACTTGTAGGATTTGTTCTAATTTGCCCAAGTTTTAGTGGCTATTTCTAAATTTAAGATTTCAACATGAAAGAGGGCAGAACCATGCCTCATGTTCATGGTAGCTCTTTGACCATGCACAACCTCTCTTAATTCATCAAAGCCAACGTAAAAGTGGTTTTCCATTATCTCTTTTAAAGGAATGGTTCACCTCTTTATGAAAATTGGTTATTCACCCCCTTACCTGGAGTTACATATGTGGGTAAAAGCATTTTGGTGTCAGTGCTTGCGTTCTCCTAGTATGGCATGGAATTTCGAACAGCATAGACCTAACGCGAACACGAAACACTTTACATTGTGTCAATGTAAGCTCAGATCTTACTTTCGGTTTCCAATAGTCAGGTCCCATTGATTCAGTGTAAAGTGCCTGTTCACTTCTGCGTTCGCGTTCGGTCTATGCTGTACCAAATTATTTAGTTCCACTCGCTAACTAGCACATTTAGCAAGCTCTTTCAACAGGGCTATGCTTGAATTCACTCCGGTACATTCCTTTAAGGACTAATGTTTGTCATTATGGGTTATCAATAAAAGAATAATTGGTTGTTTCTAATTGCGGTATTATTATGTTTCAGTCATAAACAATAGCCTAATGTTGCAACTTTGTTGTTGCAGTAATTACTTAAATTGTTATCAGTGTTTTTTTGTTTTTGTTTTTTTTTAGAAGTTAGGTACAGGTAGGTAACTTCTCAGAGCCTGTTCACACTGACACGCTTTTTTCACCTCCAGGCGCTCCCCTATGGAACGATGTGACTTGACCGTTGCTACGCGCCTCGCGTAAAAAAAACGCAAGTAAAAACGCAAGCGACTGAAAAACGCAAGCGCTCAAAGTTGAAAATAGTTTAACTTTTGAGGTCGCGTTTTCTTCAACAATGGGCCCGTTGCCTAGCTGCCAGTCATAGCTAAGTCGGGGAGTTAGCGGTTTAGCCAAATCTAGCTGTCATAGCAACAAGACGTACATTTATCATTTTCGACCTCACATGTTTTTGTCACTCATTTTTCAGAATACTCGCGTTTTACAAGCGGAAAAGCGCGTTCAGTGTGAAACCCCCCTCATTTCATCAATACTGTAAAACTTTTATCCCCATTGTGACCCATACCTGTAGGACAAAGGTATGTAGTTATGACACATAATGTTGCTATTTTTCATATTGCCAATTTTGTGTGGATGATTGAGACAAAACACACAATTTGCTGGGATTTTCAAGGCTATCCATAATCTCAGCCATGTAAAAAAGAAGAGTTTGAAATTTGCAGATGATAGTCACAAAATATAGTGGGCTGTTTGGGCGAATTTTTTTTTTTTTTTTTTTTTTTCAAAATTCCTAGGCCCTGGTGACAAATCTGCTTGTACATACTGTACCCTGAATTTATAAAAAAAAATTGCAAATGATCTCATTAACTATTCATGATATAAATATATCTCAGGCAGAAATGGTTTCTAAAAAGTACTGTAGAGTCATCTGAGAAAAGTTTGGTAGTGACCTTTATGGGTAAGTTGCTTATTTTGCCCCGTCTTGCTAAGTCACTTGTATCTTGTCAACCATGCGGAGGAGGACCGTTTTTCACATTTGCATATTAATCAATAATAACAGGGGGGGGAAAACAAGATGCTCCTTAATGTTGCTCTTGATTTGTTTTGATTTGCTTTTAAATGCACTTGTTTCCTGTCATACAAAATCTTTCCTCTCTCTATGTAATTAGAGCCCAGTTCCATTTTAAAACCCATTTCACACACACTGCTCATGCTATCATGCCGTTCATGCAATAGAATGGAATAGGCCCTTGTATGATGTTGTGTGTGTGTGTGTGTGTGTGTGTGTGTGTGTGTGTGTGTGTGTGTGTGTGTGTGTGTGTGTGTGTGTGTGTGTGTTCTCAATAGCCTATGGTTGTTATGACATAAAGGGACTTTTTATGGGTATGCTACTGCGGATGCTTCCTGCTTTGATATACTGTGTTGCGTTTTATTATACATGGACTGGCAATGAAGAGAAATTTCCTTAAGAACAGCAACATTTACAATTGAAAAGAAATAACCTGATTGACTGTATCTTCAGAGTACTGCTCGTAATTTTATTTATTTATTTATTTATTTATTTATTTATTTATTTATGTACTAATCACAGCTTACCACACGCCGTAGGACCTTGGGAAAAAATGGGACCAGCACAATGCTGTATTTTAAACCTGGAGATGTGCAACTCATTATTTCCTCCTCCTAAATGCATTGAGGGCTAATTTCACAATGGTAGCCAAGCCATCAATTTAAATTAGCGTGGTGCCTCTGAGAGGCTGCTCCTACAGTGAGCTCTGGCAAGGGAGAGCCAGAGAGGAGGAAGAGAAAGGAAAGAGAAGGGATTACCTCATTTATTATCTTATTTAAATTGATGAGGCTTTTACACAGGATACAGTACACACTGTGTGCCAATGTGAGAAGCTAATACGCGTACACTGGTAAACAAATGGAAAGCAGTGTAGGGCTATGTGTTGCAAAGTGTAGGCATGGTGGTGTAGTGAGGCTTGGACACAGGACATAATAGGGACAGCAGATGGCAGGCCTCATTGTCAGACATCCAATCTGTATCTGAGCAGCACTGATCATCAGTACCAACGTTAACGTCACTGCTATGTTTCAGGCTTGTCATTGAAGGGAAGAATTTGAAGTTGTTTGTCAGTCCATTAGCATATGACAGACTTGTCTGGTATGTAACATCTGCAAATGTGGAATTGTAGTCATACATAGGCTAACAGCAATATCTAAGGACATGTTTATTTATACTTTAACATTCCTTGCCCTCCTAAGTGAAAAGAAATACTGCTCTTGAGAAAAAGGTCCTCTTGTATGAGCAGAATGAAAGGCCTGACAAGACACAGATGAGACATTTCAGTGAAGACAAGGTCGAACATGGACTACTTAGTGGAACTGATATGAATGGAAGTGGAGCACCACCCATAGAGCACCATTCAGAAGACCTTCTAATAAGGATACTGACTTGTAAAAACATCTCAGACATTCTATTAACATTTTTTTGTTGTTACGACTTGGCTTCCAGCTTTTCACTATTGATAGAGGATGTGGCACTGTACCATCAGTTGGCGAAATTTCAATACAACTGTGAGAGAACCCATATACTGTAGGTTAATATGGAAATTAGCCTGCCATGCCTGCCTACGTAACTCCTACTCAATAACATCTCCCTTCAGTACTATGTCTGGGGTTGGCCCCATTAAGCGTACCATGTGCCTCTACCATTCCTACAGCCACCCCTGACTATAGCAAGGGCTACGGCTTTTACATGCATTTCAGACAATGCACCAACACAGATACACAATATACGATTCTTTCCTTTAACCCTGAGGTACATCATCCAGTCCTTGTACGGCATCCCGTGCTTGTATACTCCTGTAACCCTGAGTTTCAGGGGAAAAAGAAGACTGACAGAGAGGAGAGAGACATGAGTCATTCATTCATTCAGTTGTTCATGCAACATTTTTGTATGAAAACAGTTCAAGAACCAGTTCCTCGAAAAATTGTCCTTCAGTTGGGTTCAAGGGTGTGCTGTAGCCAGTGATAGTTTCACTCTAGACATTACATTGACTTTTGTTTTTATTAGGCTAGATATACCATCCTCTCTCTCTCTCTCTCTCTCTCTCTCTCTCTCTCTCTCTCTCTCTCTCTCTCCCACACACACACACACACACACACACACACACACACACACACACACACACACACAAAAAAGAACAACACTAGTCAATGTATTTCAGTGTGTTGCAAACGAAAGCTTGTGTTTTGTGTCCATGCAAAGCAGAACTAATTTCAGCATATCTCAACCTCATGTAAATCATTTTCAGTTTGGTCATGCCAAGAACTGGTGCCAGCAAAGTGTTTCTAGGAACTATGCAGTAGCTGTGATAATCATGACAGTGTCTTGCATTCCATCCTAAGATTAGTCACTGTTACGGAATTGGGATCCTCTATATGATTTGACATATTTCACTGAGACACAGCATGCATAATTGATGCCATCTTTTACATTTGTATACAGAAAAAGGGGCCAGATAAGAGAGGTAGGTGATGAAGTAATGAAATGCCATGTGCCGTGCGAAACGTCTATTTCTTTGTGTGTATTATACAACTGTACCTCTCGCACACACATCACTTTGGCACGTGTCTCACACCAGATTAAATATTTCCTGAACTGTTGGTTGAAACAGCATCCAGTACTTTTACACATCACATCATAGTAGTCATTTTCCATTTTGTTGAAATCTTTGCAAATGCCTTTAAAAACATAACCTCCTTGGCAGAGGTGACTAGGATAGTTGATACAGTGTGGACAGAATAGCAAAATGTTATGAGGTCAACCTGTCATTTCAGTTTTGTTTTCCTGTGCCCTGTTCAGTTAGCGGTAGCTGCCAGTCCACAAATTCAGTCTGTGTTGTAATTTTGTTGTTTTGACAACGCTTGATAACCTTAAAGCCCCAATGTGTAGCCTTTGAGAGAAATTAAGCGCAACGCAACGCAAATTACTTCTTACAGCTACGGAAGCCTGCATGCGGATGTCGGTCTATAGTCAGTCTATAGCAAAAACGCGAAAGATATGACCGTTTTCAGCTTCCGTATTCCAAGATGGCGGCAATACAAGGAGAGTCTACCCCAGTTAATGTGCGTGCAAATGCGAAATTTCAAGCCAATACGGACACACGGAATTAATAGTGGTGGTTAATATTTATGAGAAAGGACAAGCTTGTCAACAGGTAAAGCATATTTTGATATTGAACAGTAAAAACGTTACACATTGTACCTTTAAACAACATAACAGGGATATGGATTAACTCTGGAACTTTCCTTTAACATTTTGTGCATGAACTCACCTGTGTATTAATCCATATGGGGTCAGCGCAAATTCCAAAACACAAAGCATATAAGATAAATTCAGGATGCAATCGTGTTTCATTTCCATGAATACACAGAGTTCACTTGGGGAAAAAAAAAATTCTACCTCTGTGGGCAGATAAATATTTGGGCTTTTTGCTCTTTTTCGGAGTAAGACACTGGGAGAAAATTAAAATAACAACTCGCTGCAGAGAATAGCAGGGTCTGAAACAATTGAATGAGTAATTAGTTGCCTGCAAGCTTCAGATAAGGCACAGAGAGCTGTCCTTTGATGTTGATAACACATTATCTCTGAGCTAGAAACATGTTCCAGCTAACATATACCACAAGCATTTGGGAAAATACCCCCACACAGATCCACAGCAATTCTCTCATCTTGCTTTTGCAAGGACCTGCTGTAAATTTAGAACCGGTGTTTTGATATGCCACGTTGACATGGGTTGCTTCCCACTCCAGGTGTTATCAATTGGTGTGATAAGTGCGCGCCTTACTGGGTCAAAGATAAGTTTGTAAATCAAGTATGCAAAGTGCCAGAGGGGCCTGAAGCACTGTTTTCCTGTGCCTCTGTGTGGAGCTGCAGCCCCCTCACTCTGGCACATCAAACAGGATGGAGTAGGGCATGGACTAGTGGGATCAGAGCTCAGCCGTGCCTAACAAATGCCTGAATCTGCTGGGACAGAGGGAGAGTGAGAGAGATTGAAATGCCAGTAGAACAATCCCATAATATAGGCCTACAGTACAGCACAGAGATGTGTTGTTTAAAAAATGGCTTCATTTGCAAATAGAGCAAAGTGGAGCAGTGCAAGATCTGTGTGGGCTTGATGAAGATCCGAAGGGACTGAAACGTGGCTTGTTTTAAGACATTAAAGAAATTAAACTTTTTGGATCTACAAGAGTGTGTAGACCATATCCCTTCCAAGATCGGTGTAGTGCCAAGATGCAACAGCACAGAACGTAAATGCATTGTCTGTGAGTGCTATAAGATTCCCAAACCTAAATGGTAAGTATCTTCTTATCATGTAGGCCTACTGTATATGACAGAAGAAAAACATTGAAGGAGTATCAGTCCTAGATGTCAGATCAACCTTTTATGGCTTTGACGGAGTTCTTAATGTCAAGGATGTAAATAACAAGGCATGAAATAAACCTTGCTTCAGGGGTTTAGGTTAAGCACTGTCTTTGCTCTTTAAAGCGCAGGCAAACACTCGTATTGAGTAAAGTAATAGGACCAGTCATTATGTCATCCCAGGTACACATGAATTATTCTGTGTGTGCACTAAAACCGTACACAAATATGATTGAGGGGTTGTGTGGAAGAAGAGATTAAAAGGATAGCCTGATTAATAATGCATAGATCAATGGGTCTCAGTGACCATGATGGCTCTTCTTCTAATCCCCAGGTTTTCAGCCTAGTCACTTTACATCATTTTAAGAAGGGTTTCCAGACCTGAAGCAGTGTATTGGCTAAGAGATGTGCTTTGCAGAGTCAAATAGAATGGGAGCTGTGATTGTGGATGGTTAACTGTAAATGACCACCAAAAACAGATCCTGCTGAAAAGTTAATTTATAAGGTTCACTGTTTTGTCTTTATCATCCATGACTTGTGTTGTCAGGTGTTTTTATTCCTATAAGTAAGCGTACTACTCTACTCTTTATTAGCCTCCCCTAAACTAGTTTAAACTGCTTTGTTCTTTATATGAGAGCAGGCACAGAATAATAACCTCACTCTTCTCCCACAGGAATCCAACAGTATCAAGTAAGCCTGTATCGTTCTGCTATAGGCATTCCCAAGCCAGAGACGGCCATAGCTAATAATTAGTACAGTATGTACAATTAAAAAGACAATTCAGCAGATTTGCTGTGAAATTTTCATTGACTTCCATTCTTCACCCATATTCTCACTCTGGTTTGCCTCCGAGGGAAGCAGAGGAGAACATTTCAATTACCTTTTAGAATTATCCCACTGTACTCACTCTGTGTGTGTGTGTGTGTGTGTGTGTGTGTGTGTGTGTGTGTGTGTGTGTGTGTGTGTGTGTGTGCGTGTGTGTGTGTGTGTGTGTGTGTGTGTGTGTGTGTGTGTGTGTGTGTGTGTGTGTGTGTGTGTGGGGGAATCATGTCACTTAAAATCATAAATAATAAATGTGTTTATTATTTGGAAAGTATAGCACCCGCAAATGATGAAATGGACTTAGAGAACAACAAGCTTTTGGAGCCCTAAAATACATTTTGCATTACACTGGTGGTGGTGAAGTAAGTTCAACTCCTGAGAACAGGATCTGTGTGAAAAAATATCCTGTGAAACATTTTTCATTATTAGCACTCTACGGACCCTTTTAAGATGTCTCACATTTTTACAAATGAGCTCAATGCTATTTCATAGTTCCTTATTCCGTTGACAAGATTTGCTTGTCGAGATACATTTGACAAGTACGGCCACAACATGTCCACATTTTGGATTTGTTTGAAAAGTTCTGCAGAAGTTAAATGGATGCATGGCATGCATGAAAAATGTGTCTCACACATTATCCCCGCATGCAAAGAGCAGTATTGGCAGCGGACAATGAAAATGAAATCTTGATGTGAAATACTAAACCTAGATTTATGACTGGCTGTCATCCGTTTAAGAGCTACACACTGTGGCTAAGCCAGTGGATGCAAATGCAGTGCCGGATTCTATCAAGACCCACAAGTGGTACCAAACAACAAATCTTAAGAATGGATTTACACAGAGCTACTGGCAGTAACTCACACAGTCTTTCCTGGAAAAGGCACCACTGGTTGGTTGGAGTTTTTCTTCCTGTCTGCCTTTCTTTCTTTCTCCTTTGCCAGACTTGTATCATTAACCGGGCTGAAGCATGAATAAATTATATCAAAGCAAAATTTAAATCATCAAAAGTGTTCGATAAAAGTATCCACTGAGATTTCAACTCCACTTTAGCTTCCAAAGTCGGAAAGATTGCTCCCTGATGAATCTACATTAAAGTGATCTTGCAATCTACTGAGCAAATATGGGTCACAGTGTTGTCAGGCCATAATGTAGGGCTCAGTAGTGTAGACTTCATATTTTAAGAATAAATAATATTATCTTCAGTGTC
>JAODXP020000004.1:3767353-3847353 GCA_027497455.2 Sardinella longiceps | reverse complement strand
TGCACAACACACACACACACACACACACCACACACACACACACACACACACACACACACACACACACACACACACACACACACACACACACACACACAATACCCTTACTTAAGTTCAGTCTCTACAATTACAGCTACAAGCTAGTGACTGGACCAGCACTAATACTTATTTCTAAATCTTTACACTTCTTTGTTCGGTGAAACATGTGCCAACACCCTGCAAGGTCTCCAATCATCTGTCAACAACTATATGAGCAGTACTGTAGCTTCAGGTGAAAGATGTATAAGTCTGCATGCAATGCGGATTTACAGAAAGCGTTCCGAAAGGGTGCCATTGAGCCCTTGCTAACTTCAAATTTTGACAGCAGGACACCACTAAACACTCACAAACGTACAGTAGCGTGAACATGCACTGGAGTGTATGAGTGTGTAAAGGCGGACATTGAGACTGGGCCAATAACACCTTGCACACGTATTCAGGTGTTTTTCCAACACATTGTTTTTCGTCTATATTACTTTGCTTTTCTCCCTTCACAAAAACAACACACACCACACCACTGCCATGTTCGAATTCAGTGACTGACAAAATTAAACCAAAACAAGTGTATAATCTATAAAATGATGGCAAAATGTACTGAACGTTGGGTTACGCTGTAACCCTGGTTCTCTGAGTGAAGAGACCATCTCTCCAGTCCTCAGGCCGCTCGGAGCCCGGTTCCAATCAAACCATCAGTGATTATACGCCAACACAGGTGTTTTATAAGTTCGGGTGTAGGCGTGGCCGGGCGAGCTGGTGTGTCTTAAAGCCTATCCACGGTCCTTAGCAGGTGTGGGGTCATTCCCCGTACATATGGAATATGTAACGGAGTGGAGAGATGGTCTCGAGATGATAGAGAAGTGAAAGCCACAAGTTTCCAAAACAAAGTGCCCATCTAGTATAAAGGTATGCTTGTCTATTGAGAATGCTCAGACTCACAGTGTAAGAACATGAAAGAGTATGGTCCACCAGGCTGTACATGTTCGGACGGCAAAAACATTCTGTTGTTGTTGTTAGTTTCCTCGAGCAGGCAAGTCCCGGAATCACAGACAAGTTGGCAATACTCTGCATTTTTAAGGACATAATATGTTAAATATTATTTAAGGACAGATTATTGGTTTTCAAAAGAGCACCATCCTGTCTACATCAAAGGGAAGATATTTATTAAACTCTAAATTGTTGTTTTGCTCTGATGTCTTCTCAGATAACCCATTTTTTTAGGTTTTGATGTTGACAATTGATCCCCTTCTCTTGGGGATAAAACTGTAAGAGGTCAGAAAGTGAAATGTTTGGAGGATAACAGTCAAGTCACATGACATTCATTTCAGGTAGCCTTTTTTCATGTTTATAAATATTTTGTTATAAACGTTCTACACTCTGTCGCCATGTGAGCTTGTTGGTTACAGAAAACATCATGGCACACATCATTGCAAAAATTCAGGGTGAGTTGTTTTTCTCAACTTATAACTCACAACTCACAATAATAATTATGCATACTGTATACAGAGCTTGTGTGCCTTTATCAGTTAGCTTTGGCTGTTGTTTTGCTGTTCAATCCACACTAGACCAAATATTCTTGTTCTTATTTCTATGGGTTGATTTATGTTAGATTTGAATATGTTCTGTTGCTAAAGGGCTTTACAGTATGTATGGTACATAAATAATGAAAAGTTATTTTTGTTCCCCGCTAAGTGCTACTTTAATGGAAACGTTAGATGTGATTTCAGAGAGGTCACCTTTTATTTCCTTGTGCTTGTGTTTGACTTCAGAACAATTTCCTTTCCTCCATCCTTTTCCGCTTTTGTTTAACACCTGAATGGAAGCTGGGAAGTGTATTTGATACTCAAGTAGCCTATAGATACACGCAGGCCTTTCACCTATGCTCGCTGCACCACACACAGAAGAGAGAAAAATCTGCACTAGCACAATTAGACCCCTTTGATCTGGGGCCAGAAGAAGCCACATTCACTGAAGCAAAGATACACAGTACCTGAGGCTCTTTCTCTCTCTCTTTCACTCACACACACACACACACACACACACACACACACACACACACACACACACACACACACACACACACACACACACACACACACACACACACACACACACACACACACACACACACACACACACACACACACACACATAACACCTGAGGCAGTGGTACTTCTCCAGTCAAGGGCAATGGGACGATCCCAAACAGCGCCTGCAGTGTCTTCCCCCTGCGGTCATTTGAAACATTTCAGAGCGGAAATGAGAGGGGGGAGCGACTGTCTGTGAGAGTTTGGACTCCCTCCCTCAGTCTCCTCCCAGCAAGGGGAGAGGGATGCAGAGACAGCAGGCAGGGCTCTCTCTCTCTCTCTCTCTCTCTCTCTCTCTCTCTCTCTCTCTCTCTCTCTCTCTCTCCCCTGCCATCCAGCGGACTTTCTAACAGCAACACTCTTGTTTTGTTTCCTCTCTTGGATGTTACATTTACAGTTTTATTTTCATCGCTATAACAAACATTAACATATCTTCGAAATAATTTTGCTAAACTCAAAACACCTACATCACATAATTAGTAAAACAGTTAATCTTATCAAAGGCGCATTTTGATAACAAAACACTACAGTCTCATAATGCGAGTGCATTCAGCAAATCTGCTATGGCTGAAAATCAAACAATACTTCTAGTACAATACAACACAGCATTTTATCATGGTAAACATGAAGTCATAGTACATTGACTTTCAAAAATCATGGCATTTCTTAAACTACTGTACTGTATATTCATTTTCGATTTCAAATCCATGACCTCATGGACTACACTGACAACAAAATCCCACTTCGGTTTCCCTTATAGCACCAATTACAGTGATGTGTGCAATTTCTAAGATAAGACAGTCATTTTACATTACATTATGAATTTTCCATATAAATTCTTCAAGAACTGTTGCAGATGCATAGGCCTACAGTGCCTGGATTGAAAATCAAGACATCAATGAAATGAAATACTAAAAGATGAAGGAAATATTCTGCTTAACTTCCAGTATGACCCTGTAATTATTTAAAGAAAAGTTGTCATCTGTCAAGCTTGCAACTGATAAGCAAACAGGGTTTTGATCATTACAATTATCTCTTTGGAGAATGGCTGGAGCATTTCGTCATTTTTTTGTTGGGGTATGTTTTGCACAGTTATTTGTCAATCATAAATTGTGCATCTCTCCATATTAGCACTGTAAAAGATGTCCACACTGAAAGTGTCACTTTCAATAGTGCAATCATTCATGCACAATACACAACAAATTATCAGATTTTTGGTTGATTTAAACAACTGCAAATAGTGATAATTGTGATACTGACATTTGTTCATTAATATGCATATAGGTAGTGTAGGCTACATAAACTGTACCAGAAATATCTGTACTCTTTTAGGCAACCTCAGAACACTTAACACAATTTCATAAACACTACATTTTGGTAATAATATGTGTATAAAGCTCAGCTAAAAAATACTAATAATAGTTAAGCATATAAGTTACTACCAAGTCATAGCTAATTTATGTGCACAATCTTAGTAACTGTGTATTGCAGAGTGATTGGGTGGGGTACATCTTGGTAGAGGATGGTCATGTCATATAGAATGGTGCATTGGACACATTGCTGTAAGACTCTCAGAATTTGTAGCAATTGAGCTGAGAGCGGCTTTGTGTTATTTAAGACATATATACTGTACCTTACACAGAAAATGGCTCCTATTGTCAAAGAAGCAATTACATGAATGATCCCTGCACAGACATGCTACAAAAGACTATGTTGGCCAGGGTGCAGCATGTAGGCCTACTGTATGCTTTTGACACTAATGGTCATAGCTGTTACTGTAGATCTTGGTGTAAAAATCGTGACACTGTTTGAATTGGATGAGGAAAGTCTTTAATTGGCCCCCAGTGCCCACCCTGAAGAACATGACCAGAGAAGGATGACAATCTGTGTTGGCATTTGTGTAACCTTCTAATGGTGGAGAGATCAGATAATGATGACTGAGTGACTTGCTTATTACAGTAACATTCAGCCTTTGTTTTGTTGTAAGTTGCAATTTTTAGACCCCATAGTAGCAGGATATATATAAAAATGCATGTGTTTATACAGTTGCACCTATCAGATGGTAGTCACTGAAAATGACCACCTTTGGAAACTCTGGCCAGAGTAAAGATCTCTACAAATTTTGAGTGTATGAATATACAGATTTTTTTTTGTTTTGTTTAATGTGAAACCTTCTCCAAACCAGCAGAATAATGAAAAATGTAATGCTCATTTCACCCTGTTCTCCCCAAATCTATTGACATATTGAACTTCTGAGTATCCAACTGCAATTAAAACTGAATGATGCATTTGCTTTACTTGATTTTTGGGAGTTTCAATGAGAACTGTTGGTTACATCCCTGATACTTGAAGCTTCTGCTGGTTACGCCCCTGGAAATGGGAGCTCAGTGATTCATCGCCAGACCTTCCATCTTGATTGATGTGGGTCTGATTCGCAGGCTGCTCTGAACCTGCTGAGCTCTGGAAAACCCTCTCACCATATCATGTTAGAGCAGATTTAGAGCATCACCAAAAAATGGCAACCCAGCCAATGCTAATTTGTCTATCTGTCCCTTTAAAGAGGGAGCACCCACCACCCCAGCCCCCTTCAACACTTCAACAACAACAATAACAATAACAATACTACTACTTACTACTACTACTTACTACTACTACTACTACTACTACTACTACTGGGCTGCTAGGTTTGTATTTTATTTTCAGTCATCTAAATAGTCCAATTATAATGACATAAATATCTTATGCAATGCATATACATTACTTTACATAAAAAAAGAAGTTGTACTGTTTTACATAGCCTACAAATGCCCCCTCTGATCTTCTCATACATGGTGGCCAAATCACTGTAGGCTATACTGCACAGTAAATGTGAATTGTCAATGTCAATCAATGTCATATACAAAGTATTTTTCTCTTGAGCGAGTGAAAAAAACAGGGCTGGTTCTGGAGGGGGTGTAACAGGACACATTGCATCTGGGCCTGGTCTGCGGAAGAAATATATATATTTTTCTCAATCCAGCATTAAGTTTATTTCTAACTATGTCTACCTTGACAGATGAAAAAGGCTCAGTGTGTGACTCTTGGGAGTTTCCATATTGGCTCATCATGATTTATTGTTTTTAAAAAGTGTATCAAAAAAAGTCCTCTTCCCCCAGTGGGAGTAATTGGCAAGGCTCAAACGTGAGAGCAAGATTCTGTTAGTTGGTAGGCAAAATCAAAATGTGAGATGAAAAAGTGCAGTGTGTGCGCACATCTCACAACATTTGGCACAGGTGCTGGATAAAAACAAGTTTATAAGGCAGTGGAAAAGATATATCTGCAAACCGTTGTATTATAGCTTTTTTCTATCCCAAATGTGTGTGCCCTTTGATTGTTTCCTCGAACCTCGAAGTGATATTGTGTAATTTTTCAGGTTGTCTATTAACAACAACAGTAAAAAAAAGAAATTAAAAATATGAGTCCATTAATTAATGGAGCATCAACAAATCATAGTGTGCAGGGCCTTTTCCCAAAAGCTTAGTTGCTTAGTAAGTTAGCTGCCATGTTGGTTGCAATGCAGTTTCCTATTGCCAACTAACTAAATTGCTAAATGGTTAGCAACTATGCTTTTGGGCAACGGATGCCTGGTAAACGCTGAATACACCATTTATTTACTTTTCATGAAAAGTTCAAACATTTGCCCAGGGAGCAGAATTCGTTCAGGCTGTAGAGGACCGCTTGCTAGTTATAGCTTCCGGGTGCATATCGCTATGTGTAATTGGCAAAATTATTGTAAAATGTAAACAATGTAGCCCCACACTTCGTTGAAAGCATAAGGACAGTTCCAACATTTAAAACGAAGCAGTGAAAAGCTAGCTACTTACCAAATAGAGATATGCACCCGGAAGCTACGACTAGAAAGTTGTCTTCTCCAGTCTGCACAAACGTATCAAAATTCTGCTCCCCGGCAAACATTATCTTCATGAAGTTGTAATATACGTGGGGGCATTATCCTTTAATTTACAGTCCGTGAATAGTATGCTGGAATAACACACAGTAATAATTACAGCTAAAGCAAATTAGCCATGACACGTTTTTTATAATAATAATAATAATTCGTTTTATTTGTAAGCACCTTCAAGATCCCCAAGGACACTGAACAGGGGAAAGCAACCAAAATAGGTCAAGATTGAAAGTGATAATAGTTAGTAAGTATGTAAATGAGAAAAGGCCTAAAAAGATTAGCCTGACATAGCCCGACCATAATACTGCTGTTCATCCGTATTCATGGTCTGGAAGTTCTTTAACCTGAGGCGATTATACTGCGGAGGGGAGGGCATTCACTTCTGGTTTGAAACTATTGGACAGCTCGTCTAATCAGCTTCGCTTATTGGCCGGTAGACTCTCTACCGATGTAAACACGCCCCAGAGGACCGTTCCCAGACCATGGATACGGATGAACATTCGTATTATGGGCGGGCTATGTCAGGCTATAAAAAGATGTGTTTTGTGGTGTTTCTTAAAGGTGGATAGTGTTGGGTATTGGCATATCGCAAGAGGCAGGGCATTTTCAGGGTCACAGTTCAGGGCCATTTACACTGGAGGCCCTGTCACCCAGTGTGCAGAGGCTACTTTGGGACTGGTTAGAGGCGTTCTGTCAGAATAGAACATAAATAAATAAATAAATTTAAAATAAACTTTTAAAAGACAGCTTACAGTATGCATGTATACACACACACACACACACACACACACACACACACACACACACACACACACACACACACACACGTTTCAAAACAACTTTTCCCCTTGTCCTCTATGTGAATAATTTAGTAAATTTCAATACAAGCACAACTCCAGCTGAACAAAGGGGAAAGCAATGATCTCCCCAAAGGTTAGTAATTTGCACAACTCCAATAAAGACACTGACTGTTTAGTGCTGTTTGAGCATATAAAACACAGCCAGCCTTGCCCTTATGATCATGGCAGGATAGGATGTGTGTTTGGTGGAGGTGGTTACGGTGGTGGTGAAAAAGATCATAAAGAATTCATAATCACAACACATCCGTTTCATTCACAAAGGGATGTGTGGCGTGAAAATGAAAGTAGTTTTGCTCTTCAGGATGTGTAATAGCCTCAGAAAAAAAGGCTGATTTCTGTGTTGCACGTCTTTTTTTCTGCTTAATGCAAAATAGCACTCATCATTAAAAACACTTTAGAGCTTCAGAGGCGCCTGGCTCAACACATGAAATATTGATGCTTAGCTGGAACTTGAAACTGCCACACGTGTAAGGGGGGCGAGGGGCGGAGGTGGGGAGAGAAAAAAGCGGCACAGGTGTTGGGTCCATTTCCAAGAGCTGGGAAGCGAGCAATGTGAAGCTGAGCGGCTTTCTGAACCATTGACAAACACCTTGGCACTCGTTTAGGCACTGTGCTGGCAGCACTCTCTTCTCTCTCTCTGTCTATCCTCACTCACTCACTCACTCACTCACTCTTTTTCTCTCTATTCCTCTCTGTTGTTTTGTCTCTTCCTGACCATGTCTCTCTCCCCAGTCCCCCTACAGCAGTTAGATTAGAGCCTCAGCATCTGGAGGCTGCACTGCTCATCCAGAAAGGAAAAGTTGTCTGTATCTCACCACTGACTGTCTGACTGACTGGGACAGCTGGAGGGTAAACAATATTACTGGACATAATTGAGGATTATAGGAGGATTTTCCAGAACAATTGTGTTTTTTTTTCTCCCTTTATTTTTTGTGCTACGAGGCATCATGTTAGAACACAATCACTTGATGAGTGCTATTATATATTTATTTATTTTTTGTTTGGGGGGTGTGTGACACTTGACTGCTTATAGTATATTGTTTTGGGTTTTATTCAGGCAGATGAGTCAGATGCGGCTTGGTATTCCTAGGGATTTGTGTTTTAATTTGGTAAAGAGCTTTTTCTTATTTGATCTATTGGCCCTATTTAGTTTTCTCTTTGTAGTATGTAGTAACATAGCTATATCCTCCTTGTCAAGTCCATACAAATGGCATTTTAACACACACACACACACACACACACACACACACACACACACACACACCTGTTTACTTTCAATTGCTGGTTAATGTTTGAACTTAAGATTTAGGCCTGGGCACAGACTAATTTTATATCCATTATAGCAAAAGTTGCAGTATTGCCTTATTTTGTGTATCATGCGTGAATTATTTATTGAATGTGATTATTTATATATGTATTTATTAATATCAATGTAAAGCATACCTTGCACAACAGCTTGTTTGCACAATGCGTATTTGTACAGTTTATTGCATTTTGCACAATTATTGCATTTTGCACATTTTTGTACTGTGAAATAATTGCTGTTTTCTGTGTTTGATCTGAAGGTTTTTTACCTAATGGATCTGAGGCTAAGACAAAGCTATGGGCTAATGGGCTAGGCTAACAGCTAAACTATAGGCAAACAAAGGCTAAGGGCTACCTGTCTACTGCTGCTATGCTACCTTGCTGCAACTGCTTATGTGATGTGTGATGGGATCTGTGTCTTGAACTTCAATAAAAAGAAAAAAAAAAAGGCAAAAGAGGAAACCAAAACAAATCGTCTTGTCAAGTCTTTATCCATTTGAGTAAATTCCAGTCAACCTTCAAAACTCCAGTAGATGTCTCACTCCTTTTCAAGTTGGGGAAATTGCACAGATTAAAAAATAACCAAACAAAACCGGACAACTTGACAGTAAAAAACCGCCAGTCCAGGAACTGGAATTGAAGTCCAGAGAGCCTAGCCCAAAGCCCCAACGACCAAAGACCAGGCATCCAAAGACAGGTGGAGCACTGCTGTACCAGGAGCTTGTGGAGTCGGGGGTGTGATTGCTGGGACCTGGAAAAAAGAAACAAAAGGTACATTTCAAAAGAAAAACACTGAGAAAGTGTGCTTACCTTATCATCCTATGAATGTCTGCAGAAGGAGAAATGTCCAAGACTGCAGACGAACTAAGAAAGGACAGGGCCGTGGAGGAAAGAGCCTTCTCCCGCATAGCCAAATCACTGCTGAGGACCTATGAAGACAAGTCCGAATCAGAACTAGTAGATGGATTTGATGCCCTCACAGAAGCAGCAGAGAGAGTAAGGAACGCCAACGATGGTCTGGAAGCCAAACTCCTCTCAGACAAGAGAAGTGAAGTTGATGCCGAGGAGGTGGAGTTATCTGATCGACAGAGAGCTGACTTGACAAAGACTGCTGGTGAGTGTGAGACAACTTTGAAGAAAGTCAAACATCTTTTGCAAAATGTGCTGTGGTCCAGCAATGGTGAAGACGAAGTCCTCACCGCACTCCAAGTGGCAGAAGTGGAGTGTAGGCGTACAGCTGCGGCAGACCTCAACGGAAGGTTGGAGGCCTATGAATTCTTGCTCTGCCACCTCCAAGACCTCGCAACGGCAGCGCAAGCTGCTTTTGAGCGGTGGAAGCGATGGGCCCCGTCTGAAGAGGAACAGAATGTCAAAGCCCGGTTGAAAAGGCTAAGTCAGGACGTCTCCATTGCTCATATCCCGGAAAACAGGACTTCATCAGAGACAAGCAGAAGGGAGGACATGAAGATGAAGTTTCTGAAACCCCTGCACCATCAAAGGACGATGATGAGGGCATAAAGCCCAAGGATGAGAGATGCTGCTGAGGAGGGCGATGGAACACCTCCCGAGCAAGAGCCTCAGAAAGAGCATCCATCGGAAGAGGAGTCCGCCTCAATGAGGACAGCTGCCATAAATTGTGAGTTCTTAACCAAGCCACAACTGCCAGCTAGCCAGATCCAGGGCTCTGACCTCCTGCAGCTCATGTGCTTGGGGGGTGGGCAACAGGCAGTCCAGAAAGATGACCTGACCTCAGACGGTGACCTCACCCACCTGAAAGCTGCTGATGAGTGCAACCGTGAGGCCACAGAACCTTCGCTCAAGCCATGGGTGGTGAGTGAGCAAAGTGGGAGGCCAGGATCTGGACTGGGCTGGACCGTGCTGGACGGCCAAGCTAAATTTGAAGACATCATTCCTCCAAGCCAGATGGGTGATGTGGATGTTGGAGTGTTTAGCCTGGGCGGTGTTGTCAAAGACAAGTGTCCTGTCATAACCTCAACTACCTTGCCAAAAAGAAAGAGGCGACTTGGTCAGAAGAACCTCCCTCAGAAAGAAGTGAGGCCTCGGGCGCCAAACGCCCTAACAAGAAGGGAGCTATTCCGTCAAGCGGCTGAACTGCTTGATCCTGGTGGGCTGGTCAATGCAGCAAAGCAGAAAAGAACCATCCTAGCAGCACAGGGTCATTCAGTCCCAGACAGCAAAGGTTCCCCCGCCAAATGACAGGTGGCTTAGAGAGAGTTCTACAAAGCTCACAAGTCCAGCGAGGTGGAGGATTCTAGACACAGGGCATGGCAGACCTGATTAGAGGTGGGGTCCCGAAGACCAACATGACCAACATAAATTCCTGACCCTTCCTGTGAGTAAGTGGCGAATCAAGTCCACAAAGGATCAGTTCTGTTGCCAAAAGAAGCGTCTGTAAGCTGCCCCAAGGGGGTCTGTGGCTACACTCACGAGGGCTGAGACTGTGAGGCAAAAGCACCCGCTCAAGACCAGAGCCAGGCTCAAGCTGGATCGGTGGCTCGACAAGGTCTGCTGGCTCAGAGCCGTGATGATGTCCAGCAAGTTCAGTGACCTGTCCAGACTCGTGAAGACCACTGGCTGGAACTGGAGGACAGTAAGAAGGTTCCTTGGACCTAACCATCGACAGGCCAAAGTGGGAGGCGGTCCCTGTTGGTGGCAGTCCACTGCATCACAAGATGGCGCCAAAGCCCCTTGAGCTGTGTCCATGATACAGGAATCCAGGAGTGCCAAGCGGCAGGACGTCCTGTTGATTTGGGACAAGAGGCCCGCTGATGGCATTACGTAGGGTTTGACTCTGAAGAAGCGACCTTCCCAGTAAGTCTACTGAAAAGTTCGAGTGGGAGGTGTCAAGTCAAACTAGAGGTTTGAATGCACGGGAGAAAAGGAAAAAAAAATGCTGTGGGTTTAGGATTGGGAGCACCTCATGTCACGTGACCAGTAATCAGTCCAAACTCACACCAGCTGAGCGTGACGTCTTTGACGCAACGGCACCAACAATGGCGCTACAGGTGTCAATTAGGTGTCAACCCGCGAATGAAGACGGCAATATGCTTTAAACAAGTGCTGAGCTGCAACAAGCAAGGTTTGGATTAACTGTGCGAACGAGACTCTAAAAGACTGGAGAGGCAGCCGGTGAGCACTTTGTATTTGTTTTATGTTGTGTGCTGTGGAAAAAAGGGATGTTAAACTTAGCATTTTTAACTTTGATGTACTGTTTGGTTTTTAGCTATGCTAAAGGGTGCTTTTGTTTGGTGTGGTGTCACATTGCTAGCTGTTTACTTTCAATTGCTGGTTAATGTTTGAACTTAAGATTTAGGCCTGGGCACAGACTAATTTTATATCCATTATAGCAAAAGTTGCAGTATTGCCTTATTTTGTGTATCATGCGTGAATTATTTATTGAATGTGATTATTTATATATGTATTTATTAATATCAATGTAAAGCATACCTTGCACAACAGCTTGTTTGCACAATGCGTATTTGTACAGTTTATTGCATTTTGCACAATTATTGCATTTTGCACATTTTTGTACTGTGAAATAATTGCTGTTTTCTGTGTTTGATCTGAAGGTTTTTTACCTAATGGAACACACACACACACACACACACACACACACACACACACACTCCTATCCCAGTGATTACATCTATTCAATCACTGTCACCTTCAGTCTCCAACTACTTTATAGGAAACTTTATAGGAAACCACAAAATCTTGGCAATTGTTCTATAACCTAGTATCTGGTTCTACACTGTTGTCCACAATGAGCCATAAGTTAAAAATAACACTGGATGTTTTTGGAGGTGCAGGTAGAGACAACACTGACACAACAAAAAAGCCCCATTTCTGTTCCCTCATTGATATGTTTGTGGATGTCCCGTGGGGCTAGGAAGACAAAGACATGTCCTCATGGAGCCTTTTGAATTGAAGCATTGATTGAGTGCCTGTCTGCCAAAAGCTACGAGAAAATACATTTGGCTGAAAATAAAATGTCCACATATGAATGGAAATTGATAGAAGACTGATGTGGATGGGACTCTTTTGAGCCATATTCTGTTGATTTTTAGTCAACAACATAGCATAGTGACATTTTGCTATTATTGGTGGTGATGAATAGATAGTGAAGAACAAGATGCATACAGTATTAGATTGTTTTGACTTAGGGCAGGTAGTGGTTTCTTGGGGTACAGAAGATCAGCTGTTCAGAAGCTTTAGATTTAGCGATCACAAGTAAATCACTACTAATGGCGAATTATCTTGGTGTGATATGATCTAGCATTTGAAAGTGAGGTGAACTCATCTTGGTTTTGAATTGTCCACATTACAGTTCAATATCTTTCCAGTGTCACTATCTGTTTATCTTGTCTATTACTGAATATGCCTTGCCAATTTATCATTGTTATGGGGGTATCAATCTGAGATTGTCTCAGATGTCTCAGATTTGCAATTTAATATTTAAAGAATTGGGGGTAAGTAATCAGCTGTGAATATTAACGTCAGACAGACAACAACAGAACTCAACACATTTGAAATGACAATCTGGAAAGATTATAACTCTCTGTTCGTCTGCTCTCATGTTGCATGCGTCCAGTAATTGCCATCTTGGTGTTGTGAATCAGCAGTAGGAGGAGAGAAGAAGGAAACACGACCCCCTTCTAATGGTGAAAAGTGCCTTGGAGAGTTCACTCTCCCTTTGGACTCTCATTTGCTGTTCTGTACATGCATGGCTGCTGCTAACACATTTCAGTGACATTGGTTGAAGGATCCTTAAGGACAACATGGTGGCTTTTTACACCTTTAACATACTCTGTTTTGTCCAGGGAACTGCTGAACAGAAAACCCAGTTTAGTCATTTAATAGTTTCGATGCCAGGCAGCTACAAAAGGTCAAGCCAAGGACAGTGAGATCTTAGACAAGCAGGAATGGCTTCGTACGGTGCCCTTAATACACGGCCTAGCATGAAATTAGTTGTCATGTTCTTTCAAATGAAACTCATAAGACCTGGGTCATATACTTATTTAAAGTGGTTCAGTGGGGAATCCTGTTTTATTTTAAGTTTAAGAAAAATGAGGATGTACTTGAGGAGAAGGCAATAATCTTTTTAAACCATCACAAGTATTTGAGGGGAATTTAGTGAGGGATTAGTGAACAAATATATAGTAACTTTCTTTCTCTTATTTTGGAGACCCAGAACAATGACTTATCAGTAAACCGAAAATATTCCCCTTTACTGAATGTACTGTAAGGAGAAGGACAAATAAAATTAGAAACACATTATACTTTGGGTGATGTTGACATTATGACTTGCAATATTTGAGTTACTGCAATGTAATTATATGAAATTAAAAACTGAAAATATGAGTGGAAAAGAAATATATATATATAGAATCACACCCTCATGAAATAATCGCATATCGCTATGGGATTCAATGAACATTAACATCAATTAAATATTAATAATCCCAACATGTTGCTAATGGGAGCAGAATAGCTGCCATAAAAGGCAAGAAAAAAAAATGAAAATGAGCCTTTTATTCAGCAAGCCAGTTACCATTTTCTCTCTCTCTCTCTCTCTCTCTCTCTCTCTCTCTCTCTCTCTCTCTCTCTCTCTCTCCTCTTCTTTTTATGAGCACTCAATATGATGACTGTGTTTCTCTCTTTCACTAACTGTTTATCTTTTACCCATATTTCCCATCCCTGTGTTCTGTTCATCACACAATTTCCATTCCATTCAACTCCCTCTTTCTTTCCTTGCCCACTCCTTTCTTTATTCCTCTCCACTGCTAGAGCCATTTTAAATCTTCTGGAAGGACTTGAGCCACATGTGTGAACAGCTCAGACTTATGAGCACATGGCAAAGGTGCCATCTCTCTCTCTCTCTCTCTCTCTCTCTCTCTCTCTCTCTCTCTCTCTCTCTCTCTCTCTCTCTCTGACTGACTCTAGAGCAGGACAGAAGGGTATAAAATGAGATGATTCAAATAGCTCTTTCTGCAGTGCGACCAGACCCAGTGAAGGCAATCATAAAAGCTATTGTCTGTCTCCTGTGCAACTTCTTACATGTGTTACATTTGATTTAATACAGTTGATAAAACAAGGTTGGAGAAGAAAGTACTTCAGAAGTGGTCTTAATTTAAAATAATAATAATAATAATAATAATAATAATAATAATTGGAATGTGTGATTGTATGTCATAAATAGCATGAATGTCTGTGTGTGTGTGTGTGTGTGTGTGTGTGTGTGTGTGTGTGTGTGTGTGTGTGTGTGTGTGTGTGTGTGTGTGTGTGTGTATTTTAGCAAAATAGTATATCAGAATTACAATCATGTTTATGATAGTTTATATTCTGTTAGCAAGTAAACATCTCAAGGCTCAAGGCTGTCTGCAGATGAAGTGCTGAAACTCTGAAAGCTGATTTTGAAAGCTGAATTAGGAAAATTGGAAGATGCCATGTGAACCATGCCTCTGATTGGCTTTGTGAATCCCGTATGATTTCTACTTTCTATTTCTAGATTTTGCCCTCCAACTTGCGACAAGGCAGTGATTGCCATCAGAGAGTAATTCAGATTAACTGCCCCAGAACAAGTACCTGTATATCATAAGCACCCAATGGTGGGCTACCTCTAATTCCCAAACATTGTGTAATTGGAATTTGGTTAAATTTGCCCTGGTTTAAACGATAGAATTTCTAAGATAGTTGTCTTGCCAGCACATCTAAACTGAACATTACTGAAATTGAGCAAGAGCTGGTGATTTTTCCATAGGCGGTTCTAGATAGGGGCCAACAGGGGCCTGTGGCCCTGGAGAAGTGACCCTGGCCCCTGCTGTGGCCCCTGTGCTGACCAGATAATAAAATGATTAATTTATCATAAGCGCTGTAAGAAAGACTGCAAAGTCTGACTGACTACCAAATACAACACTCAGCAAGAATTAATTGCTATGGGAAGTTATCTAACAAATTGTTAAAATGCACCAGATTGCAGGAAATGGCAACTTTTTTTTTTTTCAAAAATTTCTTGGGGGAGGACACCCAAACCCTCCTACTACTTAACTATAGGCTACACATTAAATATGTGTATTAAATTATTCCATATTTTGACTGATAAGAATGACAGTATTTTGAAGGTCATCATTTGATGCTGAAGTTTATTTCAGCCTACGTCAGGGCCGGGGCTAGCCATTTGATTGCCCTAAGCACAAATGCTTGGTGGCCTACGTGCTGTGCGTTACCTGTGTAGCGCCGGCACTGGCCTACGTTTTGTAGACTATACGTGCCTCCTTGAAAAAACTCTGGCCCCACCTCGGCCCCCCTTGTAAATTTGGTCTAGAACCGCCACTGGATTTTTCTGTGGACAGTTTGTCAATCTACAACTTGCTGGTAAGATAAGGCCAGCAAAAAGCATTATAAGATCAGCAGGTCCAGCCGGAATGACCATAATAAGCTTGCTATGTAGAAAATAAACAATTTATGACAAATGAGTGTTAAACCTTTACCCTGATTAATTTTTACAACATAACAATACGTCTACACATATATGTTTACATCTTTTGCAAGCTGCAGCATGGACCATTTTCATGTAGGCTATGGGAACAGGATGACATAGAGTTACATACTGTAGATACTGTATCTACTAGAGTGAGATGAGTAAAGCAGAGTTGAGGAAACACCACCATTAACACCCTAAAAGCAAAACAAAACACTAATTTCATTAGAAAAATATGATAGCCTGGGTGCATGTGCCATACTCCAAATTCAATTAATGACATTTTTTTTCTCTGCGTAATGATCATGTAGCCCTTAGCCATTTTATGACAGACAGTCAGTACTTTGGCCCCAAAACAAGGAGAAGTAATTAGCTTGGCAGGACAGCCAGCTGGACTTGGCATCCACTGTAATGTTTGTGCATTTGCCATTAACCATAAATAAAGAAATAATTACTTGTTTTTTGTAATACTTTTTTGAATTACATTAGTTAACAACGCCCCATTTCTTGTTGATTGAATTAAAAGACATAATTTTTTTTCAGCCTGAATGTGAAAAAGTCTATCGTTGATATGACTGAGATGTGTGTTGCTTATCATTGAAGTGTCTGTAAGAATAAATTTGGGAAAGACGCGGCAGAGAGTGTCAGAGAGTTATTGGGACGTAATGTTCTCTCAACTCGATTGTTTGTAGGCCAGGGGCATCTTTTACCCAGGTGGGCTGAGCCTGGCACATCCGCAGTCACCTCCATAACATGATGACCATCTTCCTCATGCTCCAGCTCCCACCCAGCTAATGGCACCCGAGGCCATGCACCTACACAGCACACTCTTCAGCCTGCTCAGAGGCATAAGCAGCCTTAACGGCTGGAACACACTGATCGTCCATGTGGGGGGGTTGAATCTTTTCTTATGTTCTTTTTTGGGTTGAATTGTTATTTAAGCCGTTCTCTCACAGCTGTGTTTACCAAGTATGCCTTCATGAGCGGGGAATTATATGAAAATAAATGTAGTAATGGTGGTCCCCTTGGTTCAATATACAGTACATATCAAATGATTATTTATGATTCTGTTTTGTTGTTGGGGTTTTTTTTTGTTGTTGTTGTTGTTGTTGTTCCGACCACCCCCCACCCCCCTCTCTGAACTGATAAATTCTTCGGTTAATAGATGTTTACAAAGTGCATAAAACATGAAAGTCGCCATTTGTGTTCCACCCCCCACACCCCCCTCACTCCAAAGGAAATTCCTCTGGGGCTTTTAAAGATTGGCCTTGCTTTGATTTCCCTCTAATCACTTTCCCCAGGATTAAATTTACTTCAACATACCAAGAGAAATTCAAAGGCTTAAATGATCTCTAGGAAATGTTCTCTTAATAAACATTGCAAATAATAATTAAAAAAAGTAACTTAAAAAAAAAATAAAAAAAAAAATACAAAACAAAGCCTTTAATTCTGATTTATTTGAGTCACAAACTGAAATGTTTCCCTGTAGATATTCAATGAGAGTTCGGTTTTCAGTGTTTTTTCTTTTTTATTATTATTATTAGAAGGTTTTGAAATTACTGACGAGATGTAGTTGTAGTAACCCCCAAAAAAGAGAGGGATTTTTTGTTGTGGTGGTGGTTCGTGGATTAATTTGTTAGGGTAAATTGTTACAAAACACTTAGAATTTAAGGGAATATCAGTCTATTTAAAAGTGTAAATCAGGGGTTCACTACTTTATTAGTCGATGAGAATTTTTTTCAAGGACCCTAATGATCGCAATAGAATAAAATATAGTTTACAGAGGAATTCTCTCAGCTGCTTTTGAACTCTTATTCAAAAAAAATAAATAAATAAAAAAAAAATTGTCAATTACCAACAGCTTTAAATCGGCATTGCATTATTGCATTTGGCAAAACTTGACAGTGCAAGGAACAGTTTTCCGTGGGTCTACTGTTTAAAAAAATACAGTTTCACATACATGTAACTAATAATAATTTATTCATTGTGACATTAACTAGATGTACCGCATGATGGTACAAAATATGACTGCCGCTCAGTTCTGCACATTCTCTGCCCTGTGTGTGTGTGTGTGTGTGTGTGTGTGTGTGTGTGTGTGTGTGTGTGTGTGTGTGTGAGACAGAAGGCCCATCATCCCAAACCAGTAACTCTTCGCTTAATAGCACCATCTACAGGTCGATGGTTGTACAGTCATTAAATGTACATATAAATTCATTTATTTTATAGCCCCCCATGGATAAAATTCCACATAAATTCCCACAAGATGTCAGGCTCATCATACACATTAAATTTGGTGCAGTTCATAACATTTGATCTAAAGATAGGGGCAATTAAAGCAGTATAATATTGCATTTTCATTTTTTACCATGGGGGTGCAAATCACAAATGACTGGTTATAAGCTAAGTTGATGTGGGCTCTTGAGACCAACATTCCATAAAGATTTTATCAACCTCAATGTCACGGGTAAGGTAGTTCGTTAGGAAAAACTGCATTTTTGGGGTTTCGTGGGGGGGCCGTGCAAAGATGGAGTGGCCCCCAGCGACCAAACAATTTTTTTCCGTAAAAGTCTACTGGGGCTACATGCCCACCGGTGTTACGGTGTCTCGGAAATCGTTGACCAAAAATTCAGGAAGTTGATGATGGGAGGAAAAAAAAAAAAAAAAAAAAAAACTTTGACAATCACTATATGACCGCTACGCTAGCGGCGGTCATAATAAGTCCTGTACTAGTATTTCTCT
Source organism: Sardinella longiceps (assembly GCA_027497455.2). Lineage (NCBI taxonomy): Eukaryota > Metazoa > Chordata > Actinopteri > Clupeiformes > Clupeidae > Sardinella > Sardinella longiceps. The sequence continues at coordinate 3,828,882 of JAODXP020000004.1, read as the reverse complement.
CCCCATAAGACAAGTTTATATTTTGTAGCAAATGTTTCATGTACCCCCTGGCAACATGTTGCAGATCCCTGGTGTTTCCCAGACCCCAGTTTGAGAACCAATGGGGTAAATTTTATTTTCATGAAACCCCTGGCCTGGACAAATACCTCCACTGAGCATCCCAGACACAAGTAGAGTCAGCCTAACACTACAGTGGTGTAAACAGTTTTACACGGTCAGAGGATATTACCCTTGGCTTATCTATCCAGACAGCACCTCTGAGTGACACTCCACAGCAGTAATCTGCACGCGCGCACACACACACACACACACACACACACACACACACACACACACACACACTGTGGCAACCCCTGAATGATGGTGGCCAGCCTACTGCTATCACAATACCATAAGCACTATAAGCAATTGGAAAGGCAAGTTTAAGGCTTGCAGAAAGTACCCTAACAATTTTTGTCATGATAAATACTCATTGACAGACAGGGGAGGGAAGATGGAGAGAAGCTCCACCCTAAAGAAGCCACAGCCCAGAGATGGTGTGGATCAGGATATACTTGACTGGCATTATGTTGTTGTTCAGCCAACTGTGGCAGCCCCATGACTTTAGATTTCAGAGTGGATTTGCTCCACCGCAAAGCTGAGCAGCCCACACTTCTTCCACTCAAACTAAGAATCAACATCTTAGTGCCACAAATGCAGTACAGAAAGTGTATCCGATTGTCAGACTTAATAGTATCTTTTCAACAAACCTTTCAGCTTGGAGTTGACAGAATGTTTTCAACGTATAAATGATGTTGCATAAATTAAACACACACACACACACACACACACACACACACACACACACACACACACACACACACACACACACACACACACACACACACACACACACACACACACACACACACACACACACACAGGGGCGTAGCACCAAATCCTGGGCCCTGTGCAAAAGCAGTGGCCATGGGACCACTCACCACCTGAAATACAATTCCAGACTCCTCAAGGGCCCTCCATCCTCTTGGGGCCCTGGTAACTCAGTCCCCCTTTCCCCCCCATTACGATGCCCCTGCAAACACTCTCTCTCTCTCTCTCTCTCTCTCTCTCTCTCTCTCTCCCACACACACACACACACACACACACACACACACACACACACACACACACACACACACACACACACACACACACACACACACGCACTCACACACACACACTCACACACACACACACACACAGACAACAGATATCCACAGACATATACCCACACCCATTGTCATTACTCAACTTAGTCCTCACCACATGCATCCCTATACTGGAGTATTACATCACCACAGATATCTTCCTGTCCTGTCGTGTTTCAGTGTTTTTTTTTTTTTTTGCTTTTTTTTAAATTCTCATTGGCCCCTGGAGCGACAACAGGATCCTTCCTCCACTGTGTGAGCCTGACTTTTGCGTGGTCCCTCAGCCAACTTCGCTCAGAGTCAACGTGCACAGGCCGCGGCCGACTCAGCACAGGCAGGCCCCTCACCGGGACCACGCTCAATCGTCCTGACACCCTGCTCCGCATCCTGCCGCACTCCGCCAAATAGCTGCTGACAGTATCAAACGCACCAGGTGGGGCATGAAATATTGCCAGGGTAACGTGACCTCTGCCTTTGCCTATCCCCAGGAGATAGGCCTGAGGCAATGGCTAGGATGGATATACTGTTACTGTATGTGGTAGTATAGCCATTGCTGGGCCAAGCCTATGGGCTGTTGGCTGCAGTCTCAGAGCATGTTCACATGTTGGAGATGAAACACTCAGGGGTTTGTCACCTTGTAGTCGACAATGTAAAGCCTCTAGGTGTTGCTTATAAATGTGTGACAAACATTTACGCAAGCTTCCATGACCGATTCAATGTAGTTCCTTTGTCCATGTGCGTGTTTTAGCAGGTGAGAGGTGTTTCACATTCTGAGAATGAGCCAATGTTGCTGGGAAGAGACAATAATATTTTACCAGTGAGATATCAAAACCCAAGATCAGTTTTGTTTGAGCAATCTTGTGTAAAACTTCAGTTTAGAGGTCAACAAATAATTGTGTCACCAAGTTTTCTTTTCTTCCACTGGTCCTCTCCATGACCCTGTAAAAAAATTGATGAGATTTCACCAAAAAAGGTCATCTGCCATGCTTGCCTCCACAACACGAATCAAGGGATCGCAACCTCATCACAACCGCAGAGTGAGAGCCTTTTACAGCCCTGCTAGTGCGTCTCCATGTTAAAAGAAACAAGATGCGATGCTCCCAAGTCAGATGAAGTATAGATTTTTAATTTAAGACCTTCCAGAGGGTCAGTTACTTCTCATTTCAATGAGCTCCTGCAACAGCCCTCAGTCATGAACACAGGAACAGCACCCACCCAATACTACACAGTACTAGTAACTGATACATTGCCTACAACACTATAAAAGATAAGCAAAGATTTATATGTATAGCAGGAATCTTGATATTGAGGGGTTTCTTTCTTTAAATTCGAAGATCTTAAACAAAGGCATGAACAGTATCAAATTAGTCTATGCATTGGCTGATCTGAGCTTACTTAGCCAGATTTATCAGCCAAACTGTCAAAGTAAATAAAATTAAGACAAAGTCTGCTGGAAAGTCAAAATAATAAACAACTTTTTTTTGGGGGGGGTCATTATTTCTCAAATTCCATACACATGCAACCTGCTTAACAGATACAAGCAACCACACCAAAGGCACTGTCATCGTATCTCATTAAGCCATACTTAATGTCAGAACACACAGATAACAAGGGGGCGACACCCACTCTTAACTGAATATATTACGAATGATAATACAGAGAATATAACACTGACAATAGATATTGTATACTGTGAGAAACAATGTTGAAGGATTAACAAAATGTGTGAAAGCTTAATTATACCTTATGAGAGACATAGTGTTTTCTCTTTGTTGTGAGCAGAGGAGAAGGCATGTTCACACGGATTCCACTTGTCTGAACTTTTGACTTATCTTATTTATTTCCTTCATGCAAGGGTGGTTTTAATAAGAGAGAGGTAGCCAGAAAAACAACAAAAAAGAACAGCAGCAGAAGCAACAACATGACCATAGAGTGCATTCACAGAGCTGCCATGCAATGTTCTGACACCTACAAGGAAAGTTTCCACGAGATGTTCACAAAACATTGCACATTAAAGCCGCCCATAAAAAGGGCCTCCAACATTACTCATGCATTGCAGGGGCAATACTGTACATAAGACATGCACATTTGTGTGTTCTCTAGAGTTAACATCTGCCGATCTTACAGAAATAGTTAACGCATTGGTTCGGCATCATTCAAGCATAGCCCTGTTGTACGAGCCTGATGATTGCTGAATGCTTGTGTGAGGAACAAAATAATTTGGAACAACATAGACAGAAGTAAAAGCAAACAAGCAGTTAACATTGATTCAGTGGCACTTCAAACCTTACTTTTGGTTTCGATTGTTGTGTGATCCATTGACCTAATGAAAAGAATTTTGAAATGTTGGTACAGGCCTGAGAAGACCCCTTGCTAGTTGTTGCTTCTGGGGTCTTCGAGCCAAATCGCTGTTTTAAACCACAGAAAGGTAGCCTCAAAATCTAGACGTACCCTAGTGGTGGCAAATAAATTTGCTCAGCCTGTAGGTCTAGTAGTAAGTCATAGGAAATTTATTGGACGCCATCAAATCGCAATGCTCTATGTGTTTAGGGCAGGCTTCACCGAACCTAACGGTCTTTTGAATTGGTGATTACTTCGTGTTTGTTCCTCCGATGGTCATAGGCTATCCTGTTGCGTGCAGAGGTAAGTTGAAAGATAACAGCCTTGTTCCGCCCACGATTGAGTTCAGTCTATCTCTCGATGCCAGACTATACATTTTAATGATATAGGATGGCCTGCCAGGCTAACGGAAAGGCTCAAAGTAGCCCCAAACTTCTTTGATAGTACATTGATAGGTCCAACATTTAACGTTTCTAGGGAATCTGTTTATAACAACAGTGACCCCCATGTCATGACCCTTGGAGGAAGATGTGGCGGCAAATATATTGCAGCAGAGGAAGTAATGAATGATTATAATCTATCTATTAATGCAAGGAACATCTCTCTCTCTCTCTCTCTCTCTCTCTGTGTGTGTGTGTGTGTGTGTGTGTGTGTGTCGGTGTGTTCCACGCATTACTCTGCAACTGTTCGTCCAACTGACCTCAAATGTATTATCTTGCTAATGACAGGAGTGAGTACAGTGCCAAGTTTGATGTTGTTTGGACAAAGATTAGTAAAGATAAAGTAAATGAAGCTCAGACTCATGCTGCTCTAACTGCGCAGCCACTCCCCCTCTCGATGCAGTGCTTTCAGTTTGCTACACGGGCAACTCACTAGTACATATCAAATACATATCTGAGATTATTACAATATTTAAAGGGACACCAGGCAACGTTTTACTGTTAATTTACTAGTTTTGAAGTCACTTTGATGATTAAATGGTTCATTATGCGGCAACCGATGCCTCTCTCGTCAGCCTCTTGAATTTGTTTTGCGGTATCCACGGAATAAAAACTGAAAGTAGATATAACCAAAATCGCAGTTATTACCGGCTGGTCAGACAATGTAACACAAAATTATCATCATAAAACGTAGAATTTACAACTAAAATTTACATCGATTGTTGAGAATGTACAATGTAGTTGTATTTTCTCTAATATTTTGGCGACTGTAGGTGGAGCTCCGCAGTCCTGCCTGATGTCCCTTTAAAATAGTGTTTCCATCTTCACTTCTGATTTGGTGACTTGCTGAGTCCCCTAAATGCTTGGCCATATGGTTGTGATGATTTTGAGGGTCTTTGCTAATAACTTGAAAATGAACTCCATAGCACCTCAAGCAATGCAATCTGAAGAGCCAGAATAGACTGCTGGTCTATTTTCCAGAGTCAGACTGTTGATGAAAATTAACTTCAAGTGAGTAAAATTAGCCAATTACCATTTGTGAATGAAACTCAGAATATATTGAATGAAAGTCCAGAAATTTCGGTGGAATTCTTGGATTCTCTCATAGGCTTCAATGTTACAGAATGAGCTTCTCCACTGCATAAATTCGAGCGCCGCCCAGAACTACCTTATTTGGCATTAGCCTCATGACTCCAGGAAGTGGGTGCTCATGATTTATCCCCGTAAAGAAGGATCTCTGGTACCGCTTGGGTGGAGTGAATGAGTAAATGAGGCAAAAATATTAAATAAATTATAGTTTTATTAATAATTTCATTGATTGCAGCAGCAAGGTAAAATAGTTTAGTTAAGTCACAGTCAGTTACTTTGGCCGAGTAGTAATCCAGCTGCGTTACCACCTGTACAGCACAGGAAGCGGTGACGATCCCACTGAAGGTTGGCGTAGCAGCTAGCTAGCGGCGACGATCCCACTGAAGCAGCGACGATCCCACTGAAGGTTAGCGTAGCAGCTAGCTAGCGGCGACGATCCCACTGAAGGTTGGCGTAGCAGCTAGCTTCAGTGGGATCGTTGCCGCTTCCTGTGCTGTTCACTGGTGGTGGTAACGCGGCTGGATTAATTACTACTCGGCCAAAATAACTGACTGTGACTTAACTAAACTATTTTACCTTGCAGCTGCAATCAAGGAAATTATTAATAAAACTGTAATTTATTTAATATTTTTGCTTCATTTACTCATTCATTGCCAACCACTCCACCCAAGCGGTACTGACTGTTCACAGGGATTTCCATACTTGTGACACACATAAGATGGCCGCTGGCACTGACCTCGGATGAGGCAAGTTTCATTCAATATATTCGGAGTTTCATTCAATATATTCGGGACTTCATTCAATATATTCGGGGTTTCATTCAATATATTCAGGGTTTCATTCAATATATTCGGAGTTTCATTCAATATATTCAGTTTTTCATTCAATATATTCGGGACTTCATTCAATATATTCAAGGTTTTCTTTCATTCAATATATTCAAGGTTTTCTTTCATTCAATATAATTACTAAAGGCCATTAATGCCTTCTTGCAATGTAGACTGGGAGCTGTCTCCAACAATCAATAAATTCTAAATTTAGTGTCTAGAGAAATTATAGGAAGCACAATTCAGTTACAATTATTGTGTTATATTCTTTAATTTCTAAAATAATGTTATGAGTTTAGTAAATACACAAGAGCAATATAAAGTACATAAAATCTATACAGACAGTACAGTATAGGTCATGGGGAAATTACATTAAGGATGGAAACCCTTCCTATCCTTGAGGTTAGTAGTTTCAAACAGCAGTCATGTTCCTAGAGACAGTGGGCTGTAAAGCGCAACGCAGAGGCCAGCGAGGGCTGACGTTTTGACCTCTGCTTTGTGTGCAGAGGTCGCTGTCAGCCATGTTCTCACAGTGCCACTGCTAGAGGGGGGCCATCTTGACAACTTCTTTTGATGAGATCAGATCACCCTTCAAGGCTTCCTCACACCTGCTCAGCCTGGCTTTCAGGGGTGCAGGTCACATCTCAGTTTGGTCACCTCTAAAATTAGTGTGCCCGGCATGTGTGAAAACACAGATACACACACCCGCCCACACTTACAAGCACGCTAAACAAACACACTAAACAAACACACAAACACACACAAGCAGTATAACAAAAAACAAACTCTTCTCACTGTTCTTACTGCTTTTACTGGTTTCATCATCTTTCTTATATTATTTTATACACTTTCATGTTTATCATTTAATGCATTTATACTTATTTCATGCATGCTTGCCTAGATGCTTTGTTTTTTATGCTTTTACTTTATAACATTTATTCTACTTTGCTTTTATTTTTGTACAGCACATTCAACTGGCTCTGTATATGAAAGGCTCTACTTAAACCTGCCTTTTGTTAACCAATCAGAGCCATCAACTCTGAGATTGTTATAAATCATCCCATTTAACTACTTCCTGTGGAAGCTGATTTACTGAACATCAAAAAAAAAAAATACCGGCAGTAGTTTTGATGCACTTGCAATGAATAATTCTACATATTTGTCTTGTTCCGTTCTGAAGATTTGCATTGTTTCATCTAACTCTTTCACTCTAACATAGCACACCCTTGTTGTGTCTGCATGTAAAACAAGCACTTCATTTTCATGTCATTGCCACTTAGCCAGTGGTGGCTGATTGTTGGGCCCCTTGGAGTGGCCCACCATCTCATCTCACGACCGTCGGTTCCAGACCACAATCACTGTGAAAACTGAGCTGGGAGGAATCGACTGGCGGAACCGAGCTACACATCACCCTGTGTTCTGTGTTATCCAACATCCCACCTCACACTTGGTGAAATAATGACCTGACTCTGTGATTACATCAGTGTCTCGTCTGTTTGCCACGTCGCTCCCAAACCCAGACGACTGCCATGACGATTTCCCCCTGCTTTTGTCTCAGGCTTGATAGCTGGAGTCACTTTTGTTTTTATATGTGTGCTGTCAGCCATGCTAAAAAGCAGTGTGAGCGATGGGCTGTTGGTGGCTGAATGGCAGGAGAACATTATCTCGGGGCGATATATCATGTAAATGGCGCTTTCTCAGTATTAGAGAGAATGTGGGAGACGTTTTCTGCATGAGCGGCACTCTTATCAAGTGGGACTGTCTGAATATCCCCACAGATATTTCATCTTTCTGCCTTCTAAGGTAAACTGATTTAGGCTCTCTCTCTCTCTCTCTCTCTCTCTCTCTCTCTCTCTCTCTCTCTCTTTCTATCTCTCCCTCTCTCTCTTTCACTTTGTCTCTTTCTCTTGCTCTAGAGAAGACATTCATTGTATTCTTGCTGGGAATCCAGCACAGCCATTTGATATATTTTGACAGCACCTGAATGTTCCCTGCATGTCTGTCTCATAGCAGCATAGCTGAAGAAACAGCAGGTTTGCCACCATCTGCATAGTCAGCTCAGGCAATGCTTTTGCTTTTTATGCCTCTAATTTGCATGAACGAGACCTGCTTGTATTTACAAAAATTACTTAATAATAAATATTCCATGTGGAAATAGCTTTGTCTTTTGAACTAGTTAGCAAAAGTTTATTTTTCAAAATGAAAACACTGTGTTTATGTATCCAGTATTGACACATGAATCTTGAAAGGCTATGTTAAATCTTAATCAGTACAGCCACAGTTTGCTAAAGAGATAGCCATCTGTGACTGTTCAAAGAGCATGGAAATGAAACTGAATCTAAATGTCCCTCTTGCGTAATTGACTGCATTCTATTAACATTTTTTTAATTAAACTCATAATTACTGTTATGTTCTAGCTGACCTTCAGTAGATGTGGAATTTGTGGATGTGATTGTTGATGACATTGCTATTTGTTTGACTGTGTCTGCATTTTGTTTGTGTTGTGTCTTTCACTTTTATCAAAATGTGTTATTGTATGAATTAGTCTCTTAGATATGAGGACAGTTGAGTGAAGTTTAGAAAAAATCCAGTGTATGGTTAGAAATCCATTTTGGTGGAGATAGTAGATTGAAGTAATACCGATTTAGAAATAAACATTTGTACAGTATGACATAAATAGCTGTGACATCAATCAAGTAATAGGACATGAGAAGGAATTATAATATAATGTCTTGCAATCTTGTTTCTTTTTCAGAAGAGAAATTGAGGATTTCTTTCAATTTATTTGTGCAATGCAAAAAAATGAGCCTTCCTCATTGACAGATCCTACATCTAATGAAGAGATGCATATATCCCTTGAATCTATCTATATCTATTAATCCTCTTTAACCTTTTTTATTTATTTATTTATTTATTTTTTATTTTAATCCTTGAACTTGCACTTGCCCTCTCACCTCTTAAATAGATCAGCATTGTGGCAGAAGTCATGATGTCAGAGGGAAGGGAAGAGAGTGCGCCCTCATTATGGTGATTGATGCAGCTTCAATATAACCAGTCAGTCAAGACTTCAAGTAGCATCTTCACTATAGCATCTTTTTTATATGGCCCATAAAAGAATGCTCATAAAATAGTGTTTACATGTCACCTTGGAGCTTCACTGTATCCCAAGAGAGACCTAGTGGAGATCTTGAGGGTGTTGAGGATATCTGTCTCTTGAGACTGTCAATTCCAGTCATGTCATCATCACTCTTTGGAAATGTTACAAAGCAGACCGCTCTTTATTCAGTAAGCACATTTGGTAATATCACAAACAACCAGGCCTGGCAACCCAGTGATCTCAATGATTGATAGAATGAGAGTTTGCATGTTGTTCAATGATGAGGGTTTCTACTGAAAAATGAATGCTAAAATTCAAATACATTCTCAGATTCTACTCAGCCATACTAATTTTACTATTTACAAAAACAAAAACTATGGAACCTTCACACATCACATAACCTAAAAGCTACACACACACACACACACACACACACACACACACACACACACACACACACACACACACACACACACACGCACACACACACACACACACCACACACACACACACAAACACACGGGAATGGATTACAGGGTATAGGCCTTGTGTAGCTCCATGGCTCATAGGTTTCAGAACCAAAGTAATCAGGGTAAAAAAAAGTGAATGTTGGTTAGGAAAAGCTGTTTCAGGTGGCTAGTTTCAAACAGCGTAGTGTTAGCGCTGGGTAGCCCACAGCATTGCCAAATTCATTTAGCAAAATGATTCAGCCTTCATGCCTGTGTGCTTTCGACAAATCGTTCAATACCTGACAGACGAAGAAATTTAACAAATGTTTCCCCTTCTCATTCCTTTGCAATAATTTCTCATTTGTAATCTATTTCCTCACATGATTTGACTTCCAGGGAGCAAATACTGGAATGTGACAACAAGGGAATGATGAATAAAAGAAAATCATTTAGGTAAAAAAACACAATTCTTTGGGAGGAAATAAAAAAGCTCGCCTACTCATTTAATTGCAAATTCCACTCTTCAAGACACAGGCGACTGAGCACACACAAATCCTCTAGGGAGATGCAGAGGTTCTTGTTGTGTTGGATCAGGTGATATTTTAAATCAGTCCTAAATAATGACAGAGCGGAGCCAAATATAAGCCATGAGCTTCAGATTCAGATGTTGCTCTGAATAAGATCACTGCGCCAATGATGAGTGGAACTGGTGCTATGATAGAGAATGAAGAAAAACAGCACATTTCGATTATACTGAAGAACCCTCCCCATTTCCTATGGAATACCCCCTTTTTTCCCTATGCACCCCAAACCCAACATACAGTACATTAACCCCCATCAACTATTGTTTACATGCAAGGCTAAAGGCCATTTCAATGTCAATATGAAACATGTCCACAAGTGTTACAGTGCGTTGACACTGCATCCGTCCGTTGACGAATGACGGGGAGGGGTCTGACGGAGGGGGGAGTCAATTCTCTCAATCCTGATTGGTTTGACGGATCCGTCGCCAGCTAAAAAGTTGAACATGTTTTAACTTTTTGACGGACACAACGGAGCTGTTTTGATGGATGGACCCACAATGCATTTCGCGAAAGCTCCATTCAAAGTCAGTGGGATCCGTCAACTGACGGATGCCATGTGAACGCATTGTTATCATCTAATGTAGTAGTAGACATAATTAAACTGGATGCATCCTCTGTTGGAGACATGATTGGAGTTTCTGTGCAGCACCTTATAGACTGTGCCTGAAGTAGGTCAGGGAGGAGATGTGATGAGGCATGGGGAACAGCGCTCAGCCATGGTAGCCATGAAGGTGGGATCACCCTGGACACCCACATGTTTTCGGAGATCGTAGCACTGCCAAAAGGATCCAACAGTATCGTCAGGGGCTGCAACTGAATCTGGCCATCAGACATATTTGAGTTATAATTTTTAAATTTATCAATAGTTGCAAATGGGCCTTTAGCCTATGTTAGTGTATTTTTTACTTTTTTTGTGCTGCAACAACAGTTAACGAGTTCTGACTGGGAGTAGTTTGTCTTGTCGAAAATCCACTACCTACCTATAAACAAACCATCTCTGTGTTCAGTAGTAGCGTGTGAAGGCCAACTCTATTTGAATTGACATATATAGCCTAGTGACACATAGGCCTATTGTACAGCCTAAACACCAAGTTTACTGTAATCTCAACTCATACAAGATCTCAAGCAAAGAATCTTGCTGTAATCAGAATATTATTTCAAATGTTCATGGATGCATCTGGCAGAATAGACCCTTACCTCTAAAATAAATGAATGAAACACAAACATGCATCTGGCAGAATAGATCCTTACCTCTAAATGAATGACACAGAAACATGTTTGAAGAAGCCAAGGAGGTCAGTTATTTCATATGCCAGAGTGCATAGGACACAACAAAACTTTCAGTCATTTTGAAAAATGTGTGGAAACTCGTTGCCTCAAATGAGTTAAGTAACGATAACTTATGTTTTTCAAGTTAAAAGCCCTTTACATCTAAAACGATAATATAAATAAATAAATAAATATTATGTAGAGTGATTTTGCATTTGCTCTTGCATTAGTGCTGTGATGATTTTCTAGTATCACAGGCTTCACACCAATACACAATGGACACATTTAATTTCCGTTTCTTGGAATGTACAGTATGACATGATCAAAAAACAAACAAACAAACAAACAAAAAAATGCACATAACTGGCTCAAAGAGGTTTAAAAACAGCCTGACACTTTAAGATGGCCGCTGTCGTGGTCAGGTGTGCTGCACTTAAGAGACAGCATGAGAAAGCATGTCCATGCTGAAAGGGCATTGGGCTACAGCAGATCACTAAGAACAACACCCAATACACTCTAACCTCACCTTACAAGTGCCTCCATCAGCCATCAGTGAAGAGACCACGGATGAGGTATAGATGAGGCAATGAGAAGAAGCTTCTGGCAATTATAGCGTGACAAAACAAACCCAGAAACAGCTCCTGTGGTGTGACACACGGTGACCCGCTCTTTACACACCACGCATCCGTTCATTTGCCATAGCTCCTTGTGTAATTTGTGACTCGCATTTGTTGTTATTGTTGCTCACATTGCATGCAGCAGAGATCTAAGCAAAGCCCATGCTCTGTGATGTTCACTGGCAGTGATGCTGGTGCTGTAATCTGGAAGAATGAGGAGGACCAGCATGCACACGCGACTCTCATTATGTTTTGGTTTGGTGACAAAAACTGAAAGACACATTGCCCTAGAGAAGGAAAGAACATGCTCTTGGAATGCTGTGTTGTCAAAGCGTCTTTGATAAACAAAGCAAACTGTGATCAAACAGTCATTTGTATGGATTAATACGGATTGCAGAAAACTATAGTCCTAGGCTGAATTAAAGGAATTGTAAGCAAACATTCAGCAAGATCAAAAAATGTGAGTTGAATTATGACTGAAAGCTATGTCGGTTAATAATCATACATAATCCAGTAGTGCATTTAGGAAAGCAGTAATTAGACATGTGACAAAATATTAGTTTATTTCCTTATCAAAGTGTAAAGCCAAGGTCTTTCAGACATTCAAGTAAGGCCCAATTCAGTTCATTTGGGGGATTTCTGGATTTTATTTTTTTTTGTTGTTGTTGTTGTTTTTTTGTGAGAAAATGTCAAGGTTATCATGCTCCTCAGTTTGTGCAGATGCTGGTTCTAAACGAATTTATTTGAAATGGACATTATCTGCAGAGTAATAGTGTTATGACAGAATGTGTTTAAAAATAACAATAATGGATAGACAATATTTCTGCATTGTTTCATTTTGACCATGATATGAATAACCAGGGAGGTTGACTTTGACCCTCAGAGAGATGGCAAATTTTTGAAAAAGTTAAATAAGTAAATAAGTGAATAGCTATGCCCTTGTAATACTTTGTACAAGGCTGTAAAAGTAAAAGGAGGGGGCGCCGTGGATCAGTGGGCTAGAGCATCATACCCTTACTCTGGAGACCCAGGTTCAAGTCCGACCCAAGGTAATTTCCCGATCCCACCCCTTCTCTCTCTCCCACTTGCTTCCTGTCCACCTCTATACTGTACTATCCGATTAAAGGTAAAAGCCCAAAAAGTATCTTTTAAAAAAAGTAAAAGGATAAATCATTGTTAAAAAGATCTAGCCAGGGAATGAGACGCAATGATGTAGGGACTGGCTATAAATGATTGACCTTCTTTTGCAAGGGTGTAACCAGCATGAGAGCTTAAGTATAAAGCTCTTATAAATATATACATGTATAGAGAGAGACTTTATTTATCCCAAAGAAAATGAAGGGGTCCAGTAGCGTTAAGACATCAAACATACTGTTCTCAGTCTTCAGCCATAGGACACATTACACAGGTACATTACCGCAAGAAATAAAGGAAGATATCACTAATGCTATAGCAGTAAATTAGGTTATAACTAATAAAATGCAGATGGGTGTAAAGATATCCATAGTGGAAGAGATTGTCAGTTCTCCATTTGCCAGTGCAAAATCGATAACTTTTTCAAGTACAGGTTAAAGAATATTTCAATGAGACAATACAAAGACACTTTAGATTGGTTAATAATAGCCTGTTGAAAAGGGCAGTGTGCAGAACATAACTAAAACTAAAAAAAAAAAAAAAAAAAAAAAAAAATCACTCTCTTTCTGTGTAACATTGAAGAGCTGTATGGGCCTCGGTACAAAGGACCTGCACAGTCTGTCTGTTTTACAAGACAGGGAAAGAAGCCTGTTGATACTCTTCTGTTTGGAGAAGGTGGTGTGCAGTGGCTGGCATTCATTGTCCATGATAGCAGCCTACCCAGAGTCCTTGTATCAGCAACTGATGACAGTGATAGAGAGCAGCCTATACTCAGAGTCCTTACTGTGTCTGCAACTGATGACAGTGACTCCGGATCCATGCCTGCCATAGAGCCAGATTTCCTCGCTTATTCAGTCATCCAGAATCTCTTAGTTCTGTGAACCCTAGGTAACAAAAATTAAGTTAATAGTTTTGTAAAGTAATGGGCTTTGTTATGATAACAACTTGTATGTTGTGTGTTAACATTACTAGCAGGCCAGTCTAGCTTGTGTTTTTGCTTTTATTAAGTGATATATCAACAGCAGGCTAGCTATGTTTTTGTTCCTTTCGGTTTTACAGAAATCGAGGATGAATCAGGACTTTATCTTTTTTTCATGTGAGATTGTTAGATGTAGGCCTAATCTAGAGTGATTAAAAAGTATTCTTTGAAAGTAGAATCTTTCAGACAAAATTTCACTTCAAATCCCTGTGTGAATAACACCCGTTTCCCACAACACAGCGATCTGAAGGTGTTTTCCCTTTATATATGTAAGAACTATTTATGCAGCCATTGCCTTGCCATTATTATGGTTGCTGCCATCTTGCATAGAGAGTCTCTTTAAGTCAATTACACTGAACGTATCCTTTTGTGCCCATTTATTAGTTTGTGCTACATTTTGAAATTGAATTCTGTAGAGAGTTATTGTTGTAGTCACTTTTACCGAGATTAGCTCAAGGCTATGCTGTATATGTTGTTTCATTTTAAATGCGTATTCTGGTTTAAAGTTGTTTTCAGAAAAAAAAAAAAAAAAACATTATCATCCAAAAGTAGATCTTAGTCCATTTTTTATTCCACATCTACCACATAGAAGCAGCAGAATTGGCTTGATCTCCAAATGTGAGTTAACCTCCATTACTCACTCAATTACTGCAGTGACTTCGTAGGTAATGGGTGTCGTAGTCTTTTCCAAGCAAAAGTCATCCAGATACAGTAGAATGATCCTGCTTTCATGCTAGGCTTTGTGATGGACAAAGTTGACAAACAAACACACAATCTAGAGCTATAGACTGTAAAAAAAAAAAAAAAAATAGCTTCAATGTCAGAGACATTTCAGCGGAAAAAGGAAACCCAAGGCTCAGGATGTGCACTCGAGCGTGGCGGAACGGCAGGGTCAGAACCAGCAATGCTAAGAGCCTAGTCACCGGTGTCAGTGGATGAAAGAAGACAAGGTCATGACGAGGGGGAGAGAGGGAGAGAAATGGGTGAGAAGGAGGGCATGCACAACCTGATAACTGCTCATGCATGACCTACTGCACAGGATCACTACTGCACTTCACTCAGGATTAGGCTACTTGTAAATATGCATAATGGTCATTTATTCAGATCAGTTTGTTTGCCTCTTGCCCCTTTTTTTTAGTGCCCCAAGCTTTCATTATGTTACACTCTCCTTGGAAACGTTTTTGTAAATGCTTTTATTTATTTATTATTAAAATACAAAGTCAAAGCTACCCTTTCATTCTTTTAACAAGTCCCAGACAGTGAAGACAAGATGGTTTTGGATGTATAATGCAGAACAATTTAAATAGGGCAAAGCCACAGGAGATGGGTGTCTGCATCAGCAAACCTGAATAATGCATGACAGCCATTTTCACTGGACCTGATTCAGAGCCTCTGTTTATTTACTTATTCACAAGAATCAGAGCCAATTACCACAATCATACTTGTATCTCATGCAAGAAACATACTGCGAGAATGATTCTGAGCCCAAAGAGCCAAGTAATTCACTCAAAGGGCCATGGTGTTTTGATCAATAATTTCATCAAAGACACTGCATGTGTAAATGAGAGCTCTTCCTGAAGCATCACATTCTCTCAGTCCTCACTGATGCTTGGTGTATTTTGAAAGGATTTTGTAGAGGACTAGAGGCATGAAGACATAACTCCAGCAAATCCAATCTAGCAATGTATTTCTGCACACTTCCATTAACCCCCTCACCTAACCACCCAAATCATTTGAAGCATTTGATTCATGGCCTGCCGAATGTACAGATGCACGCACGCACACACGCACACCCACCCACCTACCCACACACACACACACACACACACACACACACACACACACACACACACATGCATACACACACACATGCATACAATCATTGCCATTATGAGTGCTTACTGAAGCAATGGCAAAGTTGAGTGAGAACTCAAGAGAAGTATTCTCTGGTGAATACTCTGGAACTCCAGTCTCATTCACAGGACAAATGAACCTTAAGCTTCTTGAAGGGCACTCAATAGGTATCAGTACTCCCAGAGCTGTGACATAAATGAAGGTTCACTATTTCTAAAGTAAATGATTAAGTTGTTTGTTACTAATAGCTAGATGCAGAAATGCGCATACAGTATATGTAAAATATGTGCATGATCCCTCCCCAACACACACACACACACACACACACACACACACACACACACACACACACACACACACACACACAGTTCCGCAACTCCACACTTTGGAAGATAAATACTCCAAACAGTTTCAGGCAGTACAATAGAGGAGTTTAAACTCGTCAAGGTCTTCAATGAAAACAGAATAAAAAGAGAATTTCAAAACATGGAATTACCTTGTATAAAGTAGGCCTACTCTGCTGAACAAGGAGAACAAAGTGCTTGTATGGAGCACCGTGTAAATGGAACTGAGGAATGTAGAAAAATACCATTGAAAAATAAATAAATAAATAAAAAATACACTATTGAGACAAAAAACATCAACATTTTCACAGCTTGGGTCAAAAAGGCTCAACAATACTAAAACTGACACCCATGGCAACAGCAAATCAAGCCATTCAAAAACAGCAACTGTAGATTCCAGGCAGCACTGTCTGCAAGGCACTACCTTAACCCCTAACCTCAACTCCCTTAAAGTGAGACTCCAGTGCTGAATTTCTTCAGAAATTGTCTTCCTTTTTCAGGACTTTGACAGTGATTGTCCAGGATGTCTTAGTGCCACCAATTGCATTTTCTTACAAGTTGGTAGTCGATAACTACAGTACATGTCAATTTAAAATGTGTCCCAGAGGATACCCCCCTAAAACGAATGTTGGTTTGGCACGATGGCTCACTCAAATAAAATGTAGACTAGGTTGCAACGCAGTTCGAAATTGCGTTTAATTATTGGTTCTAACTTCAGGGGAGGACGTCAATTGAACAGTCTTGGTCAACATCAACCTACCTCGAATTCTCAACTTAATCTTGTCTTCATTGATTTTTCCATTGCATTTTCCCAAGGTAAAGGTTGTTTTTTTTCCCCTCACTACCGAGCACAATGGAATGCATGATTACTTTTGATGGGTTTTAAATCAGCTGCCAATTTTATAAATGGGCATATTGAAACAAAAATTCACTTCTTGGTTGAGATTTAAGTTAAGGTCACCCATCAAGCGTATATACCCAAATTTCAGGCTTTTATTAGGTCGTCTTTGGTGTATTTTAAATCAGCAGCTGGTGTATGTATGGTGTATGGTGGTGGTATTGTTGGGCAGTGGTGCTGTAGTGGTTAAAGGAGAAATCCAGTATAAATCAACCCATACCCCTATTGTTCAAGCTCACCAAGTGCTATAGGTAGGAAAAAGAATAAGAACATTTGATGCAACATGGACCGAGCAGTGAACCGGCAACAAACACTAAGTGAATGGGGCATAACAACTTACTTTCAGTTTCAATTCATTATGCCCCATTCAGTCAGTATTAGTAATCGGTTTGTTAATCTGTCTATGTAGCATCAAATGTTCTCGTTCTTTTTCTTAAAGACAGCATTCAGGTATCCGGAACAACAGGGCTAGTGACTGATTCACACCGGATTTCTCCTTTAAGGAACCTGGCTGGCATGCTAGTTGCCTGGAAATTGGGAGTTTGTGACTGCCACCCTGGAGCAAGGCAGGCATCTAACCCTAAGTTGCTCCAGGGTAACTGACCCTGAAGTAATTGAATGTAAGTCGCTTTGGATGAAACCGCCTGCCAAATGAAAAAAATGCAATTGTATTGGCCATTTTGAATTTCGTCAAAAATTCACTTTCTGTTTCTGTTTTTTTTTTTTTTTTTTTTACCACCCTTTCGAAGATGTCTTAAGGTCACCCAAGGGACATATGTACCAAATTTCATGGTTCTATCCACCGTGTAACTATTTTATACATTTTTTTTTGTACTATAAAGGGAATTATAGTTCAGGTTTCCTTAGAACTGCTTCAGTGTGAAAGTTGTTAACTGTGCACTCCTTTAATGATTCAACCAGCATTCCAGATGGATAAACTGGAACATGCAGGCTGATGTAAGCCTCTAGAGATTTTCCAGGATTTATTTGGTGATTTATGTTAAAAGAGGGTTAACATTCATAATGACTCCAACATTTTGACTTTCTACCCAGCAGGAGTAACTTTCCTTTGACAGTGACATCAGATTGCCCAGACTTTCAACTCACAATGTGCCGAAGACATTTAGAAGTAGCAAAGGGCTTCTTGTCCAGCATGCTCACCATACTTGTTCTCTTTACCTCCCCCCCCCCCCTCTCTCTCTCTCTCTCTCTCTCTCTCTCTCTCTCTCTCACACACACACACACACACACACACACACACACACACACACACACTACACCAAAGGATGTGGGGAAGAAAATCTGAACCTTGCCATATCATTCCAAACTTAGCAGCCACTAATCAAGATGGAGCATTTGATGTAGTCGCCTGGGGGAAGCCCTCAGCCATTCCTCAATTAGTGTCACTCGGGAGCCAAAACAAGAGGAAGCACACAGTCTACTGAGGGACAAAATGGGGTTTAGAAGAGCAGATTAAACAGCCATGACAACAGTGTGGATGATCAAATACAAGGGGGACTAGGTGCCTTCCCCACCATCCTCGCCCCCATATAGATGGTTGTGCCTTTCATGCCTTGAAACCAGCCTCCATGTTCTTGGAGTTGAAAAAGAATTATGTTTTGTATGTTTCTTTTTATGAGAATGTGAGTGCACACACAAAAGAACAATGTGCCATGCAGAATCAACCATTTTTACAACTTTTTCTTTTAATTTGATCAACAAGACTAAACTACATCTCAAGTCTAGTAATAAGTCAACTAAAACTGATGACCTTTTGATGGTTTTCGACAATGTAATGAGTGTTTATAGAGTAGGTGTGGATTATTACCTAACAGTAAATCTCATCCCATCCATTGTGACTCGGTCTCACTGACCAAATAAGAGCCCAACCCCTATCAAGAACGACTGACCTTTTGACATTTTACATGTAGCACAGAGCTGCTTCCATTAGACAACAGTGTTGTGATCTGCCAACAGGACAGCCATCTTAAAGAACCGGCTCTTGAGAAGCCACGATGCAAGGCTAGCAATTACTTTTCAGTGTTATGTGGTGAGGGAAAAATTGGGTTGTTCAGAAAGATGCCCTGCATTCTACCTACCTTTGGCCAGTGCCGTGTCTGAAATATCTCCTCCGGGTGTCCACCACAGCACTTACACGATGCACGTATTTATCGACTTTTCAAATGACATCATTACTAGAGGACTTTGGACACATTTGTCTACAGATGCAATTGCGAGAAAGTCTTGGCAGCAAACACATCCTGCATTACCCTCTGCTCAGGAGTTGGCCAAAGGAAATTGTGGTCATTCCACTACCTTCAGGGGCCATAATTTAAACCTGCAGCAATATGAAATATAATGTACTGTCCCCCAACAGTCAGGGAAAAAATATAGGACAAAAAGAAATGCAAAGGATCAATGCAGAAATGTGGAGTGGTCACGTTAAGAATACAATGACATAGAGGCATACATTTTCATCAGTGTTGATCTTATGGAATAAATTTAATTTTCTAGTCCCATCTGACTAAAAACAGAGGAGGAAATAACACCAGGCATGACATGATAAAAAGACCCACTCCACTTTTAGCAGGATTTGTGGTCAGATTTGTGTCTTAGCCAGTTGAAATCTATGTAAAATTATGCTAATCCCTCAAGAGAATTGGAAGGGAGCAGTTCCAGATGCATTTTGTCAAGAGGGTGCTTTAACAAAAAAGTAGGCAGGGCTACATCACCAATGAAAAAAAAAAAAAAAAGGCACTGCCTACACACAGTCTGTCTGAGAACCTGCGCGCTCAATACCTGATTAAGACTTCCTTTTAAGGATAAGCAGGAATTATGGAGGGAAAAAAAAAACAATGAATGAAGAAAAATTCTCTACCGACACAGAAACATAGACACATCTAATAAAAGAGCACCATGCATACTAAGAGACCACAAAAATATGTGTTGTGGTATCTCTCGACTACATTGTTTCTATGTTAATGTGTTTTTTTGTTTGTATGATAATGCACTCACAATGTCTTTGGAATGTTGGGAAACATATTCCTTAATGATTTCTAACTCTTTTACAATGAAATATATGTAAAGTAGTCAAGGAAACAGGCTTCAAAATTGCCAGTATACCTTAAAATGTTCAAATTAAAATGTGTGGTAGAAGAATATAATTATATGTTGTCTCCATTCAGTCATCTCAACACTGCTGTAAAGTGGTCAGAAGGTTTGAAATTTGTCATTTTTTGAGGATTAGGGTTTTTCAGCCTAAATGGTAACATGCCATCTCTATCCATGGTCTCCAAAGTGCTCTGCTCTACCTAGCATAATCTGATAACAATCAGTTGTCTGTGAATAAATGTTAATGTTTAATTAAATAGAGACAGTAGAGAGTGAGACAGTTAATGAGTGGGAGAGAGAGAAGGGTAGGAATCGGGAAATGATCTCGGCTTGGACTTGAACCCGGGTCCCCGGATTTGGGCTGCGACACACTAGCCCGCCGAGCTACAGCGCCCCCAACTATAGCTAAAACATTTTGCAAAAAAAAACAAACAAAAACAAACAGTTACTGTCAACTGTTATATTGTCATTGTTTTGTGTGCACATTCTTGTCTTGTCTCCTTGCTGCATCCTGGTCTGTACTGTTCTGTTCTTCTATATGTTGTCTATGGTGGCACATGAGTTTCCCCGGTGGGCAGTATTAAAGTTTATCCTATCCTATCCTATCCTATCCTATCCTAACAAAAAGCAGTATAACTTTAACTACCGGTACAATAATATTTTCTCCTACACATACGCCTGTAAAATCCACAACCTGAAAATGTAAGCTACTTTAAACCTGAACAGCTCTGAAATGAGCAGGCTTTTTTTTCTTCTTTTTCTTTCTCATGGGTAGTTCTTCACTGTGTACTGTGATGGCATCACCATCAAAAAAGATTGGTTGATTGGTTGGTTGTAATGAGAATCTTGGACAAACAACAGATTGTGTTTGTTTTGTTAGTTACTGTATTCACAGAATCTTAATCACTTCTGTCTCTGCTGTACCTGTGGCCCTCTGTCCTGGTTGTTAATGTAGCTTGTGATGCTGCCTTGTCTTGCTTTGATCTGTGTTGATCTGTATTTTGTTGTTATTGTGTATCTGTGACTGACCTTGATTAGACACCATTTTATCAGTTAAGCTTTTTCTAGGAGGTTTAATCTGAAGGATCTTACAAAGTCAAGACCAACAGATCAAGCCCAATAGGTGTGGTCTGACAATGGACAACCATACTTCCTTGAACATGACGCATAGGCTGTCATGGAATGGAAAAACATCGTGAGGACATAATGACATTACAGCTTTGTTTTTGAGGGAAGGCAGTATAATGGTGTTCTGGAATCTACATTACACCTAAGACGTAAACCACCTAACAACAAATACAACAATAATAAAAAAAAATGCACGTGTTCCATATGCTAATGTGATTTGGTGTTTAGGAAAACGTCACTGCTCACTATAATATGTGCAGACAAAGGGGATTAGAGCATCAGTATTAATTTCATAGTGCCACTGGCTGGATGGAACAGATAAACATGTGGCTAACTCGCTGTCACTGCTTGCATGCTTTAGCGGGAGTCCAATCTGTCTCCAACACCAGCCAAGAACAAATGTCCACTAAGGATTAGTCCAGAAGACAAAAACAAGGGAGTTAAAGTGAGCCTGCTCAAAACAAGGGAATTATTGTGATGATTAGATGTACACCTTGGGGGAGGGAAGCAGTGAGAGGATAGTTTATTTTGATGCTGAAAGTAGAAATCAATCCTCAAAACAGGGCAAGCTGCTCACTGCCATTGTATTTTTTTTTTTTTTTAACATTTTCAATGTTTTCATTCTTTTTTGTTCTTATACTTGGAATGTGGACAAGAGAGGAAAGCAACACAAAATTATTACATCACATAGTGATGCTATTTATGCACAGTATGTATGTATGTATACATGTATGTCCAAACTAATGTATGCAAGAATCTTTTAAATAGGCTTTAGAAATAGGGGTTGTAAAAATAGCACTACTTGAAGCCTCTTTAGCAACTAATTTGAGGATGCCAGACTAGCTCCATAGTGCCTTTGCTCAGTATCATTTCGCTAAACCACAGAGTCAGTGGTCTCTTCAAATGCTTCGTCCTTTGTTATTTTTAGTTTTTTTTTTTTAGTTTTTTTCAGCAAACAGAGGGCTCTGCCTTGGACAATAGCTCACAGAAAGTATCTCCTCATGGAAAGAAAGGAAAACACGCCCACTTGAATAGAATAAAAAGATATTGGTTGTACTTTCTATTAACGCAATCTATTAAAACATAGAAGCATGAGACATATGAAGCCAACTTGATTCCCTTTGTCAGTCCAGCTCGAAGCTCGAAGCTATGAAGAAATACTGTAACACTGTAGTTAAGACTAAGATGTTATCCAATGGGACAAAAGGCCCAATAGGTAAATGTTGTCAGTACCAGGCCCTGAATCGGCATAAGCAGCTATTGCGATAATTACGCCACTGCTAATTGCTTTCACACTTGTCTGGACACCAGTCTGGACTGATGGTGCCATCTTCAGCCTTCTTCAGTGAGCTGTTTTTGGGGTTTCCCACGAGAGATCGACCGATATGGGTTTTTTCATAACCAATGTCGATACCGATATATGGAAGTCAGGGTCAGCCAATGGCTGATTCATGCTGCCGATTTTTAGAACCGATAATTGCAAGTTTCTGTAAATGGTCTGCTGTATTTATTTAAATAGCTGCATAAATAGTTGCATGAAAAGCATACTAGCAACTCAAGGAACAGTAAACCATACATTTGAACAACTGCTCTGTGTCCATGTGTGGTGTGGGCGGAGCAGGCTACGCTACAGCTGAAGTGTGCTCGCTAATGTTGTTTTTAAATAATCGGCGAAATAAACCCAAATATCGGCCGATGCTATATAGGTTTAAAAATGGCAAATATCAGCCCGATATATATCGGCTGACCGATGTATCGCTCTATCTCTATTTCCCACTATTTCGCTTGCGCAATCGAGGGACCCCAGGCACTTTGCACACAGTGAATTGATGTGAAAGTGTTCGATATACACATTGGTATGGTTTGAACATGATCTCATTCTGCAGAGAGCCCCTGTGCAGCTCTTTCCCTGTACCTCTATTGTGAACTGCCAGAAACCCAGCGAGATTCAGTGCTACCGTACAGTAACTGTGAAAACAGACATTGGCTATCCTTATCTCTTTCTTGAACTTTTTAGTCTAGCAATGATCTTGCTATGTACAGTGGGAAAGCTGATTGTCCCAATTTATTATGGTAGGCTTACTGATAGATTTGGTTTAGCAAACATAGGATCCCCTTCCTCTCCCCCAAATAAATAAATAAAAATTAAAATTCAATCAACATGCCTGTGTGTTACGTATATAGGAATATTTACCAAAAGATAAATTGAGCTAATATTGAAATGTAATTTAGCAAAAGCCTTCCTATGTCGATCACAGGCCCTGTTTAAAGTAATTGAAATGGAGGTGGGTCTGGGGCAGTGGCGGTGTGCTAGAGAGGAAATATTTCATGAAGACACGTCTGACAGACTGCAAATAGACAATGGGAGAGATGATGATTAATCAGTTCAAATGGAAGTGGATCTAAAATAAATAAGAGTGTGGCACACTAGCAGAGACTGTCAGTAGTGGTGCGGGGGAGTGATGTGATAGTATGGGGTGGCATGCTTTGCCACCAGGGGAGACTGAAAGCCACAAATAGAGTTAGTAAACGCAGAGGGTGGGGTCTACTAACACGTTCCACACGGTCCGTGCCAACGGAGATGTGCCAAAACACAAAGGCAGCTTTGTGTTCTCTGAACATATTTTTGATTTTCACTCTGTGTTGGTAGCAATATCCAGACAATGTTTCCTGGGTGGGTGGTCATTAAGCTTACAGTAAAATGGGATATTGGGCCATGTTTTTCTCCGAGCATAACTCCACAAAATCGCTGATTTGATGATTCTCAGAGCAATCCTAGTCAGAGGTCAGAACCTGAAGGCCCTATATAACTACAGTATTTTAACTTAATTCACCTTCATGTAACAGATTAACCGTCATAGTTTATAACATTTTATAGGTTTATTTGTTTCAACGCACCCTAGCATATCTGAGTGGAGATACGAGGAAAATGCAAGGTTTGGCTGATGAGCTGTGGTCCACACTGAGCTGTAAGGGGAAAAAAACTGTCTCAGTTGACCCAGAAGCAATGGTCAGTCCTGTATAGGGAGCCTGTAAAATTGGAAATCACATATCACTACTACATATTCCCACTTGCTAAGTGGAGAGATATCCTATAGACTGATCTCTTGACCATTAGCAGGAAGTGTGGTAATAAGTAAGGCTGACAGCTAGATGCTGTGGACTTGTAGTATGAAATAATGAGATAATCACTGATACATCAATAACAACCTCCCTCAGGAGATGGCGAAGTCCTAAAAGCTCATCTGATTCCAATGACTGTATGCAACCTGTCACATTTTGATTTCAATATTTTTTGACCTTCAATCTATCATCGTCCCCCCTCCCTCCTTCCAAAAAAAAAGGAAAAAAAGTGGCATATTTGTCGGCTGCAGGGCCAGTCTTGGCTGTGGGTGGACTTTGATGTGACAGCACACCACTGGGGGACATACTCCAACCCTTCCCTCCCTCTGCTGGCCTCACACTGTCTTTGGCATGCGAGTGGGCAGCAGAAAATACGGAACCTGATCAATTGCTGCCCCTCGCTATTATTTCATCATGTGAGCCATCCTTTTCTCCCCTACTCTCGCACCACTCTATTTCACATCTTAATAACATTAAACTCATATCAGCCTATTGTGACTCTAATCAAAAGCAGCTTATCCCCCCTGAGCCATCCTGCACAAATAGAAATACCTGCTGTTGCAGATGTGTGGAGCGTCTGCCTACCTGTAAGGTGTGACAAATCGGATCATCTGAAGGCAAACGCAGGCTCACTTTTAAAAATGGGTTTTAAATACACCATCACAACTGTCTTTCTTTTTTCTTCTTCTCTATTTTTCTCTGGCGCCGTCGCTTTCAATCTCTTCCTCCATTTCCCAATAGCGGCTTTCAGTCTTGCTTTCAAACTGCCTCGGATTGGCGGTGCAAGTGGGTGACACGGTCTTTGCACGGTTAACTAAGTAATATGATTAAATTTAACAGAAGCAGAAGTCACATTGTCAGCCTACATCAAAGTCTTTCAGTGTGTGTGTGTGTGTGTGTGTGTCTGTGTCTGTGTCTGTGTGCATAGCATAGGTTTTCCTAGCTCTGACTTCCATTAAGTGGGAACTGGGAGCTTGGTGAGGAAAATGATACATAAATTTTCTTATACAAGTCCCTGCAGAAAAGGACTGAGATGTTTGAAATACGTCGGAATAAAACAAAATGTCTTCAAGCCCTCCCAGAAGGCCCAAACCATGATGAGAGCTCCAGCTGTCCATACAGACATGCTGTAGCTTACGCATTCCTCACAGGTCCTATATGGGTTACTGCTGCTTGGAATCGAAAGGGCATAACCTACGTGTAGGCTACATTTTATGTTTTCTTTAAAAAACAACAACAACAACAAAAAAAAACATGTTTTGGTACATGTTTGCTTTTCATCAAGTTTTGTTTTAAAAACTGACAATTCAAATGTGTGCAACTGGTAAGGATGTGATGGATCCATAGGTTGTTTGTTTAATAGGACAGAGGAGGAAGTATGTGAGTCATGTTGTATTACAATTAGAGTTTGTTGCGATAGATTGCCAGCTGCTGCTCTGTGCTTGTGTTAGTGTGTGTGTGTGTGTGAGGGAGAGAAAGATTCACTGAGGTGAATAGTGTCAAGAATGATCTTGATATTTGTTGTGACATACAAGCATCTCCTAACCAACCAAAAGCATGTCAGTCTACGGAGAAAGCCCCCAGCTGTGTGGAGTCAGCCACCCTGCTGTGGTCATCTGTAAAATCTGTTCATAAACACATACTCAAAATCATTTCAGACCACTGAATAATAGATTCCACTTCATGCAATGATCAGCAAGACAGAGTGATAGAGCTTGTAGAACTCTTGTCCATATCTCTCAGTCAATATCACATAGACAACTACTGTAGAATAGCACTTGGCAAGCATTCAGTTATAGAGGAAATATATTTTTTTTGGTGGAGGAATTGATATCTATGAAAAAATCATCACATATGTAGTTGCTATGTCTTCCTTTAATGAAACCATGCCACTTAATGTGCAATAGTCTGGTGATTATGCTGGTTGTACCATGGTGTCTATGTATCGCTACGCGTCGTACCTAACAATAACCTTGGGGAAACTAACATAACCAGCAGCCTATTGTGTTTTATTGCTTACATTTTGTAAATTGCAGATGGTGTTTTGGATCACCCATCACCATTCACCAAAATAATCAATAATCAGTTCCCTGTCCTAATATCATTAATGTCATCCAAATCTGAGCAGTAAGTTGAGTTACCTTGCACAATACAATACACCGAAATATAAACACCAGTGGGAATATAACCTCCTTAGTGGAGGCAGTTAAAGAGGCCCTGTGCAGGTCTGCTTGCACCATCCAGTAGGCTAAGAAACAAACAAAGAAGTTTTGAGTTTTTAAGTGTTTCTGCCAATAATCCCCCATGTAAAATTGTCTAGTCGATGGAGCAAACTGCTACCTACTATAGCCTGCCTGCTAACCAAAATAAACGAGGTTGGACGATCTTACTGATATAGCAAGTGATATATCTATGACACGGATGCACGGACGAGTTCACAAAGGGGCACATTTTACTCTGGAACATGTCGTTTACCAATCCCAATGAGTTCTATGCGATATATATAAAGATACAATGAGCAGGGAACGTTGGAATTTTACCTAAAACCAGCAAGTGGGGGCTTTAAGCGAATAAACAAAATTCCACAAAAAATGCATAATATTTCTAAAATTTAAATGTAAAATCTTACAATAAAGAACAATAATGCACTACTAGAATGGCAAATAAATAAATAAATACATGTACATACATGCATACAAATGTACATACAACTCATTCTTTCGTTTCTTTAGCCACACAATCATATTGGCGGTCACTCACAACCTACATTTCAGTGAAATCATGATTTCTGCAGTACATCCACATGAAATGGCTGCTCAGAGCAGCCAGACGCCACGGTCTGTGATCTTAAATACTCCTTGGTCCAACTTGGTGTCCTGTGTGAAGGGCACCAAGGACTCGACCATGAATCCCTCATTACAGCAATATGTGTGACACCTTTTACAGTTGTCAATTTGGGAGCGGGAGAGGCAGGGGTTCGCTCAGCCCCCGGCTGACCACATGTCACATCAGTGAAAAACATCACTGTGATTGGCCACTGCCTGCAGTCAGCCACTGATCCTCATCTGCATCAGCTTTCCTAAAGATAATTAGGATGGAAATGCAGGAAAGAATAATAAATCATAAAGGAATGAACACACCTCATATTGTTCTGTCTTTTAAAATATTGCTTTTATTTATTTTTTTATTTCAATTGGTCAAGAAAAAAAGGTAATTGTAGAAGCAGCCTTATAACAGCATATGGTTAAGCAAATGTGCATATGGTTAAGCAAGTGTGACTATTATCAGAGGTGTTGTGGGGATTTTTTTAATGGAGGTATGAGTTTTGATATTCAATCAATGCTTTATATTTAAAAAGTGTGAAATAGCCTCTGTTGTAAGAAGTGGGGTGTTTGTACCCCTGCCTCTAACGCCCACAGACCCCTGACTGAAATATATGAGAGATTTTAATCTGCATGAAATAAAGTAGTAGTGTGATAGGTAGTAAGTAAATTAAGAGTTATATAATTAAGCATAGCATAAACTCTCTCATATGTGCGTCATGTGGTATAACACTGACACCCTAACAGTCAACTTAATTTAGCATTGAAGTGGTAAGGAATGAGTAGCTTACAGCTTTTAAGAAGTAGAAAACAATCAAACAATCAAAATTAGACGCCAGCACTTTCTAAGCAGATACATGAAACTATTGCTGTCTGGGCACAGTTATTTTCATCCAGTACCTGCATGAAGAGCACTGCTTTTTTCTATCCAACTTAAGAGGAAATAATATTCAGCAAGATCAGGATGAAGCTGGGAACAATTCTGAGGTTTAAGAACACATGCACAAATCTGCCTTAGAGTTCATAAAGGGCCTTCTAATGAAAGAAAGACCCATGGGTGACAGGCCTTTTCCAACTCTCTCTGTCTCTCTCTCTCTCTCTCTGAAAGCCTTATTGATACTGTAAAACACTGTATTTGGCATTTGTTGAAAAGTGCAGTTGTTTTCTGTTGTTTCTAGTTATTGGTTTTTGGTTGCCTTTGTATCTCTAACTTCAAAACTTTTTCACAGCACATCAAAGTGTTTTCGGAGCATAATCTCTCCAGTGAGAAATTACGAGAGTATCATTGTGGGGATTGAATTTCCAGAGAGGAATATTTCATCGGCAAGAGACACATTTTGTAATGGAAATGTCAAGACAGTTAAAGGAAGAAATATGTTCGGCACAGAAAAGCGATTGATAAAACTGTGACCTTGAGGTTTTTCGGTGGTGGTGAGAAAGGAAGGAAGGAGTGACACTCTCTATGGAGCGAGTAGAGGACAGAAGAGAACAGAGAAGGCCAGGGGGGGAGTGACTGCTAAGACCACAATGAGCCTGAGATCCCTACATTACAAGTGTTATATTAAACACACACCTACAGACCTATTGTACTAGCCAAAGCACAAATATTGCTTTAACACAAGTAAAGTTTTGGTACTTTGTAAACTGTCTTTGGGAACAAGGCATAGAATAACCTTCATACAGGGGCAAGTGTAAAATAGACAATTAAATAAATAAAGGGGTTTGACAGCTATCAGATGGTAATTAATTACGCTTTACCTCCAGGGAGCTCCTGTCTACCTTTTCAATCTCCTCTCACTTCCTTTCTTTCTTTTCTTCTTCATTGGTATTCCCCCTACTGACCGATGTGTTGGCTTGTGAGACTCATTATTAGGGAAAATAGGCCAGATGTACATGTTATTACACAAGTAACATGTACACCTCTCACCAACACACACACACACACACACACACACACACACACACACACACACACACACACACACACACACACACACACACAAATGCTGATAACTAGAGGGGAGAGAAGAACAGACGCCTGATGCAAAACTAATAAGCAAAAGAAACACCTCTTTTGCCCTTTTCTGTTTGCTTCTCTCCTGCTTTTATGCGTCTCCCCCTTGAGACACGGAGCCTATCTCAGGGAACAATCGTCAGCGTGGAGTTCCTAATAAGAGATAATCTTTTTAAGCAGGCACCAAAAAGGTCATGTCGACGGGTGGAGAAGTGGAGGTATATCTCTTTCTGCACGCAAACGACAGGTTCCTTTCACCGTGGAGCTACAGTGCCTCACTCTGTATCTTGCTGTGAGTTGGGCACTGAGAGTTCATGGGGAGCTCAATTAATCTCCATAAATATACAAATAGGGCTCAGATTTATTTGGAAAAAAAAAACAAATCTAATCAAGGAAAAATATCTTCAAGGAGAAAAAAAATGTCATAACAAACACATTAAGGATGATACAACTGATGGAATTTATTGCATGTGACTGTTAAAGTAGCGGTAAGTGGATATGAGTTTTATGCGATTCATTACACCACAATACAGTTATACCGCAGTCATGTTTTTATGCATTTGTGCTCATTTGAGTATGATTTTCACCTACTGTAGGCACACTAGATGAGTAACAATTATCATGGTACAAACACTGGAAGATTATTAAAAATGA
The DNA here is from genome assembly GCA_027497455.2 of Sardinella longiceps. Lineage (NCBI taxonomy): Eukaryota > Metazoa > Chordata > Actinopteri > Clupeiformes > Clupeidae > Sardinella > Sardinella longiceps. The sequence goes on along the minus strand of JAODXP020000004.1, from coordinate 3,798,922 downwards.
TATCTAAAGGAGATGGGAGAAACTCCAAAGAAACTTGTAGGTTTGTAAAGAGATGTTTACCAAATGGAGCATGTTATTTAAATTATTGTGTAAACTCATACAGTATTTGAATTGCATAGGCATGTGGTGCTTTTAAAATAAAATAATTTCTGGCACTAAGTAACTCTGCAGTATGAATAAATTCTAACATCATAAAGACATACAGAGAAAATGATTGAAAATGAGTTGTGGAAAAGTCCAATGCTATTGGAGGGTGATATAATGGACAACCTATCACTTCTGCCTTCTCAGATATTGAAGCTTCTCCTCTCCAAATGTCCTTGGTCTAAAAGCAGGTGCAGAACAAGAGAAAAATCCAGGCCATTGAAAAAATCTTTGGATTAAACCTAAATGTGTTCGGGGTGAAGGGACTGAGCTATGTCAGTCCTTGGGTGCATATGAATAGGTATGCAAATGTCAGGGCTGAAAGCTTGCTTGGATAACACAAACCACTTGACTTCTCAACCTCCTTCGTGTGGCCCCTTGTATTCATGGGTATTTTTACATTCATGGGGCATTGAGGAACTGCCAGTTTTTTCTTAACAACTCATGTATAGCCCAATTGTATCCTTATAACAATTAAAACTAATACTTAATTATCATTTAAATGCTTGTAATACTGACTCGCTGTTGGTGCTGAGCATGGGAATGGAAACATTCGTCTCAAGTAAACCTTAGGGAAATCTGACTGACTGACTGACTGACTGACTGACGTCATACCATAGTCCTGAGTGTGTTGTACAAGATGCTCACTAGCAGCTAATCTAATTCTTGTATAGCTATGTTTAATGAAGGACTAGATTAAGTAATGTTACTGATATTGAGTAATTGATCGAGAGAGATTGATGAGACTTTAGGCAATAGGGCAATTACATTTTTTTTTTTTGTACAGTAGCTCCAATTTGGTTTTATTAGACATAACTGGGTGCAAATGTGTGCGGTGTGTGTGTGTGTGTGTTCCATGCTAACTTTCCCAAACAGGAGTGAAACTTCGAAGTGGCAATGATATTTCTTGATTAAAAAAATGGGAGAAATGCTAAGAAATTGAGCAATGATTTTTATTTAGTTTTTTTTCATTACGTCTTCGTGAAAACATGTCAATGAAAATCAAAGACTATCAACAAACTAGACACAAAGGATCTTTCACAGTTTCTACCATCAGTATAAATGGGATTCCGAGGTGTCTTGCTAGCCCACAGAACTATCCAATTATGGTTGGCAGTGCTAAGACTTTTTTTTTTTTGACGTAGAAGTGAACATAATGACAAAGGGAAAACGAATCAGTGGTCCCCACCATCAGTCACATGTAATATGTTCTCTGTTGTACCCATACTGTGCACATATCAAGTTTTAATAGGGTAAAGCAGTATTAACACATCTCCCTCCAACCCCCTGCTTTCTCCAGACATCCTCCCCCAAAAACTCCAACTCCTTTCTAGAGGATCCTTGCTTTTAATGAGGGTAGGATGCTAACCTTCAAACGTGCCGCCTCGTCGCTCCCCGCCCTGTTTGACGTCTGTGGAGGGAGAGGAGGGTTTGGACTTGATTAAAGGCAAGCCAAAGCCTATATCTTTGGGGCTGTGACAGTCAAAGATGGCAGCTTCACTGGCACATCACAGAGATCCTGTACTCCGTCAAGACAGAAAGAAGGCAAAAGAGAGAGCAAGAGTGGGAAGGAGAGAGGGATAGAGAGAGAGAGAGAGAGGGAAAAGTGGGAGTATGAGAAGGAACTCTAATGAGACTGACGGTGATTTTTTTAAAGGTTAATCTGTCACATATTTGTTTGATCAACTTCTGTACAGCCTCATTGGCAAGATACTCAAGTCAATGAGCAATGTTTTTAAAAGTGTTGTCTGCTTGGGAGGGCCAAAAAAATAAAATAAATAAAATTGCGATGAAAACTTTTCTTCATGAGCTCTTCTCATTCCCACAGATTAAACATTTCAGAGTGTCAGATTTGCTCCTCACCGAAGTCTTCACTGTCAGCGGTTGTCCCCCGTCCCCTTGCATTTCATCAACCAAACATCCCATATCTCTCCTTGACTGGTGACCTCCATTTTCAAACGTCTGGAATCACGCGCTGATGACTACCAATACAGTCCAATTCATTATCCAACAGAAAGCCGCCTTCTTTCTTTTTTTTTCTCCCCACTCTCCTTAAGCCTCTCTTCTTCTTCTTCCTCCCCCTTTTCCCTCCATCCCAACTCTGCCAATAATTAACAACGGCGAAACTCTCAGCACACAAAAGCCAACCCTCAAGTAGTGCATAATGGGAACCATTTGCATTCTCTTTCACAAAGACTAATGTAAGCTCTCGAGAATCAAAGGTTGATTAATTCACCAGACCAGAATTTATTAACAGCTGTTCAGGTGTCTGTGGCATGCTGATTCCTGGGCCTGGCGTGCAAGAGGAAAGAGAGAAAGGCGGAAGCGGGGTGGGGGGTGGTGTTGGGGGTGGGGGTGGGGGTTTGGGGGGTGGGATGGGGATGGGGGGCAGTGCTGCCTCGGTCTCTGTTTGGCCACAATATTGCAAGGGGAGTGATTTAGATAATGCTAACACCTGTGTTTTTGCTGTGGATGTAGACAGCAAATATGCATTTGATGGATTAACAACCATGGTGTCTCAGGCACAGTAAAAAGAGGTCTTATAAAAATGTGTGCCAGCCATCAATCATATTTATCTGACAATTGTTTCTATATAGTCTATATGTATTACCTGTTAAAATGGTGGAACATGACATGTGGTGGCTCATAAACATGATCAAAGTCAAGAAGCTCAGAACATAATGGACATGGCTTGAAAAAAGTATGTTATTGTAGTGTTGAATTTATAACCAAATGAAAGGAAATTAAGTCATTAAACCAAACCACAGTTCTTTGAACACCATCCAATATATCATTCTGAATGCTGCACTGCTGAATACATTTATATAAAGTCTCTGCCTGCCTTCAAGTTCAGAGACAGCCATGTCTCCAAGAGAGAAAGTGAAAAAAAAACCAACAACAAAAAAAAAACACATACAAAACAATGGTGGATGATGGAATATTGTAACTACATAACACAACATTGCACGCATACAGTACATAGCTAGGCTTGTTGCTATCCCATAGCCTTCACTCACCCCCTTAAACATTACTCCCACAATTTGCTCTTGCCAATTACAAAACAGAATCTTTAAAACAGCCCAGCCCCCACCAGCTCCAGCTCGACCCTCTCACCCCATGTCTTAATATGACTGAACACAGAGAGTTTGACACATGTCATATTAGCCTTCCAGTTTAGGAGATTACATCCAGCCGCGAAACTATAAACTCTAAAAATGATCTATACACGTCCGCCATCAATAATTTGGAGCTTTTTATGGTACTGTATGACAAATGAAACATTATTTGTACTATTTTAGTGTCAGGAGCAGGGCGAGGTGCGGGCCCCCTCCCATTCATAACTCTCCGGAGGCGTGCCACATAAATCAATCACGCCGCTGAGCGGAGGCCGAGGTGCTTTACGACTCAGACCATTTCCACATCTCTGAAGCACTCAGTATATCAGAGAAACGCTCTGAAAATGCATGATATGTCCACCTGAAGATATGTGGCGGGCTAAAATGGAAACCTAGGAGCGGCCCTGCGGTGGTGCACTAACGACAGCGAATCAATCGAGAGCACCGCTTCTGACGGTTCTGCTCGCCCGTCTGAGATGGAGTTCCGGAGCATTCTTTGCCGCATGAAAAATTGGCCACTGCCCTGCTCTTGCTTCTGCTCAGTTTTACAATAAACCCAGAGAGAGGACAATATAGGAAAACATTCAAGAATGTGTTTCATTTGAATAACTTACCACTGACTTTATCTTTCCAGGCAACTGCATTGAAACATTTAGCATCCATTTCAATTAAACAGTGCCTGGTATTGAATTATCAGCTGGAGCAGACCTGTGGATTTGATGATTGTTTATCTGTTTCTTTTCATTCATGAAACTCACAATATCATTATTTACCAGAATGGAAATGATTTAATACATATTCATTATGATAATGGGACATATGGACTGTGGTTCCTAAGTACCTCACCTGTTTAAACAGGAGGATCCAGTCACCTGCAGGTGCTAATGTGGTAACACTGAGCTAGGTTGATGGAAACATAATTTGTGTTTTAGAGCAGGTGGGTTTCTAAACATATTCCTCAGGAGTGCTTCCCTTTGTGTGTGTTTGTTTGTTCATTTTCCTTCAGAACAACTTATTCAATTAAAAAAAAACAGTCCTCCTCACACCCTTTCATGTAGGCCCACGCCTGACGGAACTCAAAGGCAATGCAGCACATCTCCAGCAGAACTATTCCCCTCACAGGGGTATTTTCCCCCATTTCTGCTGATACCAGTATGACCCTGAAGAGGCGTTTTTTGCACCCTTCCATCCTCAGTCCCTTCCACCCTCCGTTCCCTAAACCCCGACCACTCGTTCTTTTTTTTCCCCTCGTCGTGTTATTGCTCTGGGAGAGAAAGTTGGCAGCAAAACAAACAGCCATGACAGTCGGTCTCTAGACAGCCCAGGTGTTGCCAGGCGTCGGTGGCAGCCTTTGTTTTTGAACGCTCTGAACTACATTGTTGCGTCGGCTGCTCGCTTGTGCATCCCAAATCAGACGTGAGGTATGGATGTCCTTGGCGTTTCATCATCAAAGCCTTGATCAGGCCCAGATTGAAGCGCAGAATATGAAACGGATGAAGCAAATCGTTTGATGTCGGAGAGACAGCCACTCAATCTCAAAAGTACTTAAGCTTTTCCTCCCAACGGAGAGGTATGTTTTATTATTTTTTAAGTACCTTTTTTCCATCTTGTTCTTGTCCTTTTTTGTTTCATGTTTCAGTACATGCAGGTTTCGGATGTCTTGCATCATTGTTTATGTAGGCGATGTGTCAAAGGATTAATGAAATGATAAATATTGACTGAATTAATCACACTAGTCTGTGAAGGATTGGGGTGTGTTTGAGCAGACAGCCCGAAAGGCTTGGATTCTTATCTGTTCTCTCCTTACTCCTGACATTGGAAGTAGTATTGCCATATTGACTATACAACCCCAAGTAGCAACCACTGCGATCAAATCTAACATGAAAGGTAAGTCTGTCAAGCATATGGGAGCATAGATAGCTCTTATATTTCTGCTGGTGATGCTGATTGATACCACGGCTAATACATGGCCTGGCATTAGGTTTAAAGGATTTGTGGTGTCAAGCTGCATTTTTCGTCATCAGCTTGACAGGGTCAGTGGAAGAAAGCATAACCTTTTAATCTCTTGTCTGTTTGGCATCAAAGCGAGGAATGGCTACACAGGCCCTCCACTGGTTATGAATATGTGTCCAGGCTGGTTGGGGATTAAAAGAGTCACTCGCTGTCACTCGCTGTTGGGCTGGCAGCCGACCATCATTGGAGTGGCTTTGTTTCCATTTGCGTCCCTGAACACTCTGAAGACATTCATATGCTAACGATACGGCGGCAATGTTTTATGAATTGCTTGAATATTCATCTTTTGTGAAGACTCTTTAAAGACAAGAGGTCAATGAGCCATCAAACAAATCTTATTATCATTATTTGTCATTCATTTTGTTGATTCATCATCAAGGACTCACGAGGTGGAGACTTTGGTCATGAAGCTCTTTATGTGTGGGACGGAGAGTGATGGAGAGAAAGAGAGAGAGAGAGAGAGAGAGAGAGAGAGAGAGAGAGAGAGAGAGAGAGAGAGAGAGAGAGAACAATTTAAAGGAGCCTCTGATGTTAGACACTTTGAAGATGTGTGACTCAATTGTCCTATTGTAATTGTCTTCCTTTTACTTTGCCTTTTTTCATAATGATGAGCCAGTATTCTTAGTTTTACTTATTGATTCCTCCACTTGAAGTTAAAAAGACAGCCTTCACTTTTCAAAGAAGCGCCCTTTGAGTCCACAGCCCTGAATATTAACTAGGTCAGTTGCTTGTAATTAAAGAAAAAAGAATGGAAGGAGGTGGTGGGAGGGGGGGTATGAAGTCACGTCCATGACTCAATTTCTGCCATTGTTTGTCTGACTGATCACGTAAAGAAGGGGCGTGATTCTCCTGCAACTGCGAGTGGTAAGCTGACACCGCTGGACGTGTTGTGTGCTGCAGGGGCTTCCCTCACACTGAGTAATGCCGTATGGCTCTCAGAGGAATAGTCACCTCATATCACACCTGCCTCAGCAGTGGGTCCAATGCCCTTTGCTTTTTTAGAGACTCTGGCCTTTTTAAAGACTACTGTACGATATGGGATCCTTTTTACTTTGGCTAGTGGAGCATCTAGGCAGCTTCTTGTCCCTTTGCCACAATCTCAACCCCTTCTGGCTCGATTGCAGTGTTCTTTCAGCACTAGCACAAAAGCGACTGCTTAACAAAAGGCCTCTCACTGGCTTTTCCTCTAAAGATGAAGCACTTGAAACAGTTGATTCAAATAAACATGAATGTGACAATCAGCCATCTAGCATCTGAGATGCAGGTGCAGCTGTCTTATACCAGACTGATGGATTCTACAGACTGGGCCAGAAGAACAGTGATGTCGTAATTTTCGCACTCAGTCCCACTGTGCATGCACAAGATTAATTGTCTCAACTCCACAGCCGTAATTATTCTGTCATCACTTAATCAACACCATAGCATCTCCAGACACAATGGTGAGCTACTCATCTGGGGAATGAGTGGATGATTGGGGAAAACACCTTGTTCAAAGGTATAGGATGATGCAAGTCTCTTCATTTTGCCTCTGCTCGCGCATACGTGTTCACCAACCCAACTTCCTTTCCGAAAACTCCTGTCACAGAGAGGATGCAACAAATCGTTTCTGTGTCAACCGGAAAAAGTGTGTTAATAATTCATTTGTCTATGAGGCATCCGTGAGCGCAAAGGAGCCCCTTTGAAGCCGCGTGGCACAGATGGTCATCAGAAGGAGATGGCGTCTAAATGAGCCTCGTGCCTTTGACATCACCTGGGTATACGCCATATGCCAGCTCAGGCTGGCAACCTGGAGACCGGGTGCCGAGGCTCCTTCGCCGAGCGCCCAGACACAGCTGCCACGAGTGTTTATTCCTAGGAGCGGCAGCCTGACTGATTTATGTCGAAACAGCCATGGACTGCATGCTAATATTGTGAGCTTGGTGTAAGCAGTGACTGGCAATCTCTGATGTTGATGGGGTTATTATGGAGTATGTGATGCTGGAACCCAGTGTTTCATAACACAGACATGCTTGGTGGTAATGGCAATTTGAAATAAGACCTGATAAGTATGGCAATGATATAAGTAATGTCTATGTTACTCACAAACCATGACAGGATGCATCACTCATAATATGATATTTAGTTCAAATCATTTTCATGCGCTGAATTCATTAAGACAGCACAACACAACACACGTTTTTCCATGTTTTCTATTTCCGGCATCTTTGTTCGCTGTGAACATAAATAAGAAAGCTGCATGTTTATGCACAAGGAAAAATGACTTCATGATTAATAAATAAAGCCATTTCTGATCGTGACTAACACTTCCTCTTTCTTTGAGATCTACAGTACACCACCGGCTTGAAACATGACCCTCTGAAGCAGTGTGTGCATCAACTGGTGTACCTGTAGACTCCCTCCCTCTATATCTCAAATCTATAGACAAGCTCCATGCTGATGGGGGGGAGATAGAGCTGCAGCATAATGCAGTGTAAGAGGGCCAGCATGGCTGGCTGGGCTGACCTCTCTCGCTGCCGAGAAAAGCGAAAGTTATTGATGGAGGAGTCTGCACGGGATAAGCATCATTACCCTGGAGCAAGAGAGAGGGCACAGAGGAGGATGAGGAGCAGGGGAGGGGGAGGGAGGGAGAGGAGAGATGATGGGGAGAGAGACAGACACAAAGAGTGGGAATGAGAAAGAGGGAGAGAGAGAGAGAGAGAGAGAGAGAGAGAGAGAGAAAGCAGGAAGTCTGTTTGGGAAAACAGAGGAAAAAGGCGGTGAGGTAGATGAGGATTCAAATGAACAGAGTGAATTTCAGAAATCAGAAAAGTACAAGTGAGGAAAAGATAGGAACAAAGAGACAGGGTTAGATTGAGTGTGTGTGTGTGTGTGTGTGTGTGTGTGTGTGTGTGTGTGTGTGTGTGTGTGTGTGTGTGTGTGTGTGTGTGTGTGTGTGTGTGTGTGTGTGTGTGTGTGTGTGTGTGTGTGTGTGTGTGTGAGTGTGTGTGTGTGTGTGTGTGTGTGTGTGTGTGTGTGTGTGTGTGTGTGTGTGTGTGTGTGTGTGTGTGTGTGTGTGTGTGTGTGTGTGTGTGTGTGTGTGTGTGTGTGTGTGTGTGTGTGTGTGTGTGTGTGTGTGTGTGTGTGTGTGTGTGTGTGTGTGTGTGTGTGTGTGTGTGTGTGTGAGTGTTTCTGGCTGAGCGTGTCTGCAATGTAGAATAGGTTAGTGTGCCTAAATCGCAATGTGGTTGCGATTCAATCTCACACCAAAGTAAAATATTTATTACAAAGCTTTCTGTTCTAATCAGAAGAAACGGAGGGGCAAAGAAACTGTGCAAGAGGGGAAGGGATGAAAGGGAAAAATGTGTGTGAAGTTGTAAACCTCAAGGTGCCAGGTATCCTTTTTTTTTATTATTTCTCTGAGCAACGACAGCAACCTAATGTGTTTCTCCCTACTGACTGCTGGCATCAGCCAATGAATCAGAGCCCTCTGGTCGGCGAAAACCTTGGTCATGTACTAAATCATGGCAAGTGTGCATACATCATATCACCCTCAGATCAATCGTTTCTGCACCAAACCTCCCAAACTACACACACACACACACACAGACACACACACACACACACACACACACACACACACACACACACACACACACACACACACACACACACACACAGACCATTCGTCCAACTCTCATCACCCCCTCCCCTTTGCTCTCGGGGGAGAAATTAAACAATGGAAGTCAATATCTGGACAGTTTGACACACTGGAGCTTGCACAAAAAATGGCCAAGGCCGACACAGGAGAGAAGCCGAGATGAGACGCTGGAGGAGAACAGCAAAAGAGGTGGAGGGATGGAGAGAGGATCCAGGCCACGGACAGGAAAGGTAAACGCAGTCTCCGTGGTAACTGTAATCTCCTGATATCGCACTGATATGTCTCTGTGTACTGTACCCCACCACCCCCACAGTACAACACACAGTATTGGACAAGTATAGGCTTCAGAGGCCCGCTCAAGCATCAGCAGAATGGGAAAGATTCAGCGTGAATAGAGGTGACGGGGGAGGACTGGCCCATCCTCTGTGCCGAATGCAGTGTGGATATCAGGGGTGGCAAACCTCTGCGGATTGAAGTAAATTTGAAATTGAAGGGCTGCAGGAGACTCTAGGCAGTCCTAGCTATGACTCTCTTTCTCTGTCAGACATTCAGCTTGGTGAATCAGACCATGGCGCTGAGAGAAAATCTCACACTGCAAAAAATATGTTTGTCCAAGAATAAGTAGGGGCCTAAAAAAAAAAACTTATTTCAAGCTAAATTATCAACCACTGCAGGAAGGAAATTACACTAAATAAGAGTTTTGTAAAAAAAAAAAAAATTAGATAAATAAATAAATTGAAAAAAACATGGATGTTTAAGCCAATAATACAATTCATTTTCTTAACTAATGTCTACAAAAGTGGCCAAATTGGCTCATAACTTGTCAACATGGATGGGCAGAGGATGTGCTTGAATCTTGGACAACAATGATAAACAATTGAAGCCAGCCAAAGCATATTCCCATCCAGACAGTCTCCCATCCAGCACCAACCACTAGACTGCTTATCTTATATGTGTTACATGTCACTTACCCTATACTGCACCACTGTCATTACACTTTAACATTAAAGGAAAAAAATCCCAGTACTGTATGTCCAGGAAACACAAAAAGGTTGTTTGGAGAAGGAGAGATAGAGAAATAAGTAGTGAGAGAGCAGATGAGAGGAGAAAAGGGAGGGGAGGGCTTGGAGGTGAGGAGGAAGTCCACATGCATGCAAACGGTGCAAATAAAATAAGCGATGGACAGCCTCCACCTGACTGACTCTCATCATGTGTCACCTCCTGACAATCCGTGAAACCAGGGAAATATAGAGAGCTCCTGCACTGACATGGACGTTAAATCACAACCATCTCCGCTCGTGTGACGGCCCAGAGCCACCTCTTGGATTTTATGATGACAACAGAATATTAAATTATGCCTCTCACTCAAGCCACCATGCCATGGCGAGCAGAGAGATTTGAATGAGAATGAAGCTGTTGCGATGTCAAAGAGATGCTTGGCTGCTCTCCCCTCATATTAGCCACCCCCCTTAAGGAAGAAAAGCTTGTGCTGTGAACACAGAGAGGAAAGAAAAAAATATGAGTGCTGTCAAACACCTACTCATTTCCACTTCATATATTTGCTTTTTACCATTTACGTAACTGGATGAATATGTTCAGGACCTTGCACTATGGAATTTTTAAATGGAACGGTGAGTGCCGTCCTTCTGAATGGGCAATACAGAACACTAGTCAGGGCCAATAGATACTAGAATCTATGTCAGTGGAGGTTTGATTCTACCTCAAGGACAATTGCAATGGCGTGCACATATGTTTTTTTCCTCAGTTTACACACTGGCTCGTAAGTTCTTTCAAAGGTAACTATGTAAGGACGCACTAAAGCTCTCTTATCAGGATCCAACCCACGATCCTCAGATCCTGCCCATGTGTTCCAGGAGTTATGTTTTATGTGTGCCGCCTTGTTATCCACTCATTATTTTGTCCAATTCTTGCACTTCCTAGTTTTGTGTTGATTGAAAATTTTCCTGTATACCTATGTTCATTTGTCTGATTGCTTTGCTCACTATTAATCTTTGTATTTGCCTGTTTATTGCTGGATAATTTCGCCTCATGTCAAATCTTTGGGTGCCTTACATTGCAGATTGGATATGCCCAGTTTTCAATTATATGCTGATGTCTTTATGGATTGAATATTTACATCTATTTTCATAAGTGCCCAAATCCGATATGCACTTGGAAGTCGTGAGACAACCTGCTTGTGTAGAGGCCATTGCTCACTTTCCAGAAAGACTCCAGAAATAATCCTTGTGGCAGAATACTTTGATCATATAGCTTATGTCTATTAATATTAATTACTGTGATAATCAGAAATGTAAATGCATTATAGCAAAGTAGGCTCACCCACTCACCCTCATCACTTGTCTCATTGCTGTGTGCATCAGATAACCTAGCAAAGGGACACTTGGTGTTGTACAGTAACAGCTGAAAGTCAGAGGCAAGGCACGTCCTTAAGGCATGTACAGAAGCATGTGTTAATGGTAAATATTGCGAAGAACGACAATTAATCTGACTACATAAAATGAATCAGTTGACCTTGATTACTTAATTACCAGAACATCAGATTGCCAAAAACAAGAGAAATACATCAACTAGTGGAACAATGAACAATAACCCATAAACATAAATATCAACAGCAGTTAAACTTTTTATAATAAGATTGATCAATAAATTAATTCAATCAATCAATCAATCAATCAATCAAACTGAATGCAAGGTATAATCAAATAAAAGCAATGAGATAACCAGATATGTAAAGGAATGAAACAAATTGAGGTTCAGCTGACCTATACCAGTGAAAGGTGTGAATTTAAATTAGTACATAGGCTACATTTTTTTTTTTTTTTCGTTTACAACTACTGTAGATACTTAAAATTGTCAGAATTGACTGCTGTCCACAGCCCAAAGATTTGTTTAAGACCAAACATGACAATATTAGATTCAGCTAATACATTTATAGACTAGAAAAGCGCTCAAGAGCGCAGACCTCCGCCAAGACAATGTGGTCACAGACACAATATACATTCCAGATCATGTTCTGGATCACCGATCACCACCAAAATTTAATCAGCTCTTGCTTGTCCCAATATACACATTGTCCAAAGATTTCATCCAAATCCGTGCTGTACTTTTCGAGTTATCCTGCTGACAAACAAACAGACAAACAAACAGACAAACCAACGCGACTGAAAACATAACCTCCTTGGTTGAGTTGGCGGAGGTAATAATAATAAGAGGTCCATCATAGATAGCCAAACTTGGGGTTCCATTCCTTATGGAAATTAGGTTAGCCTTGGCCTCCTTTGAAGACAACAAGAATCAGATGAGAGTGAGGATTTCAGAGAAATTCTGGATGGATGAATTCTGCCTTACAATATGAAGGGAGAAAAATAAGTTTGGAGGAAAGTGTTAGGTTAGTTGTTGTTGCGAGTGAAAGTGTGCTGGGTTCTTTGTGTGCATGAGGAGAGCTCTGAGTGCAATGAAGATAAACAGCATTACTGTGTCAAACATAGAACATAATAACCTCCGTCAAGCTGCCAAATATATCCTTAATTGTTGTTATTTTATCATGGAGTTACAGGCAATAAACAAACGAATCACCCCTTACTTTCAGGCAAAAATGACAGAAAACTCACATACTGTTACTTTTGCTTCAATATGAGAGGCCTATTCCTAAATGGATATATCCAGGATAGAAAGCAAAACTGCATTTGACAAGTGTAGCTTGCTGAAGACATTCAGCTTTCAAAAACGAGAGTGTCACCAAGTTTTACATGTCCTCCTTCATATGCACATGTTATAGACTATATCAGTAAACAACATAGCCTACAAAATGCTCAGATTAATTACATATGGGATTCGTAGGGGACTATCCAATCTGTGTGTTTACACTGCAGTCACATAAACATATGTCACTGTCATGACACAAATTGGAATTGTGCCACATGTGAGTACGAATTGGAAGAATCTTGGTGTGAGCAAGAATTGGAAATCACTGTTAATGTAAATGCAGTCTTTGACTACTGGCTGTCTCATCTTGTGCCTTATTCCCTGTTAAAGGTAGGGTTCATGATGTTTCCCCGGAACACGTTTTAATGGATTGCTTAAAATCCCCCTCACACCGCAATCACAAACAATTAATTTTATGCACTAACACACACAAAATAAAAAAAAGTGGAACAAACAGGACGAGAAAAACATCATCCAATCATTTTGAGCGTTCACATCGAAATGAGTGAATGATGATATGTCTATCAAACTCAAGCACCATTTGGCCCTTGCTCCTCCCCCAGCTGCTCATCCTGTACTCTGGAGGTGAAAACTTAGGAAGAGTGTATATTTTCAAATTTAGCCTGCACAAACGTACAGCAACTCTAGGATCTTGAACTGTATCTTGAAGTGTTGTTCCTGTGCTAACTTAAGTTATGATATTTCTGAGCTTGGCCAGTTGTTTATCCCATCTATTTTGGTCTTTTGCTTGATTTTTCATGGACTTAATGAGTTGCAAGCTTTTGTTGTCCATGGTTCCATATAGTCTCCATGGTTTTTCCATGACCTCATTCACACATTTCTATAATTAAAACTGTCCATATATTTAAACTCCACTCTTGTCTCTGAGCCTTAATTTGAGTTCAAACCTCCAGCAGTGGCCTCATGGCTGTGACAATGTTATCTTTTACATCAATATAAGAATGCATTCTTCTGCTTTCTCTGCCATGACTGCTTATGCCTGCATCAACTGAAGTGCAATATCATCAGCATAAATCATCTTTTAGCTAGAGCCTGCATCTTAATAATTAAATACCCTTTATTACAAGTTAATTAAGTATTTGTTATTCATATATGTTATTCATATTCAGAAAAAAACTACTACTATAACCTGTAAAGCTGGAAAATATCACTAGACATTGTTTTGATTAAAAACAAAAAGTCCAGTTTAGACTGCTTCTGCATTAATCTTTCGGTAAAGTGCTACTGGGTGACCAAGCAAGTAGCAAACTGAAACAGTTCGCTAGCATGGCAGCTTACTTTATCATTGATGGAGATGTTTATTATCCCATACGACAGTGTAGTCTGCTGAGCAGCCCTGCACAAAACCTAACATAGCTCTCAAAGTCTCAAATTCTTTCACAACATGGATAATTATCTGTGAAAAATGCAAATTGCACCATGTGAAATTCATTGTACATCTCAAAAGGGACCCGTTCATACTATAGGCCTATGTGTCATTAAGAAAGTTCCCATTAGAAGTGGACTGGAACCGAAAGGGTGGAACTTCGCCAGTCTATGTTTATATGCAAGTTTTCCAAGCAAATGATGCTTTTAACTGCACCCTTTAGCCACAGTTTACTTACAATGTCATGCTAAATTAAAATTAAATCATGACTTAATGAGACAGATTGAGAATTACACCGCCTCACCCAAGTATTAACCTCGTAGCTGAAAACATTACACAAATCAATTGTATTAACCAGTTAGTTACAGGAAATTGCATCAAAGACCTGTTAACTTGACTTAACTACAGTAGTTGCAATAGTAGTAGACAGAGTTGTATTACACATGAAGTTGATGCAGTAAGTTAAACAGGCTGCATATTCTATGCTGGGTCAACATGTCACTCCAAGAAGAGGCGTTTTGAGAATGATAGACAAGTATTACTGACATGGACATGGCTTAAAGGTAGTTTGGTTTTGCAGAGCACCACTGTCCAATTCAACTGGGATAAGCCAGTGAAATGTGGTCCCAGAGGCCAAACCCCACCAGGCAGTTGAATGACAGGCAGGCAGTCCGTCATCCCCTTGCCTGTCGGCTGCTAACCCTGACCTACACAAGACTGCACCCTCTATACCCACACACTTCCCTTGTGTGTGTGTGTGTGTGTGTGGTGAGTGAGTGAGAGAGAGAGAGAGAGAGAGAGAGAGAGAGAGAGAGAGAGAGAGCGCTGTGGGGACTCCCCAAAGCTTCAGTCAGTATGGGAAAAGGAAAAAGTGTTTCTCCTTGACCAATCCATGTGGTTCTCAGCATGAATGGTAGTCTATTGTTTGTCATTTTGCTGTTTTTTTTTCAGCAACTAAACATATGACTAAACAATGCATAACCATGCATAACTCATTCAAGTCTATCACATAGGCCTACATGGCCAACACCCAGTTGCTATTTAAAAAATAAAGCAGTCTCTCTCTGTCTCTCTCTCTCTCTCACTCTCTCTCTCAGTCTTTCAAATGCCGTGCGCTTTTTGCACTCTTCAAAAGTGTGCTGAGTGGCTTTGCACCATCATAATATAGTCCTCAACACAGCTCGACATCGGCAGCTCCTCTAGTGTCTGTGTGAAATATTCATTTTGGGATCGACTTTCTCTCGCCTCCATTCTTCATTCCCGCCTTGCCTTACAGCAAAAGGCTGCTGTAGACGGGCCTGGCTACTGCTATCACATCATCCAAGACTCATTGGCAATCAATGCAATCAAAAGGCGGCAACGTCAAGCTGCGCCCACTCCAGCATTCCACCATGGATTTTTAATTCCCTCGTAGCTCGTAGCTCGCTCTTAATCGTCCCTGGCATCACTGCAATTTGATCAAATGGGCTGCCAATCACAAAGATCACAGAAAGCACAAAGCGGACTGCTCTGGGAGAAAGGAGATGTATTTTTTTACATGTATGTACATGGTGGGGGACACGAGGCTCTTAGATCTACACTTCGTGCCTTCATGAATTTTAGAAAATTCTCTAAAGAAAAAAAAAAGAAAAATGCATTCTGCATGAAGCGTATGTCGTACCAAATAAATGCGTAATTGTAAAAGAGAGATGAGGGCATTGAAAGAACTACAGACAGATGGTGTTAAGAGAAGCTAATTTTTCAGTTCTCAAGAAGGAAATACAAACACTCTATGGTAGACACACAAGCGCACACTCTAAATACCACGGAGATGACCCTTGCACACCAGTAAAAAAGGAATGGGGTGCATCTGTAGGTAACTGACAGGCCGTATAACATGATGGTACAGGAACATTGCATTTTACTGCTTCCTCGCCGAAAGACAAATATATCACCCTTGTGTATTACTCCTTCAGTAAACAGAAATACTGGCATCCCTGTCCACTCTTGACGCAGCTGAGTAAAGTGAACTTCATCTGCACATTAATCAGGTGGGCAGGTTTTGGAGACACATATGTTTATGTACTGAAGTTCATTCTCACTAAACAGGTGAGGCATGCACAAGTGCCGCCGACTTGTGTAAAATGCAACATGCAGTCAGATGCCTCTCACCCTGGTGCTAGGATACAGGGGAGGTGCTAAGGATGAGGGGGGTAGTCTGACACAATGATGACAGTTCTATTCACTAATGTAATGGGAGTCCTCATCACACAGACAGTATATGGAAAGCATTACCGCTTTTGTGATATGCACAGCAACATATGTGCTAATAATGCACATGACATTCCTCTTTTTATTTACATTTCTTCACTTCGAATTCTCACGAAGGTGGTCCACCAGTCTTCATGCTTGCCTGCGGAATCCCAGTGCGCATTTACCAGCTAGGGTCTAATTGCACAGGCATGCAACATGGATGGTACCGTACCTTGTCTTCAATCACATGTAAAAGTAGCATGCATTTGCATGCATGAGATCCCGTGAAAGGAAATGCCTGTGGCTCTGTGTGTCTGTGCAAACCTCAGGGGTGCCATGTTCGTTCATCTCCACTTGGAATGGTTAGGGAGCATGATGGACAGTATGTTTTGCCTGAATTCCCCGACTGGATGCATGTGACATTACTCTTGGGTGGGCGCACCACTGGTCAGCCAGGGGTAATTGCGTGACCTTGGCTCGCTGGGAGCAGAAGGGCTGTAAATTTGGACAGAAATGTCAACAGCCCCCTAAGATGGATTTCTGTCACGGCTGGAGCCCCATACGTTTCATACAGTCGTACATCCTGAGGCCATGATAAAACGGATGCACAGAGCTACAGCTTGAATTGAACACACACACACACACACAAACACAAACATACAAGTAGATTCATCTTATCTTATCTCTTATCTTGTATGTATCAGTCATAAAGAGTAAAACATAGAACTGGCATGTTTGAATATTTACTTGCTGCATATGCATATCCTCAAAGCAAATCTAACACACACACACACACACACACACACACACACACACACACACACACACACACACACACACACACACAAGGGAAGTGTGTGGGTATAGAGGGTCATCATTGTGCTCAGTAGCATTGTCATACAAACAAATAGAAACATTAACACAAACTCAATCCCCAAAAATGAATTCTGTCTGTGTAATTTTGACCAATCATAGCAACTTCTTCCTTAACTTTCTGACCACTTTCTCAATATCACTAACCACAGCAGGCCCTTGCATTTACATGTAATAGGCTACACAGCTGGAGAATGTTGGCCTGCTCATTGCTTTGTGCACCTTGAATGCATTGCCTACAGCTTATCAGCAAAAACAGCTGCTAATGACCACATATTTTTGTTCTGACTTGTGTTTAAAGGAGAGAGATGGTGAGATAAGACCCGAAAGGATATTGCAACATTTGAACAGTTTGAATGTTTGCTGGGTAGAATAATTTTGGCAAGTTTATGCGGGCCACCCTCTAGTTGTGCTGTAGCTAGCAGGGGCATCGAGGGTCTAGGGGCTAGTGTCCATTCAACTAGTGTTCGTGACCATCTAGGTGTTAGTGGCCAAATCGCTGTTTTAAGCCATAGAAAGGCTCAAAGTAGCACCACACTTCATTGGCAGTACAATGACTGTTCAAACATTTAAAATGAGGCATTGAAAACTCAGTACAGATAGTTACTTATGACCTACAGTAGCTGGATGGCCCCGGTACCTACACCTAACAAGCAGTCTTTTCCGGCCTGCACAAACATATCAATAGTTAGTTGACTGAAGACAGCACCATATTATAAGCAGAGCTAAGTGTATCTCTTTATTTATATTGTGGTATCATATTTGAAAGACATGAATGGAGAGCAAGAACTTTAGAAGAGAATCAAGCAATGAATAATTTTTTTTTTTAATTTATGTTTTGCTGGTTGTGTGTGAAACAAGGCTTACTAATTATGTTAAATGAGTGGGTCATGCATGGAATACTCATGGATGGCTCAAAGCTTGACTCAAACAAACATGGACTGTCTTTACAACTTGCTGGTTATGAGTCTTGGTGCTGCAAATTTTTCCTGCTATTTACAGCAGGCACTAAAATGTGCGTCCCTGGTCTCCCAAGTCTGGCCAAGGGGTTAAGGCAAGAATGTTTTAGCAGATGACAAAGAGGAAACTGGGAGGTTCAGAAAAAAACTGCTCCAACAGTGTCTAAAGAGTTCAACGCCAAGGCTTTACCATTATCCATTCCTTTCTTCCCCATAAACGGCTGTTTGTATAAATGTGATAAAACCTCAACAAAACTGAAGCTTTTCCAGTCCGCTGCTTTGGCCTAGTTTTTTTTTTGCAAAAAAGTGATAGAAAAATAAGTAGCAAACAGTATAATTCAATACATTTAAATAATCAAGGATTATTATTTTACTTGTGAAGGATAGGAATCCAACTCAAGACAGACACTTGTTGCTATAACCACGTTAGATGCTAATGTTAAAACTGAAATAGCTATATAGTTTAGTGTAACCTAAAGCCTGCTGATGTCATGTGATCAGTGTCTTTCTCAGACAAAGGTTTTTTTGTGTAATTATTTTGATACAACCTCCCACTATACTTCATTATGCTACAGTATAACAGAGACATAACATCTTCAAACCTGGAGCTTTCCTTTGAAGCTTTGCACAAAAACAAACAATCAAACTACCAAAAGCATTGTCCCTGGGCTCTTAGCATTGTTTCTGGTGTCATTATAGGTTTGTTCAACTTTTTTTTTCATGATGGATGTATTCATTTGATCTGGACTGCTCATACAGAAAAACAAAACAAAAAAATGTAATGTAGGCTAAATCAAAGAGAAAAGAGTTATTGAAATCGTAAGTCGCAACAGTTTAGGTATCTTATATGTTGTACAGTTTTGGTATTTGTTATACTGTGGTAAAAGGCTTGATGCTCTGGATGGTAGTGTGATTCTGCAGTACTACTCAACATAAGCCTGAGAATGTTGGGTCAGACACTGTTCACAGGTATTTTGTAGGCAAAATGGAAGAAGCAGAACCCCAAGCCAAGTGCTGTACATTCTGGCTCAGTCTCTGGAAGATTTCCATCTGGTGAAGGGAGAAATGTTTTTGGTAGGCCACAGGGGAGAGCTTAGTTACATGCTGAGTCATATTTATCAGACAAGCCATTCCTGGTGTCTTCAATTTATCGGATTATGGATTGCAGGAGAATGACAAGTAAAAATTCAACTGTTGAAGGATAATTGCTTCAAAACTTCTCAAGTATAAATTTGAGACTAAAATAATTTATTTTCTATGTTTTATTTTATTATATTTTCCGTATGTCTCAAAGTCTTTCCCCTCTGTTTCAAAACAGATTTAGAAGACAGAATGGAAAACCATTTTTGTCTTGGCTGTGATTAACGGTGGTTGTGCATGACCTGTGTATGGAGCTATCGAGAGCATGAGACATAGTTGTGGCCTCCTTCATTATGTTCATAAATCTTGAACTTAAAAAAATAGCCACTAAACCATGGGCAAATCAGAAAAAAAGCATACATTTGACGCCAAATAGCACAAACCAATTGTAGTTAAGTCTATGATACAAAATATCAAATAATCATGAAATGGCTCTGATGTGTCACAAGACATGAAAGAATCGTGTTCATTAACTCTGACATCACTGACCACTGACCAGGTGGTTGTCCAGTCAGTAGTTGCATTTCAAAAGCTAAGTTGCAGCCCATAAGTAGTGTTCTGTTGTCATTTCATCAGTTATTATTTTTTTGTTGCCCAGAAACCCATGAATAGCCTATTCTGTTAATCCACTGAATGTCCTCTTTAAGGATATCTTCCATTTTTTCATGTGTAGACATACTTCTGTGTATGTGTGTTACGATAGTGAAGGCACATTGTGTTTCAATATGACATGAAAGTTTTAGAACAGACTCTCTGGAGAGTTTTTTTTTCTCTCTCTCTCTCTCTCCTCTCCTCTCCTCTTGGACACACTCCCCTAACCGTGCCTGTGCCCCTCCCTCGGCTATGCTTACTGAGAGCTTTAGCTTCAAAAGAAAAAAATCTTCTTTTGCCCCTGGAAACCCTTCCACCCACCCTGCAACCCTCCTACTCTCTCTGTGGTAGTCTACTGCTTCAGTTGCTCCGGCCCTCTCTCTCATATGCCTGTCACCGGACTGGTTCCTTGCGGGCTTGCCGCCGACAGAACCATGTTAGAGCGCCAATCAATACTCCCAGGTTCCATTGCCAGAGGCCCAGTTGTCCCAGCTTCAGCTCTATGAGGAGATAACAAGACCTGTATCTCTGGCCATCATCAATATTGCCGTCTTCCCTCCTACAGCCAACTCTTTCCTATAACACTAATCAAAATGTCTATCTTGACTTTTTTTTTGCACTCTGGAAAGAGTTTGAAAAGTGTGCAGAGTTCTTAACTTCATTTTGATTCTGTCCCCTGTTAGAAAGGACACATATGGCATTGATATGAGTGTTTTTTTTCCACTGAGTGTTTTTAAGGAAGGATGTAGAAACTAGGGTTAATATGCACATATAAACAGGAAGACAGGGAGAGTGGTTGTGTGTGAGAGAGAGTCATATTGTTTTCAAGGATTCAGACGCTGAGCAGACCCTTAGCACGGATGGGAGGCAAACCCATAAAATGACTTCATCAATACTGTTGATAATGGCTGGGAATCTCCAGCAGTCCCTCCGGTGCTGAAAACTATCAGCAATTACCCTCGAGCAACACTGATGATCACCCTAAATCCACAAACCAATTTGCATTCACACAAAGGCACCAAGCCCGTTGCATAGATTGTGTCTTAAAAGCGCTCAAGGCTTAAATCACTTTGCCCACAGCCCCCTCCCTGCCTCTCTTTCTGGCTCTCTTTCCTCTGTCTCTCTCTCCCTCTCGCTCCCTTCTTCGCAAGAAGGGGCTGCTTTGACCAATACTGTAGCCCATCTGAGTACATTTCTTCCCCCCCCCCCCCTATCTCTCTTTTGCTTCACACTGTACTAATGAGGGATGCATCCCCAATGGGTCACCCTCTCCTCTCCCCTGCCTCCCTGGAGTATGGAAATATACGACTTCCAAAGACAAGCTTAATGGATGCCTCTGCTTTAAGAGGAGTGGGAGAGAGGGATTTAGGCAAGAAGTGGATCGGTGGGAAGGACAGCAGAGAGAGAGAGTATAAAGCTGATTTGTGTATGGGAATAGACAATATGTAACCGACTGTGGAGTCAGCCTGAATCGGGGTAAACTGGTTCGACAGTATTCTTAGGCGCCATCCGAAAAGAGAAGGTATTTGCCTTTTGGAAGTTTCATAGTGGAGTCATATAAAGTATTATTCCTCACAGATAGTTACAATGGAAAAGGAAGCCTGCCTTTTAATGCAATGGACAAGGAATAAAGCAGAATGCCATTAATAGATGTATTCAGAAAATCAAGCATTTCAGTGGCTACCAATGTAGCAATTTCCACTAAAGCTACAAATCATGGAGTGGTGCACTTTACTTTTGAAAACTAACATCTGTTGCTATGGAGACATTGTTAAATTTACCAACTGCCCCCCCACCCCTCCCTCCCTCTCTCTCTCTCTCTCTCTCTCTCTCTCTCTCTCTCTCTCTCTCTCTCTCTCTCTCTCTCTCTCTCTCTCTGCCTCTGTTTTATTTCTGCCTCTGGCTTGATCCCTCTGTCTTTCAATGGCAGACCACATAGACATACAGCCATCCTTCTTAACCATTTTAATGATCTCACCAATTAGAAGTCTACTGACTTACACACACTTGGCAGGTAGTAATTGGGGAAGAACTCTGGCCTTTTAAAAAAAAAAAAAATCGTTAGCTTTAAAAAATAGTGTCTGCATTCACAATTACTCTGTTTGTCATGTTTTACAGGCAAGTGCTTGCTTGAGTCAACTGAGTCCTACAGCACAGTTATACATCAACTGACAACGCATGTCGTCCTCAATAGGTATGGTGTGTCAGTGCCATCTGCTGGCTATGAATGGAAGTGTCCAAAACTCAAGACATATCCTTAACTCTAAAAAGTAACTATTTTTAATCACTAAAAGCTCATTTAGAGCATCTCACCTTTAATAATGAAAAAAGTCTAAACACAGGCTATTTTCTAACATGTACCCTAGACTTGGGCGCACATGGGGAGATAGTAAACCCATTTTCCTGAAATATTTGAAAACACCTCTGTGGTTTCCATGAGGGACTGTGGTTAGTGGATGAAGTAGCCATTATGCCCATTCAGACTAAAATAGAAGCTCCCACCATTTTCACAAAATACAATTCAGCCATCCATCGAGAGTTCTCACACCCATCTACCAATCCATTACCCCACAACAGTAAATCAGCATTCATTTGTTTCAAGCACCTGGAAGTGAGCAAGGCATGCAGAACATAAGAGACCCCATGAGCAATTTTCACAAAGCTCATGAAGGAAGAATAGATGATAAATCAATGAGGCGATAGATAATGACTACAGAAAGCTTTGGGAAGAGGGTATTTTCTCCAGCCGTCTACCATGATTGACCCAGTATGTCATCGATCATTTGTATTCCAACATTAAGTGATACTGATGTGATGTGTAAAACACATGAAAAACATAACAAAAGTAGCCTTTTTTCACAAACATCATTAATAGGCTATTTAAGGAGGATCATTGCAAATAGAATAAACTGAGTCAACAAAAACAGCTTTGTATGGTCTGGACAGAGATCTAAAGACAATGTAGAATTTTTTGATAAGCCATATTTGAACTAAATTTCATTTAGGAAGCCATAAGACAGAATGATTCAACGTTTAGTATAAAATACCACAACGGTTACAACTGATGTGAAACACTGCAACTTTATATAGATATAGATTTATTTGACATCCTGATTGCAAAGCCAGCTGTGTGGTCATGCACCAGCCATTCAGCTACCTACTGTAATCATCATTTTACATCTACCTTACAAATTAGCCATCAAGTTGAGCCAGTTGCAATGTAATATAATAATGCATCCATATTGCTGTGTGGACAATGCTGGAGTGTTTAAATGGATAGGTGTCTACTATTCCCTTATTATATCTGTGGGCTTGGATTTTTTAAAGAATTCTAAAGTGAAAGTCTGTTTGAGACTTCAAACCTGTTTTGAACTAGTTTGTGCTAAGGGACATTCAAATAGCCTAGGCCTATATATTTTCTGTGCCTATATCTACCTGTGACCCAGAAACAAACTATTGGGCCTGGTCATTTCCCTTAAATATGCGTTCCTTTGATTTATACTGAAGACCATATGAATATTTCAGCTTAAATGCCAACACATCCAGGGAGGTTTGGAGATGGAATGTGTGAGAGAAAGAAAGAAAGAAGAGGGGAAGAGAAGAAAGTAATTGGAAAGCTAAGGAGTGGGTGGTTTAATAGACTTTGTGGGTGGGTGGGTGAGGGGTGGGTAGTGATAGCTAAGGGGGGAGTGGGTGAGTAGGTGTGGGGGAGAGTGATAAACCTTGTTTGAAATTTGGATCAAATATCCCCTAGTCATACAGGCCAGGAAGGGGAGGTTGATAACATACTGTATTATTACTTTTAATATTAATAAGACCTCAGAAAAAAAAAAAATATTACGATAACTCCACATCAGATTCAGTGACAAAATAGATCAGATAAACGAAGCCATGTAGCATAGCTGGTTACATATCAAATGAATATTTGCCATTAAAATGCCCCAAATAGTTAGCGTTTAGGCCTAGGTAGTTGCTTATTCTCTGAAGTTCTGTGCTGACCCAAATTCCATAAGTCCGCAAGCTGACTGCCTCCTTTGAGATAATGCTCTATTCAGCAGCCGATTTGCTTACCTTAATTTGGGCACTGTCCTTTTCTAGATAATTCAGATTTTACGTGGTCAGCAGGAGGGAGAGTGAACCTGACCAAACCTCTGTCTCATCCTGTTATTTGTTGGCCTCAGCCAACCTGCCGGGCAGCCAGGCAAACACCCTCCCACTGCTCCTGCCCAGCATGCAGACACTGTTCAAAAAGAGCAGAAAACGGAGTGGAGCCGTGATTTTAGGGGCTTCCAAATGATCATGTTTACACTCCACATAAACGTATACACAGAACAACAACTCTACTTTACCTCAGTATGTTTAAAAAGCTTTAGATATCTGACAAAATCACATGCACAAAAAGTGCTGTGTGTTTTGAAGCTGGATACATATGTAAATACTTGTGTATCACAATAAACACTCAGCTAAATCAAGACAGAAATCAAGAAGTGTTTTTTTTATTGTCATTTAAATCATATACACTGAATACAGTGAGACGAAATGCTGTTTCATCATACTGCATTTAAACTATATAAAAAGACATATTAGTATATGCATGAGAGTGCAGTGCAGTGTATATATAGAAAGTGCAGTGACTAGTGTACATTATATAGCACTATACGACAGACAAGGGACAAGGGACAGGACAGACAACACGAGACAGAGCATGAGTAGACTTGTGCTATTCGCCTTATTCACCTGGAACGTTCTAAAGACGTTGAGGGGTACACTTCAGGGGTACACTCGGCTACACCGTTGCTACACAGCCAGCTGTCATGGTGCCTCACTGTTGTGTGCTGAAATGCACATCCTCAAAGAGGAAAAAATCATACCGTGGGCAGACTTTCCACCGTTTCCCAAAAGAGCAGGCACTTCGTTTAACTTCCGTACACCTCAAGCATCAAATTACGTTAAATTACGTCAAAATGGCCGCCAGGTGAATAACGCGAATAGTGGCTACAATAAATTAAGAGAAGGTAGTGAGGTGGAGGTACAGTAGACTGAATAAATGATAAATTGGTGGAAGAAGCTCTTACCCCATGTCAGAGAGGGACATCTTGGAGCTTGGACATCAGAGAGCTGTCCTCATGATCCTCTGCAGGAAATTCTTTGATAGCAATGAAAGCAACCTTGATTAGCTTGGATAATTTATAATTTCTTGAAATAAATCTTTAATACTAGGGAATACTGTCCACTACATACACATGTAACACATTGTTCTTTGGCTGCGTTCCATTAGTCTAATGTGAGAAAGAGAGAAAATGGTCAGCACCATGGACAGTGCACCCTACTAGGTAGGCAATGTATCTTGTGATATGTATAACAGAATATCACAATCTAGCTATACCCAGGGTGGAGTCATGGCTGGATTATGGTATAGGTGACCTAGACAGTCATCTGGGGCGCCGAATATCTGGGGCCCATCGCAATAGGCTACATTTAATTCTATTATTTAGTTTGGTTTATATTTCTAGGAAAGAGGGGTCAAAACCCACATCATACTTAGGACAGCAAAAGGCTAAAGCCGACTCTAACCTGTGATTTTATCATTTTATCACAGACAAGAGAGAGAACACTGAATGCTGATGGTGATTTTTTTTTTCTTTCTAAGCTGATTACATAGACGATGGTAAAGTAGGCCTACTTAACCTAATAAGAAAATAAGACCACTAGTCCACATCAAGGTATGCAGACTGCATATAGAGTATTAGGGGGTAAATGCATATTGACTAGAGCCCGTTGTAGATCTTAGCCTCTCTCTTCTTTGAATTAGGCTAAAACCGCACTCAACTAAAGCCCCGGTGCTCACTGGGCTGTGACCGGAGCTTGAAAGTCAGAATGCAATCATCATCACAGGTTCACCTACTTTCTAAGCTCTTGCAAGTTTTAGTGCATGCAACTTCATCCGTTTAAACTTCCAATGTGAAATGTGCCTTAAACAGCAGCCTTTCAAACAGCGCGAGACAGCTCATCTGTGATGTGTCATCCAACCTTGATTGCATATGGTGTTTGACTGTCGCAGCATCTGGTCAAATTGCACAATTTTGCCAGCAGTTTTGCAATAAACTAATGACAATGTTCTTCCTGCATCTGGTCCAATAGACGCGGCCTGTGAGGAAGTGGGGATGAATGGGTTTGAGTTTACCAGTGCTGCTTGACAGCAGGCACTCATCGCTCCGTTGCCGGGGTTGCTGACGACAGAGCAAAGCCATGGAACCAGGAACATTACCTCAGCTCACCTCAACTCATGCAGAGAGACAGGGAGAGAGAGAGAGAGAGAGAGAGAGAGAGAGAGAGAGAGAGAGAGAGAGAGAGAGAGAGAGAGAGAGAGAGAGAGAGAGAGTCAGCTGCACTGATCAGGCTGGGTGATTGAGCGCTGTGACCAGTGGAGCTTTTTCACAGGATGTGGCATGGCGCCCAAGTGTGAAAGCTTATTTTTGTAATGTAAGAGATGGGTTTGGATGGAAGAGGGGTGTTGGTGGTGGTGGATGGGGTGGCTGTGCAGGTGGAGAAGGGGACCATTCAAGGCCAGGCAGCAAGCTCCACCTTGAGCATAGAGATGGCACCACATCAAAGTGGTTTCATGTCTGACAAGTGCATGTTAAACGTGGGTTTAACTGTTCAACTTTTTTAGTTTTTTTTTTTTTTTGTTGGACAGAAGTTAAAGCAAAACTAGATAATCATCAACAAGACTGAAATAAATAGTATGGCCAAACAAACACACACTCACACACAGACACACACACACACACACACACACACACACACACACACACACACACACACACACACACACACAAATAATTTCAAAGATTTAAGTAGGAGGTTTTTACCCCATCATAACCTTATATGAGAGAGCTACAGAAAACTCATGAATACAAATTATTGATTATTGATAAAAAGCATATTTCGTATTTTTGGTTAAAAATACAAACATGTCTTGTCTGGGGGGAAGATTATTAAGAAAATTAGCAAGCTTAATGAGTCAACTTAGTAGTCTTTTTTCTGCTCTATATTTTGCTTTTGAAGAGAGATTGTAGCTAGACAGTGGTCATGACTTACTGAAAGTACAAAGAGAGAGTTAACTTGAAAGAGAGAGAGAGAGAGAGAGAGAGAGAGAGAGAGAGAGAGAGAGGGAGAGAAGTGTGATTTATTCAAACCTCTTTGAAGAAACTTCAATACCTATTTATTTTGCTCATTACAATCTAAAGAAAAAATGTGTATGATATTGCTAATATGCTTTCAGACATAATAACTTGTCTTTTCTCCTTATTATCGGCTTGTACTCAGATCAATACAAAATGTTGTGAGAACAGATTAATCTGATTAAATTCAGTGATTTTTTCTTTAACCGAAATGCAAGCTAGATGCAAGCCTGTGTTGTCAACATAAAGAATTACTGGTGAAATCCACCTTTAACAAAGGGACAATCCATCGTCTTTCATATTGTATCAAAGTAACTTTTAAGTAAATGGTTTCACAGACCAACATTCATTACTTTCAGAATTGTATTATACTTGCTAATGGCCTTCCTCTCTAAATTCTAATGACTACTACATTATTTTACTGTTTATTCAATCCATTTTCCCCATCTGTGTTGACTTCCTGAGAGCGCATTGCAAGGCTCCGGGTATTGGAACTTGAGAAGTCCATTACAATATTGCATACTCCATTTTATCATTATGTTTACCCGGCCAATATTTCTCAACGGTGGCCCGTCATCGAGTCATTGCTTCAGGCCACAATTAGGACTATTGTGGTTAATAAACTCATGCGCTGAATACAAATGTACGATTAGATGAGACATATGCGTTCCTGGGGCATCTTTTATTCATGAGGACACTGACCTCTGCTGTGAGAGTTAGTGCTGATGGCTTTGCTGGATGACTGGGGCTTCTGACTGGGATTATACCTTTATGACCCTGCAGGCCTAGATGACGGCTTGGAAATATTGTTTATTTTTGCCATGCCCATGCTGGCTCATGGAATTTCTTCTCAACATCTTATTTCAAAGCTATGAACAGGAATGTTTTACGTATTTTACTACACTTGCACTATTTTGTATTTATTTATAAGACACTCTAAGCTGCCTAGCAAACAATATGCTGGTTAAAAAAACAAAACAACAACAACAACAACAACAAAAAAAACATTATTTTTTAAGATTTTTAACACATCACCAGTGTAGAAATGTACTAATCTGAATAGCAAACCAGTTGCCTTAGCTACAATAGAGACAGTGGAAAGGAAAATAAGTCTCTTTCGCCTTTTTAATTTGCATTAGCTACCAGCTATTCACTGTAATTCAGTCTTTTAATATCCTTGTTATTTTTCAATCGAGGGTTGAGAATGTGCCAGAAATATCTTTTAACCAACAGAACTGGTTATAAATATGTAATGGTATTTTTTATCAATTCAGAACATTGTGCGTAGTAAGACAAATTTCCCACTATCTTCATCAGAAAATATTCTCTATGAAACCTAGACCAAAAGAAGGGCCTGAAGGCCTTGTCTTCTGTGTTCTATCTTTTCAGTAGCCTTCTATTCTGAGGTTCTATTGAAATAGTAACACCTAATATGACTCCATTGATTGTAGAAAGATATTTACTTACTGGGACAATTTGAAGATCCATTAATGCCAAGTTTCTAGCCTACTAATTCTTGGATTCTAATTCTCTGACTATGACTGCTGTCAACATAATGAGCATAATGAAGTTCTGAGTGTGCCACAACACCTTTTTTTCTTTATGGTCATCATTACAAGGTCATGAAGACTGTCAGCCTTTCCTGAGCACACAGTTGATTGTCCTATCTGTGTGTCAGTTTGAACACCTGTTAGTACTTTGACAAACTATCCAATACAGTGTAACTAACAAGTCATATTGAGGCTACA
Organism: Sardinella longiceps; assembly: GCA_027497455.2. Classification (NCBI taxonomy): domain Eukaryota; kingdom Metazoa; phylum Chordata; class Actinopteri; order Clupeiformes; family Clupeidae; genus Sardinella; species Sardinella longiceps. The sequence goes on along the minus strand of JAODXP020000004.1, from coordinate 3,770,172 downwards.
CCATACCTTACAGAACTAAGTCTTTTAGTAATCAATTCACCTTAGACCAATGTGGGTCAGAATTTATTATTAATTTATTATCCAAGATAACACGAATTCAGTTACAGATAGAAAACCAATGACTAATATACAATTTTCACATTAACAGTCAGGGAATAAACATAGCCTACTTGGCCTAGAAAGGAATGACTATACAACAGAGTTATATGAAAGATTCACTGTAGAAATGACAAGGTAATGCCATGGTGTTGTTTCTACTGATAAGGACAATTATAGTTGGCATCAAATTCCATGGCCAAGTGGCAAGTGTAGAGAGGGGAGGTTAGTCCCCATCGCTACACAGAAGGGAAAAGGAGTTCTACATTCCTGATAAAGATATGGACACACCTAGTTCTTAATGAGACTGGAACCTTTGAAGCAGACCAAACATGACACACAATCCATCTTGCAAAATCACATAGTACTATCTCCCTTTGTCTGTCTTGACTGTGGCTTCAGTGTGAGAGAGCAACTGCAGCGGCAGTGGGCAGGTAGCGAACAAAGAGTACACAGCAAGATCTGAGGTTGTTGAAAAAAATGTGACTCCCTCAAATGTGTGGGATGTTCATCAGCCCTCGAATATACCAGATCTTGCCTAGCGCCTTCAAAAATGTTCAGTCGATGCATTTACTTTGAAGCCTGGCACGCCATCCTATAACGTTAAAATGTATAGTCTGGCATCGATAGATTGACCGAACTCAATCGTGGGCGGAACAAGGCAGTTGTCTTTCAAACTGCTTCTGCATGCAATAGGATTGCCTATGGCCTATGGCCTATGACCAATCAGAGGAACGAACAAGATGTAAACACCAATTCAAAAGACCGTTTTTGGCGAAGCCTGGCCAAAACACATAGTTGTGATTAGTGAACATCAACGGTGTCCAACCAATCAAATTCCCTATGGCTTGCTGCTAGACGTACTGACTGAGCAAATCAATTTGCTGCCACTACGTCTAGATCTAGGCTATGTACTTTGTGTTATTTCACACAAACTGTCCTCGTAAAACAATATTTTGACAGTTGGAAAGACTGTCCACACAGAGGAGTTCTTCATATTATCATAAGGAACAAAGCACTTGGTATGTTACTCTGTCTGGGAGACTACAGTCTGGTAAAAAGCAGCAGACGACGATGCTTCCTTCCTTCCTTCCTTCTCTCTGAGACTTCATGTTGGCCAAGCAAGGAGCATTGAGTACCCTATGAGTCCTCTGAGGCCCTCTAGTAAGGAGAGAGATCCCTAACCTTATTTATCAGACTCCATTAATTGATAAAATCATCATATGCTTGGGCTGAGTTATTAGGGGGCCTGATGCACTGTGACAGGATGCTACGTGGGCCACATGAATGATACAAAACCCTGGCGTAAATATGACGCCATCGAGCTTTCATGAGATAACTGAGCATGAAATATTACTGCTATGAAACAAAAGGGGGCTGAGGGGAAGAAGGGAGACAAAAATAGAACGGGACATAACAGGGGTGTTGGTGGTGGTGTGTGTGTGTGTGTGTGTGTGTGTGTGTGTGTGTGTGTGTGTGTGTGTGTGTCAGGTGACGGGTGTGGTGGGGGGGAGGGGGGGGGGTTGTGGTTCCTGCATGAGTCAGCATTTCTGTTACAGCCACACATTGCTATTGACCACTCCGAGTGAGCACGGTATCCCTGTTAAAGTCATTTCTCTTGACAAATGGTCATCTTTATGGAAAATGGAAAGGTGCTAATCAGTGCCCCGTGGGATTGGCTGCCTAGGGTCTCCCGTTACACATCCCCTCAGAGTCTCATATTGACACGCTGGTCACGCAGGAAGTGCGTGCCTTTCATTAGTGTCACTGGCCTTGAGTACAAAACCCATTAGCAGGAGACCATGTGCTAGAGACTGGAGTGGAATGGTCTTAGCATCAGGAAACGCACATGTAATAATCTCTACACGGCACTGGGAAAAAAGACTCCCACATGCCTCCTCTCTTTCTCTCACGGGGGGGAAACAAGGACAAACAAAACAAACCATCAGCTTCCCTCATTTGCTTGAAATCACACAAATGTTTCCACAAATTTTGTTTTCCAAGGTGTTGTGCTTAGCTCCCTACTGAACAGGGATTCTGACAGAGTAAACAGCCAAGCAGAGGGGGGGAGGGGGGGGGGTGTTACTCTTAGGAGGCACGCAGATGCTCACAGGTGTATAGTGTTTCTCAGAAAATGGGTGCACAACATAATGATGTCTCTAGGCAGGGGGTCCTGAACCTTTACAGCCAAAGCACTACTAAATAAACCCGCGTCAAAGATGACACGGTAGGGTGTTTTTGGATGATTTCATCGAGATCATAACAAAAGTAGCTATGCTTTGTATGACATTTATTTGCACAGGTGGGGAGCTACTGGTAGCTACAAAGCCATGTGAAGATCCCTGCTCGAGGTTGATAGCATTCACTGTACTGACTGAGACCAGACAAAAAAAAAAAAAAAAAAAAACAGCTGAGTGACTTTGTGAGGAGAGGCTCTGTGCAAAGAATCCCCACACATCCACCATGAAGGATTTGAGGATTGTAGCACAGGCCCCATGACATTGCCATGGCTAATGTCCAAAGAATCATGCATCATCTGTGCATCATCTCACTGGGCCAAGCAGCTATTGATCTTGGTGCTTTAATGGCCTGTTGGTCAGGACATGATGACCTCTGATATTCTGTCCTCCTCTGTATGGTGAGAAGTATGTGGGGTCTGGAGTAGAGAAAAATATCTACCGATGTGAGGACACAGCAGAACCCCCAACGGATCCACGCATGGC
>JAODXP020000004.1:3687353-3762353 GCA_027497455.2 Sardinella longiceps | reverse complement strand
ACACAGCTAGATATATCAGAAATCAGATATCAGATTGAGAACATTGTTAAGTCTCATTGGAACTGAGGGACAATATTCTTCTCTCTCCACACACACATACACACACACAGAGAGAGAGAGAGAGAGAGAGAGAGAGAGAGAGAGAGAGAGAGAGAGACTTCTACACGCAGCAGATTTCTTTGGCACTTTTCCAGTGCAGTGTCAGCCGAGGTGTTGCATGTGTTTGAGTGGATGGGCATATGGGGATACACACACACACACACACACACACACACACACACACACACACACACACACGCACACGCACAGACGCACACACACATGTACAGAGGGAGCATGATTCAGAGACGTGGTGATGTGTGATGAGGAACAACTGTTAATGTCTTTTTTATGATACCTCGCTTGGTAATTAATCTATGCAATCATGTATAAGGACAGGAGGATAATTGGTTTGGATACCCATTAATGCATACACACACACACACACACACACACACACACACACAAAACAAACAAACACACACATACACAGACAGACACACTATTGGTGCTATTTTGTTTAATTTACAGTCTGATATCGAATGATAATTGCAAAGGAAGGAAGGAAGAGAGAAAGAAAGAAAGAAAGAAAGAAAGAAAGAAAGAAAGAAAGAAAGAAAGAAAGAAAGATGTGGTTGGATGTGGTGGCAGTGGCATATTACATGACCGAGCAGTATCACTGCCCTATATATGGTGAAATAATATTTTGTGATTTTCTGTTAATTTCTCCCCAAAAGGTTTGTTTGGCCTTGAAAACCACCAAAGCATTTGGTGATTTTTGTTTATGAAGCTGGGTAAATTGTGGACAGGGCAATAACATTGTAAATATGGGGATCAGCCATGGCCACTGTATGCTTGGGGACCTTTTCAAAAACCTCTTAGATAAGTTCTGTAGCTGTCATGAGTCAGACTGTAGAAGTGATTACGTGCAGGCTGGTGCTATTGTATAGTCTGAAGAGTGTCCTTCAAGTCTCCATCTCTTAGACAGCAGTAGCTCATTCATGGGCAATATGCATGTATTGTACACTCCAATCTAACCTAAAGACATGCCTACATTCCAGTGCTCATTTATAAGTAGACCATTTGGCTCTCATAATGATGAATGAATTTCCTTGAATCACATTAACATCTTAAAGCTACACAATGTAGGCATAGTTCTGAGGGAAATTGATCACATTCTGAATCTGCACAGTGTGTTAGAGTCTAGTCCACGCTTATGTTAACATTAACTGAGAGAGAGAGAGAGAGAGAGAGAGAGAGAGAGAGAGAGAGAGAGAGAGAGAGAGAGGGCAACCAAGTGTGCTGTACACAGTTAGGACAAGATGCTCGACATACTGCTTTGTGGAATAAACACAGCGCCATCTGGTGGCCATCTTAAAACCCAACACAGTGTTTTGACCTTTGAACTATTTTTGAGTGATTCTGTTACGCTTCTGCTTTCCCATTTGTACACAAATCCATAGATGATATGTAGAAGCATATGAGAACAATGCCTTTTTTCATTTTGATCTAATTTCTACATTTCCCCTTCTGTATTTTACCTATGTGAATTGAAGATATCAATGTACAGTACATTATCAGGACCCATATGAACAATTTATCCTCAGATCAACCAAAAGCACAGAATGATTTTTTATTTATTTTACTTTATTTTTTGCATTTCATGAAAAGGCTTCTGGAGTTTTTCCAATCCAGAGGTGGGGCACACTGGGGCACATCTGAGTTATAGTGGATGTCAGGCAGCCGTCTCAGATACTCTTCAGCTCTTCACGCAAAGTGGCACTAATTCATGCATACCAACATTCTTTAATTTCAGACTGGCCCTCTGAAGCACAATAGAGGTTATCGCATGTCCCACCCAGAAGTATTTTTACAAGTCCCTTACTCTCCCTTTCATTTTTTTGCCATTCCTTTCTGTCTTACTTACAGAGTTTTTTTCTACTTACAGGAGTTCATAGCAAATTAATTGGATTATAAAGCTTTGTCGTAAAGTTAAATTTGATTTACAAGTTTTTGTTTCCTATATCTGGGACCCCTGTGGATGCTGAAAAACACAAGCGGTGACAAAACAGCTTGAGGCCCAATAACTGAACATATTGGCTGTGACGTTGACACCTGATCTACTGTTGACAAATATACCTTCAGTATTGAGTTAATGTAGTCTAAAAATGTTTTATAATATTAAAGTTTGACAACCCAAAGCCCACTAAAAGCATTAAAAGTAAGGCTCTGTTCCAGAAATGTGTTGTGTAAGTGCTTTTGTCATTTTCACATTGGAACAACAGCTATTGAGTCATAGGCTATCAAGGTTTAGTCAAACCACTTATGTTTGTCCTCGTCACAAGGAAACATCTCAGGGATTGTGTTACAGTGCCTGTATTTACTGTACAGTTGAAAGTTGAGTCTCTCTCTCTCTCTCTCTCTCTCTCTCTCTCTCTCTCTCTCTCTCTCTCTCTCTCTCTCTCTCTCTCTTTCTCTTTCTCCTCGAAAATGTAATGAACTTTACGAAATTGCACTTCATGGTGAGAAATCCATTACACAGTTCATTATGCAAATATAGCAGCAGTAAATATAATTCCCTAATGTGTCTCTAATCTCTATTATGTGGCTGAAATACAGTATATTATAGATTATTAATGCTACAAAAAATCCCAAAGCATTAGGTTCATGTCACCAGATTGAAAGGATTCCAGAAGAGGACAGGTGTAGATGGGCCTTCAAAGATAACCCTTTGTCTATTTCTGTTGTCAGTCAAATAATTATTATTTCATACTGTATGGATTGACTTCACTTGCATGCTAATGTGTTTCAATGGCCACATGAAGCTCATGATGACAAACATTGACATTCCCTGGAGTAGGCTGACCTTTGACATCAATTAAAAAGTAGTGCAGTCTTTCACAAAGCCTTCTTTAAGAAGATGGTAAGTCAGCATATCATATTTTCATGAAGGAGTCTTTTTTTACACACCAGTTTAAAGACCACATAGCCAGGGTTAATTACATGCTATCAAGCAATTGAAGTAACTGAAGGCATAAAATTCACCCCTGGTGTGAATAAATATAAAATATAAAAGCAATAAATCCATGTGCGTTTGAAGACGTCTGTTCTTTTTGTGGCTGCACTGTGCACCCTCCATCAACAAATGTGTTAATTAATGGTGACACAAAGGCACTTTCACGTATTTGTTAATTTAATTAAGCACTGACTCGACCAGACTTGCTCTCTTTTTTTTTTTTAAAGTTCAACAAAGAATTCCTATGTGTTAGGTAGATAATTTAATGGTAGAGTTTCAGATGGTAGGGATACAGTATGTGTCAGTGCATAATGTTACTGTATCATGTTGCTCATTAAGGCTCAGAGTACATTTAAATACCGGCAGATACAATTATCAGGTATGATAGAGCAAGAAACGTAAAAATTGGATGCTTTTCTGCATGAATGTATCATAAAGTAAGATCTGTTCTTCTTAATCCTGTACTGACAAACACAATTTTTTAAAAGTAATTAATATGTGAAAAGTCCTAATTCATCCATCTTTAATAGTGATAATGGAAACATGGTGAATCCTCTTTTGCAGGAAGAACTTCGACCAAGCACTTCTAGTTATTGTAAGAATTTTTTGACCATGCTACCTTACACTACCTTGCTGCAGCTCAGCCATACAGGGGCCACTGTTAATAACTCTTTCAAGGTCGTTCCATGGTCATCCCAAATCATAATACTTCCACTTGTCTGTTTGCCTTGACAGTAAGTATGGGGTCGAGCCATTACAAGGGGGCAAACTATAAAGGAGAAATTCTGGTGGATTCAATCCATAGCCCTGTCTTTTGAGGTCATTGAGTGCTGTTGTTGGAAAAAGAAAGAATATTTAACAACATAGACCAAATAGCACCTAACATTAACTGAATCGGGCAATTAAACTGAAAGTGAATTTCTGTGCCCAGTCAGTTTGTGGTAGCGAGTTCATTATTTGGTCTACATTGTATGACATTTTCTTGTTCCTTTTCCTCCCAACAGCACTTGTTGACTTCTAACAACAGGGCTATGGATATAATCATTATCATCATGATCTTGAATTATCATCTTTAAACTTGACCACAAATAAATCTTTCAACACATCTACAGTGCACCTCCACCAACCAAACAAACATTTTGAGGAAAAACTGTTTATGCTGATTGTGAAATTGAATGTTAGCGTGAACAATTTTGGGATGCACAACCTACTGTATTGTAGCCCCATGGGTGTACACTGAAAATCAATGCCTTTCAACACAATGCAATTACTAGGTCTATGTATTGACCATGGAGCTGTCTCAGTGCATATTAAATCATGTCTTCAGGGTGTAGACTTGTAGAGCATTTCATGATTATTATTCACATTCAGATGATTATTGCATATATTTAAGTGTTATGCCTCATTTACATAACCTGGAAATTTAGAGATACCCTAGGGCAGTGTTTCTCAAACTGTGGGGCGGGCCCCACTAGTGGGGCGCAGACACATGACAGGTGGGGCGCGAAACCTCTCTTTGCAATTGACCAATGGCCACACCATGCCCCCCATCTTCACAGCTATCGTCAGATATGCACATATGATAGTCAATTGTTGCTGTGATGAGGGGTTCGAGAGAAATTTGGCTTTGAATTAGTAACATTAACAATTCTAACATTGACAAAAATCCCAAAGTATTCCTCACAAAGATATTGTGCGCAAATTGAGCCTTCCAGGTGGGGCGTGAAAATTCCTCTGCCTTCCAAAGTGGGGAATGACAGAAAAAGTTTGAGAAACACTGCCCTAGGGGTAGCAAATGGTTTGCTGTTGTAATGGATGCCAACTAGCCTGGGCTAGCTGGTGGCAGTACATCACTGAGTGTAAATCCTCACAACCCAATCCTTTAAGAACTGCTTCTAACTGCCTTGGCTTTTCAGGTCAGTGGTTAGAGTGTTCGACTCATGCCATGGGTTAGTTAGTTGTAGTCGGAGTAGCAACTCGATTCTACATGTATCTCCTTTTTGTGCTCAGTCGCAGTCCCGAGGCACACTAGCAGTAACTTATTAGGATGCCTATATATAATATTTAATATATTATACTGAGGCTGTGTCAAGATGCTCTGCTACCTTCAGATGGGTACTACTGGTTTGATGAAACAGGTGTTTGCAAATATGGGATGAAACAGGTGTTAGCGAATATGAGATGAAACAGGTGTTAGCGAATTACAGTGCTTCTTTTTTACACCCTTAAAGGGATCCATCATAGACTGATAAGGCATGATCACCAAGATTGATGTTGGCGTCAGCTATATTTACAGTTATTTAAAACACTTGAAAAAAAAGAGAACGCTTATGGAATACCATTGCATTTATGTCTGAATGCTTTCTGGGTAAAAAAGTGGTATCACCTGGTTAGGGTAAAGTTAATGCCTATACCTATGTTAATATGTTCAGCCTTTGTCATTTTAAGCCCAGTAACTGTAGCGCGACAACACAGAAGTCAACACTCCAAATTAATGTGAAAAGGAAAATGTCAAGTGAGGGAAAATAGAGATTGTCTATGTGTGGCAACAGCACAACCAAGTGATTTCCCCAAAAGCCATGAGACGTTAAAAAAAATAAATAATAAAAAAAATGGCTCAATGGTATTTTTTGGTCAGCACCTTCCAGGGAGCACTACCTGCAGGGCCCTACCTTAACCCCATCCTAACCCTAACCACCTTAACCTTCATCCTAACCCTAGTCCTCAAGGGTAGTGCCTTGAAGGCAGCGCAGCTTGGAAGACACCATAGAAGGCAAGAAAGACCAGACCTAAAAAATGGTTGCAAATGATTTTGTAGAAGTTATAAGAAAAACAAGAACATTTGAGGTGTTTTTAAATTGTTTATATTGTGTTTATAAAAGTGTTTATATGTTTAAAGTGTTTATATTGTTGGAAATACATATCAGGTCAGCAGCTGTTCACAGGTGTATTTCTTGGGGGCAATGTCTGCATGTGAAAGGATATCACTCCACCATCAAACAAACACTCACTGGAGTTCTTTACTCGTTTTCTATTCAGGGAGTCAGAGAGATAATTAGACGTGAAGCTCAAGAGCCAAGGAACACTCACAAAGAGTTCAGTGAAGACTCGGAGGCAGCTGGAACATTTGTAACAGAGAGAACAACACACAGCGTATTGCACCACCATTGCCACTATTGTTCAAAGTTTCTCACACAACATTTAGACATCCCACAAAATACAGTGACATTGTTGTTTGATCAGAACGGTTGACGTATTATGCAAGCTTTGGAGGAGAAATGACAGTGAAGTTCCTTTCCTGACAAATATACCTGCTACCACATCATCCTGGAAATCTTTCTGAGTGGTTGTTGGGCTTTCAGCTATACTCTTCTGACTATTCTTTTGACTTCCTGGATGATTAGCCTGCAAGGTATTATGACAGTGGAGTAATGGTCCTCACACTCTGGCCTCAAAGGCCATTATAAGACACTGTTTTGAAATGTGTCAAAATGTAATAAGTTCTATTACATGGGTCTGTATCCAACAATAAGGTTGCAAGTGTCTGTTGACTGTCATGCCAATCATGAGATCTTAGGCAACAACCTTTTAACTAATGATCTTTACTAAATGTAGGCTTGCCCGGTGAGACAAGTACAAACTAATTAGATTCAAACTGGTTACCTGTGCCAAGGAGGTTATGTTTTCGTCTGTGTGTGTGTGTGTGTGTGTGTGTGTGTGTGTGTGTGTGTGTGTGTGTGTGTGTGTGTGTGTGTGTGTGTGTGTGTGTGTTTGCCTGTCTGTGTACAACATAACTTGAAAAGTACTGCACGGAATTTTCGCACAACATCTATTTTGGGTCAAGTAAGAACTGATTCAATTTTGGTGGTGATTGGGTATCCAGAATCTGGAATCTGGAATTCATATTGTGTCTGAGACCACATTGCCTTGGCGGATGACTGAGCTCTCTGAGGTCTTTTCTAGTTCCTTATACTTCCTTATACTTTACTGCTTTTTCATTTTGGGGGTTTAATGTTGAGGCCTTTTTTGTAATGAATGGATTTATAATGTTTTGGTCATAAATTCATGTCAATAGTCCAATCAGAAATAGCTGCACTGAAAAAAAAACACCTGTTCATTACTTTTATTCAATGCTGTATATTGTTTCAGTTGCATCTGGTTATTATTATCGTGAAAGAGGTAGCCCACAGATCACTAGTCTGGCTTTATAGTGCAGGCAAAATAGCATTTTACAGCAGACTAATTGTAAAAGAATTAATTTCAGCCTGGATCATTTCTATGAGATGTCCAGAACAACATACTAAAAGTCCTAAGAAATCCTAGATGAGGAAATGTAAAAATAGTGGAGGAAAGTAAATTTTCCATTGAAATGAATGGGATTTGGGTGGATTTTGGAGGAAATTGTACACTACTAGTACGTTTTGGCCTGAAACATGAAGGGGAAAGTAATTTCACCATATATCCCATACATTTTCTGAAAGCAAACACCCTATTTTATATAGCATGGTATGGTTTGACATTGAGGTATGCCAGCTGGTATTGGTGATTTTGATGTACAGGTATAGCCAATGCATTTGGACCTGAGGCATTAAGAGAAAACTAATCTACCCCTTATGCTATACCTTTTCTGAAAGCTTACATCCACAGGATGTCATATAAAATGAATTGAGACAGGTCCCACCCTCTTCATCTCGTCACTATCCATGTACACGTATATGGGTGTATTTTGGGCTAATTTGATTAGTGTATAGCTCATTTGCATATTAAAATTATTTTTCAGAAAAACTTGTAATACAACAAATGATACTTTTCATGGGTACTTTTATTGTATAAAATTTTATTTTAATTGGAGGTAAAGTAAACAATAGCCCTGTTCAGAACTATTCTGGCCTATATTGGTACACATATCGGATTGACGAGATTTTGACATATTTCTAGGATACTAGAATACTAGGATGTCCTAGGACTTTTAGTATGTTGTTCTGGACACCTCAAATAGATTATCTAAGCTGAGATCTAAGTAGTTTTTGGCCCCAAAATGGGCTATTTCGCCTGGACTATTACCTTCCTACGTACTTCCGCTCGATAATCACTCTGTCTGGCATATCGTTCGCCAATGGAAGCGATCCCAGACCCTTGTACAAAGCTAACACGTAGACCAAGGGCATGGCCAAAGCCAGGCTAACAGATGACATAATATGACCATTTTTTTTTTACAATCAGATTGTTTGACTGTCGGCATGATAAAGAAGGAGAGAGGGAGCCAGAAAGAATGGGAGAGAGAGAGAGGTAGCTTACAGACAAGTAGAGATAGACAATGACTGAAAGACATACATCATCAAGCAGTGCTGGCCTTTTAACCCTCCTGTGATCCTTGGGGTCAATTTGACCCCAAAGCAACGTTTAACATCATAAAATATATATTTAACTTTTTTCTTTTGGCCTCATATTTCATGACTTTTCCTCATTTGATGGGGACAGTAGACTAAGCATGAAATTTGTGCAATAATATGTTTTGAGTGTCCTGTACAAAAAATGTATACACGGATGATCCTTGGGGTCAATTTGACCCCAGATTGATTTAGCTACCTAGCTAACTGAGCTAACTTAAGCTAGTGCTACCAATGTTGTCAGAATGGTCCCACACTCCATCAGATATGATGACAGCTATATTCAAGATATAAAAACAATATTTGAGCTTTGAAACTGTCTTTGTTTATTGGTATCGTCGGCTTGGGGTCAAATTGACCCCAAAGGACCATGCGTGTGACTTTTTTTCATATCATTGCTAATAACAGAAAAAGTTTTTCATTCCAAGTGCTACAGATACACCAAATATGTGTTAAGGAGTTATATAAAGCCATTTCAACACTAAAAATCATAGTTCTTTCACATTTTGAGGCAGTTTGGTGATTTTTAGACCATATTTAGACTATAATTTGCTATATTCGCGCACCAGGTATTCTGGGTTCACAATGAGGCATGTGTGAGGGTGGCTTTCTATTGTAGGGCATTAGGTTATGTTTATTAGACATCAAACTAAGTGCCTGTCACAAAAAAAACAGGTAACAATATAAATTGCCATTATTTTATGAGGATTTATTTAGCTGGGGTCAAATTGACCCCAAGGATAAAGGGTGTGAGTAAGATTTGAGGGATGCAGGAGGGTTAAAAAAGGTTATATCCCAACCAAAACCTCAAAAAGCAGCAATAGAATTAAGAGAACAATCAGAGAAAAGCAGCAAATAGCATGCAAGCATGCAAGCATCCCACATATGGTCAGCCAGCATAGATGAATATCCACTGGCTTACTTCCAAAACACAACAGCTGCCTGTTATTGAATTATAAATGCCAACAGGTGTTTAACATGGCCAGATGCATAGCATTATCACTGACAATGATAATCTGTGAGTGAAAATGTGAAATCATCTGTTTAAACATAAGACAGGTTCTCCAGTGTAGTGATGGAGGGTGAGAATGAATACCCAACGTAATCCGAACATAAATGGGCCGGGGAGGAGGCTCAATTGGCTATTGTGTGAGATATATCAGTGCTTTATGTAAGTATTGTAAGCAAATTAATTGTCTGGCATGATCTACCGAAAGCTAATTAAGTAGAAGCAAAAGGACCAATGTGAGTCTGTCTGATCTATACCAGATTGGTCTGAAAGTGAAGTTCTTGCACTTAGCAGTAGGGGGAGCTGAAGTACATGGAGGCAAGAAAGAAAGACTCAGATCCATGAGTAGGAGGCACAAGGATTGTATTGTGGCAAACAAATAAATAGCCAGAAAAAAAGGCATTTACAGTTTAAGATTTCAGTATCTATATTTTTCCAGATTTTTTTTTCTTTTGCTTTTTTCATTCTTACTCTTGGTTGACAAACAGACACATAGACAATACCCAGACTGTAATCATACTTTAAAAAAAAAAAAACATCCAGTAGGTTTGGGTCGTGGTTGTATTCTTTTCCCATTTTTTCTTCTGGCAGTCAGAGTACTGGTGGTGTAAGACAATACATATCTCAATACAAACACTGATTCTCTGTATTTCACAGAGTAATCAATATGTGCCCTCTCTCTCTTTTTCTCTTTCTCACAAACACACACACACACACACAAACATATCAAAACTCAATTTATAAATATTTTTGTTTGTGTACGCTTCCACATGTGCACACATATACTTGTGTGCATGTATGCACGTACACATTCGCAAACATACATACATACATACATACACACAAACACACACCACAGTAACAAGTCTTTCATAACATGCAGTAAAATATAAAAATAGACATCAGTTTGTTTTGTAATATATACAAACATACATATATAAATATTGTGTAAAAAAATGTATTCTTAAAGTACAAAGGTAGTTACAATCACAATGTGTACACTGTATACCAAAAGAAATAGAAAACGTGTGAGAAACAAAGCCATTTCTAAGTAACTAGTACTTGATCACACCTTCACAATGTCAGTGTCACAGAATGTCTGGTACAGTGCTTTATTCTTTCTGATTTCTTCACCCTCAAATAAAAGAGTGGAACAGGAAAAGCAGAAAAAAGTGGGAGGGGAAGCGATTTCACATTTCACTAGGTTTGCTTTGCTTTTAGATTGGGAGAGGTCTAGTTTTGGCGGACATCGACCAAGAGTTTGTTAATTTCGGCAACAAGCTCGCCAGCATCCATTGTGACCTCATAGCGACTGTCGCTGCGCTTGCCCTGCATGTGCCCTAGGACACTGTCCAGTTCGTCCTCCTCGTAGTTCTCTGGGATCTCCTCCATGGCTGGAAGCCATTTTAGGTGTGTCTGAGTAGTGGCGGTCACGTGATTGGTGGGCCCGTGGTTTGGGGTTGCGATATGATTGCCTGATGTGTTGCTCGGATTTTGAAAGTGCGTGTTGGCAGCCCAGGCGGCAACGCCCTGCGGATACGTGGAAGAAGATGACGAAGATGACTTGCCAGGAAGGAAGCCCCGGCGAGTTTCCATGGTGCCGGAACGCTCGGCCATCTCTTTGCATTCGCCGTACGTGTCGAGAGACGGGGGCAGGAGGCGCTGGAACACGCTGTTCATCTCAGAGAGAAGAGAGTCCCCCATACCGCACTCCTCATCGGACTCCTTGCCAAAGGTGGAGAAGCTCTTCTTGCGCTCGCCTGAGGAGTCCACAGACTGCTGGTCGTCCTCCACCAGGGCCTGCTGTGAGGACTCCTCCCCTGGGATGTACATGTTGGTGCGGTAGTCAGAGGAGGTGGAGGCCGGGGACGGGATGGAGGGCATCCAGCACTGATCGGAGTGGCCCAGGATGCGGCATTCTTCAGTGCACAGTCTCATTGCTGCGGGGGACGGACAGACAGACAGACATGGAGGTTAATAGAATGTTCAAGTTGGGTCAATGACTCAACAAAGAGACTGGAACTCTGAAAGGCATAGAAAAAAACCATAAGAGAGAACAGAAAAGAAAAGCAGAGAAGGCAAAGGGACTGAGGAATGAGAGGAGGAGAGGAGCAGAAAGCTGCATAGGGAGTGCATAGGACAGAACAGAGCCGAGTCTAAAGACTCTCATCTCCATTAGGAAAGCGGTGCTGAGATGCGTCCTACATAAGAGCTTGGGGCTGAGCGGCTGGCACATAAATGGTTAAAAGGCACCAATCAATGCTGTGCTCTTGTTCTCTGCCTCTCCATAAAGCAAGAACAACTGAGAGAGCTGGCTAAAATGGGAGGCCTCCAGGGGGGAATAACATCATTCTGAAAGCAATTACTGTGAATTTTCTTCAGTTCAGACTTGAAAGCACTGAGCTGTCACTCATAGTGCACAAACTGAAAATGCATACAGATGAGTGACACAAGTCCCTCTCCCATTCTCTCTCTCTCTCTCTCTCTCTCTCTCTCTCTCTCTCTCTCTCTCTCTCTCTCTCTCTCTCTCTCTCTCTCTCTTTCTCTCCTGGCCTGTTGTATTACATGTTTCTCTATTTTAAGATGGGGAGCTGATACAATGGGGAAAACTGAGGCTGAGATAGCTGGATGTTTTGCAATCAAAAAATAATGAGGAGTACAAATGAATGATGAGTCTGGATAACACATCCTGCTGCCTATTCCATTCATATTTTTGTAAGGACCCTTCAGTGGCACGAGAGGCAATAGAGACTGGGTTGCAGGCTAGACTGTCCAGACAGGGGATCAAAGTGACCTCGAGTAAGTGGTCTGGCTCCTGCTGGGTAGATGGCAGTGGTCCATAGGTCACAGCCACATAGAGAAAATGACCCCTGACCATCAATGAAAGGGACACTTGCACACTTGCCCTTGCATGCCCGTCTCACCTGGGTGGAGTCGCTGATGGGCATCCATGTGAAAGAGGTCACTGAATCCTTCGCCGAGGAGCCGGTCAATTGGTGACTCCCGACCCATGTCACAGTCGCTGTCCCCAGCATCACTGTCCCCCCTCCCACTGTCCTTAAGGCTGAACTTATCCATGTCTTGGAGGCCGTACCTGACAAGACAGATGAAGAGGGGAGCAGTTGTGAGACCAAAATTCAGCCACATTGTGCTCTTTACAATGAAATAAAATCTGGTCAATGACAAATAGTGTAATCTTTTTTTCATGAATCACTGAGCTCTACATCCTGCACAAAATGAGGAGAGACCATTCAACTGTTAATGGCATAGTAAAATGAGACATCATATTGAAATATATAACAAAAACATGTCTTTGCAATGAAGAGATGATTTTCAACACTGTTTCTCCTGTTTGAACAGACAGTGTGATTTCTCAACAGAAAAAAATGAAATAAAATATACCACAACAGCAAGCTATGACCTCATGTGATGAGCTGTCCAATGGCATTGCAACAAAATTGGGTGACCAAGGCAACAGAGAATTTCTTTCACCGGTGCTACCAAAGCACACTCTGAATTGTCCTATGAAATATCCTGTCCTTTAAACCAATTCCAAAGGAAATTTCAAGATAAAGGGGTTTGGGGATAGAATTACCTGTAATTCCTTGAGTACTTATTTCCTCGGAAACTTGGTCTTGGTTGGTAGTGGCCCTGATGGAGCAGTGACAGAAGCTGTGAGACTTGCTATATTCCAAAAAAAAAATGACACAAATAACAGAAAATGAATATGAAGACCAACACAGACACACAATGAATGACAATGAGGTTGGATGACTGTTGATGAATGCATGCATGGAACAAATAGCAGGCAAAGAAATGGTAGACACTAAAACATGAATAATGTCTGATGAACAAAGAAAAACAATATTCTGCAAACAGACTATATTATAGACTATATTACTATCTATGGTTTCTATGGTATCAGATCAGCCATGGTTTATGATTTTATTATTGGGAGGATATAAGCTTGTAGAAATATACATATGTGTGTGTGTGTGTGTGTGTGTGTGTGTGTGTGTGTGTGTGTGTGTGTGTGTGTGTGTGTGTGTGTCTACTTGTTTCAGCTCAAGTGTAACCACCTCCCCTCAACTACCAAATAAAATATGCCCTTACCTCCACAGGTGGGGTAGCATGGGCCAGCTCCAAAGCAAAGCTCTCTGGAATGTGATTGGACGATATGGTAACCAGGCTGTTGAGTGACTGGCGGCTATGGTGGCTCTGTCGGCTGCTCATCTGTGCCCGCTCTGCCACGGGTGAGGCCCCTGGCGAGTGGTGGTGTGCTCGGATGGGCAAGGTCCCGTTCACCGTGGGTACCAGAGTGATATCGCCCTTGTGGATCTGTCGGGCAGGTTTCTTGGGGTGATGCTGGTAGGTGGACTCAGCCACGCGGCAGTTGTACGAGTGGGTGTCTGTCTTCTCCCGTCCACATCGCGTGGCGAAGGCCACCATGATGGCCAGAAGTACAGCACAGACGGCTCCAAGAGAGATGATGATGATGATGTTGAGGGATATTTCCACAGAGGCCTCTCCACCATCGCCCATGTGTGTGTTAATGCCGCTGTCCAGGTTCTCGTAGATGCTGAACTTGAGCACAGCTTTAGCGGTCAGTGGCTCAGACCCTTTGTCTTGGACGAGAGCTGTGATCTCCATCTGGTTTACCGGTATCTGCTCCACACTGACATTGGTGCGGATCTCACATGTTTTGCCATCCATAGTGAAGTAGCCTGCCTCGTTACCAGCGACAATGATGCAGGTGAGCTCACCGTTGGCTCCAGCATCCTTGTCTGTGGCCCGGATGGTGGTCAGCACTTGGCCGGCGGCAGTGTAACGGGAGATGGGCACGTCAGCCGTGTGGTTCCAAAGCTGTGGCGAGACGATGAAAGGTGGGTTGTCGTTCTCGTCCAGGAGTGTCAGGACCATGGTGACATTGTTGCTCATTTGTGGGTTACCAGCATCCTTGGCCTGGATTGTGAACACCACCCGACTCACGTCCTCCCGGTCGAAGGAGCGGAGGGCATACACGGCACCACTGGAGGGGTCCACCGTCACGTAAGTGGAGATGGAGCTAATACCCACCATACTCTCCAGAATGGAGTAGCTCACCTGGCCATTGAGGCCCTGATCTGGGTCCACAGCCACCACAGAGGTGAGGTACGCCCCAGGTGGATTGTTCTCTGGCTTGAAGACCTCATAGCGGCTCTTCTCAAATTGTGGTGCGTTATCATTCTCATCCAGCACCTGCACAGTAAAATGTTTGATGGTAGACTGGCTGGGTGAACCTTGGTCCTCTGCAATCACGGTGAGGCTGTACTCTGACCTCTTCTCCCGGTCCAGCAAAACATCAGTGACGATCATGTAGTTTTTCTCATAGGTCTTCTGAAGCCGGAAGTGTCCTTGTCCATGAAGCCTGCATGTCACCTCCCCATTGAGCCCTGTGTCCTGATCATCCACTCTCACCAGGGCGACAAAGGTGGCCACAGGTGCTCCCTCAGATATGTATGCCACTTCCTCATTTCCTGGTGACATTAAATTAATGCTAATCTCTGGCTTGTTGTCATTCACATCTACAACTTTGATGATGACTTTACAGTGGGCTGGCATTGAATTAGGGCCAAGGTCCTGTGCTTGTATATCAATATCGAAAGAGTTGGAGGTCTCATAGTCGACCCTCTTATTCAAAGTAACTTGTCCATTGTCCGAGTTTATTTTAAATGTCTCCTGAATTTTTGGGGAGACGTGAGTACTAAAAGAGTAAACTATTTTTCCATTGGTGCCCTCGTCAGGGTCTGTGGCGTTCAGATCAATTATCATGGAGCCAATAGGAGAATTTTCCAGCAGATTAATCACATAAGATGGCTTCTCAAACACTGGATTGTTGTCGTTCGAATCAGCAATGTTGATTTTGAGGAGTGTAGAACCAGATTTGGGGGGAACGCCCTTATCTGAAGCAATTAATTGAAGTTCATAGCTTGACCGTGTCTCTCTATCCAATTCCCTAAGCACAACGAGCTCTGCATATTTGGCACCGTCGGTTCGTGTGAGAATATCAATCATGAAAAAGTCTGTTGCTGGGGTCAAGGAGTACGTGTAAAGAGAGTTATCTCCCACATCAGGGTCCGTTGCGCTGTCCAAGGGAATCCGTGCGCCTACAGCCGCACTTTCTGAAATCTCAATGGGAATTATTGACCGAGAGAATTGAGGAGCGTTGTCATTGATGTCAAGTATTTGTATCTCGACGTGGAACAACTGTAGATGTTCTGTGGGAAGGGTCAACACATCAAATTCGATAGAACAGTTTACATTTTTCTCGCATAGTTTTTCTCGGTCTATTTTTGACCTGATGCTGATCTCGCCGTCTTGTTCGCGCACAGACAGAAGGGATGTGCTTCCTCTTTGCATTGCCTTGAAACGCAAAGACACCGAACTGGGAACTTTGGATAAAACATCAGCGACATCCTCTTTTAGTCGTGCAATTACAGTTCCCACCCTTTGTTCCTCGTAAACCTGATATTTAAGTGTCTTACCGGTTACATGATGTGCCAGTGTCAACATCACAAGAAGTTTCAATGTTCTCATGAAAATAAACGCACCATTCCTGTTGATATCCATGATTGTAGTCCTTCCCTTAATGTTCAGTGGACTAATATCGAAAAAAATGTTCTCCAAAGCAAATTACTTTTTTTTCTTCCCAAAGTTATCGGTTCAAAGACATTTTCAGAGAGATTACCACCCCTTGTGCGGAAAACGCAATGAAATCTATAATCTAAATGCTCACAATATCTTCTGTTTTATCCGGAGAGAAATCTGTTGCACGCATCCACTTTGACTCAGTGCACACGTTCTGGTTGGTATGTGTGTATGTGCGCTCGTTGCAGTGTCTCCCGCTGTCTGGGTTGCCACTTCAGACTGACTGGCCCAAATAGCCTTGCTCTTTGGGGAGAAAAATGCGTCTCAGCCTTGCTCCGTGAGGACAAAACGCTTCCTAAATCAAGTACTGCCCCTCAACCCTCCCAGTCAGTGACCATTGAATACAGACCGGCTATAGATCCATATTAAAGCGACAGAGGGGGTTAGAGGTAGGGGGGACAAACCCCGCCCTTTCGGGTTCACTCCTACGTCTCCTCCTTCCCTCCATCCTCCCCAACAAAAAGCAAGAGAGACAAGACAAAATAACTCCAGACAAAGTTTCACCATCAATATTGGTTGGGCAATCACCGCCACGGGCTGAATGTTTTTTGATGTTTGGATAGAAATTAGGTCAGTGATGTGCAACAGATCACTCTCACGCAAGTTTTAAGAAACAGAACTAACATGAATTTTTAAACAATGTTGTTGTATTGGGTTTATGACTAGCCCAATGTAATGATTCCCACAACATTAAGATTTGAAGAACTATTTTTGACTCTTTATCATTTTATGAACATAGGAATGTGTGCATTTACTCATTCCTGCATAATCTTTCAGTGCTACACCACAAATGGGTTTAAGACTGAGTCAGACCGGTGGACATTTTTGTCCCCGTGAATAATGCCACTTTACAAAGCTGTGAAACCCTGTCGAATAGGTGATCCGTTCCAAAAAATAATATCCGTGTGAGCTTTTCAAGATGAACATGCGCAACTGGGACCGTGCAATACCGTTGCCATCTGGCGAGGGTCGCTGGCACCAAACCCCGGTCACTGTGCAGATTCAGGCTTGAACAAACTCCTATTCAAAACACTAAAACCAAAATTAGTGTCCTCTATAGACCGAAGCGAATCCTATTGCGTTTGCTCACGTTTTACTCCCTCAGGAATGACCTATAAGAGATTATGAACACCACTCTGAAAGGCTTCTCAAAAGCATCAACAGATGTATTAACTATCTATAGGTTGCATGACATTTTACCAGGCTTATTAAACATGTATGGATGGGCATGTTTCTGCACGAGGGCCGCTATTCAACTATTAGATGCAACTATTCTTCTTCTTCTTCTTCTTCTTCTTCTTCTTCATTTTACTGACTCCCACAGTTCTCACGACTGTAGGTGCGTTTTCATTTTGCCATAAAGTTGTACTGACAAGTTATATTTAGAATAGTCATTAAGAAAGCGCCCCCTAAACGTTGACACCACCTCAGAATACTAAAAACGGGGATCTCCTTCCATTGTTTGTTCATTTATTCTTTTCATGCCAGCCATGTTTGTAAAGCGTTTGCATTTTCTTTGCCAAATGCAAAGACTCCATTTTTAACCTAGTTTGATACGGACGGGTGCTCGCTTTGGCGTAGCAAACACAGAGCTGTAATGCAATTATCCAGGCGCGGGACGAAGCGCTAATCACATTGGCAGAACAAAGACGTCAAAGTCCGCCAGAATTTCTACACATTTTAGGGGCTCTGGAATGCCCCCTCCTTTACTTATGAAAAGATGTAGATGCTAAGTAAAAGCAGATGCAAGCTTAATACCTTTAGGCATGGTCTCTCATCAATAGAAAGTCCCTTCTCTGTTTTAAGCTTTTACTACTTCAAACGTGTGAACAAATTCACTAATGATATAAATGCATTAGTCAAGGAAGGCAGTCCGCCTTAAATAAATAAATAAATAAATAAACGAATGACTAAGAGATGGAGCAATCTTTGTCAGCTCTACAAAATAAGTATATCTTCACAGAAATGGCTTCACATTTAGGAAGATAGGATACTGTTGATGGATTGGTGGATATATGTATACGTTGCCCTGACTAAAGACAGACAGAGAACAGCAATAGTCAAGCTAAATAACCTACCCACCATGGTGTAAGCTACAACTTTATAACACATCATCATCATGTTGAATGAAGACTGAGCCCATCATTGCTGTTGCTCATCCCTCCCTCGACAATAAAGTCAGGGCATGAATTTAAGGCTGCCATTGATACGCTGCCCTTTGCTCACTCCACACAATAGACGTAGCAGGTGGGGGCACAATCGAAATGAGGTTTAGCTCAAGCTGCGGGGGTGAAGTTTTCTCCTCCTCCTATTTCTAAGCGGAATGCGCCAAGTCGCTCGACCTAGAGCCACCGTTGTAAAGGCACGCGAGCATCTGTCGCCTCGTCTGCCTGATTATCCTTCATTCAATTAGCTGACCGGTAGAACTTTTTGAATGGTCTGGTCTTTCAGCAAACGCCGTTCGTAAAGGCCTCCAACAAAGCTCATTGTTATTCACCCACACACCAAACTCTCCCTCACTCGCTTTCACAAGCATTTGCGTTTTTTATGATTTTATGACACACTAGAGCCAAATGCAAGCCATGATAAAGAGGGATAACTGGCTTGTTTAGTGGATGATGCATGCAAAGCGCACACTTACATTGACCATATTGAGATTTGTGTCGACTTGAGGGCGACAATTTTATTGCAGAACACTGGAGTCCTTGTACTCATGTGGCTTAGATGGGTAATTGGCTTGCAGTGGATCTCTTGTGGTTCACTACACAGAAGCCAATGTGGTACCACTGAAATCAAAATTTACCTCAACATCTGTAAACAGTTCCATGGAGAGCTTTAACATAAAATCAGACAGTACTTGTCTCTACCAATTACATGGCATCAAATTGAGAATGTTAACCTATATTAGACATGAGAGTTGTGTTTATGTTAACTGTCTCTTGTATTTGGAGCAAAAGAGCCAAATTCAAGGGGCTCATGGCTCTGCATCTTGCAGTGTTTGGATAACTTATCAAGACTATATTCACATAGATATGGTATAATATATAGTATTATTATTAAACATGAATAGGTTTTTTTTGAAAGGCCAATGCTGTTTTTGTTCATTATGGTTTGTGGCAAATGTCTTTTTCTGTTTTCACCCCGCTCTCTGCCCCTGAGCCCCAGCCCCCATCTCTGAGTTGGCTTTTTGTGTCAGTCTCTGAATCAACAGAGCCTAGTGCCATCTCGGCAGCCTTCCTGTGTGCCCAGGCTATGACTAACACAAACACGCCCCGTGCTTCCAGCACAGGCACACTCAGACGAGACAAATCAGCCTGACATTGACGGTCGCTGAGGTGGCTTGTTTGTGTTTGAGCAGCAAACTGCAAGGCCTCTGTAGGAACAAGAGGGACAGTAAAGGCACAACTCCTCATGACACCCGCTGCATCTTGAGTCTGACATTGCTTCCTATGGGTTTTTTTTTTTTTTTTTTTTTGCTCTCCTTCCTCAGCTATTTTTCCCTTTGTCTGTTCCTTTCACACTCTCTGTTTCTTTAACCTTCTCCAACTATCCCTCTGTCTCACTCGTTTCTCTGTCTCTATGTCAGATTCACAGGAAGTCACCTTGAATGAAACAAATAAACAAGCCAAGTCATTTACGAGGCAGTGGGATATGCTGTTCTCTTTGAGACACTATTAAGCCAGGACTGACATACCCGTGATGTGTCCAGCCACTCTGGATATTTGTCCCTTCATAGTGTGATTGACACCTAATTTGCCTGAGACAGATTACTGAAGAAGCACGAGACTATTTGAAAATTGGAATTTGCTGAAAGAGGTCACGCCATGATGTTTTTTCATCAAGCCGATGAGTGTGCCAACACAGGCGTACTCAACAAGTCAGCTGAGCTTGTTTATTTTCAATGTGGCTAAGAGTGGGACAGAGCAGAGGAAAATAAATAAGGTGGTAAGTAGTTCACATGATGGTTGTTTCTTCTTATTTCATCAAACCTAAAAGAGAACAAGTCAAAGGAGAAACATGAGCTGGCTTGCACATGCACACAAGCCTCTCATGAGTAGGTCATTAACAGGAAACAGTTGTTAGTCCTTTCAATGCTTGGACTACATTAAACAAGGCAACACTCACTCCATTCCCTCCAACAATCAACCCATGTCTCCTCCAACAGGGACTGATTACATGCATGTGTGTGTGTGTGTGTGTGTGTTGTGTGTGTTGTGTGTGTGTGTTTGGAAAGAGGCATGACTTAAAACACCACCACATGCTGGCTCCAGGCATTTGAGCCAACATACTGGAAATGGTGAGGACCTCCAATGTCTCACAGCCAGATGCTGGGTATTTAGGGGTCCCTTGGTGCGCTGCTTTCTGCTGGGGGTTCATTTGGGAGCCAGGGATTTATGGAGCTCTGTGCCAGCTGCAGACTGGAGCAGAGCTGCTGCCCTAATGCTGCACAGAAGTGCCTCCGCAGTCTCGTGTGTTTAACATCATTTCCCAAGCAACCTGTGTGTGTGTGTGTGTGTGTGTGTGTGTGTGTGTGTGTGTGTGTGTGTGTGTGTGCACAGGGTTTTACATTTGTGTTGATATGGTAGTATATATAACTAGATGTACCGCTTGGCGGTACAAAATATGACCGCCGCTCAGTTCTGCACATTCTCTGCATATATGATGCTTGTCAACTTGTTTGTATCTCTCTCATGTTATAATTGTGTGTCTGCATGAGTGAGTTTGCTTTTGTGTACAAGTATAAGAGTGTGTGTGTGTGTGTGTTTATGTGTGTGTGTGTGTTTATGTGTGTGTGTGTGTGTACCCGTGCGCATGTGTGCTTATGTGTACAGTATGTAGTGTGTGTGTGTGTACCCGTGCGCATGTGTGCTTATGTGTACAGTATGTAGTGTGTGTGTGTGTGTACCCGTGCGCATGTGTGCTTGTGTGTATGTAGTTATATATGAGCACTATGGCAAGCCGTTCAGGAAAAAAACCTTGAATATATTGAATGAAGTCCTGAATATATTGAATGAAACTCCGGATATATTGAATGAAAGAAAACCTTGAATATAGGCTATTGAATGAAACTCCGAATATATTGAATGAAACTCAGAATATATTGAATGAAAGTCCAGAAATTTCGGTGGAATTCTTGGATTCTCTCATAGACTTCAATGTTACAGAATGAGCTTCTCCACTGCATAAATTCGAGCGCCGCCCAGAACTACCTTATTTGGCATTAGCCTCATGACTCCAGGAAGTGGGTGCTCATGATTTATCCCCGTAAAGAAGGATCTCTGGTACCGCTTGGGTGGAGTGAATGAGTAAATGAGGCAAAAATATTAAATAAATTATAGTTTTATTAATAATTTCATTGATTGCAGCAGCAAGGTAAAATAGTTTAGTTAAGTCACAGTCAGTTATTTTGGCCGAGTAGTAATCCAGCTGCGTTACCACCTGTACAGCACAGGAAGCAGCGACGATCCCACTGAAGGTTGGCGTAGCAGCTAGCTAGCGGCGACGATCCCACTGAAGCAGCGACGATCCCACTGAAGGTTAGCGTAGCAGCTAGCTAGCAGCGACGATCCCACTGAAGGTTGGCGTAGCAGCTAGCTTCAGTGGGATCGTTGCCGCTTCCTGTGCTGTTCACTGGTGGTGGTAACGCGGCTGGATTAATTACTACTCGGCCAAAATAACTGACTGTGACTTAACTAAACTATTTTACCTTGCAGCTGCAATCAATGAAATTATTAATAAAACTATAATTTATTTAATATTTTTGCTTCATTTACTCATTCATTGCCAACCACTCCACCCAAGCGGTACTGACTGGTCACAGGCATTTCCATACTTGTGACACACATAAGATGGCCGCTGGCACTGACCTCGGATGAGGCAAGTTTCATTCAATATATTCGGAGTTTCATTCAATATTCGGGACTTCATTCAATATATTCGGGGTTTCATTCAATATATTCGGGGTTTCATTCAATATATTCGGAGTTTCATTCAATATATTCAAGGTTTTCTTTCATTCAATGTATTCGGAGTTTCATTCAATATATTCGGAGTTTCATTCAATATATTCAGAGTTTTCTTTCATTCAATATATTCAGATATATGATGTAAATGATTATTTGAATTTTGTAACCCAGTAGCCATTCACTTAATAGCACCATCTACTGGTCAATAGTTGTACAGTCATTAAATGTACATATAAATTCATTTATTTTATAGCCCCCATGGATGAAATCCCACAAAATTTGACATATTCCCACAAGATGTCAGGTTCATCATACACATTAAATTTGGTGCAGTTCTTAGCATCTGATCCAAAGATACGGGCAATTACAGTAGTATAATATTGGATTTTAATTTTTTACCATGGGGGTGCAAATCACAAATGACTGGTTATAAGCTAAGTTGATGTGGGCTCTTGAGACCAACATTCCATAAAAATTTCATCATCCTAAATGTCACGGATCAGGTAGTTTTTTAGGAAAAACTGCATTTTTGGGGTTTCACGGGGGGCCACGCAAAGATGGAGTGGCCCCCGGGGACCAAACGAAATTTTTCCGTAAAAGTCTACAGGGGCTACATGCCCACCAAGTTTCATGTGCCCCGGTGTTACGGTGTCCCGGGAATCGTTGACCAAAAATTCAGGAAGTAGATGACGGGAGAAAAAAAAAAAAAAAAAAAAAAACTTTGACAATCATTATATGACCGCTACGCTTGCTACGCTTGCTACGCAGTTATTACTTGTCCAAATACACACATTGTCTGGAAATTTCATCAAAATCCGTGCAGTACTTTTCAAGTTATTTTGTACAGACAGACACCAGCAAAAAACATAACCTCCTTGGCGGAGGTAATGAAATGAAATGACAACAGAAGAGTAAGGGATAAGAGATAGCCTACATGAGGTTATGTTCAGGGAGACTCTTCCTCCGTCTGCAATGTTAATGCCAGTGTTAATGCCACTGTCCAGGTTCTAGTAGATGCTGAACTTGAGCACAGCTTTGGCGGTCAGTGGCTCAGACCCTTTGTCTTGGATGAGAGTTATAATCTCCATCCAGTCAGCATCTAACTATGCAGACGGTCCGTATCACTGACTTTCGTGCAGACCGTCTGCATACCGGTAGTTGTTAGTCCTTTCAATGCTTGGGCTACTGTAGACAAGGCAATGATCACTCCATTCCCTCCAACAGTTACTGATTATATGTATATGTATATGTGTGTGTGTGTGTGTGTGTGTGTGTGTGTGTGCATGGTTTTCAATTTGTGTTGATATGGAGTCAATAGGATTAAAATCCTTTATGGTATAACAAATAAGTGAATAGAGGTGACTGGCTGGTGTATGGAAATTCCTCAGCCATCACAGTAAAAAAAAGATGAAATGAAAACATTGTGAACTAGAAAAGCGCTCAGAGAGCGCAGACCTCCGCCAAGGCAATGTGGTCACAGACACAATATACATTCCAGATCATGTTCTGGATCACTGATCGGCACCAAAATCGAATCAGTTCATGCTTGTCCCCATGTACACACTGTCCGAAAATTTCATCCAAATCCGTGCAGTACTTTTCGAGTTATCCTGCTTAAAGACAAACGGACAAGCAGACAAACAGACAGACAAACCAACGTGACCGAAAACATAACATCCTTGGCCAAGGTAAAAATACAAATGTAAGAATAGGTTATTACATTCATGTGTGCCATCATTCTCTGCAAACCAATCTGCGGTAGTCTGCAACAATTTTGTCATATTTGCACAAAGGCATTAAATGTGTACGTATACTAGCATACTCTCACCTGGTCAGAATTGATATGTTATAGAAATGTAATATTCAAAACCTATTTGAATAAATTAAAGTAATCTTTATCTGTGCAATTTCTTCAGAAGAAAGGCAAACTCAATTCATATACACTGATATCTGGAGGTGCATCACCAATGAGCATAACAGATGATTAACAACTGTTATAAGATGCTTGCCTTAAGTAGTTTATGGGCAGCTTATCACCCAGTGGAATGCAATACTGTGTTCTGATTGGCTGTCAGGGTGTCCATTTATTCTTGATAACAGGACACCTGAGGCATTGTTGGGTAAAATGTTTAACCAGTGTTCCATATCGATGCTCTAGAATGCAGCCTTATGGATCTTCTTTCATATGAAAATAGGGTAACGCTTTAATTTACAGCCTGTGAAGTACTGGGTAAGTATTAGGTAAGAATGGTGTAACAAAAAAGTATCAAGGGATAAACTAGATGTACCGCGTGGCGGTACAAAATATGACCGCCGCTCAGTTCTGCACATTTTCTGCATATATATGATGCTTGTCAACTTGTTTGTAACTCTATATTGAATGAAACTTGCCTCATCCGAGGTCAGTGCCGGCGGCCATCTTATGTGTGTCACAAGTATGGAAATGCCTGTGACCAGTCAGTACCGCTTGGGTGGAGTGGTTGGCAATGAATGAGTAAATGAAGCAAAAATATTAAATAAATAATTTTAGCTGCAAGGTAAAATAGTTTAGTTAAGTCACAGTCAGTTATTTTGGCTGAGAAGTAATTAATCCAGCCGTGTTACTACCACCAGTGAACAGCACAGGAAGCGGCGACGATCCCACTGAAGCTAGCTGCTACGCCAACCTTCAGTGGGATCGTCACCACTTGTAGCTGCTTCAGTGGGATCGTCGCCGCTAGCTAGCTGCTACGCTAACCTTCAGTGGGATCGTCGCTGCTTCAGTGGGATCGTCACCGCTAGCTAACTGGTACGCCAACCTTCAGTGGGATCGTCGCCTCTTCCTGTGCTGTACAGGTGGTGCAGCTGGATTACTACTCGGCCAAAATAACTGACTGTGACTTAACTAAACTATTTTACCTTGCAGCTGCAATCAATGAAATGATTAATAAAACTATAATTTATTTAATATTTTTGCCTCATTTACTCATTCACTCCACCCAAGCGGTACTGCCTGGTCATGGGCATTTCCATACTGGTGACACACATAAGATGGCCACTGGCACTGACCTCAGATGAGGCATTCGGAGTTTCATTCAATATATGCGGGACTTCATTCAATATATTCAAGGTTTTCTTTCATTCAATATATTCGGAGTTTCATTCAATATATTCAGGACTTCATTCAATATATTCAGAGTTTCATTCAAGGTTTTTCCCTGAACGGCTTGCCATAGAAAACATCAGTCCTGGATTTATTGACTTAGAAAATAAACTGAAACTACCATTCCTCCTGGGGGAAGTTGATACTTTTACTCAAATAGCCTCAGACTACTTACAGTCTTGCCACATTTTAAGGGCAAGAGTCCACATGACCATCATCAAAATATCCACTAGTGCTTTTTCTTAATTTTATCTTTTTTTTATTATTATTATTCCATATGTTTGTTTAAGTTGCATTTTATTTATTTAGTCACTACTTACTATTGTAATTCTCATTATTATTGTCATTATTATACATTAATGCTTTGGCAATATTGTATTTTTTTACATTCATGCCAATAAAGCTTATTGAACTGAACTGACAGGCCTATCACCCCAAACCTGTAACGCTTTGGCTTAATAGCACCATCTACAGGTCAAAAATTGTACAGTCATTAAATGTACATATAAATTCATTTGTTTTATAGCCCCCCATGGATGAAATTCCACAAAACTTGACATATTCCCACAGGATGTCAGGTTCATCATACACATTAAATTTGGTGCAGTTCCTAACATCTGATCTAAAGATAGGGGCAATTAAAGCCGTATAATATTGCATTTTAATTTTTTACCATGGGGGGGCAAATCACAAATGACTGGTTATGAGCTAAGTTGATGTGGGCTCTTGAGACCAACATTCCATAAAAATTTCATCATCCTCAATATCACGGGTCAGGTAGTTTTTTAGGAAAAACTACATTTTTGGGGTTTCGGGGGCGCAGCGCAAAGATGGAGTGGCCCCCGGGGACCAAACGAAATTTTTCCGTAAAAGTCTACAGGGGCTACATGCCCACCAAGTTTCATGTGCCCCGGTGTTACGGTGTCCCGGGAATCGTTGACCAAAAATTCAGGAAGTAGATGACGGGAGAAAAAAAAAAAAAAAAAAAAAAAAAAACTTTGACAATCATTATATGACCGCTACGCTTGCTACGCAGCGGCGGCCATAATTACTGAGTACTTAGAGCGTAAATTTGCTGGAATAACACACGTTCACGCTTTATTTTACAGCCCGTGAAGTACTGGGTAAGTACAGGTAAGAACAATGTAACAAAATACAACTTTATGTATAATATTGCCATAATTACAAAAGAAGGGGTAGCCTAGATGCGCAGTATAGCCTACATGAAAAGGCATGTGTTGATTCACTTCATTTTACAGCCCCCACATCAAAAATTATAGGGTGAAGTTACAAGTAGTTCTGAAGTATCAGAGAGGAGCATGTTAAAAGTTGTCGCCCATGTGTGTGTTAATGCCGCTGTCCAGGTTCTCGTAGATGCTGAACTTGAGCACAGCTTTAGCGGTCAGTGGCTCAGAACCTTTGTCTTGGACGAGAGCTGTGATCTCCATCCGGTCTACCGGTATCTGCTCCACACTGACGTTGGTGCGGATCTCACATGTTTTGCCATCCATAGTGAAGTAGCCTGCCTCGTTACCAGCGACAATGATGCAGGTGAGCTCACCGTTGGCTCCAGCATCCTTGTCATTGGCCTGGATGGTGGTCAGCACTTGGCCGGCGGCAGTGTAACGGGAGATGGGCACGTCAGCCACGTAGTTCCAAAGCTGTGGCGAGACGATGAAAGGTGGGTTGTCGTTCTCGTCCAGGAGTGTCAGGACCATGGCGACATTGTTGCTCATTTGTGGGTTACCAGCGTCCTTGGCCTGGATTGTGAACACCACCCGACTCACGTCCTCCCGGTCAAAGGAGCGGAGGGCATACACCGCCCCACTGGAGGGGTCCACCGTCACGTAAGTGGAGATGGAGCTACCACCCACCATACTCTCCAGAATGGAGTAGCTCACCTGGCCATTGAGGCCCTGATATGGGTCCACAGCCACCACAGAGGTGAGGTACGCCCCAGGTGGATTGTTCTCTGGCTTGAAGACCTCTTAGCGGCTCTTCTCAAACTGTGGTGCGTTGTCATTCTCATCCAGAACCTGCACAGTAAAATGTTTGATGGTAGACTGGCTGGGTGAACCTTGGTCCTCTGCAATCACGGTGGCTGTACTCTGACCTCTTCTCCCGGTCCAGCAAAACATCAGTGACGATCATGTAGTTCGTCAACACTGCTCTCTCGAACGACTGAAACCATGCAATATAAATAGACCTGGAAATTACCCTTACAATTGGCTCATACCAATTAACAAGAAACAGGGGTGTTCCAAGGAACAGCTACATTCTCTTCTAAGAAGCTAGAAAAATATTACTTAAACAGTTTTAACGCACTTAGCTAAACATTTGACATAGCCAAATATATTATAACAGCAAAAAATATTATTTAAACAAACTTCGGGTCACTTCCTGTTGACCTGGAAGTTGCTAGATGTTTTAAACCCGGCAGATGTGGCAAACATTCCCTTATTGACCTTTTGCAAGCACGTCATCGTTACCATGTGATCTATCATCTTGGACGGCGGAAGTACATTTACAACCTGTGCAGCGAAGTATAAAATATTCTCCTGTGGCTTTGTTATTTTATCTGTTGCAACAATTTCAATATGGTAGTAACAGTATACCGTCTGTGATGTCGCCAAAGTGATTTGTCGATGGTCAGAAGGCAAGTTATGAATAAAAGACGATAAAAACGACTGATTGACGCATTTGAGTCTATAGCAACGGGCGTTGCTATGGGAAAAATCGGGTGTGTGCATGTCAAAACGATCGCTAAAATACTACTAAACTTTTAGGTAATGAATTGAAGGATATTTATATGAATCTTCAAGAAGTTCATTTATTCAAGAAATGTAAGCAATAGACTTAAAAAGGCATATATCCTACTGAAATCAGTGAACTGCTGGAGACGTCTCATTGAAACTCACTTAGTCGATAGCCAAGTTTGCCGTCCACAGCCGTGGCGGGAACTATTAATACACCACTTGCAGAACATCAATAACAATCAACACGAGATGCTGGTAAGATGGAGAGAGAGAGAGAGAGAGAGAGAGAGAGAGAGAGAGAGAGAGAGAGAGAGAGAGTGACTAGGGCTAATCTAAACAGACTTTTTCCAACACAACATCCAATGGCTTGCATGGATAAGCTCAAAAGTACATGGGTGTGGGGGCACAGTGGCTAGTGCGTCAGACCATTACTCCGTGGACCCGGGTTCGATTCCGATCCAAGGTCTTTTCCCGATCCCACCCCGTCTCTCTCCTCCACTTGCTTCCTGTCATCTCTACACTGTCCTGTCTGATTAAAGGCAAAAAGCCCAAAAAATATCTTAAAAAAAGAAAAAAAAAGTACATGGGTGTCTTTGAATTCAACCGAGCCTGTCTTTAACATAAGGTGGCACAACCATAATGCTGATCTTCAAACAACACTGTTAGTTCCTCATGTAATGAGAAAAACGTTAATTTGCCACCATTTTCCATCGTTATTAGTTTTTTTTTCTTTTAAACATCTAAAGCCCAATGAGGGTCACAGAGCAGTTGCTGATATGAAAACTGCCCCCCACCCCCCTTTCTCTCACTCTCTTTTAGTAACTTTTTTCTGAGGTAATGGTCTATTCAGTGCGACAGGTCTAATTTGACTCTCCCTTTTCTGCTCGTTTAATTAAAACAGGGGGCTTCTAATCACATCCTCAGCAGGCAAGCTCTCCATAATGAGTTGGAAAAGAAGATCTTTACCTCCTACCATTGGGGAGGGAAGGAGGGAAAAACCCAAGATGGAGGAGAATCACCGAGCGGGAGAGAGAGAGGCTTTTAAAATGAGCTATCTATCATGGCTCACTCGGCCTCTGCCCGCTGCTCTGTTGTTACCACTCAAGAGGCTGAAAAGGCATTTATTATTCAAAGTGGCTTAGGAGGTCAGAGGGGTCATTACGGAGGCTCACAAAAGGACCCCCGTCCTCCCATCAACCCAGTCACAAAGAGTGTCACCGGCACACAGCAATCCACAACAGCCAAATTATCATCGTCATAGGCTAGTCTAGTTTGAATATCCCACTTATGCTATCGACGCTATGCAATTTTGATCTAATTTTCAGGTGGAAGCATGTGCACATTGGGTTAATTGGGGGGAAACGTGTTGAAATTACACATGGAATAGTTAGAGATAGAGAGAAAAAAAGAAAAGAAAAGAAAAAAAAAACGTAAGTTATCTAGTGCTATCTTTATCTGTTCTATGGTGCTGTATGTGGCCTTGGGAAGCAGAGTTTTTAGCCTGACCACTCCTGAGTCAGGTCGGAGATCTCAAGAGTGTTAATGAAAAAAATGGCTATCAGACAGCAGCATCTCTGGGCCAGGACGTCGGTGGCAGCACTGATGAAATTGCTATCAGCCCACAGCATCTGGCGAGCCAAAGCTGTCACTCTGTTACTGCCGAAAATGCCACAAGTGGAGCAAGGCTGGGCGGTGGGGAAGGAGAGAGATAACAAAATGGTGTCATATCAGCATCTATCTTATCTGCTAACGGCCTGCATCAGGGCAGCCTAATTGGAAAACTTACAGATGAATGCCAAAGAACTGAACATGGGTAATGGAGGGGTGGGGATAGGGGTTGGGACCAATGTAAGTGGAGGAAGGAAACACAAGTTAATCTTCAAGGAGTTTTCTCCTTTTTTTTCAATTTCACACTGATCACCACTGTATTTTTTTTTCTCTTTCTTTTTTTAAAAGCACATTGTACTGTATAGTGTTATAGGCAACTGCCTTTCACACACAAAACAGCTTCATACATAGCAAGTGATTTTGAAATGTCAAGAACGATAAGAGGAAACCTTATCTTGTCCTTGCACTTTGGTCTGTTCTGGGGTGCTGTACTGTATGTCTTGCCTTGAGTTGTTCTTCCTGCTCTTGCCGTTTTGAGACACTCAGACTGACAACGTACCATATTTAGGGCCTGACATTTAGGGCATTAGCGTGACTGTGGAGGCTGAGCAATAAGTATGCCATGTGCGGTGCTTTATTTCCGTTATGTCAGACCACTCACCACGTCATCCTGAATGAGAGTAGTCATGTAGATTGTGTTAATGATGAAAACATAAACACATCATCGCAATGTTAGTTTGGTCCCATGCTTTACAATAAAACAAAAATTCCCATATGATCAGAAAATAAACTTATGTGGAAACAACATGCACTGTATATTTCTGAATAAGCATTTTCACAAACGATTCAAATTACACAGAGGGATAGATTATTTTTTTGCAAATTAAAAAAAAAAAAACACACAAGACACTCAAACAAAACAACATGTTCTGTAAGCTTGAAAAGTGAGCAGCATTGTAAACCCACATTCTTAATATAGAGGATCTTTTGCGCCTGTCTTCAAGAGAGAAAGAACACTGTTGTGTAGTCAGATGGCTGTGGCAATTTTGCGGCAATTTCCTTGGCAAGTCATTTTCTGTCTCTGCTCACCTTCAATTGAACCACTGTTGGAATAAAAATGGGGTGGCGAGGAGCGTGTCAGTTATGCATTTAGCTGTTCTCATTAGCAATAGCTGTTTTCCACCCCCTGTTTTTAGCAGCTTGCAGAGACAGAATGTGAGGTGGAAAAAAAAAGCTTGCTCTTTTGAGCATTTAAACCTTCTTCTCACCTCTGATTCAAGTGCCAAGGGCTGCAGAAAAAGGGTGTATGTGGGGGGGAGAGGCTGTGAGATGTTGAGTTCTGATGTAAGCTGACTTAATTGGGTCAGGATCTAGCCTGTTGAGGCTACGGATTTTCCTCTTTCCCGCCCTCACATTGTCCCACCCCCCACCACCTCCCATGACTGTCTCTGCCCGTAGGTTACACTTTGACCTGTAGTGATGCACAGCTAGCAGGTTGGACCTGCACCTTGCCTGCAGACCTGCTTAGATTACTCACTGGTTCAACTGAGCAATAATATTGAGCATTCATCTCAAATTATGTGAAGACAAATTCATACAGACTTGACATTCAGCCTGCAGGTATGGGCTTACTCACCCTGTTATAGCCAAGTAACAACATAATCAACCAACCAGTGAGCGCCTGGTGAACAATGCACAGTCTTGCTTATTTGCATTGCATGTAGGCCTATCTGTGTGCCACAGAGAAGCCTAGAACTAACTTAGTTCTTGCTAAGTTCTAGGCTTGAAAGAAAACTAGTGGACACCTTGAGCACTGGTGCTCACAATGTGGTCACCCATAACAATGCACACAGATTACACAAAAAAAACCCATGATAGCAGGCGAGGTGTTTTCCCAATGTGACTGATGCTGGTATAGGAAAGAAAATGGCTCCAAATCCCCAACGTGAGCCGATAAGTCCTAAGTCGAAAAAAGCCTATACCTCCCCGCCTAGCTGTCACACTTTCCCTTTTCTTCCAGCCTTTTCCGACTTCACTCTCCTCCTTTCTTCCTCACAGCAGGGCATGGCCAGGCACCAGTGGGAGAGGCAGCGAGGGGCTGAGACGGAGGGTAACTTAAATCAATTTCATCTGCTGGTGTGGCTTTAGCCCTTTTTTATTACTTTCTCCCACTTTCTCTGCCTTTTCCCTGGCTCCTTTGTGGAGCCAAGTCACTAAGGGGGCCATATGGCGACTGGGATTCGGAGCCGGCGAGATGTGGGGGGGCTCCGGCGTGGGACAAAGGCCCCTGCTTAGTCAATGACGGTCATGAATGCATGGGGACACGATGGGATGAAAGAGACCTGTGGCCATGTCATGGAGGGCTCCAAGGGGGAGGGGACGCTCCAGATGACATCACAAAACCTAGGGACAATGGAGAGAGCAGGTCCCTCTCTGGGGTCCACTCCACCTCCTGCTAAGGAGCAAGGGCCAATTATCAATACTGACAGCTCAGAGGCAGGGCTGGCATTTGTGTTTGTGTCTGTGTGGGTGTGTTGATGTGTGTGGCTCACAAATAGACCCACCCGCCTATATACAGACCCGCACAAACAAAAAGATGCACACGCACACACACACACACACACACACACACACACACACACACACACACACACACACACACACACACACACACACACACACACACACAGACAAAGATGTTTACTTCTTCACCACTTGGTGATTTTTCATTTGCTCTCAATGTAGAAGAAGGACTGTGATAAAATCAGTAGAATAACGTGACATGCATATTAGACTGCACTCCCAAAAGAGCTCCTCTGGTTTCAGTGTGTTGCATAAGGTTTTGGTTTGCCTCGTACCCCCAAAGATCAGAGTGATAACTATAAACATGCTGCTTCAAATTATAGCTACTGCAGTAATGGTACATTTTCTGTGTGTGTGTGTGTGTGTGTGTGTGTGTGTGTGTGTGTGTGTGTGTGTGTGTGTGTGTGTGAGAGAGATGAGAGAGAGAGAGAGAGAGAGAGAGAGAGAGAGAGAGAGAGAATGCATGCAGACTTCAACAGGCTTCTTTTCCATAGGGCCACCATAGTCTATAGCCTATTATTTGACAAAGGAATTCTTTCTCTATCACCGGCACTCATTTAAGCTTCATTAACCCCTTCTGTATTCATGTGGCAGAGTGAATGATAAAAAAGCAACATGTCCGCCAAGGAGCAGCCCACCGAAGCACAAACGTGACAGGAGCAGCATCAGACCTTGGGCTTGCCACTGCTCTTTTCTCTCTCATTCACAGCCCAGTCACTCCTCTTTCTTTCCCCTCCTCGCAAACACACATCTGTTTTCACGGCCTCTGCATACGAGGCAAGCGTTGGCACCCTCCTCTCTTTATCCCGGCCAAGACAGCCCGCCCAGTGCTCTGTCTTTTTGTTGCCTTTGTGTGTGTTGATTATCTTAAATTATTCCATCTACAACAGGCAAACAAAGACCCTTATGAGGATATAGAGAGAGGAACAGTTGGTCGCTCTTGTGCTTCAATTCAGTTCCCCTGCATGTCCACACATCATTACCCCTGGAATACTTGTTTCAGAGGGATACAAAATGGCTTTGGCTTGATAACTACAGTCAAACCACTGGTGTCATCAGCCTAGTCCTAGAAACATCAGAAAGTGTGTGTACTGTATATGTGCATGTTTTCTGGAAAATGTATGACTTTATGTGGAGGAATGTCTATCTTTGTGTTTCTAAAGATACTTTACATATACTGTAACCATAGTGACTCAGGTGAAAGGGGCATAAGTTCATAATCCACAGAAAAAGATCAAAATTGATTTGTTGATTATTGAAATTCTTGAAATTCCTATGGGATGAATGAAGTGTTGTACTATCTTATCTTATCTATCTTATTATACCTAGAATATATCTACTGTATATGAATGCAGGTACATTAACTCTTGGCTATGATGTATACCTTTACTTTTAAATCAACATGGCTCAGAAGGTTTATATATATATTCCACTTCCCCTCATGAAGTGGAATATGTATATATATATATATATCAGATAAGATATTTTTTGTTCAGAACTTATTTGTTACCAATATTCAGAGAATGAATCCATGTACTTTCTAGTATGTTGTGCTGAGAGACTGATCTACCTGTGTTACACTGAAGAATGGAACTTAATGGTTCTAATGGAAGAAAGATGAATTTAAAATGGCAGCCGAATATCCATTCAAAGGGTGGGGGGTTGGTTGCAGCCTCTCATGAAAAGGGGTAAAGCCGCAGCACTTAATCATCTTTCCAAAATGCCGGTAAACCCTTTGAGATGGGTATTTGGCAAGAACACTGGCCACTGAAGATAAAGCCACTATGGGGACACTGAAACTCTTTGATAGCATCTGTGAAGATATATTTCATCTAATATAGTTATTCTGTAGAATGTATTTACCTCAGCCACTCATTTTCAGACATGTATAAATAACTTGCTTGCTTATTGGTTTAACATTCATGGTTTAATGCTCTCTCTCTTAAGTCCTGGAAGAAGGCAAGCATGACTCTTTACCTTCCTCCTTCCCTGTTCTTCCTACACTTGACAAATCACCCACCATCTGGAGGCTTTAATGATGATAAACTCTCTCCTTGCGCTGCTTTTTAAATACAAAGCAGGAAGCTGAAGGAAAGGGGAGACACTTAAAAATAGAACCGCTACACAATCCCAAAATCACTGTTGAACTCTCTCTCTCTCTCTCTCTCTCTCTCTCTCTCTCTCTCTCTCTCTCTATCTATCTATCTCTCTCTCTCTACCCCTCCCCTTCGACAGAACAGTGCTGTATCCTCAAAATAAATAAAGAAAAGCATTTTCTTCTTTCTCCATCTGTGCCAAAATGTCAAGTGTTGAATGGCTTTTAGAGAAACTACAGTATTGCAATATAGAACATACAGTATAATATTCAAGTTAAGAAATTGCACAAATTGATTGAAGATGACTGTGAAACAGACAAGTCATGGTTTTGTGCTTTTGCATAATTACACAATATCAAGCCATAAAACGCTAGTTTCAAACCTTCATAGACATAATTTCTAGGTTATGGTTTCCTTTCTCAAAGCGCTTGGCTGGTATACCCATTTTCGCCTATTCCTGTGGTGGTGGTGGTGGGATTATAACAACACAAGACAGACAAAGTTCTCTCTTCAGGCTCCAAGGAAGCACAATTTTAAAACCCTGGATGCCCTGGACAAACAGACGCTCAGTGTAGTTTTTGCTCATGCTGAATGCCTGCCCTCTTATCTCACCACGACTCCGACTTCCAGAGGACCGACCACTGCGTCTGCCGTCCATCTCTCTCTCCTTCCCTTTCCCCCTCTCTCTCTCTCTCTCTCTCTCTCTCTCTCTCTCTCTCTCTCTCTCTCTCTCTCTCTCTCTCTATGGCATCATCGGAGTGAGAGGTGCCATGGGAGGTGACATTTCCTCTGTGCAGCTGTGAGATTATTGCATGTCCAAACCTGGACTTCTCTCCTGTGCATGCATAGCAGGTGAATGAATGGGGGGGCACCATTGGGTTGGTGATAAATGATTTCAGGGACTTCCACAGTCCAAGATAAATGATTTCATGTGTGAAATTTGAAAACTTTTCCAAGAAATGCAATCTGTTTTTGCTTATTATGTAGAAGAGGAGTCATTGTTCCCTCTATGCATGGAATAAATATTTTACTAAAACGAGATTCTCTGTTACCCATTGTTTAACGTAGTATGTGTAATATTTTGGGAATATCTGTGCTCTTACAAGGAAGTGTCCTTTTATTTTGGTACTTCATTGCTTCAGCTACCTCGGAACCCACGAAGATGGAAATTCTCAACCTTTCTAAAAATAGATGGAATGAGAGTCATGACAGTGTGTGTGTGTGTGTGTGTGTGTGTGTGTGTGTGTGTGTGTGTGTGTGTGTGTGTGTGTGTGTGTGTGCGCGCGCGCCTGTTTTTGTTTAAATGCATTTATTTTTGTATGAGGGGTATGGGGGCATTGAGAGTGGTTTCATATTATTATCTTTTAGAAGACTTTGGTGGTGATCATGGGGAGCTTCTGGGATGGTTTTGTGTCAGGAAGTCCCATGACCTCTGGGTGTCAACTCCTCCATAGGGAAAAAGCCCACAGTTGTGATCATGTGTTCATGTCTGGGATGTACGCATTCTTGCAAACCCCAGGAAATACATCTTCAGGCCCAGATGTTTGTCTCACCGCTTTTAAAACTGGACTCTTCTTTAGTTGCAAAGTGTACTAAGACCAATATGAAATGAAATTATAATTCACAAGGACATGCATGTCATTTTTTTGCGCATTAATGTGCAACAAATAAAATAAAGAACATCTGGCATGCTTATGATGATATGGTCTTTTGGGTTAGTTGATCAAATGTATGGGATCAAACCAAGTCAGTGCATTCTGAGACTAACTACTTCAACAAATGTTGAATCCTTTTATAAGTTAATCATGTGGTAAGGACAGATGTGTCTCCAAACATCTGTTTATGAAAACCTTTATATACTGTTGCTATGCAGATCACTCCACTAACCTTTAACTAAAATTTCTATTACATTCCATGTTTATATATATATATATATATATATATATATATATATATATATATATATATATATATATATATATATATATATTGAGTGGTTATAAGGGAGATCTCGAAATTCTTTTCTCAATAAGCGGCTTATTAGGTGGTAAAACAATACAAAAGTAACAGTTATTCTCAGGAACAGTTATTCTCAATCAAAAATTATGACTTATTTGAGCACTATTTTAGGCATTTGTAGTTTTGTGATTTGTCCCTAAGAACCTTTCTAAATACAATTTAAGCAGAACTGTTCCTGTTGCACTACCATATTAGTCCCATATTGACCAAAGAATATAAAGATCATAATTCAGACACAACAACTAACTCACTTAGTATGAACAGTGATTAGGAGGTTATATTGGAAAAATTCTAGTCAGTGGTCTACTAGAATAAGCTCATGCAGAACATGAGCTGACTTGTAATGACTAAAAAATGGCTAGTGTGTTCATGATTTGCATGATAATAAGCTGCTAGTTAATGGTGAAAATGTGTAGGCCTATCTCTTATCTAAAGTGTTATCGAAACATTTGATCTGTGAAGAAAAAAAGAGAGGAGAAAATGCTGTATTGCAAGCAAATCTACTAGGCTACAGAGTACTTCACATCTTAAAGCTTCAGTCCAAACATCCGCTGAGATTTCACAATTTAGTGGCCTGCTTTGGAATGTAAAGTGCTGAGATCCTGCTCTGGTAGGAAGATATGTAAACTGCTGAGAGTTGCACCTAATGGCCACATAGTCACACCAACCGCAGTGATGAAGGGACCTGACATATGCAGTAAGCACAGTCATTAATCCCACCTGATAGTAGACGTGTGTGTGTGTGTGTGTGTGTGTGTGTGTGTGTGTGTGTGTGTGTGTGAGTGTGTGTGTGTGTGTGTGGAGAGAGAGAGAGAGAGAGAGAGAGAGAGAGAGAGAGAGAGAGAGAGAGAGAGAGAGAAATTAATGTTGTTCTCACATTTGTTTTTTGTTTTTTTATCTGAGCTTGTGACATTTTGAGAGTTGATGTACAGACATTATTGCTGTCATTATTGGTACATATTAAGTCTTACAACTAACATTGAATTTCACAACCCCTGTCTGTCCTCTCACCTTTTATTGTGGATGTAGGAGACAAATCTTGTGAATAGCAAAACACAAGCTCAAGATGTTGAACAATTCTTTCAAAATGTGAGAGTGAAATTTAATATGATTTTACACATGATGGGGTCCAGTTGTGCACAACCCAAGGGAGTGAACGCCCAGTGAAATCACTCTGTAAAACATTACATACCCCTGGAATGCCTGTAGTTATGGCTTCATGCAGTCTCTGCCTGGCCCTTGTCCCAAGATACATCACTTCTGCCTCAAATAACATACGCAACCACTCAAAGAAAAACATCTCCACCCTTTCAGAACACGCACTTGCACACACACACACACACACACACACACACACACACACACACACACACACACACACACACACACACACACACACACACACACAAAACAGGTGACATAGCTTCTCTATAACCTTAAAAATGGTAGGTGGAGAAAGTCGTCTTCATTCTGTTGCTATGACATTGCTGGTAGAGATGGACTAAAAATAAAATTAAATTACTCTAAGTGCCTTGATGAACTTTATTCAGTAAAAAACTTTCCAGTCTCTCCATTCTCATTTTTTTTATTGTGTCCGTATGAGAATCTGTGATTCCTGAGCCAGAATTAGTTTATCATTTTGCCACATAAGACACCTTTTGGTCATCAATCCTGTTGTGTTACCACTGCTAGTTAACTGGTGAGCCAGCTGCCAAGGGCTGTTTAGAATGTTACCATTATGATGCTAGTAATAAAAACGACCACTCAAGTAACAGCAATATCCACACATCATAGTGTAGTACCAGATCAGCATGCTTGGTACCTGGGCAAAGGTGGTACCAAAAATGGTACCAGGACCAGATTTTACCAGTGGAAAAGCAAAAGAGGCGAACCATACCGAACTGAACTGTGCTCATACCATGCATCGAACTGACCTGCAAACATTTAGGAAGCCCATTGAAAGTGAGTGGAGCCTCCAACAACATTTTAGAGAGCTGTATAATAATTAAGCAATAAAATATAAGTGGGACAGCCTGGTTTTCAAGATAAGTAGTTAAATTACAGTATATTTTAGGTCTGGCTAACCTGGCATGTACAGTACAGTGAGGTGTTAGTGTTGGAATCTATCAAATACCTAGTATGTTATTGGACAGAGCTGCAACCAATCAGTCCAACGTTCTGGTGATGTTTACAGAGACATTTGCTCAACATTGTTTAATAAAATAACCAATGAACTGCGTAAATCAAGTATAAGTACTGTAACTACCATTAAATATTTCAGCTTTGCTTCAGATCTTTCAGTTAAGAGACCATGTCTCATGTCAACCATGTCAACCATGTCTCAATATGCACAATTACTATCATACGATTATGCGAAATGTTAGAAGACTTAGTGGGAGTTAAATAACGTTAGGTTGCAACTTGCACTAAATTTACAGTCAATATGTAGCAAGGATATAATACTATGTTAGTAACTTGAATGGTCCATTTGGTTATCAAACTCAGAAATGACAGGGATAAATATTCACCTTTCTAGCATAGTTTGCTAATCACTGTTAACTTTCAATGTTGAGAGAGGGAGATTCGTCTGGACAAATATTCTGATCTTCGGTAGAAACGTGTTGGTGGTTGTAGAAACAGCTAAAAGGGACTTGGGCTTGTGCTTTCCTTGTGAAAGTGGAGGTGTGAGCGATCAAGGATCAACAGAGCAAACGGAGTTGTTCATGAACTTCATGTAGCACTGCAGCCCAAGTTAAAATGGGCTAACGTGGGTTAACAGCAGCAGCATGTTCGCCCTTAACAGTTAGGGAAATAATTTATTTACTGTACGTTGACTAAAATATAGAGACACTAATGTTACGATGTACTTAACTGTTCAATCATTTATTTGTCACCTGTTTGTTACAAGATAACTTTAGTATCCTTCATCCTGATCCAAATGAAACGAAGCATTGCTATTAAATCTAACATTAGCCATCAGTGAATATCCATCTCCTGGCATTGAACGAAGCCAGATTTTAATTTTGCAACATATCCCTCTCAATTGCTGTTCCTTCATCCTCCGCCCCCAGTAATAGTTCTAAGGTTTTGTGTCTCCTGTTCCT
Source organism: Sardinella longiceps (assembly GCA_027497455.2). Classification (NCBI taxonomy): domain Eukaryota; kingdom Metazoa; phylum Chordata; class Actinopteri; order Clupeiformes; family Clupeidae; genus Sardinella; species Sardinella longiceps. The sequence goes on along the minus strand of JAODXP020000004.1, from coordinate 3,722,938 downwards.
AAGCAATAATACACAATAATTGCTATTAGGACATATTTGATGCAGAGAATGGATGCTGTATATGCCGAAGAGCCTTGTTTGAACTGTGGATTTGGCTAAAGTGTCTCACCAGTTTTCCACCCAGTCACGAATTAGCCTAAGGCACTGAATGCCTCTCTGATGAATAACTAAAGCTAACCCCTTTGGTCGTCAATGCCCACCCACCTCTGCCATGTGCATGCAACACCTGTCTGCCCACGCCTTGCCAGTGCTGTACTGTAGGTACCTGTTGATGATGCCTGTCTGGATGCCTGTTTCAGGTGGGCGGGCATTCACAGACAGTGCCTGGGGCCAGAAACAACACATTTAACTCCAGGAGCTAGGGAGGCAGGGGTGGGGATGGGGTGTCAGGTAACCACAAATAGAAGGATGGAAAGTGACAGATGAGCAGCTCAAAGAGCAAAAGATTGCGAGGGAGGCTGAAGAAAGAGAGAGAGAGAGAGAGAGAGAGAGAGAGAGAGAGAGAGAGAGAGAGAGAGAGAGAGAGAGAGAGACCTTTAGAGGAAGAGAAATACAGAAAATGAATATGACTTTTGCCATGAAAACAATAACAAAAGAGAAAAAGATGTACAATATGTCCAAGCTTTGAAATAATAATAAAAAAAAAGACAGCAGCATATCTCTTGAGAGAACGAATAACACACACCTTGGATGAAAAGATAAGAGAATAATGATAATAATAATAAAAACCATCAATTCACAATAGAACAATAGGTAAGAATTAGCATGCTTTTACGGTTAAGGAGAGGGAGAGAGCGGAAGGAAGCGAAAGAAATTGTAAACATAGGCTATAGAAAGTGCAGTAGTGGCAGTGATGAGTCAGAATTATGTGACTGTGTACCCAACCCCACCCTTTCTTCTTTTCTTTCTTGCTCTCTTTTTTCTTTCTGTCTTTCCCCCACACTTCCTCTGTTTTGCCCCGAGATGACTTGACTGCTCACCAAACCGTTAGGCCATCAAAGATTCAGCAGACGTACTTCCCTTGATGTTCATGACAGGACAGGAGAAAAAAAAAGCATTTCATATGTGCAGAGTATATGTGGGCAATGCTCTCCTGTCAATCATTGCCTGGCATCTGGCTTCAAAGATATGATATCCTCATAGACCTTAGTGCTATCAGCCTCTATCAAGTGCAGGGGATGCTGTGGCACCTCCCATTGCATCATAGTAATGACGAGCCTCCCGACTGCAATCCTCACATGATGCAAGGACAAAAAATCCTACAAATTCAAAACAAAATCCTCCCTTTGAGATCCTTTAGGAGCCGTGAGTAATACTTTGGTGCTCAGTGTTCACTACGGTGAGTAATATTTCACGCTAGCACAACCTATTCTGTTCCCATCATGGAAATTATGTGACACGTTGAATATTTTAACAAAAAATGGCAAGGTGAGTTTGTTCATGGCACAGAAAGAAAGCAGAATAAAAAAAAAAATAATAATAATAATACGCCCCAACAAAACAGAGTAAATACTGGAAAATTTATAAAGGCTTCTAAACAGGCAATCAGTAGGCCTATCTACGCAGAGGTATAGTGGGGAATTTTTTTTAGCAAGGGTAGGCTACGGTTTACAACTGGTTGATTATAATTGGAACTCTTGTTGTCAGAGAAACTGGTTCATGTACCCATCTCCCCTTTGGTTTCATCGGTTTATCGGTTTATCATACATGAGGCTATTACACACTACATTACACACAGTCATTTCAATCCTTGAAAGCAATATTTTGACTTCAAAAAGATACGTTTGTAAAAAAGTTGTCAAACAATTGCAAATATGATGGATGATAAGAGTTGTGCTGGTATGTTGTTGGTGTAAGCTAATTAAGTCTCACCTCACCTATGTAAAAGCTTTTTTTATACCCACTCAGAATTGAGCTTCCGTTGATTGGATCTGATAAATCTGACAAGAAGTGTATGACTAACATTATAGAGAGTAGCCTACCTACAAGCTCTAAGTTGTCAAACTACAAAAAAACTGTGTTATACCATTGGCATATTTGCCTCTGTATATTTGCCTTCCCTGTGTACAAGTGATCACTGTGGGATAATGGCACTTGTGTTTGTAAGTACTACCCATACATTGTCTGGTAGCCCGGTGCATGATGGAACGAGAGACTATGTGTTTGGGCACACAGAAATATTCAGCAGAATCAGACACAAATGGCGACAGTGCCTCGGAGGCTAGCAGCACCAATGCTTTATGGCCTCTCTCCTGTGCCTTACACTCCTGACCTCCATTACGGGCTCTCAGTGGAGTGTCTCATGGCGAAGGTCACTCGTAAAATCATGATCTAAAGGCTCTTTGCCTGAGCTCTGGAGAGCACAGCCTCTGGAGAGCACAGGAGTTATGGCCCTGTTCCCCATGGAGCATCCTGCACTGAATAACTGGAAGCAGAGCTATTGGGCCCCCCACCTTCCAGCAGCAGACGGTAGACCTGGCTTATAGCTTCTTAATGAAGAATACAGAGCACAAAAAGCATTGTACAACCTCTTTTTGGCAGGGGGTGGAGGCGCATGTTAAAAAAAAAAAAAAAAAAAAAAAAAACGGTTGTCCTGGAATGTTGTGATAAGATTTTAGAGTTGATTGTTTTAAACGATAATCTTTGCAGAATATGCTAAAAAATGTGAATTTATAAAGGCACTGCAGGGTTGTGAATTAGAACAAACTCTCAACAGAGACTGAGTAAGATCCAATAAACTTTATTTTAGCTGTTTTGTCACATTTTTTTTTAACTGGTTCTGTTTTTTTCCCCTTCAGGCTAGATATTATGTTATAGTCACCTTTTCAAAAACAAATTCATCACTTCTAATATCCAGATGTGTGTGTTTGAAAAACAACAACAAGAAAGACAAGTAAGATAACATTATATGCAGTGCTAATAATCATTATCTACATTGGTGTGACACAGATGTAAAAAAATGTAATCACTTTTTGGTCATTATTTACTCTCTCAAACTAAAATTATGCCTCCAAGAAATCTCACTATGGCTGTGAGAAAAGTGTAGGCACAGGAAGTGAGGCGTTAGCCTTTGTTTATTTATACCCCTGTGCTTGCTTGCTGTCTAAAAGCAGGATCACATCTGGAGCTTATTACTTTGCCCGGATACCAGCCCAAGTCGCAACACAAGGCCACCATTTTCAAGGAACGTTTCTCTCCTCTGGCATCAGATACCATCACACACATACATCCTTTATCTTAATTCTCGGGGCATTATCTAAAAGTGCTCTCCTTATACAACACGGCCAATCTGATAATAGAAGCACTGCACAATTAGCGCTTGAGGACTAGCTCTATTAGTTGTGAAGTGTATCAGTGTAATTGTAAGTGGGGCTGCGAGCATTCCTACAGGGACTAGCCATGATTAAGTCTTCAGGGCTGTGGGAAGTTTGAGGGGGCGTGCAGTGCAGCCCAGGGCTTTGGAATGGGAGTCATGTCACAGAAGGACACTCCAGGTCACTGAGAGTGATAAATACTCATCACTCGTGTGAACATCCCAACAGGAAGTGCAGCGCTGCAACTAAAAGTTAGGGGAGAGAGAGAGAGAGAGAAAACGTCCCATTTTGAAATATCCTTGGGTAATTTCCTTTTCTGCCTGACTAGGGGTCTTTCTCATTTGCCTCTGGGTCTTCTAAATCTTCACAACAAGATGAATTCTACAGAGTAAAATTGAATTGATGGTTCCAATTGCAGGCTTACTTTGGAGGCCATGGGACCACTTATCAGCCAACATCAGCTGAGTTTCTTTCAATACTGTACATTAAGTTGAACATCCCCATAGAATCCTCTATCCACATACATGATTTATAAATCATTTTAATAGCAACATCAATATCAAATGCCTCTGTAAATGATGAATATGTCAGCATTGGGATGGGTTAAATTTAAAAGAGATTATGTTTTAGATTTTAAAGACTCCATAGAGATTCACACATCCTCAACTAGCCATCACTATGTCTTTCTTTCAAGCAGCACAACAACAGTAGCTCATTGTCCTGACTGTACAAGACACACAGAGTGTAATGCAAAACATTTTCTTTGTGGAAAGGTCAGACTCTGTGTTCAGGCGTGTTGAGGGTTTCTTGGGGCTCTCAGTCCTGGACCATTCTGTGTTATAGCGCTTCCTCGTCGCCTAACCTTTAGCTCCACTGTTAAATGATGAATGACTCTACTTAGAGTGTCAAACACAGAGGATCTACGCACCATTAATTTACGCTTTTTCCAGGTCATTGACAAACCTCTTACTTGTCCTGATACTATAATGCCTGAAGAACAAAACTGCCCTATTTATTTTCCAAAGCAAATGAATATTTCATGCCAAGAGCAGATGAAGATTCTGTGTGGAGGACGAGAGCCTCAAATGGACTTGAACTCCCCAAACTATGAGTAGGAATTAGACTCATTTTGGCAATAGAGTGAATCAAAGGTACAGTACACAGACTACGGACATGTGATTTCAATAAGCGAACAGAGAAGGTTCCCATCTCTGCGGCATGGACACATGATGACATTTCTTGCAATGTCATTTGCAATTGAGACAAAACCAGCAAAAACTGGTACTTTTTTCTTTTTTTTTTCCAAAATACATTCTACAAGGAAAGAGGAGTTGCATGCCCTGCAGTGTTGTAAGCATGCTGGAAAGTGTACCACCAAAGAGTTTGCAGCAACTGCACAAAATAAGTGTGGGTGCCTGGTTTCAAGCCTGGTTGCCATGGTTTCATTAGTATGCCTTGTGTGATTATGTGTTTATTAAATCTGTGTGCATCTGTAAGAGCACGATAGAACAGCTTTTAAGACTTTGAGTGTTGCGACGTTTTTCACTCCTACAACTCTCTCTTCCGGCTCTTAATATATAACATGGCTATGTATATATCATGGCTATCTGCCTATGCGTCTATATATCTGTGTCTATCTGCCTGCCCTGCGTGTGAATGTTTACACACATCTCAAGCTCTCAGAGGGTTCTGCAGTGTGAGGACACGGTCTGTGTTATTCCTGCTCTCTGACCCCTGCCCCTCACATGCATAAACAGAACTGAATTCACCCCCGTTGCTGAGGTGGCTTGAGCGACAAACTCACACATTCTTTGGCTATTATTAAATAATTCAGTCAGTCAGTCATTAGACGAGTGAGCCAGAGAAAGCAGGGGCCATTTGTGCCCCGGGTAGTGGGCTGTAATTGAGAGCAGCTGTTTTTCTCAATGTGCTGAGTCTGGACGCTGTCCAGCGCAGCACATTTAACAGTCACGGATACATGGACACTGAACAGGGGAGCAAGTGTGTATGTGTGTGTGTGTGTGTGCAGTGTATGTGTGTCTGTGTGTGTATGTGTGTGTGTGTGTGTGTGTGTGTGTGTGTGTGTGTGTGTGTTGGGAGGGATTGGGGGTGGATTGTGGAATCGATGTTGACATTCTCTGATACCTTTGACTCTTGGTTTTTGGTCTCCCTGTGTACTTTGGCCAACACAAAGCGCATAGTTTTGAGGTGATGCCAACAATAATCAGGCCTGAGTGAGGGACTAAAAGCGAGTGAATGTGATTTTTTGGGTAGTTGTTTGCTTATGTGCGGACTTTTCTGGTGTTGGACTGCATGCGTGCATGAGTGTGTTCAAGTGTGACGGTCAAATCCCCCTCTTCCCGACCCTGGATGGAATGAGCCATGCTCGAACACAAGCGTGTCCTTCAGCAGTAAGCCCAGACTTGACAACTGGAAACCAGCTGCGCTGAGCCACTGGGAAACTGGCAGGGGTTGGGGAGAGGGAAAGGCACGGACAGGGTGAGTAAGGCTGGGGGGGACGGAGGAGTAAAAACCTTCACTGGCACCGACCGCGGGTAGAGCAATCAGAAAAACAATGGGCTCGCTGTATGCTGAAAGCTGAGGCTCCACCACTGCAAATGCCTCTCAGCAGCCGAACAATAAAACAAAGATGGATATAAAATAGAAACGGAAATACCCCGAGCATGCTAAAACCTCTCCTTTTTCTTGGATTGCCTTTTCTTTAACACATCCATGGGAGGCCTTTCACATTCACTTAAATCAACTCTGTCAAGCTTGTAAAAGGCCTTTTTAAACATGTTGTACAGAAAAGAAATGGTTTGCAGGTCACATGGAATGGGATTGACAGTGGGTAATTAGCCACAACGCTAATCATGAAATTAATAGCTCGTACAGAGGACAGGAAGGCAGAGTTAGAGGAGAGACACAAAGAAAAGACAGAGAGAACAAGAAAGGAGAAGAGAGAGAGAGAGAGAGAGAGAGAGAGAGAGAGAGAGAGAGAGAGAGAGAGAGAATCAGGGCCAAGAGCAAACGTATAACTCACAATTGTAAATTATGTGAATGGAAAGGATCATTCACATTTTCCCATGAACTATCTCCATGCCGAGTGGCTAGGGGGTGACCTATCTGCTCCTCTCCATCTTTTTATAGTCTGCCGGACGCAGCATGGACAAACACTTAAACAACACAGCGTACATGGGTCAACCAAATTTTCCGGCTCAGAATACTCCCCCTCCCCCTTCTGTTTGTTTTTCTGAGAATAAAGACTCACAGTCACAAATACTTGACTAATTAAAGTCATTTGTATCTTAAACAAACCTTGCAGAGTATTTCCCTAGCATGGCACATAATAATTACAACAAATGCACCACTTTTTCTAATCCACAACATGTGTCTTAATTAAATTAGATCAACAAATCACTTGAAGCTAGTCTTAGGGCACAGAGGAAAGGCAGAGAACTAATAAGGGATTAATTAAGTTAAAAGACAACAATACATTTGCCTTCAAATCATTAAAACATCCTAAAAGGCTGAATGCTTTATTGTAGCCTAATGCAAATGCTGAAAATATCACACACACACACACAAACACACACACACACACACACACACACACACACACACACACACACACACACACACACACACACACACACACACACACAAACAGAGGAGCAAAATTTGTTGGGGTGCGTTCAAAATAGCAAATAATTTCAGTGTATTGCAGTCTAGAAGATATTTCTTTTCCATTCCCCAAACCATTCTTGATTGCTTGACACATTAGCCACAATAATACACAACACAACTCTCTAAACAACATAGCATGGCCAAAGAAGGCCATTTGAGGGAAGGGTGGTTGCTAATATCATGTATGCAATAGTATCTTACTTGTGTTAGCATGTGTGTGACAGTCATAATGATTTACTCAAAGTATGACAACTAACAGTTGTAACTGTAACAGTAATTCTGAAAAAAACTAGACTATTTAATTTTGCATTACTGACATGTTTATGATACTGTAGTAACGTCAGCTTTATGGTCCATGTTACAAATCTTGTACTAACATTATAATATATGCACTCATACAGGGCAATTCCTGGTGGGCCGACAGCCATATTTGGGCTGGGCTGTCATCATTTAGGCTACTCATAGTTTTTCTTGAAGAATATTGGGCTATTTATGGAGATAAAAAATCATTGTGGGCCACCATGAACAAAAATGCCTGTGCCAATTTTTGGTCTCAGTCCAGCCCTGCTTTCATGTAAAGGAAATCTATCAACTAGAAAAGCACTCAGAGAGCGCAAACCTCCGCCAAGACAATGTGGTCACAGATGGTGTTCTGGATCACTGATCGCCACCAAAATTGAATCAGTTCTTACTTGTCCCGATACAAACGTTGTCTGGAAATTTCATCCAAATCCGTGCAGTACTTTTCGAGTTATGTTGCTCACAGACACACACACACACACACACACACACACACACACACACACACACACACACACACACACACACACACACACACACACACACACACACACACACACACACGCCGAGCAAAACATAACCTCCTTGGCGGAGGTAACAAGCTGTGTTTATGTTTGAATAGTCATCATGGGACATATGGAAGCACTTGAAGACAGTCATCAGTGTGTTGGTGGTTGAGGTCCATGCTCTTTTGATTACAAATAGGTTTAGCCCATTAACTTACATCTACTTAAGGCAGTTCATTTAGATTAGACTTTGCATTTTGTTCTATCTTCCCATCAGGACATAGGGTTTGGGGGCGATTAAACGGTAGCACTATAGTCAATTGCATTTATGTTTTTAATCAATTCTGATTCTTCTCAGAATTGATAAAAAAAGGGTGTACAAATATTTAGTTGATAAAAAATGTTTATTCTAAACATTCATAATGTCTCTACCAATGGAAGTAAACAGTCCCAATAAAGTGCATTGAGTACAGTGCACAACATGTAGATGCATGGCATATTTATAAAAGATCCTACAGCAGATAGCTACACATGAAATTGGCTTCCTGGTACCTTCATTTCCTTACTGATTTCTATCTGGAATTGACTTTTAGTTGTCAATCGAAAGGGTTTGAAAGCGGTTGATACCCGCCGATGGTGTGATATTCTCTCCATCTGGCTGTTCGTTCTTCCCGTGTACAGCAGGGGTGTAACCATACACAGAACCGCTGACTGCCAGGGTATGACACACCAGTCCTGATGGACTCACCACTGGCAATCGTCAAAGGTGGAATTTTCACTGCTTGCATGGCCAGTATTATCTGGGTTCATTCCATATGGGCCTTCTGCCCAACATTTATGCCAAACGGATTAATCCCGAGCTGAATTCTTGCCCAGAATGCAGTGAACTGGTTCTTTTTTTACACCATTAATTCTCTCTCAGTTACTCTCTGCCTCTCTCTCTCTCTTTAAGAGAGTGAGAGAGAATTTGTGTGTGTATGTGGTGTGAAAGACACAGAGGATGAAAGAGAGAGCGAGAGAGAAAGAGAGTTGATTGTGTGTGTGTGTTTGTGCGCATGTAAGTGTGTGTGTGTTTGCGCGTTCGCATGTAAGTGTGTGTGTGTGTGTGTGTGTGTGTGTGTCTGCGCGTGCTCATGTAAGTGTGTGTGTGTGTGTCTCCATGTCCAAGTCTGCCTACATACTCTGCTTTTCCATATGTGTGTGTATGTGCGCCTGTGAATGTCCATGTTTTGAACACAACAGAGCTTCAAAGCAGAGCCGAGGGCACTGCTGCTCCGGGCGTAGCAGTGTGAGGTTGGGTGTCTCCATCTGTCTGCGTGGGCTACAGCTCCCCGAGACCGGAGCCATAATGGAGATGCATGGCAGCCAGTTGCTGCAGGGTCCCCGGCTCACTCACAAGGGCACTGGCCCACAAAAGGAAGGGCCTGAGGCGGCGCCTAGCTAAGCACTCCCCATCTCCACACCACTCAGGCAAACAGGAACACATGAAGCCCAATGAATTAATTAACTCTTTGGGTCACAACAAATGCGCAGCTCAAGCACTGTGATATTCCAAGCTGGAGTAAAAAAAAACAACTTCACCCCTCCACCACCTCCATTGAAGTAGTATGATTGCAAACCCAGCTAACTCATTTTTTAACTAGGGCATTTTGAGAATACATTTGGCAATGTTGTGCGCAGCTTTTCCCTATTCCTTGTCTGTTTCTGCATTCAGAGGACAAAACTGTGGTGTGAGTCATTTGTGTGAGAGGTAATGAAAGGGCATTTATCTGACCTTCAAGTGGATACGGTATTAAAATGCATCTTTTACAAATAAAGATGAAAATAAAGAAACAATAGACTCATGAACGGATTATTAACCAAACACTGAATGGGCAAAATGTCTTCCTCTATGAGGTTAGAGGAGAAGTTTAGTGTGATAAGAAGAGTCTTTGACATCCATCAGTGAAAAATTATATAAATGAATTTTACTCACTTACTAGTATATTAGTCTGACAACTAATGACATAATATCCCATAATTGTATTGTTTATCACCTGAGCCATAATACACCATCCCTGCTTAAAGGAGAAATCCAGTGTAAATCTATCTATAGCCCTGTTGTTCAAACACACCAAGTGCTGTAGGTCGGGGAGGAGAGAAAAAAAAAAAAAAAAAAAACACAACACAACAGACCGAGCTGTGAACCGCCAACTAACACTACGTGAATGGGGCATAGCAACTCACTTTCAGTTTCATTTTACTATGCCCCATTCAGTCAGCATTATTAATCGGTTTCTTATGTGGTCTATGTAGCATCAAATGTTCTCGTTTTTTTTCTTAAAGACAGTATTCAGGTACCTGGATAAATAGGGCTATTGACTGATTCACACTGGAATTCTCCTTTAATGGATCTTCAACAGCTTAGATGGACTGGATAGAGGCTCTCTAGCTGGTCTGATTCAGCAGAAATGGATCGAGTAAGAATGAAACTGATCTGACCTGAATCGAATCTGATGAACTGAAAACTTTGCAGCAGACTTCTCTACGAGTTCACAAGGGGTCCAAACAAGCTAGCTTGCTAGTCTGATTTCCTGACATATTAGCCACAATAATACACAAGAACATAATAACATAATTATAATAAAGTATAAAGCACAGAGCACTTTATAACCATCTTAAATGAAGTAAAACTGAAAGGATTTATTCCCCACTTTTAAATAATAAAACAAAAAGATTTGACACATATTTAGCCTACATTTGTACCTTAAGAACTCTCATTACGATCATTATTCTATACTCCTCAAATCTACCTTTTATCAAGAAAATCTCTCTTTCAGATGTAATTCTATTGCACCACATTTACACACGCTTTCCATGTGTTACGTGACCTCTCCCTGTCTCTTGAATTGACCCACTTTGACACTGCTCAGAACCCCAGACCCTTACAGTGTACAAATTAAGCCTGGTCTCGAGCACAGTTCTGTGTGCTTCATAAGAAGGAAGCCAGCGGGCATATCATGGTTAGACACAGCCTCTGGATAGGCTGGTCTCTGATATGTTCGTGATGCTGGATGCTGTGAAGTCTCTGTTGCAGAGGGCAACCCTCTTTCATGAAGTTGCATCAGGGTTTCATTATATAAAGCCCTCCGTTCGCCAAAGCAACACAATAGATTATCCCAGCCTTGTTCAATCCACATAAAAAGGGTTTCACAGTGAGACATCTTGTTGCAATGATGGCAAGGGAAATCAGTACAAAAATGATGGGGGCACGACTGATTTTTTATTTTATTATTCCTCTTCCTAATCATAACCAGTCACAAAACTTTAATTCACTCTTTGTACACTTTTTGTAGTTTCAGATTTCAAAACTTCCCCTTACTCCTCTCACACAAAGGTCATTCATTCACTAAATGCTCCATTCTTTGAGAGGAAAAATGACATGCAAATGAATTCAGTGCTTGTGTTTTCTTTTTTCTTTTTTTTCTTGCATGCCTGCATGTCCTTCAGTAGGTTGTGTTTGCAGCCCATATGAAGAGGCTCTGCGTTTTCAGGCAGGGGGGAAATGATGCCCTTTATTTTTGATGAAGACCCACTTACATAAAGAATGAGTATGCAAATCAGTGGATTGATTGAGTCGCATGTACAAGCGATTGTAAAGTGTGTAACACCCTGCTTCTCCAATGCACTGAGCCTCTAGTCTGGACTTTTGTGTTTAGCAAGTACAATAAGCTGTATAGTACGTTGACTACACATGTGGTGAATGTAAATACAAGTGCCTTTTCTTCACCATACAAAGAAAAAGCAAAGTGTGTTGGAGTCTTTAAAGTGTACTTTTAAAAACAAAAAAAGATTACAAAAAAAAGTTAATGTGTGTGTGTGTGTGTGTGTGTGTGTGTGTGTGTGTGTGTGTGTGTGTGTGTGTGTGTGTGATGTATAGGAATAAGCTAGTACAGTTACTATTCAGTTACTCTACAGTTCTCTGATTCTGATGCAAAATCCCAAATTCCACATTCATAGCTTAGTGAATATGATAAATGAACTGTATAGTTACTGTTAGCTCAGTTACTGAGGCCAAATACTATACACAGAGCAAAAAATAAATAAATAAATAATTTAGCAGTGTTTAATTAAAGAGATATGGCATTAAACGTAGATCAAATTAAGCTTAACAGGGTGTCTTCAGATGAATGATTCTACATATAAATTATTCACAGTATATTATTCATTATTCATTCCAATTAGTCCAAGACCACAGTCAATTCCATATTAAAAGAATTCCAATAAGAGTTTAAATGATGAAATCTTTGGGCCACAGTGACTAAAGTCTGAGTGTTTATAAAAATTCAAAGCAACAAGAGAAGCATTGGTTTTATAACTGCAGACATTACTTTAAAGGAAAATGTCATGCAGAAACCATGTGTAGATTTGTCGTGTATTGAAATGAATAACATTTTCTCTATATCAGAATAAACTTTATTCAGTGAAGGTGATTAGTATTCAGGATTTTGCACTGGTGACACCATGTCCCCCTTCACACATTTCCATATATGCAGCCCGGAACAGCTCGTGATGCTCTATGCATGAAACAACTCACGTCACAGGCCATGAGACAGACAAGCCTTTCCAAATTTTGTAGTGGGAGGCATCATGTGCCTCTGCTACTAGAGAGAAGTCTATGCAGACCTCCAGAAAGTCTTTAGTTGGAGTCGGTAGCTCTGACCTGCCTGAACTCTGAATATCGGCTCGTCCAACCAAACAAATAATGAACTCCAATTGCCCTTTAGCAGTGGACTGAAGTGCCAATATAGACTCCTACACCATTGTCTTGGCCCCGAGCTTTCAAACAGCAGCGCAACCCAAAGAGGCTCGCAGACTCCCACTGAATGGGCACATAAAAAAGACCCTGAAAATTGTTGCATGTGAATGGCAGCCACTGTCCCTGTTTGCTCGTCTGAGCCACAAAAGGCTGGCAAAAATGGTGGCGAGGCGTAGACTTTGTGATGGAAATCTCTAATCCGCACCATTCTATCTGGAAGTCAGAATGATTTTATGGTTCCTGTCGTGTGAGTGGGACTCCTGGGTGGTGAAAGTGGGCCGAGTTTTTTGTAAACTGTTCTGTCTGTTCTGAAGTCGTGTGTGTGTGTGTGTGTGTGTGTGTGTGTGTGTGTGTGTGTGTGTGTGTGTGTGTGTGTGTGTGTGTGTGCGTGTGTGTGTGTGTGTGATTGTGTGTGTAAAGGAGGTTGTGGGCTTCCAAGAAGTATGGATGCAATATAGCTGAATCTCACATTCTGTCAATTGTAGGGAGGAAAGAAGAAAGGCTTTTGTTCAAAATGCTTGAAGAACTGTGTGTGTTGTTGGTCAGTGTATGTGTGTGTGTGTGTGTGTGTGTGTGTGTGTGTGTGTGTGTGTGTGTGTGTGTGTGTGTGTGTGTGTGTGTGTGTGTGTGTGTGTGTGTGTGTGAGAGAGAGAGAGAGAGAGAGAGAGAGAGAGAGAGAGAGAGAGAGAGAGAGAGTATTTTTGAGGGCATTAAAGCAAAGTCGTATAAGACTAAATCACTGTTTAAATCACTGTCTGTCAGAGTTTGTGTGTCACATTAACAATCAGGGAGACATCAGGATTAGCACCAAAACTACAGTATACACCCACTGCCTCCTAATCCTATAGATCAATAAACATCTTTGCTCTGTTCTGGGAACAGAGGAACTTGAAATCATTAGAGGCCAAAGAAAAACTAATAAGGATCATAATGGCTTAGGAGAAGCAATCATTTCTAATCAGTGGAAATTCCCTATAGCACAAATATCATTATATGCACTTATATTTATTTTAGGCTATAATAACCTATGATACATTTCATTGAATTGTGATTCATATTATTACCATGGCAACACAGTTTGGGACTAAAACACACTGCACAGCATCTGACAGAATATATGTCTATGTCAAATATGTGGTATTAAAGCATGTCATTCTGAGATGTTTGGTGCAAAAAGCAGGTGAATTAGATGGTTTTAACAGTGTATTTGTCTGCTTTGAGAGTGTTAGGATGCTCACAGGGGTTATCAATGTTGTAAACACAATGCCACCACCCACAAATTAGACCACAGTGTGTCTATGTGAAAAACATTGATCAAAGACACGATCGCTCATTGCGTGGCTCCATGGCCACACAGCTCTGCTAGCCTTTGAAGTGTTTCTTTCAAAATTTAACCAAATAACTAATAGCCCTAGCCTGCTAGTCTTTGGTGTCCACGGCACACAGTATGATGCAAAGAGAGGATGAATAGTCTTTAATGAAATATAGATTTAAGCTAGCCACCAGTCATCCTGGGAGACAGCCACAAAGATGATGTTTTTTCTCTTTTAGCATTTGAAAGAGAGTGATGTTTATGCATTGGACACCTGCAGGAGGCGAGTAAATGTGATGTAGGCAGAGAGCTTGTTTGATCTCTTGAGTTCTCCAGGGTTGTGGGGTTGTTTGCTAAGCCCAGGGTTTGTCACAATGTATTTTTAAACATTATTCATGAACCACCAGCTTCCTAAGTCACACCGGCATTGCTGTGAGCTGAATTGAACCAAGCCCACACACACACACACACACACACACACACACACACACACACACACACACACACACACACACACACACACACACACACAGACACACACACAAAGGCACACATAGACACACACACACAAAGGCACACACACACACACACACACACACACACACACACACACACACACACACACACACACACACACACACACACACAGCTTCCTCTTTTACACTCAGACACATAAACATAACCATTCAGAGGAATATGTTAATAATGAAGATACCTGCACACATGTCACATACAGCACACTTGGTAAAAATGCATTAAAAACATAGTATTAAAAAATACACCAGAGATTTACAGAGTACTTCCTTGTTGGTATACGTAAGGGATAACGGCCGACGAGGTGTCCAGTTATTCATTTATAATTGTCGAGGCGGAATCTAGAACTCCGGCGACGCGCGCAGCGCGAAGACGGAGTTATTCCGCCAAGACAATTATAAAATGAATAACTGGACACCTCGGAGGTCGTTATCCCGCTTATCTCCCGTATCTATCTATCTCTCGTATATATGAAGAAGCGTATAAAACGTTAAAGAAATATGCAACTCAAATTTAAAAGAAGCTAACCTGTTCGGTTTGGGTACTACTTTCAGTTGAAAGTAGATCTACCAGGTTGCTTATTGTTGTTATAGTTACCATTCTGAAAGGCATTCATATGGAACGGTAATCAGTTATTAGATGAGTTATTTTTTGGAACTACTTCCAAAGTAGCCGGTTATCTGGAATTAATGGCCACCTAGCAGCCAATCAGAGAAGAGAATGGCGTTCTGAAGGGAGATAAAGTACTTTGCTGACCTGGTATAATAACAGTGATTAATAATTCAGTGCGCTTGTAAACTGCCATGGGCTTCTCACTGAAGACAACACCAAAACTCACACATGAGCCTTATGAACTCTTCAAAAACCATCATCGCAGGTTCCTATCTACAAAGTATGTATCAGTAAGACTTTTGAGTGATGTGGTAAATTGCAAAAAAGAAAAAAAAAATGTATTGAAAGTGTAAGAGAGTTCACTCTTCTTACTGTAAATCAGTGAGGTTTTTGAAAATGCTCTGCAGAGGCCAGTATATTGTTATGCTGTTTTGCATGTTCACTACCATATACCACAACCCCCAGTCCCAATGAACTTT
The DNA here is from genome assembly GCA_027497455.2 of Sardinella longiceps. NCBI lineage: Eukaryota > Metazoa > Chordata > Actinopteri > Clupeiformes > Clupeidae > Sardinella > Sardinella longiceps. Next base: position 3,707,396 of record JAODXP020000004.1, on the reverse strand, counting down.
ATACAGAACACACCAAAATACATTCACGTCGCTAATGATAACAGCAGATGAACAGCGACCAATCAGACTACTCATTCTGATGACGCTTTGAGGTCGCTTGACTAGTTTGTCATTGCATCAAACGTACTAAGAGCTTGTTTTTCATTGTGCCCTGATATCTCGGGCAACGGGAAATGCAGGAAATAGGCAAAAACTGTCCATGTTAACTTTGTTATTGTATTGGATTAATGCTTGGGTGACATATCATATAAATGTTAATAGCATGGGCTAGGACAGAAATTGATCTGTTGGCAGTGCTCTACAAATCCTGAACAAAGTAACAGCATATTTGAATCCAAAGTAAAGTGGTACAGCATCAACATGTTATATGATCAGTGTGTTGATACCTATGTACAGCCCCAGACTTCAACCAGCACCCTCACAGTAACATTGAGTTGCTAGCCAGTTGACTGAAAAGCCCAGGTTGCCAATTAGTTGGCTTAAAGGGCACTTCACATCATGATCAATAAGAAAGAACAATGGTAATTTCAGATGAAGTTCAAGCATTGTTATTGTGCCTACATTCTTATGTAGAAGATGGATAAATTATACCGGTATTACAACATATATCCTGGAATAACACAAACGAGAAAAAAGTATTGAGGGATAAACTATAGAGTATTTACTATGTAAGTATAGTGGAATAACACAAACAACACAAAACTCGTCTGAGTTCTGTCTGTACTGTTGATGAGATTGGGTACATCAGAAATCATGGAAATGGTTGCCTGTCTAATGGTATGGGCTGTCCATTACAACTAGAAAATCACTTGGGGAGTGTAGCTCTGCTAGCAATTGGTGAAGGGACCCAATACAAATTTCAGATGGTGTTCGGATCACCAACAATATTTAATTATGTTAGTATGTTAGTTGTCTGGAAAATACCCATGTTGTTCAAAACTTTCATCCAAATACTTGTAGTAGGCCTACTTTTTGAGGTATTTTGCAGACAGACAAACAGGCCCTGTGGTAAAAAATCATGACATAGGTGGGGTGTAAGGAGCACAATGCACTATTTTAATGAGTTCAGGGGTCAAATTAATGACTGCATTGTAGCAAGGCAAGGCGTTTGTGTTATTCCAGCATACTTATGCAGTGAGTTCTTCATAATTTATCCCTTTAGAGTTTCTGTTCTGACCTGCTCCTTACCCAGTTCTTCACGGGTTGTAAAACAAAGCGTTACCCCCTTTTGTACAGAATGTTTTATTGCTGTCGGTGGTGAGGCCACTGCATCATTGAAGTCGTTGTTTGGCGTGAAGCAGCTGGAGGTTGGTTGATTTTATAGACATACTTTCATGCTCTATTGTTGTTTCTTCTGTGCAAAAGTAACAGGGAATCAAACAATGCCTTTTAGCTGCTTTTTCAGAATGAAAGTCATCATGCTTACATCACGCTGACAATGTCCTCAGGGTTTGCATTGAGCAGTCATCATTTCAGTAGCTCATAACTTTATTGCATGTAGCTTATCACGCACAGGTATCCAAATATGTAAATTGAGGATGTTCACTTATACTTCAGTGTATGGTATCAGAGAGAGGGGGTCAAAAGTGCAGTATAAGTTTTAGTAGAGATTTTTTTATTTCCACTTTTCACATCACGGTCTTTGTCTCTCTCCTAATGTCTTCATTCCTTTCTGATGCTGTGTTTTCCATTTTGCCACACCGTATTTGAGTGGTTGACAGTAAGATATGAAATAAGTGTTTGGTTTGGAACACAATTAAAATATTTTAAGGTGATTATTCAGTTTTACAAGAATATTCAAGGGTTTTGTGAGTGCAGTTGAAAAATTGTTGTTAGTGTTGACATTTTTTTGAGAAAAAGATGAAAGGTTTCAAGAAATATGTTTTAGCAGTTGTGGAAAAAACTGTATATACCCAGGTGCTGGGGTTTTTGGTGAAGGCAAGGTCTAAATTTGGCTTCTGTAGTGAAGATGGCACGGAAAATAATGTGCATTGCATTTCAGCAAGTCATCTCAACCTTGTCTCTTTGGCACCCGCATTCCCTCACAATCAAAAGCGACAGTTAATATATTTTCAAAGCCGAATCACAGACTCAATCAAGCACAGTGTGGGGATGCAGTCAGAATCATGTAAATTGCCTCAAATTGCCCAGTGTGATGGATGCTCTGCTTCAGAAGATGAATAAAAATCATTGAAGACCCCGGTCACATTTAATGCCTTTTTGGTGTGAAGGAAATAAACAGTTTGACTTTAACTACCATGAATTGGGATTTGCAAATGAGTTTGTGTGTGTGTGTGTGTGTGTGTGTGTGTGTGTGTGTGTGTGTGTGTGTGTCTGTGTGTGCTCATTTATATGATAGGATTTGACAAAGCTACAGTGAGACTGCTGGCTTTTTTGTGTGTTGTAAGTGCAATCACATTGCAATGACCTTATTACAGCTTTAAAAGTCTAGTGCTCTGCATACAAGAAAAAAAAAAATGTCCAAGATAAATGTAGGCATCCAAACTTGGTAATTTAGTTAACTAACAGTATCCTCACATTTTACTTTTAATAAGGTAAGACATATATCTTTGCTAGGTTGGCTTAGGACAGGGTGAAAGTGAGGTAAAGCCCACACAATGGGTTTTTTCTGTGACAAATGGACCATTGGAGAACCTTTTTTACTCGACCATCTCAAAATGTCTTTACTCATGTCTCATGAGTTACTCATGACTTATGCTTACTCATTTGCTATGCTACCACTGCCCCAACAAACTGCCCCATCAATGTTGATTGATATAGTGTCAATATTACAGAATTAACACTTCAATTTTGTAAAATACTAGATTATATCTCATGCATTGATGCTACAAATAGCATTCCCAGCAGAACAGAGCATAGAGAGATATATAGAGATAAAGCATAATCCAACATGTCAACACAGTGAAGGGCAAGCCATGGGAACTAGTACTTATGGGCTCTGGGCCTTTACTGAAAATCACTCTCTGTGGTCACTAAGACCTGTTGTGGCTCAGAACCACCATCAAAATAAAAGCAGTCTGGTCTCTCAGTGGTCTGTTGTTGTAAACCCCTAAACCACCTTCACCAAGACCCCCCCCCCCCCTTCCAGCTGCTGGTTTGCTGTGACTGGATGGTGGAGGTAAGCAGAGTCTGAGTAATTTTTCACCATGAATAATACATGGGCTGCCGTCTGACACAAATTGAACCGCGGCAAACTCTCTCAGCTTGTCAGAGGCCAGTGTTCCAGCCTGAAACCACAACAAAAGCTTGCTGACAAACTGCACTCAGGACTTCTCCCCTTCCCTACTGCTGATGCATTGCCCCCAAAAAACACAATCTTCTGTCGTCTGTCCCCAAACACCAACTCTAAAAGTCACATAAAATGACAAATGTCTATATCACAGTAACATGTTTTTGATCACTATAATATAGTATAATATAGCATAATACTATTCTCTCTCTCTCTCTCTCTCTCTCTCTCTCTCTCTCTCTCTCTCTCTCTCTCTCTCTCTCTCTCTCTCTCTCTCTCTGTTGTCTCTGCTGTATTGATTGCATTTATTGATTAGCCAATCAAAGCAGGAGACGGTAGATTGGTTGTGGCGTTGTGCTATGCAAGTGCCCTCATGACTGGAGTACCAGCCACCTATTTGCACTTCAGATCACAGACACACCCCAACCAACCCCATAGACAGCCTGTAGATGGGTGAGGCAAACAGGAGAACACAATGCAAGAGCACACAAGAGGAGCCTACTTAAGGCAATCTCTCTCTCTCTCTCTCTCTCTCTCTCTCTCTCTCTCTCTCTCTCTCTCTCTCTCTCTCTCTCCACACACACACACACACACACACACACACACACACACACACACACACACACACACACACACACACACAGATGCATTTAAGAATAATTTGCATGGGGAAGAGGGGGGTCAACAGAAAGTAGAACTTAATCAGGAAGGATTGAATCGATTGTCTTACTTCAGCTGGTTTCTCCTCTTTAAAATTCCCACTCCAGGAACAAATTGATTGTAGGATAATGGCAGGCAGTCCACACTCCTCAAGTGTGTCTGGCTAGTCAGTAATAATTGCCTCTAAGCTCCTAGTTAAGCTACTGTGTTGTGATGCCACTAAAAAGGGTACTGAGGCCCTTTCACATTTCTCCCGAAGATTGATATCATAATTACAGACATGAAGGAAGGATTCTAAACACAATGGAATTGGCTACAACTTGTGCTTGGGGGACTATCTATTGTTTTCCCAGCCAGAGTAAGTTGAATAGTGATGTTAGTATGTGTGCATACATTCATCGTGCACTTTGAGTTCCTTTTTTCCATTTCAGACTGTCTGTGCAGCCATGCAAGCCTTGTGTTTTCTAGCAAGATGTCATTGCTGGAGAGAGTGCAAAACGCTTTGTTGCTCATCGAGAATCTCGTCATAGCAATACATAGCAAAATAGCAGACGCGCACTCTCTCTCTCTCTCTCTCTCACACACACACACACACACACACACACACACACACACACACACACACACACACACACACACACACACACACACACACACACACACACACAACAATGAATTCTGACTGCATTTGTTTATTCAGTATCAGGATTTCAAATTTGCATACACTTGTTTCCATTCATTGTATGCTCCTGAGCCCTGCGGGCTGAATGCGGATTGTGTTCACGCAGTTCACAGCATTGCTTTGTTTTTCCAAGACCCCATTCCGCTCTCCTCTGCCTCGGAATCAGAAAACAAAACACAACTTTGAATCCGGGCAATTAAAAATAAGGGAGCCGCCGAATGAGCAAACCTTGTCAAAGCCACTCATGTAGTAGGCGCAGTGCTTGAAGATCTGATTTGCATAGCCGTCTGTAATTTTGGCTTTCGACAGAGACAAAGACGGTGTAATTGGCAGTCTATCCGCATGCTAATGAGACTGAGAGAGAGAGAGAGGCACCCGCGCCTTCATGACACTGGTCCATACTTGACAGGAGGATACAGATGTACATGTACACACACACATAGGCTAAACACACACACACACACACACACACACACACACACACACACACACACAACAACACATGAGGAAGAGTATTGCGGCGTAGACATGCACACTCACACACAGACGCACACAAATACTCTTTCACACACACACAAACCTTGCCAGTCCTGCCAGTGACAATGTTGCCTCATGAATAATGCAATGATCAATTATGCCATATTAGATGGAAACAAAACATTGCGTTTTTGCAGACATGAGTTGAGCGTTAGAGCTGAAGACTTGGGCCAGAGCTGGGTTTTTATGAGCATGTTTGGTTAAAATTTAATCGTGCTGGTGCTTCAGCTTTTGTGTAGTATCATCCTGTCCTATTTCTCTTCTCAAACATGCCTGACACTTAGGGCACAGCCTGGTCCTTTTTTTTAAGCCGTGGAAAACATCATCAAAGTACTTAGTGGCAGTGTTCTTACAGTATTTTATTAGCAGAATGCAGCTCTATGTATTTGAAGCTAGTTGTATTTGTGTCAGTTGAGCACAGAGGGTTGTGGGACAGAGGGCTTCAGAGAGAATGCCTTAATCCCAGTCCTTTGCACAGATTTTTCCCGGAGCTTAGGATGTGGTGACTGTCTACCAAGCATGCAAAATGGCTCCCGGTCAGGCTTTAGTGCCACTGCTGTTGCCGGTCCGGCTGATGAAAGCCCTCCAGATAAACAGGCACACACACTCACATGTGCACTCTCTCTCTCACAGAAACAGACACACACACACACACACACACACACACACACACACACACACACACACACACACACACACACACTTTCCTTTCATAAAGTCTGCTGAAATGTTTCCTGGGTTAGCTATATGCTGCAGGTGGAGAGCTATAGCTGAGAGAGAGAGCGAGCGAGAGAGAGAGAGAGAGAGAGAGAGAGAGAGAGAGCGAGAGAGAGAGAGAGAGAGAGAGAGAGAGAGAGAGAGAGACATGGAGACATCCCTGGGCACTACCAGGCTGTCCCTGCCATCTGTGCCATGGGTAGACACTGTACCAGGGCTAAAATAAGCAATCATGCCCATGTCTGTCTTCATGGTCACTGATCTCTCTTTCTGCCGAGTGTGCACGCACACACACACACACACACACACACACACACACACACACACACGCACACACACACAACCCCAGAGGCAAGTTCAGCTCAGTGACTCAAATCAGAGTGGTGCCAAATGCCCTAAAGTCATATTCAAAGAAGTGGCCGTGTAATGTGAGCTGCAGCGTGCCTTCTCTCTCAGTGCAAGAGCATTCACATCAGGTTGTAGATAATCTTCACCAGTCACACACAATACAGCACACAATCTAAAAGGTTCAATTTCAGTTTTGTCATCTTTATCTCAAGGTGGTATCTCCATTATTTTACAGTTCAGAGAGTGATCAAGCAAATATTTACTGTGAAACAGCACTGCCGCATCAGATGCAAGGTCCATTCTAAGCGATTATAAGCCATCATGTTTATCTCATTTCAGTCTTATCACAGTGAGAACTGAGATATTCCTGAAGCAATAACTAAAGGAGAGGTCTGTGTTTTAAATTAAGCAGCCAATAATCTTATTCCATACAAAAGATAAACTACTGCGAAGGAAGTTATGTTTTAGCTTACACCAAGGACAGAGTTCTGTTACTTGCTTTCGATATTATCAAACAGTGATATTCATTACTCAATAGTGACAACGTTATTAAGTGCAACAATAATTAGATCTCTAAACTACTAACCATGGTGCAACTTAATTAGCGATGGTGCAACTAGAAAAGAAAAAAACAGCACTAGTTTGAAACTAGTTAGCTTCATTGTAAGGTTTAAGACATGACTCACACCAAAGCCTACGATCAAACTTACACTCAACTAGTGCAACTGTCTGCAGCTGCATTTCTATTTTCTTCTACTCTTCTGAAGACTCCAACACCAAACTGAAAAGATGAAATGTTGTGACTCTCATAATTTCCTAGGACTAGTCACTGCACAGTAGAGAGAGAGAGAGAGAGAGAGAGAGAGAGAGAGAGAGAGAGAGAGAGAGAGAGGGGAGGACTTTTCCTTTTTGAAGTCTTACTCACACTAGCTGCAATCAAAGGGTTTGCATGGAAGGTAAGGCTGAATAGAATTGATGCTAATTTGTATACAGCAGGTGACTTCATGACAAGCACCCTACTGTGATCAGTCATTGTTCTAGGTAGAGCAGTGCAGCGCAGACAGAGTGAACCTTCCTAAAAGGGGTTTATCTGTGAATGTGTGTGTGTGTGTGTGTGTGTGTGTGTGTGTGTGTGTGTGTGTGTGTGTGTGTGTGTGTGTGCATGCACGTGTGTGTGTGTGTGTGTGTGTGTGTGTGTGTGTGTGTGTGTGTGTTTGCATGCACGTGTGTGTGTGTGTGTGTGTGTGTGTGTGTGTGTGTGTGTGTGTGTGTGCGCGTGCGCTAGTGTGTGCGAGAGAGACATACAGAGAGGCAATCAGAGCGTAATTGAGGAAATAATTATTCAGCCGAAGCACAGCATTGGAATATATTTGACTCTGTGAGAATTTTCAGTGAGCTCTTTACATTCAATATACCAACCTGTCTATTTCTACATGAAGAATAAAAATAGATTGTTTTAAGAGCACTTTCAGAGTACAAGCTCTAGCAGTCCTTATACATACTGTAGCAGCACAGTTTAAACTCAATATAGTCATCTATCAAGACCTTCCAGGCTCCTGGAGGAGAAACATAACGCAGACTCTTGTTGTTGCTTCTCCCAACTTGAGTGATCGGCACCAGAACGAGACACAGTGAGAGTGGTCTGACCTTCCCTAGGTAGCTATACTTCCAATACATCAGTGTACGTCTGAGGGCATCCCCCGGGATAGAAGACTGTGTGCTACCACATTTCATGGGAACACATCTGTGTGAGAGGGAGCAGGTGCCTTGGCCTGGATTGCTGCTTATTTTCATTCACAGACACACACACACGCACACTGCACACAGACACAGACACACACAGACACAGACAGACACACACACACACACACACACACACACACACACACACACACACACACACACACACACACACACACACACACACACACACACACAGGCACACACACACACACACACACACACACACACACACACACACACACACACACACACACACACACACACACACAGCATCAGTGGGTATGAGCAGTAAATAGGTCTGACAGCACTTATCCCGGCAGGCGCAACGGTCAGAATAGAACTGTCTCCTCGCATTCTCAAATATACCTTTCTCTGCCTCACTGCCAGAACAAGCTTCTGGGAGACCCATCTCCCTCTCCTCCTCCCCCTGTCCTTTTACACCCCCACCCCATACCCACCCCATTTCTATCGCTCTCTTGCACACACACTCACTCACTCACACACTCACACACACACACACACACGTAGACACACAGACACACACAGTATATACAAATTATGTTTGCTTTCTTTTTTTGTTTGACTATTTTTCATGCCTCTTTTTTACACTCATTTTTTTGTTCAGCAGACATTTTTTAAACTGTGTGTGTGTGTGTGTGTGTGTGTGTGTGTGTGTGTGTGTGTGTGTTGTGTGTATGTATAAAAAAACGTCATCCAAGACTGTCAGTGTCCCTCTCCTCTCCTATCCAGCGCTGTGCCTGGCGCTAAGCCAATGGACCATCATGGTAATTGTGATGCATAAGGTATTCCAGCAGAAGAGAGCTGATGATGTCACAGCCAACAGTCTCAAGCACTCAAGCCTCACAGTCATCATTCCAAATCTCATTCACAGCACAGCAACCTAAAAAAAAGCAGAGATTCAGAAAACACATAACAGGCTCAACAAATGCCTCCTCCTTTTCTCTCTCTCTCTTTCTCTATAGCTCTCCCCCTCTCTCTCTCTCTGTTTCCCATTGTCCTGGCTTGTAAGAGTTTATTTCACCAATCTTCACCCCTGTCACACATCCAACATTTTATAGGTACCCCGACCCTCTCCCTCCCTTCCCCACTCCCCTCTCTGTCTCTCTAATCGATATGCCAGGGAGCCTTTCTCCTGTGATGAATAGGCTGATGGCAAGAGGGGCGGGTGGAATATTAAAAGAACCATCCCTGGGCTCACGAGATTGGACACAGAGATTTGGAGGCCCTGTTCGCCATTCCATTTGATCCGTCAACAATTCAATTTTTACTCCAACATCCCACCACACACACACAGGCACAAGCACACACACACACACACACACACACACACACACACACACACACACACACACACACACACACACAGGCAGAGATAGTGAGACTCACTTTCTTTAGAGAGGGAGAAAGTGTGTGAGTGTGTGTGCATGCGCGTGTGTCTCTGTGTGTGTGTGTGTGTGTGTGTGTGTGTGTGTGTGTGTGTGTGTGTGTGTGGGTGGGTGGGAGAGGGGGGGGCAGAGCTATTTTCATGCTGAAAACTGAAAGAAAAGAAAGAAAAAAAGAAAGAAAAAAACAATTTTATGCAAATGAGACAAAAGAAGGCTTCCATTTTCCAGAAGGAGACAAACAAACAAATAAAACAAGGCTCTTTGGGTCATCTTCTGATATTATGCCATTTTAGGAAGGCCTATGTCACAATTAACTTCCCAAAATTCACAGACCAGACCCTGTTCAGTGCAACCATTTTGCAAAGCAACTCAATAATTCATTATGCTGCCATCCTGTCGTGTATGGTTTGTCACCCTAGCAACAGGCTCAGCGATCTGAAACTGCCGCAGCTCCATACCACAATGAAGGTGATTGAAGAGAATACAGGAAATAAGCTGTGTGTGGCAAGTGCAACCCATATGACATAGAACTATACTCTGTTCCAGCAGGAATATCAAGTAACAGTGGTATGGAATACTTGATCTATGGCTTGAACTACTTGCAGAAATTGATTATTACGCTGGAATGAGTATGGTTCTGTGTCATATCGGTTTAAGAAATCGCTACATTTCATTTTGAGTTAGTCTTAGTACTGTACACCTCGTAACTAGAGAAGGGTCAAGTTTTAAATTGGAAAATAGAATTCTATATGGACAGTTTTAATTAAGATACTACTGTAATGAGGAGATGCTACAGTACGTATCCATTTGGTTCAATGATATGGCAGTTAAGTTAAATCCTTCCTGCTGCATGTGGAGCATCCGGCAATACCCATCTCCGTTTCACTAACCCAAGGCCACATGCCTGCACAGGGCAGTATGACTATAGTGGGGGGTTGGTCCTCCGGTCCATGTGTTAACTTTACCCACTCCATCTAGATATCCCAGCACCATTATGTATCGGTCTTTGGTATGACCCAACCGTTAGTCTCCTGATCGAGAGGTGGATGTTCTACTACTAGAGCAACTCATAGGTAATGTTGTGAGCAGTTTGGGGTTCATTTTCTTGCGCAAGGACACTTTGATGGGGTCAGGCAGAGCAGGGCTCGAAGCTGCAACCTTCTGGTTGCTGAACAGCACTCTACCACCTGTGCCACCTATCACGAGGGGACCGACGCAGGGGTACAAATAAACAGCTTCATTGTCTAGGGAAATATACTAATAACCCTGCAGATTAGAACACCCTGTAACCTAAATGTTTTCGGTAAAACGTGTACGTAAGCATAAGTGAATCTAAACGTGTGTGTGTGTGTCCAGAGGGAGACTGGCTTACCTGTGCTGTGGACCAGCCCTGTCACTGCCTTCTTGCCGACAAACTCACTTGTTTGTGTTCTTCGTTCAGAGTTGAAGGCAATGCTGTTCTTAGCCTTCGATGTCCTCCTACGCTATTTGAGGTCTGGCCACCAGCAGAGGCAGCCTGCTCCCCCTGGGGTATGGGATGGGAATAGGTTCGTGTAGTGTCTAAGTGTGACTACTATCGCTGATCCTAACCTGTTTCGTTACACACCATATATGCTAGCCTGAAGCTAAAAACACAAGCATCAGACTGAGACAACGGCGGGAACTGTAAAACTCAATGTTTAGGGTAACTTGTGAATATAATGTTACAAATTATATAATATTAAGTGAAAAAATACACACAGTAAGCAATCTTTTTCAAGAAGTGAGTCCGTACCCCCACCTCCAACACTTGCTACTGTACTTCCCTGGACTGGAAAACTATAAGCCAAATGGAAAGCTCATTGCCTGCTCAAAGCTGGCATCTAAAGAAGTCGGATTCATGTGTGTATTTTCAGCATTAGTGTACAAAAAAATCATAGAATTTGTTTTCATGTGTTTTTCAGTGTTTTTCTTCTGTTGTGAGATTAAGCTTTGCAGAACTCCATAAATATGTATGATCTTAAAGCATTTTTCCCTCAATATAATCATAAGTCAATTAAAATGTTGTGACAATAATGCATATAATGAAAAATGTTTGTTAAGGCTAAGATATTACAATGTGTTTTGAATGTGAACACCTTAAAACTTGAAAGAAAGTGAAAGAGACTGGCAAAGATTATGTTCATTAATTTAGACTAATAGCACAACAGGCATCTCCAATATAAAGTAAATCTAGAGGTATTACACTGTGACTGTGTTACCTGCAATTTTTCAAGCACATATGGGTAGATGACCAATGGCAGTATTCCTAAATGAGTTCATGTAATGTAATGTTAGTTAATTGAGATAAATGTACAGATCACTGGTTTATTAACCCCTGAATCACAACATACATCAAATCTGTATATTTAATGGTACTGGGAGAATCAGTGGAGTGGAAAAATTATTTCACCTCATATTAATCATGAATTATTAAACCAGCACACACACACACACACACACACACACACACACACACACACACACACACACACACACACACACTTAACTTTACATGCACACTGTGTACACACAGGAAACACAGGGGAATCACTGTCCCTATAACTTTGGGCAATAGTGGTGCAGCTCACATTCCACCTGAACAGAGAGTAGCACTACATATCCATTTCCTGGTTGCTCTCTCAACAGAGGAAGGTATTGCCTTTCCGATACTCCAAAGGCCGTAATTACAGAGCTTCATCCCTTTGTCTTTGGATATCATCAAATTAAGCAATTATGTATGACTGAGTCCCAGGAGCAGTGGAAAATTCAAATATTTAATCAAAACAGAAAACGGCAGACAGCACTGTTAGCGCGGCACGTGCTCTCCAGGAAAGACCCAAATATCCTATCAGTGGCTGGCAGCCGCACAGTTCCGGCTATACCCCGGCAGGGAGAGGAAGCAGACATCGCCTGAAAGCCTGGCTTCTGGTGCCGCACCTGGCAAATCACACAAGCAATTAGGCAACGGCCTTGTTTGAAATTGCAGTTTCAAATCAGAGAACGGCCTCAGGTTTGAAAAAGAGGGATCAGATCCCAAAAGGTTAGGTCCATTTCTCAGATGCTTTCCCCGTCTTTGGAATAATCAAGTAACAGGTGTGATGCGTCTAAACCTTAATTAAACCGGCATACACTTGAAAGGCTGCAGTGGGTGGGGGCTTGGCAGGGTGTGTGTGTGTGTGTGTGTGTGTGTGTGTGTGTGCGTGTCTGTGTGTGCTTGCATGTGTGCATACACTTGTGTGCATGTGTGTGTTGGAATGCAAGTTTAACCTATGCGAGGTAATGCAAGATAAATGCAACATCTGGTTTGCAAGCAAGAAAGAATGTATCCTCTCCCTCAAACTGTTTTAATTCAAGGCTACATTGGTATTAAAGACCCCCATTTATCATGGAGTTTATTGCAGTACATGAATCAGACCTCATCATCTCCCATGATCCTCTTTGTTCTCAGAGGAGCTTTATGTATGACCTCCACCCTTCAGTATGTGTCATAATTTACCATTGATTATTTCTGAAGCGCACAAATCTATAGGGCAGGGAATAGAGGAGACAGACACTAGAAGAAATGTATTGATTACAAATGTGTAACACACACAGAGCTCGACTATTTTCTTATGTATGGAATGCGCTATGTGACCCTGTGTCAATTTCCAGCACTGTGTTTTGCCTTGTGTCTGGATATTTATGTGGATTCTTGACTTCTGGGCCAAGAGGACGACAGGAGATCAAGAGCTGACCTCTGATTCAGGGAAAAAAGCCAAGGGAGGAATCAGATACTAACCAAGTTCAAGGAAGTCCCAAACTCCCTCACAGTTTGTGTGAAGGGCAGTGAGATATGCCAAAGCCTGGCCTGGTGAGACCTCTGACATTAAATGTGAAAAAGAATGTCTAGAAAAAAGATGGATAAAGTCTTATGGAAAATAGAGGGGCATGTTTCTTCAAGAATGTGTGTCATAAAAGTAAGTTGTTTTCAAACATCTCATGCGCAAGTACCATTTCACTAATGGACAGTAATAAAAGCGCCATGCACACAAAACCTGCAAATGCATACATAAACTTAACGGGAAAACTGTCAACTTCAGATTGCCAGAGATGTTAAATGCAGTGCATGCAGAGTGCAGAAAAATGGTAGAAGAATATTTAGAGAGCCATAGTACTAGTAACATTATGCATTAATGAGCTGACATTGAAGGCTTTGCCTCTTGTAACACTTTCTATGAATTTATTTTTTTAAATGCATTATAAATGCATTGCAATGAAGGGTTATAACACATTCATAAAATCCTACACTTAATGATATTAGTTTTTGTGACATTTTCTACATGCTCATATCTGTACAAATTAAAGTCAGATCATTATCACATCTGTATAATCTCTCAAATCAAAATGCCAAACAACAAAAAACAAAAAACAAAAGACAAACAACAGCTGAAAGCTGTGGCTGTGTTGTTGTTCTAAAATAACATCATCAACTAAATGATAAGTTTATTGTGGAATTGTGGAGGAGTTTTTGATATAATGAGTGGTGATGGTAAAATGGATGAGATATTGATTAACCAAATCAAATAGAAAATAGAGCTGCTAACACTGAGGTACAGGGCTTATTTGGTTCTCCAGTGAATACCATCTGCCGCGGTAAGGTTTAAGGTCTTGATATGGCTTATTATCAATTATACATTGGTTAATGATTGTGCTCCAAAGCCAACCTACACTGTCTGAATTCAGCTGGGTAAGAAAACATAATTTCGCTTAGATATCAGCTGATGGTGAACTTAGATCTACTCCTTATTAAGTCAGTGTGTGCTACTTGAGTGTAGTTTTCTTCAGGGCTTCACTTTTGTTTACTACATCGTTCAGGGTCAAACTACAGTCATTGCACTTTGTTGTCCATGGCTGTGGTATTCCACAGGAGAACATTAGCTGCCCACACAAAGACCTCTCTGGTCATGAGGTAGGCTACAGTACACCCACCTCTCTCATCATTTCTCCAATCCCACCAAAAAAAAAAAAAAAAAAAAGATGAAGTGGAAAAAAATTAGCTGTCCATTCGCTGACCTAGAGGAGCACATGAAAGGGCTCCAAGCCTTCTAAGGCCACAGGTTCATAGTATAATATTTCAATGTTGTATCCACACTACAGGGATTCTTCTAATGCAAATATTGCAAGCTTCCCTTATAGTCAATCTCATAATCAACTTATTCAATTAGAAACTTCAGCAATCAGTTCAATAACTTTTAAATTAAGAAATAGTCACTGTCTCCCCTTTGTGCACCGACACGACAATGGAAGATACCAAAAAAGACAATACAGGAACATATAGGCAAGGGTGAGTAAAGGCTATCAGAACATCTCCAAGGAGCTTAATATTCTATAGCTGAATGAACAATGTGTAGGTTAGAATCACACCGAGAATCACATGCACACAAACATCCAATGGTCATAAATGCATTGACTAGTCTGCAGGCAGAGTGCATTGTGTGCAGGAAGGTTATGCATGTGTGTTGGTTAGTTTTTAAGAACACTCAACTATTCTAAAGGGGTGGTGTATACGCAATGACCTATGAGCTATGACTCCAATCGAATATTTATGGGAAGAGGTAAAGTATAAAGCCTGCAGAGGACATCAAACTGTAGTGTTTGGTTAGAAAGAGGAAAACAGAATAGTGAACCCTAATGCTGAACAGACCTACCGACTTTCTCAGTCTTTTACGATTAGAACGCCAGTCTTTTACGATTAGTGAGCCAAACCTACAGACTCAATCTGGGACGATTGACAGTCGTTCATGAGCACAAACCTAACGATCGAGTTGTCGGCATTTTAATGTCATAATTGGTATCATAGCGACCTCAGAACGGACCGGTTAAGATCATATCAAACATGTTTGATTCAGTCGGACCCAGTCGTAATTGCGTCAACAATGGGAAGAATCGCATCGTTACAAATCTGTCACCCAAACACACATAACGATTCTAGCCACGACTGAAACTTGCGACTACTCATGATTACCCGTGACTACCCATGACTGGCCCAGACGTTCCATCGTATCAAAATCGGGGTTAATAATCGGTAGGTCTGTTGCCAGCTTAACAGAACGCAATGGTTACTGACAGTGATTGCCTCGTGTGTGTGAAGGTTACCATCAATTTAATCTATGTCATCTTAATGTGTTTCCTTGTCCACAATATATACAGTAGATGTGTGTGTGTGTGTGTGTGTGTGTGTGTGTGTGTGTGTGTGTGTGTGTGTGTGTGTGTGTGTGTGTGTAAGAGATTCTAAACAAATCAATTTGCATTAAACTAGAAAAAAACAATGAGGGGGGCAATCACTTTTGGCTTTTTCCAATCTTCATAGAAAAATTGAGGATTCTTTTTTGACAACTTTGAAATTTTGAATATCTAAGTAAGTAAAGCTGACATTCATCATGATTAATTGATGTTGTAAAGGCTTATATGATAATATAATGCTTTAAGATATGCTTATATGATATTGTAATGCTTTAGAGTCTTGGGAATGTAACAGTTATAAGTATTGCTGTTATTAATTAGGCCTATAAAGCAATATGAAAGCATTGTAAAACATTGGTGAATATATTTATCATGCTTTGTGAATACTGGGTGCATAGAAAGTGTTTCCTCCCTCCCTCTTTTCTTCAGTACTGCAGTTCTTTTTGGCATCACATATGTGGTGTGTATGTGTTGTGCATTTGTGTGAAACCATAAGATTTTTTTCTGCCAGCTCTCTCTCTCTCTCTCTCTCTCTCTCCTACACACACACACACACACACACACACACACACACACACACACACACACACACACACACACACACACACACACACACACACACACACCCCTAGGCAGCAGCCATATGCACAACACTGAGGCCAGCTGATCATCAAACAGTGTGCGGGCAGGGGCAGTGACACAGTGTTGACAGGGTATCACATAGAACCCCCACAAACGCCCACGAGCTGCTGATATTAGCAGGGACAAGGCCATGATCCATCTGAGACCCGCTTACCAATGGGGCCTTGTGCACATAAACCTTGCCTAGTCACAGACACACAGACATTCTCTGAGTCACAGACACTCACACACCCACCCAGTCCCAGAGAAAATTATATCCTCTCAGTTGTAGACGAACAGCTACTTGCACTAACACTTTTTATAGCCTGTGAAGTGCAGGTAAGAATGGTGTAAAAAGTATCAGGGGAAAGGATAAATAATTGAGCTCTTACTGCATAAGTATGCTGGAATTACACATATTACATGAAAGTTGTCTGCTTAATTTGTCCAACATCGTCTTCCTACAATGCAGGCATTAATTTGACCCCTGGACTAATTAAAATAGCCCATTGTGCTTCTTACACCCCACCTATAGGTTAAGTGTATGGCTTGTATTTTTAATGAATCAATTAACAGCCCTAATTAGATAGGCAACACTTTTAATTAAACTTCAGGTGTGATATTTCCATGATTTCTGATGCACGTAGTCTCATCAGCAGTAGTCTAGACAGAACACAAACTGCTTCCATGTTGTTTGTGTTATTCCAGCATACTAATGCAGTAAGTACTTCATAATTTATCGACATGTTTTTTGTTATGACTTACCTACTCCTTACAAAGTACTTCACAGGCTGTAAAATAAAGCATAGTATCCTAGCCTGTCATTTACAGAGATATGGGCTTGCCTTAGTCACAGACAAACATCTAGTCAATCACATATACAGACATGTACCCAACCACAGACGTCAGTCCAGTCACTAATGCACTGACACTGATGCACTAAAACACTTGCCTAATGGTAAACACAGCCGGTTAAACATAATTACAACACACTTATCATGGCTTGCACACTACAATTCAGAATCCTGTTCTGAATACTGTTCTGAAAAGTACAGTACTGTAATATTGAGTATTTCATTTCCTTCTTTCTTTCTTTCTTTCGTTCCTGTGAAAACATGCCTTCGGTGGAACTGAATAAAAGCAGTGAAAATGAAACACTGCTGTATAAAGTAGACTAGTGTGTTGCATTCTGAACTGAAATGTGATGCAAGTGGATATCATTTTGCCATCAGTGGCATTTTCAGAAAGGATTGCAAGGTTTTGATAACAGAGTTTCAGTTTTATCCTTCAATAACATGTGAAGAGTTTATCCCAAGTGTTGTGTTTTATTTGCTGTGTGATGAGTTGCAAAATGTGTTCAACAAGAACAACTAAAATTTTATCACAAAAATCTGAATTCAATCAAGATAATAGACAAAGACAATATATTCAGCCAGTCTACTATCCTATTGTCCTATATACAGTAACATTGTTCTCCATACGGATGTACAGGGCCCTGCATAATTATTACCTCCGCCAAGGAGGTTATGTTTTCGCCGGCGTGTGTCTATCTGTGTGTGTGGTTGTTTGTGTGTGTCTGTCAGTGTACAACATAATTCGAAAAGTACTGCACGGATTTGGATGAAGTTTTCGGATGTGTGTTTTGGGACGAGTAAGAACCGATTCGATTTTGGTGGAGATCGGTGATCCAGAACACCACCTGTGACCATGTTGTCTTGGTGGCGCTTTCCTAGTTATTTCTGTCTCTTAATGATGGGATTATTTTCCATCAATTTCATTGTGACACAAACATAAATTCCAAAAAGGTGATTTTTTTATTCCACTTTATTGTCATCTTTACCAGGGGTGGCAATAATCATGGAGGGCGCTGTGGGCTATAATGGTAACTATGGCCCATAAAAATTGAACATAAGTAGAGCACAGTTACCATGGCTTGAACACTACTTATATTAAACCTCCACTCAAAATTCCTCAAACTTTTTGCATATTATGATACAACACCTAGTATAAGCCTAATCAGATTGCATTGACAGTGGTAGATAATAGATAGATAGATAGTAGTCCACAAATAGAAAGAAAATCTACTTTGTAGTATGGGAGGCAGGAATGGAGTTGTATGGATGAAAGGGGGGGGGGGGGGGGTATGAGTGTAGTAATGGCGCTGTGAAATTCCAGCAACTATGATTGTGACCAAGTAGTCAGGAAATGACATTCAATATTTATTGCACACCCTGTTATCTGTCATGGTTATTATGAGTCTTGACATGAGATGTATACTGTAAAACATCCAATGTATACAAGCATGAGATGTATACTGTGAAACACATACTGTGTTTGTGGTGTGTGTTATTATGCATTTTTCTCTCATAAATATGTTGATCACAAAAAATATGTATTGCATGAATTACTATAACTGTAAAAACATATTTGAATGCTGTACAACTTTGAACAAAGGTTTGGATTTCTCTTACACATGTTTTATTTACTACTGCCTTACACATCATGGAAATGCACTACTTAAGTGCAGTGTTGTTCATTTTTCAATTTACTGTCTAATGACTGCAACCCAATCTGGCCTGTGTATAAGGAAAGTGATGAAGCAAGGGTTCAAAGAATGTAGTTTGGTAGAGAGAGAGAGAGAGAGAGAGAGAGAGAGAGAGAGAGAGAGAGAGAGAGAGAGAGAGAGAGAGAGAGAGAGAGAGATGCTAACATGCTAAAAAGAGTTTTGGCAACACAAGTTTTCATTTGTCATGCCAATAAAGCAACTTTTGTACTTGAATTTGGGGGAGACGGGGACAGAGACAGAGAAAGAGAAGGAGAGAGAGAGAGAGAGAGAGAGAGAGAGAGAGAGAGAGAGAGAGAGAGAGAGAAAGAAAGAAAGAAAGAGGATGAAGTGAGAGCTTAAGCAACTGCTGTATTCCATTCCCAACCTGGGACAGCATGGTGCTGACACCCTACACTAGTTGTGCATTGATTCCAACCGCAAAGTAGGCCAGTGCGCTGAAGGCTTGCCTCCGCTCGACAGCTCCTGCAGCAGTGACTGATCAAATGTGTTCTTGAGAGTCATTTGAACTCTGTGTGGCAGACCCGACATGCAATCTCACATAATCCTAATGATGTCTCTTTTCATCTCATGAAGAACGCCTTCTGATAATCTCAGTGAATGATGACATACCACTGGATTTTTTTAATGTATTTTGTTTGTGTGTGTGTGTGTGTGTGTGTGTGTGTGTGTGTGTGTGTGTGTGTGTGTGTGTGTGTGTGTATGCGTGCTTCCCTATGGCATCTTACCAAAGGACAGCAGTTTGAAATTAGCCAAGTGGCCAACATTAGCATATTTACAGAAATGTGAAATCATTTGTATTGTCTTTACGAAAAAATAAACAGATGTCATGAAATATGCATCTCTGTGTGTGTATGTGTGTTTGTTTGTGTGTGTGTGTGTGTGTGTGTGTGTGTGTGTGTGTGTGTGTCTATGTGTGTGTTTGTGTGTGTGTGTGTGTGTGTGTGTGTGTGTGTGTGTGTGTGTGTGTGTGTGTGTGTGTGTGAGTGTGAGTGAGTCAGGGCAGACATGTTGGAGGAAATTGTGTAGGCCTACATTTCAGTATGTATTTATGCAGATGTATGTGTGCATCACAGATTAATTCTAGATCTCTCCTCCTCTCCACCACCATCAATATCAGCCCTTTAATTCATTTTCATTTCAAAAGCAGGCTGTCACAATTGATGATTCACTTTTGCTCATTTGCAGATGACTGAGACTTAAGTTTATAGTTAATAATGTAGACATACACCAGAGGACTTAGGATTTACACTACATGCAACTGCAAACTACA
>JAODXP020000004.1:3677353-3682353 GCA_027497455.2 Sardinella longiceps | reverse complement strand
GTGTGTGTGTGTGTGTGTGTGTGTGTGTGTGTGTGTGTGTGTGTGTTTGGTGGAGGGGGTGGGGGGTGGTTGGGGTATGGAGGAGGAGTTGTTTACTTCCTCTGGGCTACAGGCTGAACCTGTGCCTTTGGAAGTGTGTGTGTGTGTGTGTGTGTGTGTGTGTGTGTGTGTGTGTGTGTGTGTGTGTGTGTGTGTGTGTGTGTGTGTGTGTGTTCCCTCTGACTAAGCCTTACCCCCCCCAACATACCCACACACACCCCTACCAGTCTAACCTAGCATGGGCATGTGACAAATAATACAGCTCCAAGCCAGGTTAAATGAAGGACAGACACGCAAGCCAGAATAGTCTCACTATGCAAAACAAGTGTGTTTGTGTTTGTGTGTGCATGTGTGTTTGGGGTATTTGTGTGTGTTTATATTTGGCTGCCTCTGCCCCCTTCATTTTACACAGTTATTAAATCACAAGTTAGCCCAAATTCTCTAGGCCTTGTTTAGTGCAAACTCGCTCCCAATAATCACGGATAATGGAAATCCTGGGCTGAAGTCATCCATCTCTGTGTACCCACAGTTAGCATAATACCGGTGCAAGTGGCAGAATTGTAATGGGGTTTGTTCAGGCTAACTGCAGGGAGAACCCTTTTCCTAAAGGCGGTTGCACTGGCCGACAGCAGTTCATCATGTTAAGGCTATTTACTGCTAATGCGCACTGGGTGCCTGCTCTAACGCAGAGCAACGGCAGCTATTTGAGGCCGAAAATGAATAAGTGATGAGCCTAGTGCTTAAGAGGAATTACAGAATTATTGTCATGTTTTATTCAAATGGGAGGGTTGGAGGACAAGTAGGACGGAGGAAGAGAGTGTAGGAGATGAGAGGGGGGAGACGGGGCGGAGCAGGGAGGGAAAGTGTATCAGTGTCGAAACTGGTTTATGCGTGTCAACACACTTAAGAGTGTCGATGCCGAGGTCTTATCCAGCGTGTACAAAATGATACATACATAGTTTGATCATCATTAAACAAGAGTGTAGGTGTGTAAAGACAGCATTTGCAGTCGGAATGAGGTTTATCAGTCACCATGAAGTGTGTGCGTGTTTGTGCGTGTGTGTCTCTGTGTATGTGTGTGTGTAGATAGAGTGGGTTTCATAAATCGACCTAATGATCAGACTTGTTGGCTGACTGCTGTGGAACAGACGTGACTGCCGTGGCAGCAACTTCGGCGGGACCATTTAGCTTCGCTTAATGGTGGGTCACCCCAGGAGGTAATCAAAGCCTTGGCTGTTGCGGACGTTTCCAAATGATCCCACTTTAGTTCCTCGTGCACGCACACACCGCTTGTTAGGCTGCGTTCGGGGAGACATAAATATATAGTATTGCAGCAATCAATTAAGACGTAGTGCAAAGTTTCAGAGGGTGGAACAGAAGGGGACTCAGCAGGGGATCCCGGTTGCCCGCTGCGCCCGAGTTTAACCTCCATCAGCCCCGGCCCCAAGGCTTCAAGAGCAAATCTACCGAAAGCTTGGCATCGGCCGTGCCCACGGTTCGCATTTATTTCCCCTCTCGGGGCCTCCTGAACGTTGGCACAGGCAGAGCAGCCCTTTTGAAGTGGGTGTCGACGCCACAGGTCCTAAGTGCCCACAGGTTGTGAGCTGGCATGGGCGGGGAGGATGGATGGGATAATGCCGAGCTAAGGCGGTGCAGGTGTTTTTAATGGGCTTAAGCAGGAAGCACTGCCAGAGGAGACGAGCGCACAGCCCACCCTACCCAAACACACACACACACACTGTTTTTTTTTTTTTTTCTTTTTTTCACAGAAGCGGAAATTCACATTCACAAGGGCAGGAGTTGTGTGATTATTATGGGTATGCTGATTAGTGCATTCAGTCTGCAAAAGTTTTCTGTTTGGCATCCATGTTATGATGATCAAGCTATCGCCACAGGTTGTTGTTTTTCTAGTTCTGGTAATTTTATGAGTGATACTTTTGGGGAGGAAACAAAGTCTGCAGTGAGATTTTTTGTTGTAAAACAATTTGGTCAACCAAGCTAATGAGTTGCCATAGGTTTCTAAAGTAGAATAAAAAATAGCCCTCATTAAATATCTTTTATTATTATTTTCCATTCAGTTTTAAGAAAGGAGTTAACAACTTTGCAAGAACTTGTCTCTACTTTTGTAGCAATACCAGTAGGACTATGCTGGGAGTCTAGACAGAGTATTATCCATATATGTAATAAACTTATAATAAATCATATTACATTAGTAACTGACTCATTCCAACAAGATGAGTGCCCTTGGACAGCATTGTTTTTAAGAGTGGAAGATGTTTTTTTTTTGTTTGTTTGTTTGTTTACTAATATTGTGATATTGTCATAAACATTCTGCATTCTGTCACCACTGCACATGTTGGTGGCAGAAAGCCAACCAACTTCACCCGCTTCTTTGGTACTTCTCTTCAAGTAATCTTGTATTTAATGATTGTGACACAGGTAATGTGTCTCTCAGATGTATGGTAATCCTGGTTTACAATAATAATATGCATCCTAGATTAATTGAAAAAAAAAAACATTGATATCAGTCATTACTGGTTTGCAGTAGTCATTACACAGAATTCTCAGACCTCCAAAGAACATAACCAATTAGAGTCAGTGGAACATACTGCCACATTCTGTAGAGTTTAAGTAATGTGCACCAAGATGTACACTGTAGCATAAGAGGAAGCTGCTGAGTCTTGGCAGATATACTCTACAGTCAGTCAGACAGAGAGGCATGCTCTGCTATGTGCATGTCTATGTGTTTTTCATACTTCTCGCTTTGATGAGATGGTGTTACCAAAAATGTGTCCCTGATCAACAGAAGTATACATTATCCCATTATCAGCCTTTCAGAAGCGCAGTCACCAGAGTCAATTAGGAAAACAATCTTGAGAAGATGGCAGCATAAAGAAGCGTACATTTATTTGTGAGGGCTGGATGTGCTGCGCTCTCGGTTGACAAGTCCACCCCTTCAGAGAAAACACAGCGAGCTGGGAGGGACAGTTGTGCTAAAGCCACACACGAGGACAATATGTCATCTACTGCTCTACTATTGTGACTCCCATTAGGGTAGCATGCTTGTCACCCACGCAGAATCAGCTGAATGACTGTGCCAACCAGCTTAATTATTTCAACTATGGTTCCAGGGTGATTGGCAAATTGGAACACAGCCACAGGAGTAAAAAAAAAGGCTGTTTTTGTGTGCGCATAAAAGGGAGGGATAGGGAGAGAGAGAGAGAGAGAGAGAGAGAGAGAGAGAGAGAGAGAGAGAGAGAGAGAGAGAGAGAGAGAGAGAGAGAGAGGGAAAATGAGTGGCTATTGGCTGGTGAAGTTGTGTGTGTGTTTGTGTGAGCATGCATGAGTGTGTGACTGCATCATTGAGTCGTGCTTGAGAGGCCATGGCACTTTGTCACAATCAGAGCAGCTGAGAGAAAAAGCTAAACTCCATCTCAGCAGGCCACACTGGGAATGGAAATGACCCTAGAGACACGAGGAGAGAAGGCAAGAGAGCGAAGGGGCACATCAACTCAAAGACCCTCCATTTTTAATACCCCATCTGCAGTCACATTTGGCAAAAGGCACAAACAACCGTTTGAGACTTCCGAAGTAAACACAGACAAGAGAGCACTCATTTGAAGTGACGGGTATACACATTGAACCGCAGGATCACAACAGCCAGACTAAATGCATTTTATGCATCCCCCTACACACACACAGACACACACACACACACACACACACACACACACACACACACACACACACACAAACACACACACATTCTCCCTCTCTCTCTCTTTTCCTTTGTACAAAGTTTAGCTGCCGGTCAGTCCACCATGACAGCAGAATCACAGAATTGTGTTATTAGAGCATGGAGTGGTTAGTAGACTAATTTTACGCTATGCTCCTCCAATTAATGCTTCTCTCAGCGAGAGTTAACTGCGCCAGATCGATTTGGTTCCACAGAGAGTCTGTAGCCCGAGCCGAAGAGGGCAATGACCGCTGAGTCGATCTGTGCCGAGAGAGCATCTCAGTGGACAGAGACCAGTCTGCCGAGGAGTTTCAAAGGAGGGCCATAGCCAATGGATGTGTATGAGACACAAAATAAGGATAGGCTAATGGAGAGTGAGATAGGATGAGGACTTCTGTAGAAAAGCCATCTGTTGAAAACAAAATGACATTTGTACAGGCAGGGATAAATATATGATTAATAATAGGGGTAATTGTAGAAGAATTTAGTACTTTTATTCCTCCATGCTCTTACAGATGTCTATTTTCTTGAAGAAAACATGTCATTAGCAGTCCCGTAATTGGCCGTCGAGGACCATAGTTATACAGTGTACGTTTGCACCTGCAGTGTCATTTTGCCAAGATTAATGCGTAAAATCAAGATTATTTCTTCAACCAGACAGACAACAATTTAAGTTTTTTAAGTTTGGAAACCCATTAGCAACCCCATTAGTGCTTTTTTGGTGACAAATTCAAGACTGCTGTTTGTAAAGCTTCAGCTTGTTAACCTTATACTGTCACCCTCTGTTGCTCTGACAAAAAAAGAAAAAAATAATAGTAATAAAATAAATATACTAAGAAACTCAATCAGCAGCAGACAACGCTACCATATTGTATAGTTGGGACTAGTTAATGGCTCCTCGATGGCTCCTAGAGAATGAAATGAGAGGGTCTGATGAAATAGAAGGATTATTAGTCATCAACCCTCCATCAATGAGTCTTTATAATCATGTTACAAAGCAATAAAATCATACATTTCAGCCCCTTAAGAAATAGACCTGTCTACTCACTATCAACAATTACTTTTAGTCCCAGTTAACACTACAAATGTGAGCATACACACACCACATTGACCACAGCCATGCAGCCAAGCTATTCAACATTCTTGTTTCTATTCAATTACCCAATGTCTAAAAAAGTCAATGTCTATTTTAGTGTGTCAGTTTTTAATTCTATCAGATCTGCCC
>JAODXP020000004.1:3669853-3672353 GCA_027497455.2 Sardinella longiceps | reverse complement strand
AGTAAATAGTTAACAATGATATGGCTATGGGCTTGCAGACTGTATGTGGAATGACAGGGTAGACATACTGTAACCAGAGAGGATTCAAGCAGAGTGGTCAGTATTCCATGATCTTTGCTGTAACCCTGTATAAACGTTTGTATAATCCTGTAATGTGATGTAATTTTGCTGCGTTGAAGTAATACTTCGCATACTCACATACTGTATGAGGAAGGACAGGGTAGAGATAACCCAGACAAGAGCCCCCAAAAAACACATGTCAGAAAAGAAAATGAAGCGAAATCCTTTTGAATGGTCTTGGTCATCCTGAAAAAAAAATCAGTACAACACTAATTAAGCTACCAAAATATGTAACTGCTAAAATGCATTCTTCTAGGCTAATTCCACAGGAACGTGCTCAAAAGTTCTACTACAGAATTATATCCACTGACATTGTATAAAACTGGGAATTTGCTGTAGGCTACTTCTATTAAAATGTCATTG
Organism: Sardinella longiceps; assembly: GCA_027497455.2. Classification (NCBI taxonomy): domain Eukaryota; kingdom Metazoa; phylum Chordata; class Actinopteri; order Clupeiformes; family Clupeidae; genus Sardinella; species Sardinella longiceps. The sequence continues at coordinate 3,671,870 of JAODXP020000004.1, read as the reverse complement.
TGCATTCAAGGTTCAGCTGAGATTGCTCACTAAATCTTGTACAATGTGAGTGCTTTTTAAACTGAATTATGTTTAATGGCACCATGGTATTGCAAAGTTCAACTCATTTGAAGCAGGCATTCATTGTTATTTTACCATGGCAACCATCTAGTCCTGTATGCCAAGCCTGGGATAAGCCTTGTCAGTGAGGATAGGAAATTACTAGACCTATGTATCTATTTTTACAATCGGGCTAACAATTTCACAACATGGCCTTAGATATGGTTTTAGATAGTTGTTTTTGTTTTTTTGTTTTTAAATACCAAGGTCAAAAATGGTGCACAATTTTCAAGACCGGTCCAAGACCAAGACCGGTCTCAAGACATCCAACTCTACTCTACTCTACTCAACCACATATCATAGTGTGTTGTGTGTTTTAAAGTGTGTGCATGTATAGGCAGGGGCTCACTTCTTGATCATCATTCACTTCAAAGGTTGTCCCTGTTAGTTCCCTCTCTTCTCTTGATCATGCTCAACTGACTATGTCTTTCTCCTGTTTGTCATTTTAAATGGCAAAAAGGTTAACTGTCTCTTGCAGCTGTTATTTGACAAAAAGGATATAAAATTCATCATCACATTACTCTACAAATCATCATAGGCCTAATATTAATCAGTGTAGGTTAGACTGGCATTCCCTTCCCTGAATTTAATTATTCTGTGGCCTACCTGCAGTTATGGGGATATTAAACAATCTCTTCCCATCCACCTTAGCAGCTCATTTTTCTCACAACCTTGATGCACTTTGACACTCTTTCTTCTTGTTGGACACACCTGCCCATCAATTTTGTTCATTTTTTCACTTGGGCTTTTTAAAGTATAATGCAGTCAGTGTTGCATGTACCAATGCGGTCAATCGGGACTACTGTAATATCCAAACATAAGTCCGTTTTCTTATTTTTTTCATAATTTGCAACAGGCCAAGCTAATTTATGTAATACAAATAGCAGAATTACTGATATAATGTATCAGTCCATTGCCACACATCATTGTCATGGTAAGTAAGAATCGGACTGGGAACACAATTCAACTCTGGCAACTGCTGCCTTTACAACTTATAGGTTACACTGTGCCACAACCATACAGGTTGGAATTTTTATGGTTTTGACCCGTTTGAGCCACCAGAAACTTTCAATATGACCGATTAATAGCCTACTGAGACAGAGATAAAGTTTGAGTGTAAAGGTATGTCTGCACAAAATACAAAACTGCCCAAACAAAATTATCTTTCTCTTTCTCTTTTGGTGCATCTGTGGTTCTCCCACTTGCAAAAGAAATTTCTGGGAGAGGCTATGATTTTCGAAGACAGGATCTGCAGTTTTGAAAGTTAAAGTTAAGATAAGATGCACTTAGGCTATCTATGTGTGTGTGTGTGTGTGTGTGTGTGTGTGTGTGTGTGTGTGTGTGTGTGTGTGTGTGTGTGTGTGTGTGCATTCATGCTTTTTGAATGTGTCTGTAGTAGCAGCCCATTGGCAACTATGTTTTTGGGAAACAGACGCCTAGCCGGCATCTTCTGAGTGATGAAATTACAAAAAAAGATTAAAATAAGGTGTGCATGTATGTATGGACAACCTGTGTGTGTGTGTGTGTGTGTGTGTGTGTGTGTGTGTGTGTGTGTGTGTGCCTGTGTGTATGTGCGTCTGCATGTGTGGACAAACCTGTGTGTGTCTGTGTGTGCACATGTCTATGTGTGTCTGTGCGTGCACATGTCTATGTGTGTCTGTGCATGTGTGGACAAACCTTTGTGTGTGTGTGTGTGTGTGTGTGTGTGTGTGTGTGTGTGTGTGTGTGTGTGTGTGTGTGTGTGTGTGCGTATGTCTGTGTGTGTGTGTGTGTGTGTGTGTGTGTGTGTGTGTGTGTGTGTGTGTGTGTGTGTGTGTGTCTGTGTGTGTGTGTGAGTGAAGGTCACTCAGTGGAGAGCTAGTTGTAGCTGAAAGGATGACTCTGAGCCAGGTCTCATACGGACAGGCTTACAGGGTCA
>JAODXP020000004.1:3592353-3664853 GCA_027497455.2 Sardinella longiceps | reverse complement strand
CAAAGCTGACATTTAATCCATGCAAACAAATCACCACAGAGACCCAATGTCGACCAGCCCAGGCTTATGTGCCGAGCAGGAAACCATCAACCCAGGCAGGAGTAATCAAACTTAATAGATCAATCTAGCATTGAATCAGGGACAGAAGGGGATTGTGTTATTTGCATGGTGCAATAACCTCATTTTCCATTATCACGACTGGGCTGGTCCTGAGAGGGAAAACAATCCATATCCCCCTATCAGATTTGGGTGTAGAATGCCTTCTAAAACCAAATTATTATTCATACACAGTGCATCTGTACTTCTATTTGCATGGCATTTATTCTATACTGAGATGAAAAGGAAAAGTTTTCCACAAAGGTTACCTTTGCTTAGGACCTTTTCATTTTTCTCCTGCATTTGGGGTGGTTGAGTATTTGATGAATAGCAAGAATGCTTTCTGTGTTACAAAAAGACACACCATAGAAGGGTCAGAAAACAATACAGATAGCAATCCAATTCACTAACTGAAACAATGAAAAAAGTGTATTGTTGAGGTGTGCTTCTATGAGGCAATTATTCTATGTTCTTCTACAGTATCTTCTATCAGGCGCAGACTGTACCTTCACCATTTGCCATCAGCTTTGCCTTTCTGAAGTTACTGTGTGTAAATAGATATCTAGATAAACTACCAGTGAACTACCAGTGGTCACATATGGACTGTATTACAATAGTGTCTGGAACTATGCCAGTTGTGATTGATCTTCTTTGGTCCCCCTCCTTGCTCTCTCTGCTGTGAGCTATTAGAACAAGGCATCTCCTAATGCTACCGTCATACATGACAAGATGAGCTAGCATGGCTATGGATTGTCACATAGTCAACTCAATATAGAAGGAAGAAATGAGCTGTACTCACTTGTTCTAATGCAAGCCATGCATTGTACAGTAGATAATTACTCTGACATCGCTAGCATAGAGCTAGTCACTATTCACCATCAGTGTTATGGCACTTGGAGAGAAAGGGGCAGGACAATGTCTTGAGAGTAGAAACAATTATCACTGCTAGAAACCCTTACCATCAAAACCACCTGACCTTGTGGAATAATGTTATATAGGCTACTGTAAATTGGAGGTGTGAGAGATCACAGATCAATACAGTAAGCTGCCCTCATAGCCTAGCATGCACTCTAGCCTAATGTTAACATGGGCTAATATTAATAACACCAACATGGGGTTCACCCCCAGCATTTAGTTAGTTAGTTAGTTAGTTAGTTACCTTATGTTGACAAAGTCCTCATCCAACATGCCTATAAATCTAACTGTCCGTGAATGTCCAGATCCCTGCTAGTCTTTGGCACTTGACACAAATTCAGGTTTCCTCCATGTAATATAGGCTTCCACAATGCAGGCTTACTGAAATTGGATTATCAAGTCTCCATGGAAGCCATAAGATATTCTTTTATACAGACAAACTTAACGCTCTCCTTAAATTTCTCTAGTAAACAATGTCCGAGTCTGGAATGTCAATGCAGGACTGAGCGTATAGCCAAAGGTCAATTGTTTACACAGAAAAACAGATCCTGCTGTGTTGACAAAGACTGTACATAAACTGTCATTCATGTAGGATGCCGCGTATTTCTTCAGAATACGTCTGACTGTAGAAGACAACAGAAATGTTCTCCTTTCAAAGGAAGGTGGGCCTATAGAGACTTGCAAAATGCAGTCTACTGTAAGTTGCACATCTCACCAGCTGACTAATAGTCTGCTAAAATCGTAGGCAAGTCATTCACTTTGCTATGGACAAGAGCGCAAAATGTGACATAAAGACTACCAAAGCTACCATGTAACAGCTGGACTGATTTCAGCAAATAAACGTAGACTTAAGCACTTCTGGAGAGCGCAGACCTCCGCCAAGGCAATGTGGTCACAGATATAATATATTACCAATATAATATATTAGCAGCAAACGCCCATCCTCCCACCTGCAATCCCCCCACCCCGCCAAATTCTCTCCCTTCTCCCACATCACCCCTCTTGACACTAAATTGCATATGCATGAATTTCCATTGATCACCAACTGGCGGCGCTAGACCCTGCAAAGTGGACAGATGTTATCAGGACAGGGTCCTGACTCCATATACCAAGCTGGGTTATGATATGTTGAACTGTTGCCAAGATATAATGTTTGACCACCAGGAGTGCTAGAGAGTTTAACATATTTGTTTTGCTACGTAGTCAGGACTGGGTTGTCAGTCCATATAACATTAATAACAATTTGGCTGCACTATGTCAAAGCGTAGCTGAGATATAATATTTGACCAGTTGGAGTGCTAGAGAGTGTAACATCCTTTTTTTCCTGGTCAGGACCGGGTGAAGAGTCCATATACCAATTTTGGATGTGATACGTCAAAGCATGACCGAGCTATGAGGTCACTTCCTGTTTGGCGACTTTATCGTAAAATGGCCGTAGAAGGCGAGCACTTGGACTTTTGAACAAAACAATGGATAAGTTTTACGAGACATGGTCCAAAGATGATGTGTACCAAGTTTCGTGTGAATCAGATAAAGTATGGGTCAGTGGAAATGTTAGTTTCACTTTTGACAAAATCCACTCCAGGGGGTGTTCTGAATCACCGATCACCACCAAAATCGAATCAGTTCTTCATTGTCCCAGTACAGACATGGTCCAAAAATTTCATCCAAATCCGTGCAGTACTTTTCGAGTTATGTTGCACACAGACAGACACACACACACACAGACTCACACACGGACAGACACACACACGCCAAGCAAAACATAACCTCCTTGGCGGAGGTTATAAAAGCCAAACAACGGTCAACTTTGTGTAAATTAGCTATGACCCATTTCAGCAGTAAAATCTAAACGCTGTGCTGTTAATGGAATGACAACAGGCACGTCATGAGCGATACAGTGATTTGGGCGAACACGGACAATTTAGCAGCTGCTTTTTTGAGCTACAAAAGCGATTTTGTAGCTTTAGTAGCCCTTGGTGTGAACGTACAGTACAGTTATGCTATGAGTTTTGCAGAATGTGTGTTGTGTTTAAACTAAAGCAAAACATTCAAACTGAAAGCTGAAGAGCTGATTGGGCTTTTAGTCTGGTAAACTGTGAGAACAGATCCGCAGGGGTGTTATGGTCCCTGAGTGAGAGTTTTGCTAATTGTGTGATCATTTCTATTTTAGTGTAGCCTGGCTTGTGCAACCGCGTTCAGAAATGAAATGTGGTCTGGCAAAGCTAGCATTGCCAGGGAATTCCAAGGCAGGATTGATCTAAACGTCTATCAAATGCTATCAGACTTCTATCAATGTTATTGGACAGAGCTACAGAGCTGGACAGAGTTATCGTGAGCTTGTCTCCTTTAGCCTGTTCATTTCTCATTGGGTCCTGATGCAGCAACAGGAAGTATGGGTGGATCTAGGCTAATTTTAGTGTGTAAACAGTCTAAAAAATACATATTATGTTAAATAAGTTACAATACATCTATGGTTTTTTTTTCAATATTAAACAATATAAGCTTTGTTTAGCTATTTTCTGAGGAAAGTGAGTTTGTACAGTCAACTAACTATGTTGATTGTTTCACAAAAGCATAAAATAAACAATTTGTTGGAAGTGTGTAGTTCAGCTTGTACCTCAAGCTGTCAAGTAGCACACCCTTTGATGCATTCTTCCCACCATTTGAAGTTATTGAATGATCACTTTAACTTGGAATGGAGAGAGATGTAAGTTGTTTGGAAGGTTTGGTGTGTCTCTTAACTGGTTTACTGAAACTGCTTGAGTAAAATGCGAGGTGTAAAAGGTTCAGGTGGGTTGCAAGCAGAAAGCTCAGGTAGCTCAAAAAACCCAAATAGAAGGATAAGGGGCCCTCTGAACTTCAGGCCAATTCAGATGAGATTAGACGGTTTTAGAGAGTAGTTGCAGCGGTGTGAATCAATCGTCACAGGTCGTTGCAAGCTGGATCAAAAGATTTAACATGTTTTAGAACGTTGTAGGTTTTTAGAACGTTACAGCCGATCTCGTCGTAGATCTTTGGTCTGTAGCCACCTTTATGTTTAATTACTCGTAACTAGTGCTGTCAAAGGAATAAAAAAAAATCTGTTTGACCACAAAATTTTGCCATGATTAATCACCTTTAATCGGAATTCATTTCCACCAGTAAGAATTTGGAAACAATAGGGTAGCTAGCATCCTGATAAGACCCGGAAGCTAACTGTGTTTGTTCTTCTCAAATCGGGCAATTCACACATATTTCCTTACCCCATTAATACCCCAAACATAGTAACTTCTTGAACAAGATCTTGTTCTAAAACAAAAGAAGCTGACATCTTGTCAGATGATGTAGGGTCAAAATGCCTCTGTATGCAGTAGGACTGGGCAGTGGCAAATCAGAGTATCTTTTTGGAGCATTGTTTACCAAAACTGCTTCCACTGCACTGCTGTGTCCACCCATAGACTTTCTGCATGACTATGAGCCTGTTAGGATTGGTGCCCCAGATTTTTGAATATCAATGTCCCATGGACAGAGTTGTACAGAACATTTCCACATTTTTTAGGATTTCCAGGCTATGACCTACTGTAGGATTTCAAAGATTAAAACTCTCTCTGCATTAACTTTTCTGAAACAAACTGATGAGGACAGGGAGGAATGTGAAAATGAGTCTAATAAGAAAATATGTCAAATACTTCCTCATTTCCACTGATATACACACATAAGACAGAGAATGAGGCTACACTTGGATGTCTTCTGTTTCTCCTTTTCCCCTCCTTTTCGGAATAGAAGTTACAGATACAATTTTTGGTGATGCTTTATTTTACAACTCATGAAGTACCGGGTAAGGAGTAACAACGGTAAGAACAGTGTGATATAAAGTATCTAGGGTTAAAACCCCTACTTACTGCGTAAGTATGCTGGAATAACACAAATTACATGAAAAGTTATATCTGCTAAATCTGTCCAACATCACCTTCCTACAATCCCTGAACTCTACTATTAGATTGGCAACATTTTAAATTCAATTGGCAACATTTTAAATTAAATTCGATTTCCATGATCTCTTACTATGCGATACCCGATTTCCTTAGTGGTGGTTTAAATATACGTTGTGTTATTCTGATATACTTACGCAGTATATACTCTATAATTTATCCCTAGATGCTTTGCACCGTTCTTACCTACTACTTATGCAGAACCTCATTGGTTCTAAAATAAGCATTACCCAAATTGCAGAAATTGATAGTTTATGAGGAGCTGATTCAGTTTAGGGTGAATACCCCTTCAGCACCCTTGAGCGTTTTTCAAAAATGACATCATTACCCACACTCCTTTTTACTGCACTAAATGTGTTACACTACATTATGTAGCTGCTAACTAGAATTTGCGTGTTTATTTATTTGTCTTCATTAAAAACTAGTGCAATGCCCGTGTGTGCCCCCCCCAGCCAACTAAGTGCTGCAAAGGGGGAGTGGCTACGATTAGAGCGGCAGAAGGCAACTACTTAATTTCCAGATATCTTAAGTATTTTTTATCCAAACATTACCAGATTTGGCACTGCACTCACTTGTGCCAATAGCAAGATGCATGCCAAATATGAGGTCAGTTGGGCGAATGGTTCGAGAGTTATGCGTGGAACACACACACAGGCACACAGACACGCGTTCCTTGCATTAAAGGTAGGGTATGTAGGAAATATTAGTTAACCAATCCAAAAATGACCACTATGTATCGGCAGGGAGTAAGGTAACATGATGAACTGAAGTGGGGGCTTATTTGACATAATTGCCATATCCCTAATAAACCCCTTATAAACTTCTGAAAACATGTGTTACGGGCCGTAACTCTTGGAATTTTTCGTTTATGTTTTGAACAATTTAATTCCATAACGGCGCATTAACAATGGCCCTCCGTTCTCCTATGTGGGGTTGCCAGATTAGCATCTGCCAACAGCTGTTGCAGTCATAGACTGTGTAGTTGTAGCAAAGATACTTTGATCAACCGTCTCTGGTTGCAGCATGGATGAGTAGGCTTACGAGAGGGAAAAGGTGGTGTTGTCTTTTTCAAAAAAAAAACAAAAGACGCATTTCCAAGATAAAGATCGAAAAGCAAGACAGCGCAGTATGGGCAATTTAGGAAGGCACTAACTTGTAGGCTCAGTTGCGTGATGATGGACCATGCTTATAATTTGCAACTGAAAATTTCAACGAAACTTTGAAGCAGCCTAGACCAGCCTACAGTGTCGTTAGGCTACTCAAAGCTCTGATGCTTGTATTAAATTAGGCGCTAGATTGGACTATTTAGGCTACTTCTAATTCATTGCGTCTTGCATGTCCGTTGCGAAATTCATCACGTCCTTGTGAATGTTCAACGATTGTAGGAGCGCATTGTACAGGCTATAACAACATCGATAAATTATTTTCCCAGCTTTCTGTTCTGAAATATTTTGCGCTACATTACATGAACGTGAAAGTGCTTTGAAGTGTAGGTCTTTTTGCAAGTTGGCATGCATGTCGTGGCTGCAACAATGTGGAGTCACGCAATTCTTAGATGAGATGACTAGGGCGCCAAAATGTTTCTGCAACTTAGTCTACTTCTATAAAAAAATATCCAGTAGGTGTTAACGTTACCAGGCTTACCTAACCTGTTGTTTGCACATGAGCCTCTTGGTCATTTAACGTTACTGCTCAGCGATTCAGAGCGCAATTTTGAACAAGCTTCATATACGCATTTAATATCTGTCTAAAATTATGCTTTATAGCCCTCCATCTAAGGCCAGCACATTTTTTAATTTGGGTTCTAAAATATTTCTATTAGTTTTCTTTTAATTGTTAGGTAGTTTTCCCCAATGAATCTTCATCACCTTCATCACATTTGGCAACTCTCAAGAGGTTTACGTCTAGGTAGTCTAGAGAACGTTCACTAGTGTTATTATTTAGGCCTACAGAACGTTCTGTGACAATCCTACATACTGCTCCTTTAATAGATAGGCTAGATGTTTCCTTGAATGTATTGGGTGAAATCTCGCATGCAGTGTAAATCAAGGACATGTTTTCAATGATGGCATTTCAGTGAAAAGTGGTCTATGCTGTCCTGGACAATAGAGAAAGTCAACACTGATGATTCCTACATGAGTGCCAGTGGGTAGGTGAGAGGGGCTAAATGTCCACAAAAAAAAATTGAACAGTACCAAGTGCATACTTGACTGAAGTCGTTAAATGCGGAGAGAACCTCTGCTAAGGTCAAGGTAATGTTGACATAAAAGCAGTGAGAGGAGGCAGTGTTCAGCTTTTCGAAAAGGAGAGAGAGATTGCTTAGGTGCTTCAGCCTTCATATATTTAACTTTCTAAAGAAGAACCTGAAAATGAAAGTGACAGCTCTGGAATGAAACGTGGCTTTTCTGTGGATTTAGCCAAACAACAACAGACAGAAGAAAAGGGGGAAAAAAGACAAAAGACAAAAAACAATAGAATGGAATATACAAGGACCTGACATCCACTTGACAGGGGGAATGTACATCTTACAAATGCAAATGTCTTTCTCACAGTCAACAATGAAAGCTGGATGAAAACAAATGAATGGAGCTAAATTTCCTCACTAGAGACTTGGTGAGGGAGGACTGGGGGCCGACGCTGCATGGCTCCTTGAATGACTCGGCTGAAATATGACATTCTGAGCCTGGTATGGCCTGAGTCGAGAACAGGAGAGGGACAGGAGGACAAGGAAAGGAGAGAGAGAGAGAGAGAGAGAGAGAGAGAGAGAGAGAGAGAGCATATGATGCCTCTGAAGAGAGGAGTGAGGTTGAGCGGATGTGACAGAGTGCAGGCCGTCGGATGGGCCCCTCTGATCCTAGCCCTAGGCTCCGGGAGACCCGAGGGCCGATTGCGCCCACTGAAGTGACCACCACACGCCACTGACAGATGCTGATGAGCCCTGACAGCTCACTCATTATTTAATGTGTGTGTGTGTGTGTGTGTGTGTGTGTGTGTGTGTTCATGTGCATCAATGACAAAAATATAAAGACACACTTGGATATACCTTTGTCTTTGTTAGAAAAGCACTTATAAATGACAGCACTAGTTTAAACCCCCCAGTTGTTCCCTGGTTTTATCATTTCATACAACAAGAAGACAGAAGTGATGAATTGAGACCAGAATTTAGTTTTGTACCACATGAATTCATATGAGATGAAAAGCAAGAATTCCAAACACGTGCACAAGCTATCTTTTCTATCTTGTTTGTTAAATAGACTAAAGGACCAAAGATTACAAAAAGTTATTCTGAAAATGTTTTTGGGGAAATTCTTTGGGGAAAAAAAGTAGGTGCAATGGTTTGGGCTGCCTAAAGTGAGAAAAAAAACTGATTGTGATTTTATTATGCTTTGGTAAGACAAAGTGTTGCTTTGTTCTCCCTCTGCCTTCAGTATAAGTCCTACAAGACATATGGGCCAATATCATACTACACACACACACACACACACACACACACACACACACACACACACACACACACACACACACTCACACACATACACATACACACTCATTCACGCTAACCTCACCAAACAAATACAAAGCACTTGACTCTTAGGCAGCCCAAAGCCGCGTTCAATATAAACTTCATAATGGGAGTGGCATGAACCACAGCAGCCCTGTTTAACCTCCACTGAACTGATCCCACACTCTGGTGACAAAATAAAGTGAAATTGAAATGACCTGAGAGGCAGCTTAAGCAAACCTCAGCCCAGGCGGAGGGGCAAGGAGGGAGTAAGAGAGGAGGGGATGAAATAGATGAAAAACGCTGCTTGCCCGAGATATGAAATGACACACAGAAGACCGTAGGGGAGAACTGTGAAGAGGGGGAGGGAGAGAGAGAGGGGGGTTGTCATAAGATTTCTCCCTCTTTCTCGCCTGCTCACGCACACACACACACACACACACACACACACACACAGAAAGAGAGAGAGAGAGACAGAGAGAGAAACCAGACTCTTATTCATGGAGATTCATTAGATACCTGAGCCCTGAGGCAGATAATACCGGAGAACCGCCACAATATCAGTCTCCTACAGGCCCACATCACTGGCTTGGCATCAGCCTTTCTCACCTGCTCTCAGCTTCAGCCCTGCCCATCACTGGGAGCTTCAGTTATACCAGCCTGCAGGTGAGGGATAGTATGAAGTCTATGTCTGTGAATGCCCTGTTTTGGACAGCCATGGCTCAGTCTTTTCATCTGTGTCTGTAATGACTGCAGTGACCTATTATCATTACTCTTATTATATGAATGACATACATTGTATATATTTTACCATATTCACTCTCTGTGAAAAAACCACAAATAATTGGCACGAGTTTCATGCCATGAAATCAGGCAATGCTGAAAAATTTCATTAGTGAAACATTTCACCCCCCCCCCCCCCCCCTTCTACCTCCTTCTCTATCCTCCATCCCCACCAGCCTTTGTTCTTCCTGTCACGTGTATACAGTCCAATTACAATCTCAGCATGATCATGCTGACAGCCTGCAAGACTGAGGCAAGAGACAATTTTGCCTCTTTCGCTCTGAAGCACAGGTACTACTGAAGGTATAAGTACATCCGCTCACGCTGAAATGTAGGCCTGCCTTGTCAGCAAAGTTCAGCGGCAAAAAAACCTGAATCGTTAACAAAATAAATCCTACGGTATGTTGGCTTTTATCATTCCCATCAAAAGGTACACTAGCTACAGTGCAATTTGAGGAGGTACTGGTATAGTAACAGCAATTCCAATAGCTACATGTATCAGCAGCTATCTTTGGCCTCTTGGCTTACTCAGAGGCATAGGTTGGGGGTTGGACTTCTTGGCCTTGTCTGTGGCTGTGATGAACTACAAGACTCCAAACATTACGCCGGGTATCCATCAATGGCCTTGTCCCTCTGAGCGTGCAGGGTGGGGGATCAATAGTAATTTATCGGTAACTTTTCAAGAGGGCCCTTCTCCACCATGAAAGAGAGACTTTTGTGCGCCTATGAAGTTGATTAAAAACGGGAGTCCAGTGACAATCATATTGATCTGCTATTGCCCAGTGCCCTTTTCCAACTCTGTGTGTGTGTGTGTGTGTGTGTGTGTGTGTGTGTGTGTGTGTGTGTGAGAGAGAGAGAGAGAGAGTGTCTGAGTGTGTACGAGAGAGAGAGAGAGAGAGAGAGAGAGAGAGAGAGTGTGTGAGTGTATGAGTGTGTACGAAAGAGAGAGAGAGAGAGGTGGAGCAGCTCTTTTTTTTTAATGAGCCCATTTTGAATGTGAGCAACTCCACTGGAAGGGTTAATTGCAGACTATTGATCACCTCCTCCACACATACTGAAAATGTTTGAACACCAAAACACTGGCAGCTCTCTGCTCTCTGCCCTAACTACACCACTGGCTCTCCAGAGGCTGGTCATGTGGTGAGTGTGTGCCCTCTCTGATGTAACTGGGAGTCATCGGCTGTGTGGAAAGGCTGATGGTGATGGAGGCAAATGCAATGGATGAGCCTCTTCTGATGCCTTCTCTTGCACACTAGCGCCCTCTTTTGACCAAATGCAGAATGAACCAAAGACAACAACAGGGAAGGGAAAAAAAAAACACACACACACTGTTTAAACATTGGCGTGTACAAACGAGGACAAAAGAGAACTTCTGCCTCAAGAGAGATTCTGTTTTTACATGTCTGTCTAGCGGTTACTCACATCTATTATTAATAGAAAGATGCATTTGTTTGACAAATTACAACAAGCAAATTTTACATCTCTTGAGAAAGAGACTGAGAACTGTTTAAAGTGGATTAAACTGACAGTGTGTCTACTTCACAGGATGAAGTGCAAAAATCGTCTTGCTTGTAATTGCTTGTTATGATAATATTGATATGGATGGATTTGAGTTCAGTCTAAAAACTTGGCAAGAGTAGTGTTACAATTTTAAAAGAAACTTCTTAGTAGCCTACTTTTTAAGGAACATGTTCCCATTCTAAAGTCTTGTAATCAATCCCTAGATGCAATGAATAATTTATCTCAAGAATGCTTAAAAAAAAAAACACTATAAATATTTATACAGATTATTTACGTAGATTTAATTTTGTTTCCAGTTGTGTTTGTTAGTGGAAGATTCATTGTGTAAGAGAGAGTTTGTGGTTGCAGACTGGGTCTGAGAGTGGGGATGGGGTCGGGGTATTGTGATGCAGGAGACAGTCTGACTCCTGCTCTACACTCTGTGTTTTCTTTCTTTTTTTTTTCAGCTGACATTACGGGAACCTCAGTTTTCTTTTCTAGCTTCATCCAGTTCCTACTGTGAGTTTTGACTGGGTGGAGATTGTATGCGTCTGGACAGAACACAACTCCACATTGACAGAGCAGACAGAGTATGATTTGATTCCATAAATACACACATACATGCTTACAGCCAACAGTATGTCAATAATAAATGAACAATTCAAACACAAAGAGCCACAGAATGTTATTACTGTCTATTACTTGTGAAAGCTCTGATGTAAAAAAAAAAAAAAAAAAAAAAAACATTGAATGCACAAAGTGGAAGCCAGACAACCAAGAGAGCGTTTATATTCCTGTCTTTCCTCCTCCCTCTAGTGAATGTGCAAAATATTTCCCCTGTTTCATCTACCCATCCCACCGGTAGCATGCTCTCAGCATGGATGAGCATCTTCATGTGAATACAGTGTGTTTCAGGCCAGACTGATTGGAGGAATTCATAATGAAAGGTCAACTGTCAGAACACACAGGAGGTGAGAGAGATAGTAGCCTGTGTAGAATACCAAACAACCCCAGAGAGAGGGAGTGGAGTGGCAGAGAAGGAGAGAGAGAGGGAGAGAGAGAGAGAGAGAGAGAGAGAGAGAGAGAGAGAGTCGAAAAGAAGTCCGGAATATGTGGGTTTGTATGAAAATACAGAGTGGGGATGAGAGTATTTAGGCATCAACAGTTTCCAGTGCACACATTCTAAAATCCTTGAGAGCCCACCTCTAAGCAGGAGGCATTTTGATGGCTTACCTGCCCCTCCTTCCCTCCCTTGTTCTATCTCTTTCTGGCTTTCTCCATTCTTTCTCTCTCCCACACTCACACATACTGGGCCTCTGTAACTATCACATCTCTCCACTCCTCCATTACCATCTCTTCCAGCCTCTTGGAAAACAATCAGCCCCTTTACGCTTCAAGGCTGAATCCCTGACACCCCATAATATCCCCCCTGCCTGTTGAAAATGGGTCGCATCTGTATCTATTGTGAAGGCTGATCAATGGCTTAGAGCCCAACATAGATCAGCTGGGACAGGGTTCTCATTTACACACGATGGTGCCAGACACACACACACACACACACACACACACACACACACACACACACACACACACACACACACACACACACACACAAACACACACACCTGCACCAAAATTGCCCACAGAGAATGACTCAAGATGACGCCAATGAAATCCCAACAGAATCAACTTTTACAATTCCTAATGGTTTACATGAGGTAGTCCAAAAGTTTTCAAATACTTGTATGGAACAAAATAACAAAACAACACTAGTTTCACATAAGGACTAAAGAATCATAAGTGTCACATAAGGACTAAAGAATCATAAGTGTCACATAAGGACTAAAGAATTATTCAAGGCCACATATACACTAGCCTGACATAGCCCGACCATAATACTGCTGTTCATCCGTATTCATGGTCTGGAGGTTCTTTAACCTGACGCGATTATACTGCTGGGGGGAGGGCATTCACTTCTGGTTTGAAACGATTGGACAGCTCGTCTAATCAGCTTTGCTTATTGGCCGGTAGACTCTCTACCGATGTAAACACGCCCCAGAAGACCGTGGCCAGACCATGATACGTATGAACATTCGTATTATGGGCGGGCTACACATATACACATCTCTGCTCCCTATATGTCGCCAACTAGTCAGACAAGCCATCCTATAACATTAAAATGTATAGTCTGGCATCGATAGATAGACCAAACTCAATTGTGGGTGGAACTGGCAGTTATCTTACAAACTGACTTTGCACGCAATAGGACAGAGCTATGACCAATCAGAGCATCAAACAATCAACGTCTCTAAACACATACAGCATTGTGATTAGTGAACACCAACGATGTCCGACCAATCAAACTCCCTATGGCTTGCTACTACAGATGAGAGTGAGCAAATTTAGGCTGAGCAAATTTGTTTGCAGCCACTAGGGTACATCTAGATTTCTAGATTTCTATAGTCTCCAACATGTACAGTTACACATTACTCTACCCTCATTTTGACGTACGCACATGTTGACAAATAACCTTAATTTTCCTTATGTATCCACACACCTGCACATTATAGTAATGGCCATACACACACAAGTATGTATGCTTGTTAAGAATCTCTCTCTCTTTCTTTTTCTCTCTCTCTTTCTCTCTTTCTCCCCCAAAGTCATGAACACTTATTTACTGTACATAAATAACCATTCATCACAGCAGGCCTTACAGTTACTTACACTCTTTTGGAGAATTCTCATATCAACAGGACTTTCCTATGCAACTCAAGGACATCCTTAGGAGAAAATAAAACACTAGAATAAACTGTTGTAGATGAGAAAAATTAGAAGAGAGAGAGAGAGAGAGAGAGAGAGAGAGAGAGAGAGAGAGAGAGAGGAGGAGGGAGGGGGAGTCCAGAAGGCCCCAGATAAATTAGTGGGGGCCTCTCATTATGGACCGAATTAGACACTTTTGTTTTTTTCACCCTTAACTCTTCCTCCATGGTCATGTCGCTGAGTAGCCTCGCTAATTAAGGCTCGCTCAGCGCAGGGCCACTCATTAGCGATATTGTTTTAGTGAGACGTGAAATTAGTTTCAATTCGGTGGGAGCAGACATCTTGGCCCTGCAGACGGACCCCTTCACTGACCTAAACAAACTTGTTTGACCTTGCATGTGCATCGTGATGCCTTCACATTTAACCTGTTCATCTGCTTGCTGAACTCCAATTAAAGTTTTGAGCGTAGAGAGCCTACAGACTCACTCGTGTCTTTTTAGGCATTAGCCAGCCGCTCAATATTATCACTGTTGCAGATCATAGTGGCGCTTATGACACTTTTTACTCTTCTTCATGTGATATATGCAGACATATACTTTTTAGATGTATTCCGTAATTCTGCAATTAATCAAGAAACAATTCATCACAGCTGTTCGTCACCGTTGTGATTTATTTCCAAATAACCTCTTAAACCTTGCACAGATATGCAAAGTCAGGCTTCTTTAGCATAACAGCCATGTCCAATGAAGCCAGATATTCATACCCATTTTTTCCCCACAGGTCTGCTGGCCTCGGTCATCCATTATTCTGAGTGCATTGCAGAGATAAAGAGACGGTAAACAGGCTCCTCCTCAGGAAGAAGCACCAACATCCGTTCTCCTTGTAATTGTGATTAATTATAGCACAGAGTGCACAACACAAACAATGCACAAACAGGCAGAGTAGAGAGCGATGGAAAAAGAGGTAGAGAGAGAGAGAGAGAGAGAGAGAGAGAGAGAGAGAGAGAGAGGAGGGGATAAGGATACAAGAAGAAATGAAAGCATACCATAAGTATCCAACACTGTGTGTAAGAAACCCTATAGAAGGGCATAGGGTTAATGGCTAAGATGGGTGGAGGAGAGAAAGACAGAGCCATCGGCACACTGGCACTGACAAACTGAACAAAGCAGGTGATGGAGAGTGTGAGGGTAGAGGGGGGATTGGATAACTGTTCGCTCTTGGAAGGAGGGAGAAAGGAGGGGTGAAACAAACACTAAGACACGTGTGCTCACAGAGTAAGCAAGAAAGACAGAGTGGCGGAGTGGAGTGACTACTTGTAATACAGATAGTGACACAAGTATGTTCACACCGAGAAAGGGAGAGTGAGAGTGAGAAAGAGAGAGAGAGAGAGAGCAAGAGAGCAAGGAAGGAGTGATTCTATTACTGTAAATCATAAAGTGACAGAAGTGTGTGTTTGTGCTTGTGACAGAGAGCGAGAGAGAGAGAGAGAGAGAGAGAGAGAGAGAGAGAGAGAGAGAGAGAGGAAGGGTGAGGGAAAGGGGAAATCTCCCACTGCGTTTGTACTCTGGGCCTCGTTCCAAGCGCCCGGGTTGCAGCTAACTCACATGTGTTCCACCATGTTCATGCCTGCCACGCTGCCAAGGCCCTGGCACCCCGGTATCACCCTGGTAGCATGCCGTGCAGACTATGCCTCTGAAAGCATCTGCGCCACTGCCACTTGCCTGCCATGCTGGAGCAAGGAGCACAGATGGGCAGGAGGTGGCATCCTGGCACCCACAGCGGGAGGGGGTAGTGTCCAGCAGGTGGGGTGGGCACAGCGTCACCTCCATCTGAGACAGGCACCTGTGAGGGGAGAAGGTATATACAGTGTGTGTGTCTTTGTGCGTTGTGTGTGTTTGAAAAAGACAGGTTCCAGGTTCAGTTTCCAAGTTCCTGCACAAAATTCTGTTTATCTACAATCTCTCTATTTCCCCCTCTCTCTCTCTCTCTCTCTCTCTCTCTCGCTCTCTCTTACTGTTGCTCTCTTCTGCTTTCTTCCTGCACTTCCCGCTCTCTTCATACCATCTCGACTTGGTCCCCAAGCTGTCTGGTTGTCTGGTCTTGCATCACTTGCCTCACTTTAGAAGTCCCAGTGCTGCTACCCTTGTTTGATTTTTTGGTGTAGGCTACTGTCCGGGGGTCAGACTGCACTGGCACCATCTGCCACCCTGCCGTTCTCACAGGTTCACACTAGTCTACAATCATTTTTTTCTTCTCTCTCTCTCTCTCTCTCTCTCTCTTTTTTTCTCCCTTCCCTCACCCACTCTGGGCATTCGCCTCTACTCCTGCTCCCAGTGTGACTGGAGACGGTCGGTCGTTTAGCCGCTGGCCCATTGGCAGCACTTTGAAGAAACTCATCAGTCTCAACGGGAGTGCAGTCACATGCTGGGACACATGCAGGCAAGTGCCGCTTTGCCACGCGCCTTCACCTGCCGCTGTGCAGGATTATTGACCGCCTCACACATAAACAAGCATAGGAGCTCACACATATAGACACACATACAGTATATTCTCTCTCTCACACACACACACACTCTCTCTCACACACAAACACACACACATGTTCAAACATGCTAGCTCAGACATGGACATAATCAAAGCCTCTGGAACATCTCCAAATGTCGACGACAACAGCACAACATCCGTCTCCGCTGGCCAGAGGGATCATTTATTGACAGAATCCTGCTGTTGCCTCAGCTTGCTGTTTGATCCATGTTTGAACAAGCCCAAACATATATCTCCTGCTGCACCATGTTATCAGCGCTGATCGTGCTGTGGATGAACTCAATAAAAGCCTCAACAAATCACCGCATCTGCAGGGGCACTGCACTCAAAGCTGTTTTCACCTGTATCTTAAATGTGCATGCGTGACCATGTTTTTCAGTGTGCTGTTGCATTTCATATCATCTAGATCAGTTGGAGTTACTGACGTTTGAGGTCCTTAGGTCCAGATTTGCATATTACATATGTGTTTGAGTGTTTGTGTATGTGTATGTCCCTTTCTTTGTTTTGGTACAATGTGATTTTGTGTGGACAGGTGAGAATCATTGTGTGAGATACCAAATGTAAAGTATTACTAGTGTAACGGAGGCCAGCTAGCGTGGCTAGCTCGGTGGTAGTGTGTAAATCCTCATCACCCAATTCCATGGGCGCTTCTAACACGCTGAGTTAGAAACTCGGGCTTTTAGCTCAGTTGGTTAGAGCGTTCCACTCCCACGCCGGGAGTTTGTAGCTTGCGGGGTGGCGGGTTCGAGACCCGTGTGCGGTGCGGTCCGCCACCGGCTACATTGGTGCCGTGACCCGGATGGGAGTGAGGATTTGGAGGGTGAGTGTAACGGAGGCCAGCTAGCGTGGCTAGCTCGGTGGTAGTGTGTAAATCCTCATCACCCAATTCCATGGGCGCTTCTAACACGCTGAGTTAGAAGCTCGGGCTTTTAGCTCAGTTGGTTAGAGCGTTCCACTCCCACGCCGGGAGTTTGTAGCTTGCGGGGTGGCGGGTTCGAGACCCGTGTGCGGCGCGGTCCGCCACCGGCTACACTAGCGTACTGTCAAAAGAATTATGCAAAATATTCACATAATTGGATTGTTGACAGACCTCTCCATCCCCACACTAACATCTATATTTTATTTCCTGGGTGAAAAATAGAGGCCTCTTGGCCTAAAAATCAAGTCATTCCTGAGCTGTATCAAATAGTTTTTGCACAGCCAGTACATCTAATCATGAGCCATATGGACTCATAAGTCTTGTGATTGGTCTGACATTGGTGGTGTTAGACCAATCACAACACTCTGTGTGTGTGTAGAGAGTCTATGGATGGGCTTAGCCAAGAGCAGCAGTCAGTTGAATGGGCTTTGTCATTTTGTTTGTTTATCTGATTTATAATAGCGCTATCCTACTGCATACAGAGCCAGTTAGAAAGACAACCACTGATTCTGCTTCTTGGACTGAGTTTAGTTCTTGGCGAGACTATACATTTCAATTTTAGTCTGGCTTGTCAGGCTAGAGGGCAGTACAATTGATGCAGTGTTGAAAGGACTGCTTAAGAATTGAGGACAAATTTGTTGGGACAGATTAAAATATAGGTTCATCGGAAAACATTTAGTCTCTTCCTAAAAAGTGAGGTAATTAAAAGCAAATTAAATTTAGTTTTGTCTTAACGAGACACTAACTAAGAAATTGTGTGGACAAGTCTGCTGGCACCCTGAAGACAGAGATTCAATCATTCAGTCTGTTTAAGCGAATCAGGCATTCTTTTGTCATCACATCATTCGGCGCTTTGGTGAGTGCATACCTGGCTGACTCCACGGTTGAGAGAAAAAAAAACATTTGAAATCTTGAATTGGCAAGGATTCTTTTTGTGAAGTTTCACTCATTTTGGAAGAAATGTGTATTGGAGTGATGAGATAAATAAAACTGGAGCTTTTTGACACAGCTCTTACGTCAACACTTTTGCTTTGTCATGCTTTAGTACTCCATTGCAGTTTCTGGCATTGGGTTCATTTGAATGGGAACAGGGAACAATAAGCATGCCGCCCAGTGTCTAAAAGCTCTGACTGAGTCATAGGTCAAGAGATCAAAACAAGAATGGCCTTTAATTTACTATAGAGCACATAGTAGACATACTTACTTGATATGGGCTACCATCATGACATTTTTACCTCATGGGGATTTTTTTTTTTTTTTTTTTTTTGCCTTTTTTGCCTTTACATGTAATCGGATAGGACAGTATAGAGGTGGACAGGAAACAAGTGGGAGAGAGAGATGGGGAAGGATCAGAAAATGACCTCGAGTCGAACCCAGGTCCCCGGAGTAATGGTACGATGCCTTAGCCCACCGAGCCCACCCTCATGGGGAATTTAACTTATGACTAGAAGGAGCAACACTTTTGGTTGAACCAGAAGGCTGGTAGAACTGACATGAAGATGATTATGGCAGAAGCAATGCCTATTGGTCACCTTGACAACTGGTATCCTGTTCTGACACATTGACATACGACAATTACCAGTAATTGTCTTGATGGATCTCAGCCATTTAAAAGCTCTAGCAACATATGCTACAAGCCAGACTGTCATGGCATTAGACATTTTCGAAAAGCTGTTGTGACATTTGGTGGTGTCTGTAACATGGAAATGATAGTCTAAGGGGCATGCAGCCTCAGTGAAATGCATTGGATTTGAGCGTCCTCATCTCCAGAGTAGCAAAGGATTGCCCAGAAAAATCATCATTCACAAGTCAACAAAAGTGACACCAAAAGTTTATTTTCTAGAGCCTTCTTCTTTGAAAGCTCTCTGATGAGCCCTTCCCTCGTGCTGCACTCCTAGCAAAGAGTGATGCTGGCAGTGCACTCCTCGGTGCTCGGTGACCTTGGAGCACACTGAAGCCTGAGTGGGGGCCCTCGGTGTGCGTTTCCTTTCACCGTCAATGACTTTCAGCGAGTGGAGATCAATACCCAGCTGGCACCAGCTCCACAGCCAGCCGAGGCGGCCGCCGCTAACTGCATCGTTAATGAGGGAAAATGTGTGTAATTACCGAGGGGACAGTGTGTGTGTGTGTTAGGGGGTGGGGCTGGGACTGGGTGTGTGTGTGTATGATGTGTGTGCGTGTGTGTGTGTGTGTGGTGGGGTTGCAAGGTGAAGATGGAGCTATCTGCTATGGGGATTCAGTGATCATGAAAAAAGCTGGACATCTTGCAGAGCCTGGCACACGCTGGCAAAACGCCCACATGACACCAGGTGTCATTTTGGGATGGGGCATAGCTCTGATGAACGTGTTTTAACTGTTATAGTGGCACCAACATAGAAAGAAAAAGACAGACAGAGTTTTCGGGAGAGAGAGTAAAACTTGTGTGTGTGTCCTGTAGCAAGGACATGAAATCTCTGGCTGCGTGAAGCCGTGTTTGGAAAGCATCTGTGAGTGGGAGGGCTGCAGCGTGCTCACAGAATCGTGCAAATGAAAGCAAACACACATAATCGCATAGAGCCACATGCACACAAAAACCCACGTAAAAACACATGTGCACAAACACAGACAGAAACTTAGTAGCAGCATTCATATTGTCATGGGAACACAAAAGCAATATGTATGCACAACACTTGCAGTTTCTATTTGTTGATGTCTTTGTCTGTTTAAGTCAGCAGCCCACACAAACCTGCCTTCCATGCACTGCTTTTTTTTCTTTAGAAGCAGCAGAAGAGTGTTGAAAAACACATGTGGGCTAAAGACAACACAAACAAAACCACAACCGCACACACACACACACACACACACACACACACATACAGTCGTATACACACGTTATATCCCCATACCCCATATCGACCAGGTCAAGAGATGAAAACGGGCTACGAAAAGCATACAAAGCAGCTTGAACTTTGCCTGACCCAGCGGCGGCCGTGCAAGGGAAATGATCCAGGCCGATCAATCGTCGGGAGGATGGCCTTTAGCGTAGCCAGCTGATGAGCCCCACGCGCCTCTGGGGTAAGAACATAAAGGTGCTCCCATTCATTAAGTCACATTAGCTCAGCCATGCCCAGGGAATGGATGCCTCTAAGTGGAAATGCCAGATAGACCAAACGCCCCCCCCCCCCCTTTCTACAAGTCTGTAACGGTGCACCAAAAAATGGTCAGTTCAATATCTATCGGAGTGAAACTGCTATAGATTGGTACTAGTGTTCAGCTGAAGTGAGAGAAAGTGATGTTTCTTAACCATTAACTTTTACCGCTCTCCCACTGGCAGTGAATCCTAGAGTAATTCACTGGGCTAGGGGCCTGGCCCTTGGTCCAATTTGCTTAATGCATTCATGTTCTGATGGCTATCGCTGAACTGCTCGGGCTGTCTCTGGTGAGCTTATCGAGTTGCCTGATGTGTGGCTCAATGTCCGCTTAGTCCTGCGCAGGAAATATGTCAGAGTGTTCTCAAAGCTTGAGAGGACTGCCTGTGGTTCATCATGTACTGTACCTGCTCGCAAGATTACATTAGCATCACTGTGTGATGCAGGGGAGAGCTGTGATGGCCCAGATAAATCATCTTCAGAATACAATACTTGGGTGGGATGATCATTCGTGCCTCATCCATGAGAATGAGGCTGCCGTGAATGATGAGTTGCTGGGAGAGAAAAGCAGCAGTGAGGCTTTCAGCATCACATTACTTAAATAACTTAAAGGTATTATCCAGGGTGAATCAACCCGTAGCCCTATTGTTTCACGTTGGCGAATTCTGTTGGTAGGAAAATAACATAGACCTAACAGAGAAACAACAGCCAACACTAACTGATGAAGTTTAGAAAGGCAAGGAAATTTCTTATGCCCTCATGTAAGCTTTACTTGCCAGTTCGCAAATTCAGTTTATGTTGTACAAAATGCTCTTGTTCTTATACCTACTGAGATATGGGGTGATTGACTCCTGATTTCTTTCTAAACGAAAATAAAGACAATTATGAATTCACGCTAGTGCAATAACATCCAGAGAATGCCTGTATAAGGATACAGTACTGTGACGTATAGTCATCATGACAGTCGATGGGAAATTAATTAATCAAATTAATCAAATTACTCATAGATGGTGTAGTATTGGTAAAGCATTGGGTAATGATTGGCCCATACACAATAAGTATTTTAAAATACCTGTCAAGAAGTTGTAGTATTGTAACATAGTGCCATATGATATGATAAAACAGCATGTTTTATCAAAGGATATGACACTTGCCTCTATATGTGTGATACAAAATGATATAGAACTCTTCTTAGCAGCTGCTAGCAAGGGACAGGACTCCCAGACAAGAGCAAACTGCTACCACAGGTATAGACAACATCAAGCCTCACACTGCTGTGTTCTGGGTGCAGTCCAAGGACAAAAGAGCATGTTTAGATCCTCTTCCACAACCTTTAGGTGTACCATAAAGCAGGCATCCAGTGGAAAAGCTGTCGGAGTGTCTGCCTCTCCCCCAGCTGGCCTCATTCAGCCACCAGTGGCTCTGCCACGCAGCATGCCTTTGAAGGATTTACTCTCCTCTCTGATCCTCTGTGGTGCTGCTGCTGAGAGAGCTGTCGTATTGGGGTATTGATTTCACAAAAACAGGATTTCATTTGGTTTGTCAGCGTGTCAAGGGAATTAGGAAGCCTTTGTTCATGCATAATACTTTTCAGTAACTCCAACTAAATTAAAGAGTTAATAGATGATGCGTGGTGATAATACCCACTGTTAAAGCATCAAATTTGGTTGTTTATCAAGGACCTCAAGAGACTTACTGTAACAAGAGAACTATTGGTCTAAAGGAGGTGGCCTGTTTCTATATCACACACAAATCCACTCTCTCTCTCTCTCTCTCTCTCACACACACACACACACACACACACACACACGGGGGACAAAGAGAGAGTAGAGAGATGCATATAGGTGACCCTAATGCTTCCTAAGACCCCTCTTTAGTGTGCTGACCATTGTGGAACTCTGCTGCTCCCTCTCTTTACAGCCTAATGATATTGGAAAAGGGGAGGATTGTGAACACTAAACCACTCATCTCATACAGGCTATGCTGATGCAAAGACAGAAAAGCCCCCAGGTCAGAATCCTCTCCCTGAAAAGGAGGAAGGAGAGCGAAGAGAGGAAGGGCGCAATTTTCCTCACTAGACAGGGTGATATTGATTTTCAAGAGATATTTCCTACATCACAAAACTGTGTTACTTATAATAGGATTCTTCAGAGCTTCACTTCAATTGAATACCTTCAGGGGATTTTACTTTGTGTTGTCTCCTTATTAGACAGAGGACTTGGTGAAAGTCTGGAGAGGACCATAAGACAGAGGGAGGGAGAGAGTGAGAGAGAGAGAGAGAGAGAGAGGGATGTTTTGATGGAGCAGAGGGCTGGCAGAAATGCATCAAACAGGTATGATTTCACACTTATTAGCCAAATTAGCACAACACAGCCAATGGAGAAATTCCACTGGCACGCAAGTAATAGCTTATTTTATTAACTGTCATTAGACTAATGAGAGTGATGGCAGTAAATGTCACATTAGAGATTTCAAAGACAGAAACAAGAAGAACAAGGTAGAGGAGGTTAATTAAGAGCTTGTTAGACAGGAAGAGCTATGTCCTTTGTGATGACATCACTAGGAAGAGGTTCATGCCAGAAGACCCATAAAGTAAGATAACATCACATTTCTGCGTTTGAAGGAAGACTACTGTTGTGACACAATTGGATGAAATGCCACAGCCCGAAGTCTAAAATATTACGAGTGTTGGCATATAGAGGAAAATGGATTGGGAAGAAGGAGAAGCCGGACAATTAGTTACGCTAAGAGAAAGTGGAGCGATCATCAGCTTCTGAACTTTTCAAATTTATACCCACAAGCCAATAAGCCACAAGAAATATTCTGCAGTGGATCCTGAAATCCCAGTGTATGTAGATTTTCAAATTATGAAATTGGGGGGAAGATGGTCCTAGTATGAATGAAAATATAACATCTTTTTGGTAAATAATATATAAAATGTCACATTTATATGCAACCCCACACCTGACATTAAACACAGCAGAAACTCTTTAAAATTCTGACGCCAACTCACTAAAGAGGAAATTCACTTTCCCAACCATTAAGCATATACACATTATCAAATAATGAGGTCAGTGAACCCAAATGATGTGAAAAAGGTGTCAGATGCACACATGCGTGCACACCCTGACTCACTCACTCTCTCTCTCTCTCTCTCTCTCTCACACACACACACACACACACACACACACACTTCCATACCACAAACCTTTAGTGTGCACCCTGTGCTCCCCTTGTTTACCTTGCCTCCGCACTGAGACGTGGCGCTGATGTGTTTATTCAGACAAACTGATTTCCCCAGATGCGGGATTGCTGGCATTAAGTTAATTGAATATCCTGTTAATCCACTCTCCCTCTCTCTCCTCTGCTCTGCACTGAGCGCGTGCGTGCGTGCATCCCCCGACACCTGTGCGAGTTCTCAGTGGAAAAGTTTCTGCCGGTTGAGAGGGTGAGGGATAGGATGAAAGATATATGTGCAGTGGGACACATTGTGATAATTCAATCGCAATTGTGTGCTGTGTGGCAAATCTTAACTGAACTGAGGAAAAGTCTATCTGTGCTGTGTTCTATCTGTGAAATGCGTCTGTGAAATGAATGAATGTCTTGAAACTAAAGTTCTCCATTGCACGACATATAAAGTTTAGCCCTTCTAGCACTACATATACAGTTTTGTTACTCTTGAAAGAAATATATAACGTTTATTAATGTTGTTAGCCTGGGAGTTCCTTATTGCGCGCTTATTTCATTTCACTCTGTAAAGCAGCATGGTGACCATGGCCGATTTTCTCGCCTGCTTTCGGTATCCAATCGCAGAACAAAAAGGGATTTGTACGGCCCTCGATTGCATTTTACGTCACGTGGTGGCTCTGGTATTGGCTCAAAGGTATGTACAGACGGTATGATAGACATTCGTAGCGCCCAATAAACGGCTCTGGACAATCGTAAACGCCGCTTCCGCTACGAGAAATGCAATAGGTCGCCAGACTAAATATCACTTGTGATTTTTAAGTTTGGCAGTCGCCAGGCTATAATGTTATACAAACAACACAGAGATTGTTGTTTTTCCATCAATTCTAATGGCGTAGTTAACACAACTATAGGCTATATAGTATTGTTGTCAAAAACATAACTGACCAAGGTGCATTTTGTGTAGAATAGGTATAATTTTACAGTTACATTTAGTAGGCCTATGCTTAAGTTTTTGGAAGCTGCCATTTGCTTAACATTGTTACTGTTGACTGCTGTTGACATTGTTACTGTTTGCTTGTTTTCAGACTCAGTCTGTGTGTGTGTGTGTGTGTGTGTGTGTGTGTGTGTGTGTGTGTGTGTGTGTGTGTGTGTGTGTGTGTGTGTGTGTGTGTGTGTGTGTGTGTGTGTGTGTGTGTGTGTGCGTGCATTCAGTGGCATGCAGCCACCCCATATGCTGATACATATCTCAGCTCCTGGCTCTATGTCTGGACTGACAACGACACCTACAGTACAGTCAGAGCATGGGCTGAACATGAATTCATGCCCCTCTCGCTTCTCCTCATGCTTTCCGCTTCCCTTTGCCTAATCCTCTGCCACCTTCCATCTCCTCCCTCAGCCACCTCCTGCTCTCCAACTCTTCCCCTGCGATGCCTGCCTTCCTCCTGTGGATCTCCCTCTCCTCCTGCTCTGCCTCCCATCTTAATTCATAATTGAAATTGCGGTGCATAACTCAGTGGGCGTGCCAAATAGAAGGAAAAAGTCAAATCTGCTCTGGTGTTTTCCTAGGATATTTGGAGTTAATTATTAAAAGGGCAACTCATTCCAACCCTCCTAGCCCCGCCACCCCATCTTCTGTGCCCCACTCTTCTTCTCCTTCTCTCCTTCTGCCTCTCTCCTCGGTCCCTCTCCAGCAAAGCAAAGCAAAGTACGTCACTCCCTACCCCTGGCACAGCGCTTGCTGTGGGCACTGACACCCCAAAAGCGCCCAGCTTGCTCGGAGCCCACTCAGCACGGTGCACGCCAATGAAAAATACATCAGTCGCTAGGGGGGAGGCAACTGTGTAAAATATTAAGGCCATTGACAGTTCTTATATGTCATGTCCCTGTTGGAGGGGGGCAGGGGAGGAGAGGCACGGCTTTGGTTTTTTAGGGAAACGCGGCGGCATGAATAATGCAAAGCCATCTGTCAGAAGTCGACTGCGGCAACATGAGCAAAAACGCCTCGGAAAAGGCGAGTAAACACAGAAAACACTGAGACATGCGACGGGAGCCCCCGTGTCGCGCTTGTCGGGAGTTTTCCAGAAGGATCAGGCTTCTGCAGAAGAAGATTCCATCACGCACAAGTGGAGCTGTTATGGAGCCCGGAAATGAAGTGGTGCGCAGGACGACGTGGGAGTGCGCAGGAGGGGCTGAAACGCTAAAATGGCAGGCTCAAACCAACAAGTGCACTTTAGGCCTGAGCTCTTCATTTTTGTCAACGACGCCAACATGCAGCTGCACACTCATTCCCCAATGGCGCAAAGCGGCACTTAAGAACAAACCCATCAGAGAGCTGGCTGTAGCACAACTTAGCATAGCACTGAGAGAACATTTTATCTCTTCTCACTTATTTATTTTATTCGCCTATTTGGTAAAGGGCCACGCACACATTTAGTTCACAAGCAGTTCGACATATCTCCCGGGGCTGTACTGTATCCACAAAGCAGTCTAGAAGGGGTTCCAAGGTTGCTGTTTCAGCAAGATTCTTTAGGAACTTGTGATTGATGAAGAGTAATTATCAGAACTAGCACTAGCTTCCATGGGAGATTTAGGAAGTAGGCTTTTTTAGCAGACTGCTAACTCATTAAGACCATGTAAAACAACAGGAAAATGCCACTAGGAAAGTCTGAGGATATGTCCATGCAGTCGTTTTTTTTTTTTTTTTTTTTTTTACAAGGTAACAAGGTCAATGACTGGACAAGAGACATTCTACTAGAATGAGGATATCCCATGATATACTTTACCGTACCATGGGTAGCTAGCAGCTAGTAATCACTGTGTATTTTCAATCATGTTGACTGTAACTTTTTGGTTTTTTGAAAAAAAGATATATATATATTTAAATACACCACAGTGGACAATTTATGAGTTTTAAACTTAAATGTAACTTCCTCTCTGTTGTTCGAAATGTTATAAGGGTCAAATTGGCCAACATCTGTTTGTCTAAAATTTTCTTGACAGCCTTCCTCAGCTGCTTTTGTACATCTGTTTGTACGGAATTGTTGAAAAATATGCAGGAAAAATGTGTTCTTTAAGATCCTCCGCAATGTGTGAGCACTGCATCAATAGTGCCTCAGAGCCATTACTTCCAACAGTGGGGCGAGATCAACAACTCCACAAAGAATGGTGAGACAGGCATTTATAGTCATCACAAAAATCTGTGTTTAAACCTTCCCTCCATTTCCTCATGAAGAATAAAAAGGACTATTCTTTGTGTTACTTGATCACTGCACATGTGTCAGACTTGTAGTGCTGCTATTGCCATGGCAACAGAAGAAACAAACAGAACACTCAGGTGAGGTGAAATCACAGCCATGAAGAGAGAGAGAGAGAGTTGCAACTGTGGTCTAAACATTCTCTCTGTGTGACTGAGAAAAAAATTCTGTGTGCTCGTCAAGTGCTATTGGGATTATATGGATACACTTTGTATTATAACAACTTGGATTATAAAAGCATCACTTATAACCTAAGACAAACCAATAAGTTAGGCTAAGAATGTTTGCAGGCATACGAGGCAAGCCACATCTGAACATTCTGAGATTCTAAAACATTCCATGGTAGTAAACCGAACATTCTATCATTGAAATGCATTGAATTTATTCCTTTTTTGAGTAAAAAAAACATTCAACACCTATCTTAATTCACTTTCTTTCAAATAAAGCACATGGGAAGTCCACCAATTGGGAAGTCCCTAATAGATAGAAGCTTTAGAATATTCATGCACAGGCATGTAAAACCACTTTTATCTCTTTGGGTCTTCCCAATTTGTGGGCTTCAGACGTGCATTATTTGAAAGTGAATTTAGAATTTAGTTTTCAATGTTATTACCCATTTTTTTCGAGTCAGAAAAAGGGGTAAATTCAATGAATTTCAATGATAGAATGCTCAGTTTACTATCACGGAATGGTTTTAGAATCATGGAATGTTCAAGTGTGAAATAAGACTTTTTTCCCATCATAAATTCACCTACAAGTGCATGTTGATCTTTGCAAACCAAAGAACAGGAACCAGCAAATATCTTAAATATCATTTACTAAGTGTTATGCTGACCGACAAGGTAATAAATGTGATTTGTTAATGAGTGGAAAGTGTCCAACAGCTCTGGGGCCATCTCTATGTAGGCTAGTTGTTGTTGCTCTGTCATTGGAAGCCCTAGCTCAGGCAATCAGACATAATCTCTTCCATCAATGAACAAAATACATCTGAACACATTTCTGATGTCTTGGAGTGTTTCTTTTGACCAAGTTAAAGCCTTCATTTCTGACTATTTTGTCTAAGTAATTATTTGGTAACACTTTAGATTACAGCCTGTGAAGTACTGGGTAAGGAGTAAGAAACAACGGTGTAACAACAAGTGAAGAGTTCAGATGCAAAACCCCCTAACTCCACTTGACCACTTTTTGAGAAAAGGCCATTTTTTATCAGGCGTTTACAGTGTTTTGATTGTAAACTGATATTTTAGAAACGGCGGGGAGCAGGTTTAATTTATTTTTTTCACAAAAACATTTCATTTACATATTCTAGATTTATACAGGATTCACACAATATCATTAACTCAGTTTTCACAAAAATGGTGTTTAGGGGGTTTTGCATCTGAACTCTTCAAGTGTATAGTCTGGGATCGGAAAGGCTGAGGCAAGGGTGGGCCTACCCCCTGGACAGAAGGACAGGGACCAAACTGGCAGAGGTGGGGAGGAAGGTGGGGATTTTGGATGAGCGGCACCTATAGACACCTAAGCCTGATGAAGACCCTGCCGGGTCGAAACGTTGTTTTAATTGAATAAAAAAGCCTCTTTGGGAGTAAGCAGTGTGCGGACGATTTCCCTCTCTCCTCCGGCACCTATAGACACCAATAGCAGCTTTCATTTCTGTGGTAACACACAGAGCTTTCATCATGTCTGTGGTACCACATGCAGCTGTGAATATAAATGCCAACAGTAAAAGAAACAAAACAACTAGTTAGATGAATGAAAAGTGAGTATGTGTCTGTGTTTCAACTTGAAATGAAAATATGGATTTGGTGTGATATGAAATATGGATTTGGTGGCCAACTCTGGGCTGTATCATTACATTGCCATAGCATACAACACTATTTTATTGGTCTCTGCACTGATAAAAAAAAAGACAGGCCTTTACGTTCCTCATCATGTAGACTCATTGAGCACAGGTGGAATACTGACAGTTCCCAGGGTTAACTGCCACATAACAGCATTGTTTCACTGTGATGCAGGCACACTCTCTGAGCGACTGAAATACTGATGTACGCTCTCCTATCAGAGCTCATGTTATTCTCCCAAAAGCTGGGTAAATTGAATAAGTTTTGAGTGAGCATGCTGTTTATGCGAATACTTGCAATTGGATGTGATTGAACTGTGAAATAACGTAATGTGCCAATAATCAGTTCAAATGACTGATTAGAACACCTCGGCAGCGTGGTTAAAAGCATCTCCTCCCCCAGCGCATGTATTCTCAGATGACGAACACCAACCAGAAGCATTCACACCACTTAGTCAATAGAAAGGCTTGGGACTGCGTAAAAACATCTCTCTCACACACACACACACACACACACACACACACACACACACACACACATACTCACACACACACACACGCGCACACACAAGCACATACAAAAACATATTCCCGATGACAGAATACCAAATGAGCCAGAGTGATGGTAATGGCATCTGCTGAAACATCCACGTCGCCTCTGCAGTCAGCTGGTGAGGTGCCAGGCTTTTGCACTGCTGGGTACATGCAGAGCCATCTCTATGGCTCTGGGTACATGCCTCTTGTATTACACAGTATGATGACCAAAGGCCTGCTCTCTCTCTCTCTCTCTCTCTCTCTCTCTCTCTCTCTCTCTCTCTCTCTCTCTCTCTCTCTCTCTCTCTCTCTGTGGCTGTGCATACACACAGAGGCTAGAGAGGAAGCTTTAAGCTGAGGGCACTTTCATATTTGTATTGTTATGAGCCGAATCCATCTAATCTGGCACGTCCCAGAAGGGAGCCGCTGTCCTCTGTTGTTTTCTCACAGGCTGCGGGAATTATCGCACCGTATGAGCATACAGACGCACCCCTGCCAAGCGCTCAGAGTCATTTTCTATGTTGCGACCCATTGTTGATGAAGCTGCAGTCACCAAATCTTTGTTCATTCATAAGTGCCTATTTAATGGTGGTACTTAACCTTCCCCCTTGTCTTGTGTGGCTAAGAACATCTAGGTCTCGCTATTTTTTGTTGTTTTCTCTTGTCAGCATTTCAGTTGTGTTCACAAGCGTCTGAGGACAGACGGAGAAGCTGAAATGCATCATCATCCATACTGCCGGGCAGCTGCTTATTGTGTGGATAAGTCTCTGTGATGTTACAGTCCTCTCTGGAGTGACTGTGTGTAGTCTGTGCATATCTGGTTTGGACAAAGCATGAGAGGCAATGTCACAGCAGTGTTTTTTTTTAGCATGGTTTGGTGCTATAGTGCAACAGCATGTAATACATCTCCACGTCTATTAAATATATCCCTGGTGGTCTGCACATTCAAAACTACAGAGCACTCAGCTGCTTCAAAGTAACCACAGTCTTTTGATTCTGCCAGCCTCAACCAGCTTTTGTTCTAAATATCAAACCTGCCATGCTTCAGGAAGTAATGTGGATATTTTTCGAACAATTATTATAACAAACTACAAATATAAACTGAGTTTGTTTGTTTAAAGGGTAAAATAAATGCGAGGTCTGCTTAGGTCTGTTTGTGATGAAATTGTTGATATTACTGTATGTGAGTAACCATTTTCAAATTGGGTTTAAAAACAACATAATAAAGCTGTGAAAAAATAGCTTACACTTTTAATACACAATAACAAGCCTAACAAGCACATTTAAATAAAAAAAAGAAATAAAAGAAATCTGCTACATATCTTAATCACATAATTAGCCAAAGAGTTTTCTCCAAAAAACATTTTGTTAATTAAAGTCTATACTTCATCTGAAAATCTCACACTGTTGGTGTGCACAGACTAGCCTAAAACACAGACCCAAGCCAGGGCTTCAGTCTCAAAGACAGCAATGGAGTCAACTGCTGGAGGTCTGGAACCACAAACGTAGACAGCTCTCTATATATGGCTCCAGCTTCCAACACAGACTTCATATTTAATTTAAGAGGCCTGCTATGGGCCAGACTGGCTGCAGGGTGTGAGGGAGCCTGTCGGTGGTCCAACCATCTGGCCAGAATTGAAGCTTCAGCTGTTGTCAGAGGCTCGCAGTCAATTTGGAGGGTGCGAAAAGGCAACACCAGTGCCAGTCTCCATTCTCGCATTAGCCCGAGAGAACATCCGCCCGCATCGACGAAGAGGAGGAGGGTCAGCAGGCTCGACAGTGGACCGAGTCGACTGAGTCACAGGAAACACGGCCGCCACTTGACTTTCTGGGCCACTGGTGCAAGAGAGACCACTGGAGGCCATCAGCGGCCAATTAGCAGTCCGAGCTGAGCCATGAAATCCACCCCCTGCTCATTTAAGAGGGGGAGCAGGGTTAAACGGGTGCTGGGTGAGTCCTGAGTGCAGTAGTGTACAGGAGTACAGGAGGAACTAGGAGATTTGTGTGTAAGTTCTAAACCTGGTGTTTTTCGGTTGTGGTGTTGTTCTTGACAGGGTTCAATGATTGACAGACCTTTGGAGGTCCTTTAGTTAATAGCATTTATGTGCTGCCTTTTTGTCAACAAAGTCATAAGCAGGCATGACACACTGTGGAGGTAAGTGGTGATGTTGTCACTCTGGGTTAAGTCTGGCAAAGAAACTGGGAATGGACACCAATACAAAACACTGGTCTCACTCTCAACCATCACAAGGAATCAAATGATCAATAGGTGAGAGAGAAACTATAGAAAGGAAGATCAACGCTGATTTCATTTGAAGGTTCAAATCCAAAAGCAAAGATTATAAGTAATCTAAATTGCCTTGATTGCCAAACAATGCTTTTAAAAATCAAGAAAATCTATCATCCCTGTTGCCTTTGAGGTGGTGGTTGAGAGAAATGTAAAGATAGATTTCATATTACAGAATAAACCTTGATAGAAACTTCATTTCTAGTGTGCTTTTCACAATAGACAAAAGAATTGACCAAGAAGAAGAATGACACCAGGAAACCAATTAGACACTCTGACATTCTCACATTTAGGTCTCTGTAGAGCCCAGTGTAAGCAGTGACTGTTGACTTTACATTATTAGGAAAGAAGGGCATATTTACTTTGACCACATCAGATCACAAAGGAGTAAAGTTACACTTTTAATTAAGAAAATAAACTCAATGTTCCTTTTTTTCATCTCTGTTAAGTCGCTGTGCAGGGCCTGTGAGGTTTTGATCTGTCTCACTGAATCTGCTGAGACCTCTGATGGATTAAAAAAAAAAAAGCCAATTCTCCTGTCAGTCATTGACAGAAGCACAGAACACACACATAATGTTGGTTTGAACTCCTGGCATGCATAAGGTCATGCCATTTCCCTGGTCTTGATCTGTGAGCAGACATTGGTTCATGTAGCTGTGGCTGAAATTAATTAGAGAGTAAAATAGGGCATTCCCATTAAGGTCATTTGTATATAATGATATTGTGATAAATAGGTCTATTTGCTCAAGCATTCATACAGCGTTCAGCCCTATTTGGTCAAAATGGTGCTATAACACTGTAATTGGACTAATTGTCTGAAACGGAGCCATCCCTTTTTAACAATGAAGCTTGACTGGACTGAAATCAATATTATGGATTGATGATTCCAAGTCACTCCACGACAATATTGAAATTTGCAAAGACCTTTGTGCATGTGGCTTGGCACGAGCTGCCCAGCATTGCCCTTCTCAAAGTCATGAATTATGGATGGCTCACAGAGCGCCATCAAATAATAACAAACACACAAAACCCGTTAGCCAGGGAAAAGCAGGAGAGCTGCAAAATGCCAAAGCTGAATAATTCACAAAGCGTCATTCACTGAGATTTTAGTTTTTTTTTTTTTTTTCTATTTCATTCCAGAGAGGCAGCGGGACATGGGAAAGGGGACGAAAGCACAGTAAGAACACGCATGGAACTCAACTCCTCAGAAACAACCATCCATGTAAATACTTTCCAATATTTGTCTGAGCTGCCTCTATCCTACTGAATCAGACACATTGAGGGTTTGGAAAAGCGACTCTGGGCCAACTGTGCGCTATTCTTGTTTATTTTTTCACTTTTTTTTTCTTTTTTGTTTTTATTTAGTCTGAGGGCTAACAGAGGTCACCAAGAATTGAGTGTAATATCCAGTTTTTGCTGTGTGTGTGTGTGTGTGTGTGTGTGTATGTGTGTTTGTGTGTGTGTGTGTGTGGGGGGGGGCAGTTTCAACCCTTGTGTGTGGCCGAAGCAGGGTGCCTGTGGAAGGGGGGCGGGCGTGGGGTCAGCTGTGGAGGCCTGCTGAAGTCCATTGATCTCACACCAATTAGCATAGTCTCCATCTGGTGCCGGCTGCAAAACCTGCTAGTCTGAGCCAAGTGCTGCCGCCCCACAGACATCCATCCACCTTCAAGCCCCAGCACCCCCCCCCCCCCACACACACACACACACACACACACATTACACAACATACGCACACACACACACACACACACACACACACACACACACACACACACACACACACACACACACACACACACACACACACACACGCCAAGCATTGGTACAGCTCTTCAGTCAGCTTGGGAAAAAAAAGCCTTAAGCAACAGCAGACAGCACCAGCCAGCAAGTCCTGACAAGATAACGGATGGTCTCTCTCAATTGTTGCCCAAGAACACCAGACATTATGGCTAATTCAATTTAACAACTCTCACACAGTGACAGGAGGGGGCATGTGTATATGTGTGTGTGTGTGTGTGTGTGTGTGTGTGTGTGTGTGTGTGTGTGTGTGTGTGTGTGTGTGTGTGTGTACATATGTGAGTCTGTGTGAGCCTGTGTATGTGTGTTTGTACAAAGTATATTATATGTATGTGTGTATGTGTTTTTTTGTGTGTGTGTGTGTGTGTGTGTGTGTGTGTGTGTGTGTGTGTGTGTGTGTATGTGTGTTTGCAAAGACGTTGTGAATAAATGACAGTGGAGAAGTGCAGTGGGGTTGGGGAGGTGAGGGTTGGCTGGGGGTGTTTTTGTGAAGATGAAGAGCTGTAGAGATAGGGACAGTCAGCCTGGTCCCCCGTGCCAACACTCCAGTGGAAAGGCTGGCTGACGCACTTCTTCTGCGAACAGCTGGGACAGGAAGCAGAGACAGAAGGCTACCTCCCTCCCACCCCCCCACCCCCCACCGTCTTCACCTCCAATGCACCACCAAACTCCTCTCAAACCCGTCTCCATCCTTTCCCCCACTCCACCATGCCCAGATGACCACCCCAGCCGACAATCAATATTTAACTGTGGATCCATCACTGTCACATGGGGTGGGGTGGGGGTGTGGAAAGAAGCGGAAAGTAGAGAATAGTTTAGAAAGGTAAACAGAAAATGGACCAATGGCAGATGAATTTCACTCCTTCAAAGAACTAGCAGAGGGTCTGTTATCATAACTGTGTGCTTTAGATGGTGTTCAGATCAGACACCATTTTCATTTCCAAAAATGCAAGGGTTCTAAAGTAGTGGCCAACAAAAAAAAATGCAAGGTTGAAACCAATAAATGTACATCTTGTTGCTATGACAGCATATATTTGGTTAAACTGCTAACTCCCTGATTTAGCTGTGACTGGCAGCTAGGCAATGGTCTATTGTTGGAGAAAACGTAACCTCAAAAGTTCAATTATTTTTAACTTTGAGCGCTCGCGTTTTTTAGTCGTCTCACTTGTTTTTCACCCTGCGCCTTGTGCATATCAACATGAGGCACGTAGCAACGGTCAAGTTGCATCATTCCATAGGGAAACAATTGAATTTGGGGGTGAATAAAACCGTGTCAGTCTGAACACTGCCTTAGACATTGTGAATAACTGAGAAGACATACTGGGAAAAAGAGATCAACCTTGAACAAACTAACACTGTGCAATGTTAGGTATAACAATGCATAGTCACTTCAGATGTAACAAGGGATCGGTATCGTAGATACATCACTCTTTCAGGATCTGTCTTTGTAAAGATGCATAAAGCAATATCTTGTTTCTTTCAACTAGGTTTCATGGTGCAGATGGAACATTTATTGTATGTGCAGAAAAGATATGGTGGGGGGGAAAAAGTAGGTGTGGAGAATGTTGAAAATCATCTCAGGCACATTTGTGAGGCTGCAGGAGACTGTGGGGAAATGTTCTTACAAGTGGAGTCAGAGAGTGTAAAATTGCACTGGCTGCATGTCAGCATGGCTTGGGCGATAGAAACTGCAGCTGAAGCCAACAGTCTTCTGGCACCTGAGGCAGGTCCAGGGAGGCTCGGTTAATTATTCAAATACATGGAGGAGAAAGAGGAAATCCTGTTCTTTCTCTCTCTTTCACACACACACACACACACACACACACACACACACACACACGCACGACACACACACGCACACGCACACGCACACATGCACACACACACACACACACACACACACACACACACACACACACGCACACACACACACATGCACTCACACACACACACACACACACACACACACACACACACACACACACACACACACACACACACACACACAGGTAATGCACACTTTATACCTACAAATCACAGTGGGATACACACTTACAGTAAATGCTAATTGTGCTGTCCTCCTTTAATAATGCTGATATGCTATAAGCATAACAGCTGATCTAGTGATCTAAACCAAACAGAAAATGCACCGGAGGAAGTAGCGGAGCCCCAAAGCAGCCCCAAATCTGGAAACTAGTAATCTTTTTTGTGTGTGTGTGTGTGTGTGATGCATAATGGATGTATATGCTTCAGGTCTTCTGCCTAAGGCCTCTGAAATGTGAGCATAGTAAAGCAAAGTGGT
The DNA here is from genome assembly GCA_027497455.2 of Sardinella longiceps. NCBI lineage: Eukaryota > Metazoa > Chordata > Actinopteri > Clupeiformes > Clupeidae > Sardinella > Sardinella longiceps. Next base: position 3,629,529 of record JAODXP020000004.1, on the reverse strand, counting down.
CCCATGAATTATGTTGGTAGATGAGAAAGGTTTGTTTGCATCTCTGGGTGGCGGAATCGCAGCGGAGGGCCTGCCTGCCACACGGCAGCCTGCCTGCCTGCCTGGTGCTCCCTGTACAGCTCACAATAGGCCGCTCAGGGACAGCTCCCCACAGGCTCTGGGAAGCAAAACACACCCCAGAAGCACTTGGGAGAAGCCAAGGTAGCAATTGTGCATGCAAAAGGGAAGAGGCACCTCATGTTTTGGTAATATGTCTATCTCTCTGGGATACTGTGAGTTAAATGAATGCAGTTTGTATCATTGTCAAACAAGAGGATCACCCATTTGTTTATGTATTTATTGTTTTTGCTGGATATGTCCAGACCCTGAATCAATATATTTTATTCATTACTGTCATTCAGTATTCAGGGATTTGATAGGATACAAGCTGGAAAATGTGAATACAATTTCAATGCTAACACAAACTAGGAAGAGATAAGACCATAAAATGATTTAAATATATTTTGTGAGTTATTCCATGGGTGTATCAGTTATTCATACATTTACTGACTCACTCATCTGTTATTTGCTAACATTATTCAAGCCTTGGCATTGAGTTTGGAATGACCATGGCATTTCTGTGCCCTCTAACACAGAAGAAAATATAAAACAGATCAGAACATCAGCAACAACAATTCAGAGAGCGATAACAAAAACATGATAAACAATAATAACGACGACAAAAACAACGCACAGTCAAGGCGGTGAACTCCACTGCATGTTGAATGTGCCTAGCATGTGACATTTGCCCAACACTGTATAAAGCTTCAGCATCTCCATCAGCCGTCCTCCACCAAGAAACTCACAGACTCTATTATTGGCTACCCTTGGACAAGGTCTTGGGCAAGTCTGTGTCGGGGACTTTCTTTCAGACATTTGTGAAGTGTAGTATATTCAATGGCTGAGTAAACCCGAGTGCGTTTGTCAAGTAGGTAAAGGTTATTCCTCTTACCACCTGACTCTCACACAGATTCTCAACATGCTCAATAAAATCTACATCATGTTCAGCAGAAAATGTCTGCTGCCTGCACTTATCTATTCATGAATAAATTATTCTCCCCATAAATAGACTGTTGTGATGAATTCCTTGCATGTACAAAATTTCAAGTGATATGTGTTAGAGACATGAAATCAACACCAATAAGAGTCAGATATTATTCAATGACTTTTTCCAACAACTGTATTGTCTCACTAACATGGCTTACTGGTTAGGGACTTGGGTTTGTGTCCAACGGGTGGCTGGTTTGAATCCCGACCAGCAGAAAAAATGTGGGCGGGGAAATGGATAGAACATCACTATTCTATTCCATCAACATCCACTGCTGAGGTGTATACCCTTGAGCAAGGCCCCTAACCCCTCACTGCTCCCTGGGTACCTCAGCAGCTGTCTGCCTACTGCTCTGGGTTAGTGTGTTTCTCCTCACTATGTGCTGCGTATGTGTGTCGCTAATTCACGCATGGGCAAAATGCAGATACTGGATTTCCCTGAGGGGATCAAAAGCGTTCTATATGGGTCACTATAATACTACATCACATCGTATCCACTTAAAAACAATCTTTGGTTATCAATGTACTTTAATATGTTAAAAAAATGGAATTACATATTGCACTCCTTGTGATTCATGTACTGTAGCTGTAAAGCCCTTTGGTGTGTCCAGGCATCCAGCAGCTGTTAAAGTTAACTGCCTAGTATATATGACTGGTTAGCCATGTGAAGGGCAACATACTGACAGGTGCTTATGTAGTGATCTTGCGTGAAGATGAGAATGTTTCACGCAGAGAAAAATAAAGTCATCAAGGACACCATGAAAGTAAACTTAAATTGTGATGTTTTCCAGAAGGCAACACACACACACACACACACACACACACACACACACACACACACACACACACACACACACACACACACACACAAGCAGGCATAGAAACTTCAAATAAGGCCTTCAAACCACACATTTGCAGACCCCCCACCAACCAGCCAGAAAAAGGCCTCCCTCTGGACAGATGGGCTGAGGCCAATCCCCATGCCAAGCACGTTGGCCAGGCTGTTTAGTAACGCTGTCAGGCTTGTGAGCCAGGGTCAGAGCCTTGGTGTTTGTGGGTGTGTAAATTTGTGCTCGTGTGCCTATGTGTGTGTGTGTGTGTGTGTGTGTGTGTGTGTGTGTGTGTGTGTGTGTGTGTGTGTGTGTGTGTGAGAGAGAGAGAGAGAGAGAGAGAGAGAGAGAGAGAGTTTGTGTGTGTGTATGTGTGTGTATGTATGTGTGTGTGTGTGTGTGTGTGTGTGTGTGTGTGTGTGTATGTGTGTGTGTGTGTGTGTGTGCGTGTGTGTGTGTGTGTGTGTAGAGGGAGAGGGAAAAAGAGGAAGAGAAGTAGAGAGAGGAGAGATATTGTATCTGGTAGGACACCAGTGAACTCCACAGGGAAAGAGCAAAAGTGGGCAGACGTGTACTGATTCAGAAAGTCTTAGATATTTAGGGGTTTAACATGATAAAACTGTTGAATTTCAGAGAAGCGTGCCATGCAGAAATATCTCCAGCCAGGAACACGTTATACACCTTCAGAGCAACACATGCCACAGCCAACCAATTTATTCTGCGCCATGACCACTCAGGATAACAGAATATGATATTAATTAGCAAAATGTCAACATTCTGGGCATGAGTGTGAGTTTGGATATCCTTCTAACTTCAGCAAGGTCGAGAGTAATTCCATTTCCACTCCATCAATCACTGGCAGCTTTTGAAACTTATGAGCCCAGTTTAAATTCCATTCGTGATTGCCTGGGTCGAAACTGAGTTGGCTCTATCCTCTGTGAATGTGTATACTACTGACTATTATATATGTCAGTCGGGCACAGATACTTACAGGCAAAAAAGCAGATGGGGTATGGCTTTGTTCATACCACGCTTATCCCCAATAACTGATTTAGCAGCCTTTAACGTGGAATTATAGTCCTAGTTTGGCGGGATAGCCTTGTTGTACGAACTTACTGACTGCTTTAGATAGCAAGGAGAGTGAAAGAATTTGGAACAACAGACAGAACGTGAAACTGCTCATTCACATTTGCGTTCGGTCTATGTTGTTCCAAATTCTTTTAATTATCTGACTATCTAAAAGCAGTCAGGAAGCTCGTAGTTAACACTGAATGATGCCGAACTATCACTTTAATTAGATGCCATGAATGATTTTTCCTTCGCAAGTTATGCTAAAGGATACAACGATGGATGATACACACTAACCTCTGATAGCCACGCTTTAAATGCACACATAGAAACACACACACACACACACACACACACACACACACACACACAGACAAGCAGCATTTTTGAGAAACAAGTGACATAATTATCCTCTAAACACCTTTAAAAAACACCTTTAGTTCATGCATTTTATCCAGATACTGATCTGCCTATCCCTACATGGACATTAGAAAAAGACAATGCATTGATATTGTGGCATGCCAGCAAAATTAAATTAAAAAAATAATTAAAAAAGCAAAACAATAATCCATACTTTACTCTGCAACATAAGTGTGTGTGTGTTTCTGGTGTGTGTGTGTGTGTGTGTGTGTGTGTGTGTGTGTATGTGTGTGTGTGTGTGTGTGTGCGTATGTGTGTGTGTGTGCGTGCGTGCGTGCGTGCGTGCATGTGAGTGTGTGGGTGGTTGAGTGAGAGTGTGTACAGTATGTGGGTGGGTAGGTGGGGGAGGGGAGTTGATAGTGTGGATGTGTATCCTAAACTGCCATGACGCCTAACAAGAAATGATCACTCACACCAAAGACTGAGCAGCCTGACGAAATCGAGGGTCAATTTTTGGTTCCGTTAAACAAAAATTGATCCCTATGCAGCAGAGGTGCTTTGGCTAGACAGTAGGGGGGATGGGGCAGTGACAGTAGGGGGGATGGGGCAACGGTAAAGGTAATAGGAAAGAAGGGAAAAGTTCCTACTGCCATTAATAAACCAGCAGCTGGAATTCACCCACGGGAGCCAGAAGGCAGTGAGCTAAACAAATGGAAATTCATATTGCATGAGGTGTGTTTGTGTGTGTGTGTGTGTGTGTGTGTGTGTGTGTGTGTGTGTGTGTGTGTGTGTGTGTCTACCTGTTTACCATGGCATTTCCATTTCATTTGGTATTTTTTTGTGACAATCAACACCAAGGATTTCATTTGTCGTCCTAATTTAAAGCCCTTCAGTGCAATCTCTGTCACAGCTGACTGCCACTCCCCATCACTCATATCTTTTCCATTATCCCAGACACATATTATTTTATGCCACATTATGGGAATCTGTGAAACACCTCGGATGCATGTACAACGATGGCCTACTCTGATATATGAATAAAAATCAACACCGATTCCATAAAAAAAAAAAGCTCTGATGATTTGCCATAATACATCGCACTTGACAGCTTACATTTGGAAAAGTCCCGCGGAGCAGCAAAATGAGTGACACTCTGACAAACATCAGCTGTCACGAGCTTGGATGAGCAGACAGGAAACTCCCTTCAATCCATTGTTAAGATTATGTTATACACAATGAGCATGCAAACTGCTTATAGGACATGCTGAAACAATGGGCCCACAGTTTAAGCTTCTGTTGAAGAATGTTTTCAAATGCATTGCTTTCTAAAAGGGGAAAAAGTGTTTCTTTAGAAGAGCTGTGTGAAACTCAGAATTCAACAATCTAACTTCCTTCAATCCCTGATTTTAAAGTGTCATTGTTCAGTCATTGTTCAGTCACAAATGGCAAGCTGTCATTCAAAATACTGACCTATCATACTACCTATAATATGACAACCATAGAATTATATAGTAGTTCTACTATATAATTCTGTGATGACAACAAATGACTTTTGAAGAATGAGTGAAAATCTGTTAAAATGTATTTATCAGTTTGTGATCAAAAACCACCATTGTGATCACCACTGCTGCACCAGTAGGGATGACCAAGGGATGAATAAATGCATGCTCAAAAAGTAGGGGCCTAATGATAAATGACAAGTCAAACTAATACATTTAAACATTGACAGCACAAAATTAACCTCACTCACGTCAGATGCAGCGTCTCCTTCGGCGCATGCATCTGAAGTCGCTTGATAAGACAATTGTTTCAAAAGGCCAGACATCATCAAAATTCCTTACATGTAATTGGATAAACCATGTGTCTGTCATCCTACTTCAGCCACTTAAATCGAAACCTACCGATTGCATCCCGTGATCCCACGCAATTTCTAGTTTTTCACCTGTTCCAAACAAACATAAACGCTAGAATCTGCGGCATAATTGCCACAATACTCGATTCAACAAGCATGATGTCTCTTCCATATACTGTTAGATGTGTTTTGTAAGTGTGCTTAAGATGAGTTACTTCAAAAATCCAGGAGCTTCGCACGTGTCTCCTGGATGGTCCGTCCGTTCAATATCAGTCCTGAAATACCTTTTAATGGACGCAACATCAGATCGCTGCGCCCGAGGGGGCGCTCCATCTGAAGTGAGTGCGGTAAGCACTAAATATCCATCAGCTCCAAAAAACTACACTCAAACGATCACCTCAAAACTTTCTGACCATGATTGCAATTGATCACTGGAACTATTTGTAGAAACAACAAATGTGTGAACTTCGGTCGTAATAATCAAGATTGCAATCACTGTTCCTACAATGGATTGCAGAAATGCACAGGCTATTGTCACATCTCCTCTGAATGCTGCATTTTGCTACAGTACTAGTCAAGGAACTCTCCAATGGCTTTAGTTTGCTATGAATAGTTTATAAAAAATAGTTTTTTTTAATCTCCAATCAGGGAACAGATATTGAAGGAAGAAAAAACAGGCTTAAACAGAGTTCCCACCCATTGCAAAGTAAACATCGCAAGTAAATATGGAGAGTTCCTAGACTAGTACAGAAAGAATGTAACAAATAAATGAATGCATTTTTTTATGAAGAATAAATACTGTAATTAAATTGAACTAATCTCAATTAACTCACCATACATGTACAATAAGCACTGTATTGTTCACAACCTTACAGTAACACTATACATCTGGTATGTTTAATCGTCAACACTCCATTTAAATAACCATCTCAGTTCAGTTCTGAACTGGGACAGCCCTTGTCATGTAGTTTAAAGACAGCTGAGGTTCTCGTACAAACACAGCAGCCACACTGTATTTTGCTGACATTTAAACTCACAAGCCAAGGGTGAATCCCACAAACCCATAGCACACTGCAGAAGAGTAGGAAAAGGAACAGTGGGCTGAGACAAGAGCCTAGAGTCCAAGCCTCGGCCCCAGCCTTTCATCCTCGCTTACGAGGAGTGGCACCGCTCCATGGTCCTCAGGGGACTCAGGGGCCCTCTTATGCTACTTCAGGTGCCTTGTCATGCCTCTTGACCGAGAGGAGAGAGAGGAGAGCTGGAGCGGTAAGGGACTTAGGGATGGTGGAGGATGATGTTTGCCTGAGACTGAGCATCTAAAATGTTTATCTGACTGCTAACTAAGCATCTTGACCAGGAAATGAATATGCATAGCCATGAATGGGATTGTGGATACAACTGTTTTATGTATTATTTTCGCCACAATAGTGGTGCCTAATTGCAAACAGTATTCAACTGACAACATGCATGAGTCTTTGTTAGGATTTCTGTATATCTTTGCAACCATTCATATTGGAGGTGAATTTATGTTTTTCTTATGCATCAAAAATAACTCTGTTTACCTGTTGGACTTTGTGTCAGTCAAACCAAAACAGGATATGAGTGTGTGTATTGAATATGTTAAGAGACTTGAAATGAGACGACATCGACCCAGCAACTTGCCCAAATTATGCAAAAGTGAACCCAAAACAAGCAAATTAAAGCTGAAAGTGGACTCCATTCTGAAAGCCCAGAAGCCAAAGCAATCAGCATCCTAAGCTGTTCTAACACACGAATCTAATTTGAGAATCAAAAAAGCTTTGCACCAAAATCAAAAAAAGAGAAAGAAACCAAATATTGTGTTTTGAGTGAATTCCGAATGCAGACGGATGGATGGGCATGTCACAGATGCAAAACCTTTCATGGGCTAACTGCATGGGCTAATGAGGCTTTTGAGTGGCAAGCTGACATTGGAATTTCATGGGTGTTTTGGTGTTTTCATCTGAATACATGCAGTATGCACTGCCTTGGGCTTAGTCCAGCCCCAAATCCTTCCCTTATGGCAGAGTTAATATCAAACTTTGCATATGTTAGTGGCTTACTGGTGTGCCCTTAGGGGGATTTGTTTGGGTGGATGTTTGACAAGCTGACAAGCAGTCAACATGCATCAGCATTTTTCAGAGGCCTCTTGTTGTCCGAATGATATTCATGAAATGCAGATGACAGGTTAAGTAGCATAAACCCCTATGTGCCCCTCTTCAGCTAGATCAGGCAGCACTGCCACTAAATCCATCTTTCCCTGTTATGAACCTGACTGTGCTTTACTATTTTTTTTTTTTCAAACGACCTTGTGCAAATGTGGTAGCTTGCTGACAACTTGTAAGGATTTATGTGTATGCCAGAAACATCTGTTGTAGTAGTTAAGTTAAAATGTTTATGCTGATTGGATCCTTGCTCATATGAACAAAACAGCACAGAATGTTTATAAATAAACTACTGTATATGGCTTGATAAAATGTCATATATTTAAACAATACAACACAAGTGGGCGTGGGGTTGGTAGTGGACTTAGCCTCCGTGGCTTCAAGCCTATACAAGTACAAGTGTACAAGTGTTTACCTTGTTTCCAATGCCATGCTTTTATACAACAGTTCCATTCAATTTGATGGTCATGAGACATGAGTGATTCTGAGCACCAGGTCACCTGATGAAGTGCTTTTTTTTAAAGACAAATAGCCCTTTCATAGGTGTAGAGTAGGATCAATGGGCCACATTTACCAATCATCATATGAGGAAATTTGTTCTTAAACCCACTAACCCAGTTTTCAAGAAGATTTGCCTTCAAAATATAGGTTTTTAATGGGACCTCTGAGAACAAATCTAACATTTTTTAGAAAAAGATATTGGCGAATCAGACAATGGATGCTATGCTGTTTAAGTTTACCTTGGATCTGGAATAAATCACCAACAACACGAAAAAAAAAAAAAAAAAAAAAAAATCTCCACCTCATCACTTCACCTCCATCATGCCTCACATGTGTGTTTGTGAGGTGATCAAAAGATGAACGGATGGTTTCTACATGTCATCCCACAGCGAAGCACTGAGGAGGCGATGTGATGGTAAGAGGGTGCTTTGCTGGGGACAATCTTGGTGATTTATTCCAAATTCAAGGTAAAATAAACCAGCATTAGCCTGGCTTTGGCCATCCCCTTGGTCTATGCTTTAGCTTCACACAAGGGTCTGGCATTTCATCATTGATGAACGATTGCAAGCTGGAGGTGTGAACTGTAGAAGTTTGAAACAATTACATCTGATTTCACCCAATCGCTCGTGAAGTTAAGCTACGCTACAACAACAGAAATCCGACGTTATCTCTCACAACTCCCGATCCTGCTTGCTTTTTAACGTGGTATGGAATTGATCTCTGCAAACGAGTCGTGGAGGGAAATGGTTAATGAGCGGAGCAACGTGGGAAGGCAAAGCCAAGCCAAGCTAAACCAGCATGGTTATGCTGCAGAGGACGTGCTATGTCTTCTGGTTTGTACTTAGTGCGACCATCATTTGTTTTTCAACAACAGGAAAATGATCCCCAAACCTCCAGGCTAGGTAATGTATATATTATTATTTTGATATTGTATATTTTTCATAAATCATAGGTTTCTATTATTACAGTAACTGCAATTACTCTTACAGTTGTTTGTATTTGTGTTGTTGCTGGATTGTATCATTTCCTTTGGGATCAATAAAGTGTATTTATTTATCGATCTATCTATCACATGTCATCTCTGGGTGTTGCAAATGGTGAGGTTGGATTCATCTTCTCACCTCTATGTTCTTCCTCACTGGTCTTGGAGAGGCTGGCTGGCTAGAATCCCTGCGATGACTTGAAATTTCACTGCAGTCAGCTGATATTCAATCACACGGGTGCGGCTCACTATGAGAAAGGTGCACAGGGGCAGTGATTAGCATATGAATGCTAGAAGGAATCAACAGAAATAAGCCTCCAACAACTGAGAAGAGGGGGAAAACATCAAGTTCATCATCACTGCACTCATAGCCAGGAGACAAAAGAATCTCTCTCTTATCCTCAGTCTAGACGTCAACAACTTTAACAGGGTAAGGCTATACAAGGGGAGAAATATGAATAGATATATAAATGTTCATAGGGTTTAGGCGTAAGGAATCACAGGTATCAAATGAAAAGGGAGTTTTTAGAGAGATATTTCAGTATGGGATATTGTTCCATTCTTTCCATTCTCTGACAGTTGCACTGAAAAGTTCGACCCCGAAAGTAATTGATGAAGTTTAAAACTCACTGGCATTCTGACGTTTATGTAAGTGTGAGGTACCGACAGGTCTGTTTTACTAGTAGATCAGGCTGATTCTACAAATATTTGAGCCATTACAAAAAAATGTGGGACAGCGTTTCCGTTTCCACCATCAACATAAAACAAGAATCTCTATGGAGTATGGCTGCAGTAGATTCCCCTCGTTGTTATCCAAGAAGGGGACTGGCCGGTCAAAAAGAGCAGAACTAATTCCCCAATCCTTCTTGCATCTTTCTCATTCCCTTATTCCACAGAAAAGAAGTACAACAACACATCAAAGATAAATCCCCAAATCCTTTCATTCTCCATCTCCTCAGAGGTGTCCCAAGAGGGCCCCTGACAGGGCAGAGTAAAGCCCACTGCTTGCATTTTATAAATAGCTGGGGTCTGATGGCCAGGTAGCACGTCACATGGCTTTAGTGTAATCCCTGAGACAACAGATTGACAACCAAGCCTATAATGTCTGCTTCTATTCCAGCAAAAAAAGGCTGTCATTTGAAATGGCTATACTGTAGTTGATCTTCTCTTTTCCATCAAACTCATTTCTGAGGCTGGCTGTCATGTTTCGTTTTGTATTTTGCAACACTTTGTTTCAGCGCTAACCATAGTATCCATTATTGTCATCGTTTAAAAAAAACACATGCATTATGTCTAAGTAAGCTAGACACTTGTGAGAAATCTGCAGATTTTTATTTATTTATTTATTTATTTATTTTTTCAATTTCATTCATTTTGCGGATTATTTATTATAACGAATGATCCAACTGTCAACAAAATAAAATAAATAAATAAATTAAAAAAAGGAATCCAGTCATGTGCAAAACAACACATAGGGCTAAGTGCTATAAACCCATGTCCAACATTTGTTTTTGCTAACAGTTTCTGCGTTCGCAGTTTCTGTGCAGACAGCCCATAATTGCCTCTGTTCAGAACTGAAGTGAGACTGAAAAAGCTTGGCTAATTAAACATTTACAGTACAGACACAGGAGGTGGGATTCCAGTGCTACGACGCTTCTTTTTCCACCCACATGAGATTTATTGGATTTAGACTTGCAATAGAAATAAAGGCATCTTCATACACATGATTCATTTCTTCAATGAGGAGATATTCTCAGACTCTCCTTGATACCGAGTTTTATTCCCTTGACCTTCTCATAAATGTATATAGTTAAGAAAAGTACAGCTTGCCATTCTAGATCTGATGTCTGCTCAAACATACAGTACAAAGTCATTCTTTAAGGCACACTTAAGACCTGAAACGGGAGTTAATATCTTGGTACATCTGGCCCTGAGTCTCAGACCAGCTAACGCTCCAGTGGAGAGCCCAGACTGAACAGACTAATGCCTTGATGAGGAACTTTGATTCTCGTTGGCCAGAGGCATGTCCTGGAGGCAATCGCCTGGCTTTCTAACCCTCTATCCTCTATCCAAACACACACACACACACACACACACACACACACACACACACACACACACACACACACACACACACACACAGATAGTGCCAATACTTTCAGATGTGAACGCATAAACAATAAACATAAATGATGCTGGTCAGCCAACACACCCTGGTGCACATGCACAAACATACACATACATTTGTTCATGCCAGGGTGTGTTGTATTTTTCTGGTCACATTTAAAACGAACTGGAGTGTCACTGTTGATGAGAGGACACAAAATGCAAAATGATCTCCTGAACAGATATTTGGAAGTGTGATATGACCTACCAGGAGAACGCTAGAGGTCAGGTAGTCTTGGTCAAGGTATTTCTTGCGCAGCTAATAATTAGCAGCCCATATTGCTCAAATTTCTTGCTGCCTTTACTGTACGTTCACAGCAAGGGCTACTAAAGCTATAAAATCGCTTTTCTAGCTCAAAAAAGCACCTGCTAAAATGTCTGTGTTCGCCCAAATCGCTCTATTGCTCATGACGTGCCTGTTGTTGTTTACAGCACAGCATTTTGAATTTACAGCTGAAATGCCTCACAGCTAATTTGCGTAAAGTTTTTTAGCTTTTTTTAGTCGCTCAAATCGCCCAACTTTCACAGCTGGTAGCTTTTGTCGTTTTTGTGTTTGGCGCTCTTGCCCATAGAAAGTGAATGGCTTCCAGCGATTTTACAGCATTAGTAGCTCTTGGTGTGAACGTACAGTTAGACTTGTTACATGGAAAACATTATGTCCTAACAATCACTGAAATCAGAAGATGTTTGCATAACACAGATGTTTGCATAACAAGGATGTTTGCGTAAAATAGATGTTTGCATGATATAGTGGCATATGGTTCCGTGCACCAGAAAAAGGCAACAGAAACATGCAAACGTATGGAAGATGTATATATCAGGTGTTTTGGTTTTTGCTTCCCTTGCAGCTGAATTGCTTGTTTACAGGCAAGCACAACTCATTTCTTGAAAAGTTTCCCAAAATAATTGTTCCCAACTTTGTTCTGTTTAGCAGACATGTCTCAAATCACACATTATGTTAAGAAATTAAAGGCAACTGTCGAAGCAAGCACTTACTGATGTGAGAGGCCCCACAGGATCGTCTCACTACTGATGGGAGTTAGTTTCATTAGAACATTAGTTTCATGTTAACAAGCAAGACACCTGTTATGTGTGCTGTTTACTGTAACAATAAGGCAGCAAATACCCTGTTGGCTAGTCTAGGCAGACACTAATATCAAAGTAGGCGGCTTTTTAAATGCATGTCATTTAAATGCTGAGCAATATAGATTAGTAGAGAAATACAGTATTATTGTGTCTGTTTAACTAAGCAAACATGAAGAAATGAACCGAATGATTGAAATAGTCACAAACCTTCCTTTATCGCTCACTTGTGGTCAAATCTACGCTGTTGAAGTCACGTCTTCCAGTTGCCTATGGGGAAGAATAGGCATTTATTACTGTAAAAGCTGCAACTGTATGTGTACAGAAATTCTCATGGAATATTTTTGGTTCTGAGTCATCTTGAGCACTGCCTCACGTAACATCACAGGACAGATAGTGGATATTCATTTGGATATCTGTACAACATGGTGCTTCAGTGTAAATATGGCTGTTTCTATCTGTGTTTCTAGGTAATTTTGGAATGCTTAAATCCAGAAGTGATACATTGTATGATAAAGCTTCATGTAACAGGTCTTAGGTAGAAAAATGACCTTCACAGTTAATGGAAATCACATGGGTATGGATGTGAGAAGGGGATATATTCTGGACATCACAGCAGGTTATTGAACAGTTCAAACACATACAATGCCTCCATCCGTGAAGTAATATGTGAACAGAATATCAATCATTGTCAATCATTTTGGGCCCGTTGGCAGAAGAAAATAAATTTTGCTTTAATTTGAGATTTTACCTAGCATAAGTTCTTTCTCCTTCTAATAATGTGCTATTAGGTCTGGAGTGTTAAATTAGTAGTCGTGACAAACAGGCATCCTTCCAAAGAACCAAAAAGACGTGTGTGTGTGTGTGTGTGTGTGTGTGTGTGTGTGTGTGAGAGAGAGAGAGAGAGAGAGAGAGAGAGAGAGAGAGAGAGAGAGAGAGAGAGAGAGAGAGAGAGAGAGAGAGAGTGTGCGAGTCCCTTGCATGTAATTGTATGAACAGTATGCTGATGGTGGTTGACAGTAAGATGTATCAGATCTGAGACACCTCTGGAAGCACTGAGCTCCTGTCCTGACCAGATCAGATCAATACCCTCCCAACTACCAGGTCTGCTGCCAGTCATCCTGTCACCACTGCATGAGTGGCGCTGGTGTCAGGTGACGCCAAGGCACTTTCACAAAGGTCACATGCTAATGGCATCAGATTGGGAAACCAATATGGTAAAATCTGTGTGAATTGCGTGACCACTGATCTTTCTTCTTAAGCAACATCATTCCTATTTCAATTGTGTTGCCAAATCAGTCTACCTAAATAAAAATATACATAGGCTATATAATTTCAGCATATGATCTTATGTCCGCATCTCTCTGGGAGTGTGTATTAATAATTTATGAATAAATAAATTCACATGTAGCAAGAGGTGAAATGAACACACACAAACCCTCACAAAACATCTTTCCACCACACACACACAGACACATTGACACACACACACACACACACACACACACACACACAGATGCATTAAGACGTGCTTCAGGCCTCATCAGAAGAGGGTCTCTAATGAGAGTGTTCCATAATGAGACATAAAGTGCTGGAGCTCATAAAATAATTTTAATTGTAAATGCATGAGGTAATTATCACAGTAAATTAGTCAACTGACTTATTGAGGAATAATTTGGATCTGAATTTCAGCAACGAGAATGTCTTTCACAGGGAATGGTTCATAGGCAAGCAGAATGGGGCCTATGTTTACAATAGTGGAGTCATGCTGAGGCCAATGCTTCAACCTTGCCAGCACTGCAAGAGAAAGAGTTGAATTATGTATTTAGCCAATGCCATAATTGTACTGATTGATCACATGATTGATGGGGAAAATGGTTTTCCTGTTTCAAAGAACAGAGTCTGGATCAATTAGCTCCTGAAGTGGAGTAATTCAGTGATCCAGTCCCCATTTATCATCATAAAGTCAGCAGGTGGAAAAGGAGCATGTTTTCCTCGTTCCAATTAATCATCACTTCACCCATAGACATCAAATAGTATCGGCAATGCAGTACCCAACGTATTGCATGTTGTTAAATATTGACGTTCATATTTGAACATTTGATGTAAAATGGCCCCACCAAGTAGGCTAATGACTCTTGTGTCTGCGTGTAAGGGTGTTAATGCATTGCTGCTATTCATGCAAGTCCTCCAGCCTTCGAGCTAAAGTGTTTTGCTGACGCTGTTATCACGATATGATGCTGTGCATGTAAAGAGGATGACAGTGATGGTGATGATGGCTGATGAGACTGATGAGATTGACTGTACTTTAGAGGCGCGGCGATGATATGCCGGTTCTGCCTATAGTGATTCAAAGACCTGGGCCATCCGACTAAAGGGTCATGCTGTGCGGAACGTGTTAGTAGCCCAGCTATGCGCTGTGTTCTCTACACTTTACTTCATCCGCCCCTAGCATCGCTCCGCTGGGTGGAATTGATTTAGCACCGGGTGGTAACAACGGGAGCTGAAATTTAGCTTTATGTTAAATTCACGGCTTGCTTCTAAGAGTGTCTTACGAGTGTCGAAGCCTATCGTAATAATATGTTTCATACATGAAAACGCATTCATTAGTGACATATAATGATGTTGATGTCCACTACAAATGTAAGGCCTACAGGTGATCATTATGCCAAAATAGTGCCATTGTCCAATTACAGGCACACACTGGGCAATGTAAGTAGGCTACTTTGAGACGCAAAGGATTCTAGTGGAATACTTTAGGCTAATGCCTTGCCACAGGTGATACACTTTAGAAAGGCTCTTGCCAACCATAGGCTACTTACCATGGTGATGCTCTTATCAACTTCCAAGCATAATTAGCCTGTCATACTTCTCTTATTCCATGAGGGAAGAGCAGTGGCGTTACCTATATTCACCGGGACCTGGATGTCGGCCGAAAAACTATCTGACACGTCTGTTGAGTTACCCTGTGTGCAATGAGGTAACTGAGTAGGCTCTTTGGTTGTGACTTTGAAGAGTCTGTGGGTATCGGCGTTTACTTCTGTGTTTAGTAGACATATGCTGGTCAGGAGGGAAGTGTTTTGTTTTGTTTGTTGGGATAGAGGAGTTCCGCTTTCAACGTTGCTTTCTCTATCCTCATCAACACAACACATTTCGTCATCTGAGACAAGTTGGGAGAAGTGTTTCATCTGAGCTCGGGACAACCTCCGTTAATACCAGAGCGCCATCAAGTGGTCCTTATTGGAAACCGTAGCCTTGGCTCTAACTGCAGTGAGGGCATAATAGGGCATTCAGAGACTCAAGTGAGCACGCAGGCGCGCGCGCGCGTTCACACACACACATACACACACACACACACACACACACACACACACACACATATGAAACCACATGCATCGCCCATCTCCCTTGTACACACATAATTGGTGAGACCCACAGACACCAGCAAATGGAAATGCATTGGAGAGCACAATGAGAGAGAGGGAGAGGGAGAGAGCCTTGATGGATGGCTCTGGCTAAGGATTGAGAGGTAACAATTAAGTTGTATACCTGAGGGGCTTAGGTAGTGGGCTGTATGAATTAGACCACACAAAGGAAGGTAAGGCACTGCGGTGCTCCCATCGGTGTTCCCACTGACAACAGAAAGAATAGCAGGGGGAGGTAGAGGTGGAGAAAGACATCAGTAGGGTGAGAAGACAAGGATGAGTGGAAGAAGGGGCAAACAATGAAAGGGTGGAAAGAGAGTTAAGGGAAAGAATAAAGAGGAAAAAGAGATGGAGTAGGAGGAGAGCAAATAAAAGACAGAGAGACGAAGGCACTGGTGGGAGACATCGGAGGGCAAAATTAGGAGGAGGAGGAAGAGGAGGAGGAGGAGGAAGGGTCAAGAGAGAAAAAAGAAGTGGAGAAGGACAAATGGGTGCGAAGGGGAGGAAGTATCTCCTTCGATGCCGTTGTGTGGCCCCGGCTCTTCTCTGTCTGGCTGTGATGAGGAGGGAGGGAGGGAGGGAGGGAGGAGGAGGATGTGTGCTATGAAATGTAATCAGTCCATCTCCACTCTGCCGTGTGTCTGATAAATCACAAACAAACACAGTAACAGACGCTAATGCCAAAGACACACCCTTCAACTAACATATTCACACTCACACATCCACCCCCCCCCCCACACACACACACACACACACACACACCCTCACACACACACATTAATATGTCCACATGCATGCACATATACACAAATCACTGAACACAAACACACATATGCTAACAAACAAATGAAGAAATATAAATACTGTATGTCATTACATTGACATGGAGACAATATACACATAAACACACACCTGGCAGGTGACATGTATCTCTCACTTTTAAATGCAGCCTAATAAAACGACCCAGCTTTGGGGAGTGTGTGTGTGTGTGTGTGTGTGGGGGGGGGGGGGGGGGGTCTTAAAGGTGATATGTAGTAGGCTGTTTTGTTTCTAACCCTTTTTCATTTCTATTGCACACACACACACGCACACTCACACACTTGCATAAACGTGCTGTGAAACTGGCAAACTGACAGGATATCACATGTATCAAAAGGTATGTTCTTACACACAGGATTGTCCTTGTAGCAATGTTATGGCCTCTCTCTTCCCCTTTCTTAAAGGAATTGAGCCAGCACTGCAACGCCCCACCAATTCTGCTAGGTTCCATTCCTCCACATTAGCAGTTTTAGGGGAATTCTCTTCCTGAGT
This sequence comes from Sardinella longiceps, assembly GCA_027497455.2. NCBI lineage: Eukaryota > Metazoa > Chordata > Actinopteri > Clupeiformes > Clupeidae > Sardinella > Sardinella longiceps. Next base: position 3,612,682 of record JAODXP020000004.1, on the reverse strand, counting down.
CAGACAGACATACTTCAGCACCATGGACAGCTACCCTGCCAAAGCAGCTACTGTACTGTAATGTATAACTCTACCTGCACTGGCTTCAGTCATGTACACAACTGCAATCCATGAACAAATACCAGAGCCGAGCAGTCATAACCAAACTCAGTTAATGGGGGGAATGGAGTAAGAACCGGAAATGAACAGGAGAGAGGAAAAGAGAAGAAAATAGCGGAGATGAGGAGATGGAATAGTGGAAAGGCAAGGCTGGTATAGAAAGAAAAGAAATGGGAACCAAGGGTGGCATAAAAAAATTGAGACTAGAGATGAGCATCTTAGCACATACAGTGCATTTGTGTTAACATATAGGCCTACAGTATACAAATACAACATCTTATATCTTCACATTCCATGCCAGCAGGGTCTATTTAAGACCTAAGACTATCATATAGTCTGGTCTAAGTATAGCAGGATAGGATGTAGTGTTGGGCATTTGGCATCTACGGCCAGAGATATTGCAGGGTTATTCATGCATTTTCATGAAAAAATCTGCCATGTGTCCCAGACCATCACTCTGTTAATAGTCATCTCAGTTTAAAGCAGTGGTGCGGTTCCCAAACTTTTAACTGCCGAGCACTGAAACGGTCTTTGTCCTATCCCTGTTCCACGGACAGCTTGCTATAACTATGAATATTTTTGCATAATTGTTGTTTCAATACACAAAATGTGAATATAAAATTAATATGGTGGTGCATAACTATGTAGTGGTTTATATTGTGGATAGTTTGAATTTAAGATTTTTTTTTTTTCCCTTTTTTCAAATAGTCTGTTCCAGAATTATCTTTATATTGGTGAGAGCTGTGAACCCATTCCGAGGTTTATTTTCTGTACCCCTTAGAATTGATCCAAACACCCCCAGGGCTACTCGTATCCATTGCTTTAAAGGAAAGATGGAAATTAGATTTGAGTAAAAAAAATTATATATTATATCTGTTGTGTGCCACAGCTTCCTCTGTGAAACAGTTCATTATTAGTTCTGCCACAGTATCTGTGTAATACGCTAGGAATACGAACTAGAAATTGGGGTGTTAATTGTCATATTTTCATAGCCTGGAAATCAAGAAGTAAAGGCTAGCAAATTTGAATTTGCTCTGGACATTTGACATGTGTCCATTGGTTCATCACCAAACCCAGCATTTCCTAGGTGTGGCTCTGGTTTCCAGGCTAATATTTGCACATTATTGTGTAGAAACACAATTTCATTAACTAATTTGGTTGAGTTCACTAACTCAAGGACAAATCATTCAGCTAATATTGTAACAATAATACAATGTACACAGAATTACTGTAGACATTTGAACATACAAAAGGACACACAAGGAACGAATAGACACTCCCCACTCCCTCTCCTCAACAGTAGATCAATCCATCACAGTCATTTATCCCCAAGTCTTACACTATTGATTGTTAGTCTTCATGTGGAGGTAGGTTCCATTTTGTGCCCCAATTAGGGCCCTTGCATGGAACCACTTCAGTGAAGGAGGAGGCATCACATGAGATCAGACTGTGGCACACATCCTGCCAGCTACACTGCCTGAACTCTTCGGAGTCTTTTTCTATTCATCAGGTCTGGGGAGTGATGACAATAAACGGGACACAGCGAAAGAGAGAGAGAGAGGGGGGGGGGGGGTGTTCTACATCTACAGACTTGTTATGTTGCTCCAGACAAACACTCGACACAAGAGGGAATTAAGTCTAGGGAGCTGTTCGACTCCTGTTGTGTGTCTTCCATACGTAAATGACAGCAGTTTCATCTGTCATCTCATCACGGTTGTGTGTGTGTGTGTGTGTGTGTGTGTGTGTGTGTGTGTGTGTGTGTGTGTGTGTGTGTGTGTGTGTGTGTTTGTACTGTATGTGTGGTGTGGGGTGGGGTGTGTTGTGTTGTGTTGTTTATGTACCCAAAGGTTTATTGCAGATGTGTGCACATATCCACAGTGGGTCTGTACATACAGTTTGTGTTTGATTTTGGTTAGATATGTGTACATAAGTGTGTGTGTGTGTGTGTGTGTGTGTGTGTGTGTGTGTGTGTGTGTGTGTGTGTGTGTGTGTGTGTGTGCGCGAGCTTGATTTTCCATTCCCTTTGCTGGTCACCCAACATCCCCCCAAACACACACACACACACACACACACACACACACACACACACAAACAGATCCTCTGCTCCTCTCCTCCCGTCTCTTCATCCTCCCCTCGCTCCAGCACACAGCTGTGAACACAAGGGTCACACACCCAAGATCACACACAAAACAGATACTCCATGTCATGTACATGTTAAAAAATAATTGTATGTTAAAAACATTTGGAAATGTTTGAAATATCCAGAGCATTTTTATGAAGCCATTAAAATGTCTTGTTAGAGGATCTTTGTGAGGTGAGATGCACCAATAGCATTTCTTTTCCCAGAGAGTTTGATGTAGACTGGAGCTGAAAGAAGAAGGGTAGACTTGGCATGATTCCAGAAGTGGCTGGAAGTTGTCAGGAGAGAGAGAGAGAGAGAGAGAGAGAGAGAGAGAGAGAGAGAGAGAGAGAGAGAGAGAGAGAGAGAGAGAGAGAGATGTGGCAAGGAAGCTCGGAGGGGAAGGGGAGTGTGTGTGGGTGGGGTTGGGGGGGATGTACTGTGTAGTAAAATAACTGCTGACATTTGTTCCTGCAACAGTTTCATGAATTACAGACAAGAAGGTACACAGGGTGAATTGATATCCAATATTCAGAATGACACGTTTCAGCATATTTATACTTATTTTATTGTTTTATACCACTCAACTCGTCAGTGGGGACTCATCACCAATGAAGCCTCCAGGCGTAATGAATCAAACGCACACCTGACATGAGCATGTGGATTCTGGCTACACCAGCCAACTTAGCAGGAACAGGCAGAAGCAAGGGGGCCTGGCCTGGGGGTCCACACATCGCCTGAGCCAATCCACACCACGTCTTTCTCTCAATGCAAATGGCTTCTCTTTTTATATCTTTACCTCTTAATCATTCCCTTTTTACCCATCCTCTCAAGCTTCTTTACTGATGTCCTTCAGTTCCCCTTAAGGTGCCCACCCACCCACCATCACCTTCCCTTTCTCTCTCTCTCTCTCTCTCTCTCTCTCTCTCTCTCTCTCTCTCTCTCTCTCTCTCTCTGGCTGGCAACAGCGTCTGCGTGCTAGTGTGGCTTTCCCAGGTAATTTAGCAGTGGCCTTTCATGTGTGACAGTGCTGAGCGGCCTCACCTCCCCAGTCTATCATTTAGCAGCTGTCTGTGCCAGTGCATTAATCAGTCAACAGCAGCCTCTGCTGACATTTGTCATCCCCAGACAACTCTGACAAGCAGAGGGGATGATGCGGCAGTGCAGGGCACTCTCTTCTTCTTCTTCTTCTCACTCTTTCTTTCTACTCCTCCTCCTCCTCCTCCCTCACTCCAACAGTCTCTCTTCTCTGTAGCTCACTCGCTTTTCTCCAAGTCTCTTCTCTCAGTTCTCAGTCCTCTCTCTCTCTCTCTCTCTCTCTCTCTCTCTCCCTCTCTATTTCTCTCTCTCCTCCTCTAGCTGTGTTGCTTTCTTCTTTAAGTCTCAAAAAATGCCTGTCATGATTAGGCCTACCTCCTCTCTTCATTTGCCTTTAGTCACTCTTTCAAATCACTCTACCTCCCTCTTCTTTGATTTGCCCCTTCTCTTTTTCTCTGTCTCTCAGCACGTGCTTGCTGTTCCTTTCTTTCTCTCACTATTCTCTATGTTGAGCCAACCATATTGTTTATCTGGCTTGCTTTATTTTTGTCGTAGGTTCTTTTTTTTCCCTCTCTGTTTCTTATGCATATCGCCTTCTGCCTCTGGCTCTTATCTTTCCTCGCCCCTCCCCCCATTCCCCACCCTCCTCCCCTCTTTCTCTCCTCTCTTTTTCATTCATGCAGACTGCGTCTGTGATGGCAAATCCACTTCACATCCTCATCTCTTCTCTTCTCTTCTCTCCTCTCTCTCCTGCTCTCTCTCTCTCTCTCTCTCTCTCTCTCTCTCTCTCTCTCTCTCTCTCTCTCTCTCTACCTCCGTTCACACACAGATACACACACACACACACACACACACACACACACACACACACACACACACACACACACACACACACACGCTGATCTCTCTGCTGAATGCTAATTGGCTAAGCAGGGGTCCTTAGCAAGCTCTATCAAAAAAGACATGAATAAGGAGCACAGTCTCAGCTGTACAAAGATGACCAAATGTTGCCAGATTGTGCCAAGACCCCAAGGAATCCCCCAACAGCGACATTTTTCAGGTCTACCTGTTGTCTCCACTGCCATTTCAGCACAACCTAACACAAATAGAACATATTCACACATTTCTCTTCTGCTGTGGAGGAGGCTGAGGAGGTGTGTGTGAATGTGTGTGTGTGTGTGTGTGTGTGTGTGTGTGTGTGTGTGTGTGTGTGTGTGTGTGTGTGTGTGTGTGAGTAGTGTGTGTGTCTGTGTGATGGGGAGGGGTGAGGGCAATTTGAGACCTTGATGAAAAATTGCACAAAATATGGCAGTGGCGAGGTGACAGCTGGGGTGGATGCGGCGGCTGATAAGGAGCACAGCTGCCCGTGCGGAGAGGAACGCAGAGCTGTGAAACACCGGCACTGCCAGGCAGCAGCCTCATGAGGGGGGCGCCAAGCAATGTGCCGAATGAAAATTGAGTTTCTGAAGTTCAAGGATACACTGTTCTGCTCTCTCTCTCTCTCTCTGTGTGTGTGTGTGTGTGTGTGTGTGTGTGTGTGTGTGTGTGTGTGTGTGTGTCTGTGTGCATGTGTGTGTGCGTATGTGTGTGAAAGAGCGAGAGAACATGCCTGGTATGTGCGTCTATGTCAGTGGAAGTGCATTCCCAGTGCTCACCCTAATTTAAGCAGGAAAATTGAACATATGAGTTTAATACAGAGTGCTACTGATATTGCATTGAATACAAAGGCGGATGAATACGTTAAGAGTTTAAAGAAGTATGTCAGTCCACAGAAACCATGGCTGTGAAGGAGGAGGCAAAGGAAGCCAATGGAAGGGCAAAGGTATAGGCAAACATAACTGTGAGCCACTAATCAGTATTCCCACTACAGCCTCCTGGTTAATCCCTTGCTTGACCCACTGGGTTAAATCCTCAGGTTCCAACACCACACTGAACTATACAATCATCATGGGGCTCGCTGTGTATCTGACATGTCAACAGGGGTTCATGGAGTGTGTGTGTGTGTGTGTGTGTGTGTGTGTGTGTGTGTGTGTGTGTGTGTGTGTGTGTGTGTGTGTGTGTGTGTGTGTGTGTGTTTCTGGTGGGGTGCAGGGGTCTCGTATGTATGTTTGTGTGCCTGAAAATAAAACTTTTCAAACCCATGTACATGCCGGTTTGCACACCAGTCAGTATTGATTTAGACAGACAAAATCTTTAGCAATTTGAGCAATGTGTGAGTTGTTGCACTTTCAGTCATTTTTTTTTTCTTTTCAACTGCTCATCTTGGACTATCCATCCCTGCCCCTCTCTCTCCATATGAACCTGACACAGCAGATGTCAGAACACTGACCCTAGGTCAACAGTAAAAAGGGGAAAAGTCTGATCTTCAGACACTACTGCTGATGTCTATGTACCTCTCGAGCTACAACCTCTTGTAAGCAAGCTATTAAACTTGACAGAGAGGCGGAATCCTCACCCATATCTGAGAGCATGTGTCAGAAGGCTTTATTTGTCATGGGAAGTCACTTCTGAATCCGACCAGCTGGTGTGCTGAGACAAAAAAAAAAAAAAAAAAAGCTCCCCTGCTTCTCTGTCTCTCCACTTTCTGTCACTTTCTATCTCTCAGACTTTACCTCCTCTCCCTCTTTATCTCATCACCGCCCCACCTCTCGCGTCGCTGCCAGCCGAGCACACCACCTTTTCCGTCTCCATCTGAGCAGGGAAGATGGCTGGTGGTCTGCAGGGAGAGCGGACCTTCAGTGGCAGGCAGGTTTACTGCTCAGAACATGAACCCTGTGGGGCACAGGGTGGATTGTTTCAGATCAGTACTTTGAGGTTAGTGTCTTCCATCCAGATGCCACACAAACTGAGAATACTTTGCTCAAATATGGTGTCTAAATGATGTGCAAACTTTGCAGTGGAAACGTACAAAAAACCTATTAAAAATTGTTCATTGATGGAATAGAAGGTATACCTGTCAACCCTATTCAAGGGACAATCATTTCTCTGAAAAAGACTGACCAATCCAACCGTCTGCCATCTTTTGAGATAGCGAGCTCACCTGAAGAATGGACATGCAGTAGGCTAGCTAATGGCTAGGTCGAGTTGAATGGTGGACAGTTGCTATGTGAATATGATTGTGAGGGTGTTGATATAAAGGGTGGGTCTAGGGGGGCTTACTGTTGATGGCAGGGAGGTGGGGCACTGGATTGTTTGTGTGTGGTATGTATGTGTATTTGCTATATTATGTATAAGGACCACCATATATGAGGAAAGTAAATAAGACAATATACTGTTGAAAGAGGAACTCTGGGTAGGTGATTGCAACATCCGTTCAATAATATGGTATGTTATAAATATAGCATTTGCTGGCTGAAGAGATATAGTCTGTTCATTCCCGAGTTGATCCCTATTTGGGTTATCAGTGTTCAGCAGCTGGGCTGGAGACCCTGGCTAATTAAAAACACACTCCAAAAACTTTTGCACATCTGATCTCTATACCTCTTGGGTAGGAAGTTTTCAATGATGGTTAGGTAGGGAGGAGCAGGAGATGGAAACTAAAACGTTGGCCATTTAGAATGCAATGAAAGAAGACACTCCATCAGTCTGCTGCCATTTGAGTGCTGTGCACGTCAGAGATGGCTAACCCAGCATGGAACAGCAATAAAAGGGTCCCCACCGCTGTGGTCTCTATTTTTGAATGCATATAGTTACAGTGGGATTACTTTCATGTTTAAAGTCATTATTCCAAAGGCTCAAGACAAATATAATTAAGAGGAGTTTAAGTTCGGTCTGGAGCCAGGACATGGAACAGAAATTTGCTTTAAAGGCAGAGGATATGGTAGTGGAGGTTCTTCGTCTGCAGCTGCTCTGAGTGAGGGAAAGTGAGAGTAAACCGCCTGTAAAATGGCCGTTTAACTCTCTGGGCTCGTCGAGGTTTAGTGGCTTGTGTCAGAGTCTCATCGTTTGGCAGAGGTCCATCTTCCTTTCTTTCTCAAATCCCCAACACTAACACTAAACTCTCTGACAGAGAGAAATATCTTTCTCACCTGCACCACCCCTCACCCCTCCCTCTCTCTCTCTTTTCATGTGTCTGTCTGTATCTAGTGATGTGTGTGTGCACGCGTCTGTGTTGGGGCCACATTTTTAAAGCAAACAACTAAAAAAATATGGACTGAATTAGACAACTGTATTTGGAAAGGTTCAAGCCCTACCCAGGACTTGATGCCCTGTGGGCATCGTCCTTCACTTAAACACACACACACACACACGCTCACATACACACACACACACACACACACACACACACACACACACACACACACACACACACACACACACACACACACACATACTTACACAAACACATGCACGGTTGGTTTAATAGTTAGTTCATTGAAGGTTTAAGCAGGGGGAATCAAAATGCTAAATTAGCTCAGGATTTAGATTTTTGGTGTGTGTTTGGAGATAGAGGGAGTTTTGGATGTGCTTGTAATTAATTGCCAGTGAGAGAGGAGCAAGACAAGCAAAGAAAATGAGGCTGCCCAACATACCCACAAGGCCTCCGCTGACAGAGATAAGCCAAACCAGACTAATAGTTAATTATTTTATGATCAGTTTAACTGATGAAACAAGAGCTGTGTTAGTGTATCAAAACCCTGCAAATGTGCCATCATATGTCTACATCATCTAAAGACAATACCTACAAGATCACCTACAATGAATGAACAGTTAGCTCTCCCCCCATGGTCCTGTCAGGGCTTTAGTGTAGAGGCCAGAGAAGAATTCCTGACTTGGAGAAGAATTCTTGGCCTTAACAGGAATAGGGCACCTTTTTCCCCACACTTCCAGGTGCATAATTCAAATACTGTGGCTGACTGTTGTCACTTCCCATTCCATTCTTAATTGGCTAAATAGAAAAAGTAAATGTCAAGTTCAATGATCTTTAATGGTCTTTAAAAAGATACTATTTTGGCAATTACGAGAGTCAGCTGAACGGCAGCATAATACCCCATTGCCATGCTTTCAGACTGTAACGATGGGACTCCTGCAGTGGTGGTGATGGTGCTTAAGAAGATGATAATGTACATGCAAGTATGGATACTCTATCCTACAATATACCTGCCATGATAAGGCTAAAGTGTGGCTAATATTATTGCATATTTGAAGTATATTGTGCTGTATTCAGTACTTGGCACTGTGTGGAGAATGGAGAAAGGAGGTGAGTGGCTTTTTCAGAGCCTATAGCAGACATATGGCCAGACATGGAGGGGAAAGGACAGGATAGTGGCCAGGTTGTGTGGCCATTGATTTACTCAGAGCGTCCAGGGAAATCAGTGTGTGAGAAACCTTTATGATATACGGCCCTGGGCCCGGTGTTGCCACTGGACACTGGCTCCTCTATAATAACAGTTCACAAAGAACAGCCAAATAATAAGACTGACTCAGTAAGTCCACTGATGCCAAGGCCATTCCCAATTTTGTGAGATAAATAAAAAAGAAGATGGCAAGTTTCTCTCTCTCTCTCTCTCTCTCTCTCTCTCTCTCTCTCTCTCTCTCTCTCTCTCTCTTTCCTTTCTTGACTTACCTTACATCAGACGACAGCTACTGTTGTGCATATGTGCACACACACAGAGGGACACACACAGAGAGAGAGAGAGAGAGAGACCACATATCTACATAGATCTTTTTTTTCTCTACCTAATTACGTGTGGGGGTGGATCACAGTTACTCAACAATATTTTCCATACTGATTAATGTGTCTTTGAAAAGAAATTATTAACTTCTCTTTGGAGGGATTAACAACAAAGTTAATTTACTGTTATTATATTCATCAGTGTAATTAGGAGTGAAAATAATTGGCCATATAAGTTAGCAGTGAGGCTGGATGTATCCCACCCTTCCCACCCTGCTCATCTTTGCCACACTTTTACATGTAAGACAGCAATCTTGTGATCCCCCTGCTATCACTCTCCTTAACAAATTGCCTCTTCCCTTCAGTACAAGTTTGCTGTGTAATCTGTGAAGGCCCATAGGGTATGTGTGTGTGTGTGTGTGTGTGTGTGTGTGTGTGTGTGTGTGTGTGTGTGTGTGTGTGTGTGTGTGTGTGTGTGTGTGTGTGTGTGTTTTAAGACAAAAGCCATTAAAGTGCAGCCTCAGCAGAGGATGTGCCTCAGTGAGTGCTTTAATGGAATCCTGGTGTCTGTGTGAGCAGACAGGGAGGGCGGAGCACACACAGCCAGATCTTAAAGACTTGTGCATGCTGTAATGACTTCAAGGAGGGGAGAAAGGGGGGAAAAAAAGGTCCGAAGGCACCAGAATGTTGCTGAAGAGACATTTAGTGAACTGTCAGATAGTCTCTGGGTTGTTTGTAAAAATGGCTTGATAATCTAAAATGTGAGGAACTATTATATGTGACAAAGATATCAGTGGAAATATTGAAAACAACTTCATTATTATCATTCTTGCATTGTATACTGTAATCATTTGACTGGTTGACTGCATAGGTGGTAATACAAACAGTGCAAAACAAACAAACAAACAAACAAACAAACAAACAAACAAATAAATAAATAAATACAGGCACAGATACATACATACATACATACATACATACATACATACATACATACATACATACATACATACACACACACACGCAACTGAGAGAGAGAATGTTTGTGAGCGTCATTTGATGTCAGTGAAAACAAATATTTTACCGACACAATCGTTGACGCTCACTCGCATGTTCGCATATTTAGGTTGTTAACTAGCTAGAGGATTAATGTTGTCACTTAGAAATCCCTTCTCTTGAACTGAATACCCAGCAAATAGGCTAATATCAGTTTCAAAATTGCAGCGCGAGTGAGAGAGGTGAAACAGGTTGGAGCGCAACTGAGAGAGAGAATTTGTGCAAACGAGACGCATATAGCCTACCTGATTCTGAACTTATGACCTTGTCACTAAAATGAGAGCTTCTTGCAGGACAATTGCCAATATGGCAAAATGCATTTTAAAGGTATGCTCATGCAATGTAAGTTTACTCATGCAGACCATAATGCCATATTTTCATTGAGCCTCTTTAAAATATAGGTTAGTATAATTTAAAGGGCCACCATCCAGTTTTTTTTTTTTTTTTTTTTTGTAAACTTGTGAACTAGCAACATACATACAGTACATACATAAAACACTTGAAACTTATTACCTAACCTACAAGTACATGTATATATAACTACAGATGTGATGTATAATGAAGCAGCCAGTGATTACAGGAAACCAGGAAATGCAATGCACAGCAACTTTTCTCCCAGCCCCTCACACCCTTCCTTGCTGATCCATCAAGACTGAAAAAGCCCTGTGGCCATCATGACAACAACATTTGCTCATCTAAATGGGCTCATTTGTGGCTTATTGACACTCCATCCGTCCCACACCCCTGACCCCCCAGCACCTCCCTTGGTTGAGGGACAGTTGCAGTGTGTCATGACACATTTTCCACAAGAGGAAGAGAGAGATGTCATAACAGAACAAGGGAGCAGGGCGTGATCACGCATATTATTAGGAAATCAATAAACAGTCTCAGGGTTTCTATTTCAAAGTTTTGGTGCCACATCATTTTACTACCCCGTCTGTTTCCTGGCTTATCAATTTTCTATTGGTAGTAAGGAATGCAGCTATAATAAGGATTCAGTTCTTTGCCAAGTATCTCAAAAGTTGGTCTTATTTTAAGTTCAGCATTTCAGTGACCAAAAATCATGAGGCCACAGAGGAGGAAATATTGAAATCATGAATCAGAATGAACTAATTAACACCATAAAAGTGGTCACCCCCTGGATGCAGTGAGACTCAACGAAAAGACATTTGTAACTCCATTGTTTTTTATCACACCAAAGCCCACTGGAAACCCCAGTTGTGTATCTGCTGCAGAGATTTAGAAAACTGTTCTAAAACATGTCTGTCAAACCCATAGAGAGGATTTGTTTTTTTATTTCTAAAATATTTGTACATTTGCAATGGAAACTTTGAAATGGAAATGACCTTGTAAAAGTCTGACAACCCTTCTCTGTGTTTGTTGGTTTGGTTATCCGTGTATTTTTAATTATTTAATTTAATTATTAATTAAGCATCAGCCCGAAATTGCTTTAACTTGTCCAGTCCTAATATAATTGAAAAAAACAATTATCGGCTATTTCATCTCTATGGTGTCTTTTTGAATTGTAGCGTACAGTGGCTCCTTGTCAGAAAAAAAATTGAAGGTTGCACATAGGGCAAGATAGGAGAAAATAGATAAAAGGGGAAAACGTCTATAGGGGACAAAATGTAGCATATCGGCCAATAAATATTGGTATTTGCCATTTAAAAACTCAAGATAAATCAATCTCATGGGTCGGTGCGGATCGCTAACATGTCCCGTTTTCTTTATCAGACATCGGTGGCAGCTGACATGTGCAAATTCTCTTTGGGGTTTGGGCTATGGCTACCTGGCCCTTCAAACAAAGCAAGAAAAGAAATGGAATTCAGAGTTAGATGGAGCCTGCAGAAAGCCACAGTCTTTACAGCAGATACAGTAGTAAATGTTTACACCACATTACGTAATGACTGCCACAGATCTGCACAGGGGCTAAACTATATTTATACACCACCCCCGTCCACACACACACACACACACACACACACACACACACATACTCTGCAAATGCTTATCCTTTTTGCTAGCTATTGATTTCCTTTAACTTTTCACAGGTTAATCGTGCGATAACATTCACTGGCAGATTTCAGAGAGTGCAAGGCTGAGTCTGTCTGTGTGTCAGAAGTCAGGACCTGTTTACATGTGGATTGAGTGTGTGTGTACCTCTATGTTTGTGTGTGTGTGTGCGTGTGCGTGTGTGTGTGTGTGTGTGTGTGTGTGTGTGTGTGTGTGTGTGTGTGTGTGTGTGTGTGTGTGTGTGTGTGTGTGTGTGTTCTCACACAAAGCAGTGAACAGCATTTCCTGGGACTTTCACTGCTTTTTAAAGCTTGGTTCTAATTAATTCACAGCAAATGACTATTGAGTCCTTTTAAGCACTTTGTTCCTCATTAGATTCAACAAAAGCCATTAATTACCCTGCTCTCTCCCCGGCTTCTCCCAGGGGCCCACCTCACATGACCGAGGTAGACAGGAAGTCCACAATATGAGCCTTGTAGGACTGACACCTCATTCTGCTAGCAGACCAGGGGAAGTCCAATCTGATTAAGTTCTCATTACTCTCTACCCAAGGCTATGCAGAATTAAGGATTTCAAACATGCTGCTAGTGGTTAGTGTATCAACCAAAAAGAAGACCGAGAGGAATCAATAGGCTACAGACTTCAAATGAAGACAAACCACAATGTTTGATGTTCCTCTGTGGCAGTAAACAAATTGAAAGACCAACACTGTTTTTTGGCGAAAAGCTCTGGCGGGCTTTATGTTTTCAGAGAATTGCAATCCATACTGGCAGTGACCCTTAAATACAAAAGTATGAACAACAAGCAGTTCTGAATGAATTATGTATGTGCAGCCGGTATGGATGTGAGGTTGAACCTCGCTACTTACAGATTCATGAATTGTCGTTTTCATGTAAATCCTTGGGGGAATGTAAGCTCTGGTGTGTCATGACACCGCAAAGAGGCCTCTCACAATATTGCCTACAAGGAGACCTTGCCAGTGTACAGCCATGATGCATGGCGTACAACAATTTGCCACAATTTTTTTCCCTTTTTTTTTTATTTGTCAACATTTTGGAACCTCCACCCCTACTCATGTGCACACAACCTGTGAGTAAATGAAAACTCTCACACACTTTTCTCTCTCCTCTTGTGTTCTTTATTCTGAAAGGAGAAAAGCATGCTGCTGCTAAATATTTACATTTATCTTTTTCCCCTTTTGTTTCAACAACCCAAGCTTCCACGGCCTTGCTGTCAGAATGAGATAAGTGATAACGATTGTTGGACAAACCCTCATTCCAGAGAGAAATGGCAGCAACCAGAGTGAGAGAGAGAGAGAGAGAGAGAGAGAGAGAGAGAGAGAGAGAGGGAGATATGGGACTGAAGAGAAAGAGATGGCTTCAGAGAGAAAGGGAGGGAGAGAGAGAGAGAGAGAGAGAGAGAGAGAGAGAGAGAGAGATAGATAGAGAGAGAGAGAGAGAGAGAGACAGAGAGAGAGAGAGAGAGAGAGAGGGAGATATGGGACTGAAGAGAAAGAGATGGCTTCAGAGAGAAAGGGAGGGAGAGAGAGAGAGAGAGAGAGAGAAAGATAGAGAGAGAGAGAGAGAGAGAGAGAGAGAGAGAGAGAGAGCTAAAACGTGGGCTCATTCCAACAGCGGATATGAAATGGCAAACATCCATCTTCTCAGTGACAGAGCAAAGCTTTGCCCCATGTATATAAAACAGGCCAGAGAGATAGGAGGAAGCCTTGCTCACCTTCTCTGTCCACCACATTGGATTGATAAGCACCACTGGGGCCCATGCAAGTAGTCTTACAGTCATAAACACACAGATGCTTCTCCATTTACCTTTTGAGTGGAACGGTTCACATTTGAGTCCCAGCTATGTGGTACAGTTTTAAAATTTCAGCTGTAAGGCTAAAACAGGAATAAATAACACTAGTTTCACCTACAAATTAGGGGACACCAGGCAGGACTGCCATTTTCTGTCTCCAGAGCTCCACCTAGAGTCGCTGATTTTTACCTCCACCAAGGAGGTTATGTTTTGCTTGGCTTGTGTGTGTCTGTCCGTGTGTGAGTCTGTGTGTGTGTCTGTCTGTCTGTGTGCAACATAACTCGAAAAGTACTGCACGGATTTGGATGAAATTTTTTGGACCACGTCTGTACTAGGACAATGAAGAACTGATTCGATTTTGGTGGTGATCGGTGACTCAGAACACCCCCTGGAGTGGATTTTGTCAAAAGTGAAACTAACATTTCCACGCTGACCCATACTTTATCTGATTCACACGAAACTTGGTACACATCATCTTTGGACCATGTCTCGTAAAACTTATCCATTGTTTTGTTCAAAAGTCCAAGTGCTCGCCTTCTACGGCCATTTTACGATAAAGTCGCCAAACAGGAAGTGACCTCATAGCTCGGTCATGCTTTGACGTATCACATCCAAAATTGGTATATGGACACTTCACCCAGGTCCTGACCAGTCAAATATTATATCTCAGCTACGCTTTGACATAGTGCAGCCAAATTGTTATATGGACTGACAACCCAGTCCTGACTACGTAGCAAAACAAATATGTTAAACTCTCTAGCACTCCTGGTGGTCAAACATTATATCTTGGCAACAGTTCAACATATCATAACCCAGCTTGGTATATGGAGTCAGGACCCTGTCCTGATAACATCTGTCCACTTTGCAGGGTCTAGCGCCGCCAGTTGGTGATCAATGGAAATTCATGCATATGCAATTTAGTATCAAGAGGGGTGATGTGGGAGAACGGAGAGAATTAGGCAGGGTGGGGGGATTGCAGATGGGAGGATGGGCGTTTGCTGCTAATATATTATATTGGTAATATATTATATCTGTGACCACACTGGAGTCTACAGAGCAGAAGTGCAAAGTCTACGTTCAACTGTAGACAGTTCAGCTCTCCCATTAGCCTGGTGTCTACATTCAATGTAGCCTCTGGGCCAATCAAAGTGTTGGATTGTCTAGATTCAGGTAGACTACCAATCAAATGGGAGATATGCAAATACAGTCGTGGCAGTGAACAAGCCCCTAAGGTCCGCCTTCCTTTGGGAGATCTCTGTTGACTTCACAGTGAGACGTAGTGTGAAAAAATAAGAGGCGTTGTAATGAATAGGGGGTTTATGTGTGGTCCTTTCAACAAAGCTGCAACTCCTGATTTGTTTGTTTTGATGATGTCGGAGCTCCATGTGCTTCTGATTCCTACAACTTCCTGGTCCAGCAGGCAAGGGGAAGGTATATGTAAATTGCTAAACGTTGCATGATGTCATTTTTTGAATGTAGACTCTCCACCAATGGTGTGCAAGATCAAAAGCACTTCGCTACTGCTCATCGCCCCTTGGCGGAGGTCTGCGCTCTCCGAGTGCTTTTCTAGTTTTTTATTTTTTTTTTTAAAGCATATTGTTCATTCTCATCAATCGATGTAGATTTATTTGCAAACCAAACAGTAGGAACCAGAGTTGATCATTTTAATGCTTTAGGTTGACCGACAAGCCGGTAATACCGGTAAATACGATTTCAGTTTGATCCAATTTCAGGTTTATTTTCACTTACCAGAGACCACAGATCCTGTAAGTGTAGTAAGCGCAAGTCCAGACTAGAGGCAGACGAGGAAGCCATCATTCACCCTGCAATGAGTCATGTTATTATCGTAGTTTGGTAAATTAACTGTACAATTGTTACCTGGTGTCCCTTCAAGTAATAACATCTTACTCAAACTAATATAAACCCTGGAAATGAGTCTGACTCTAATAACAATATCAGTGAGAGATGATCTAATTGCGTAGTCCAACTAAAAATAAACTTTTAAATTGCATGCATGTAAACAACACCAAAGTTTCTTTGACTACTTATAGTCCGATTGAGACACCTTCAGTACATAATGCAATTAAAAGTTGAATGACTCAAGAATGTAAACTGTCAAATCTGGCTGGCATGCCCCCTGAGCCTCCATTCAGAAAAGCGATTGTAGTCTTAACTCAACTATTAATTGAATATCAAATAGCTAATAGTAGCTATAAATTGAGTATAAAGTAAATACTTGGTAAGTAAGATTATGAGATCACAATTTGATCAGATGCAGTGAGGTTGTGGTCAGATATCAGCCAATATACAGTACACTTAGTGCAGTAAGGACTGGCTTTGACGCTTTCAGCAAACCATGGCACACTGCTTTGCCAGGCCTCTTAACAATTAAATACGACTGGCCCGACTGGCCATCTGTTAGTTGAGCTATAACTACCATTGATACAACTGCTTTCAAACTTTCAATTTCTAACACCCAAGTGTTGTATTTTATGAGTCTAGGAAACACACTCAAACACATATACACACACTCAGTGCCAAATCGATTTCATTTATGAGCCCTTGTTGGTGTTGTATTCTACATCATCAAGAGCAAGGCAGTCTCTCTGTCTCTAACTCTTTCAACACACACACACACACACACACACACACACACACACACACACACACACACACACACACATGCACGCACGTATACAGGCCGGTTAAGGTCAGACATATTCAACTTGGCCTTGCAGCGGCTCTGTGCCACTGAAATCTAATAACATGGAGCATTAGACATACTCAGAGGCTGGCCTACGCAAGCACTCAAATGGCAACCTGCTTTGAAGTTGTGGTTGCTTTCACTGCTCTACGGTAATACCCTTGCTGGATCTGTATTTCCAAGCGCGGTAATTTTGCACTGAATGCTTGTTGGCTGAACATAGAGACTGACCACAGAGCAACAACTATGGACAGACAGCATGGGATACAACAGGGGAGATACACAAACAAATACAAATATTTACATACATTAGCACTGGCACACTCACTTAAACATATACACATACACACAAACACATGTTGACTTCAGGTCTCTCAAGTAAACCTCAGCTTCATTTGATCATTCAATCAGCCGAATTAACTGATTACGGCAGCTATTAGGCAAATTACCGCATTTGCGTCTGCTGTGGGATGCTTTAAGTGAGGCAGAATTCCTCTAAACTAGTTTTCTCTCTACACTAAATGAGCACTTATGTCTGATGACTGGGGAGATGAAACAAAAGAAACCAGCTGTGAGGAGAAGAGTACATGAAAATATGTGAGATTGGAAATGTGTGACATTGGAAGAAACAAAAAATAAGACGTTTATGTCAATTTGTACTTGGCAAACGTTTTTATCCAAATTGAAGTACAACTTAAAAATACCATAAAAATAAATTGACAATGTAAATTTTTCAAACATTTTTTGTTTGTTTGCTTTCTGTGAAATTCACAATAAGGGCTAAAACAGAACACGAGAGATGAGGTCTGTAGCAGGAGCTGGGCTGGATGTTGGGTTAAGTATAGCCTGATAATTTTAAACAGAGAAAAATGACACATCTGGGCTAAAGAGGCAAAGTGATCAGCAAAGATCAGCTTGTCATTGATTATGACACACTTGTTTCTTACAACCTAAGAGGGAGACACAGATATGGAATCTATCTTAATGCTTATGTTGTGATGTATGGTTTGCTTGGCTGGGAGGAGTTCAGTTTAAGAGAGGTTGAATTGGAGGTGCCGTTCTTTCATCCTTTCAGATACGCCAGAAAGACAGTCAGACATTTGGGTAACACTTTGCGGTAATGGTTCATTCATGATTCATTCGTGATTCATGCATTACTTCATCTCTGAATATCTAATGACTCATCAGGTATTAGCATAAATTCATTGTTTATCATTAATGACCTCCTGCTGAAATAGCAGATGATCTTAAGCATTAATTACTCTGGGTACATCATCATGAGTCATGACTAATTACACATGATCATGATGTTTTTGTTCAAAAGAATTTGATATAATTTGTCATAATAAAAGTACTTATTTAGCCTACTTTGGCCTATCATAAGCCATACGTCAACTAAATTTGACCTATTTAACCATGTCAACACTTTAGTTGAGGGGGCACAAACATGATGAATTCATCATGATCATGCTAATAATCATGACTCATGCTAATTAATCATGACTCATGATGATGTACCCAGTGTAACTAATACTTAAGATCATGTGCTATTTCAGCAGGAGGTCATTAATGACAAACAATGAATTCATGTTAATTTCTGATTACTCATTAGACTTTCAGAGATGAAGTAATGCATGAATCATGAATTTATCATGAATGATTTCATGCATGAATTCATGATAATTCATGTACCCTTACCGCAAAGTGTTACTCGACAACATCTGCAGAGAATCCTTTTCCATCACTGCCCATGTTTGTGAGTTTGTTTAGTCGGATATGGTGATTGACCATACCAAACGCTACAGATAATTCAAGTAGGCTGAGTACTGAGGATTGACCTGCTGTCCTGTCTTCTTTTAAGGCCTCTGTCAGACAGAAGTGAAGGTGGGAGAGGAAGTTTGCATGCTGTACAGTATATAGTGCAGCAGGGCAGTGCTGTGGCGCATGTGAGCTCAGTCTATTGCTGCTAGAGGATTCAGCAGAGTGAATTCAGAGGATTCAGAGAGCTCTGAGGCAATATCCTGAAGATGGAATCAAAGTGCTTTGTCTGAGAAGACAAACTACATCCAATGCACTGTTTTGTAAATTATAAGTTAGGCAAAAGGCCATTTAGAATAGAAAATACATTTACAGGTGTCTAGAATAAGTATTCTAATTTGGTGGCCAAGCCAAAAAAAAAATAAAAAGATGAACATGGATGAATTTAGGCTTTTCAGAGTGTTCCATAATTTTCTTCAAAAGCATAAAGGCAACATTACTTTCTGAAAAGTGTGTTTGTGTTTGGTGACAAAAGACTGAAATATTAGACAATGTACCTGCAACTATGATTATACATCATTACACTATTTTTACAACCAAGTCGAAGCTCTCTGTTGTTGCATCCATTATCACATCTCAGTCATAGTCACAGCTTTTTTTTTCACAACACACCTGACTGTATTCTTTTCCTGTGAGACCGCCCATCCACTTTTCATTGCATATCAGAATTTACACTTGCCGTGACCATTACAGAGGAAAAAACATTAAAGGCTTGTTGTTGTTTTATTTAAAGTCTAATGTACCCATACTGATTGAATAGACACATTCATAAACACAGGGGTGAGATGCCGTTTCAGCTAGTGCAGAGAAGCCATTAAGAACCATTAACACACCATGAGATTTGTGGACATGCAGCCAAACAGCCTTCAGAGATGATATGCCTGATGGGGTGGAAATATTCTCTGTCTGTGCTATCCCTCACGCTCTTTCTCCTTCCTCCTGGATGCAGTGTGTGTGTGTGTGTGTGTGTGTGTGTGTGTGTGTGTGTGTGTGTGTGTGTGTGTGTGTGTGTGTGTGTGATGTATGTGACTGTACATGTGAGTGAGGGAGTAAAATGAAATTGCATCTGTAACAACATATTAAAGACATTCACGAAACTCTGAAAACATTTAAAAAATAAAACAAAAAAACAACCTTAAGCATCCCAAAATGCTCCATGAGCTGGGTGTTGTCAGTGCATCATGCCCTTTCTGGTCCAGTAGTACTTCCTTCCTTCCTTGGCTAGTACAGGCAGGTGGGACACGCTTCAGCACCTACCAGAGACCATCCCTCAATACACAACGCCTCACATCACATAAGCTTCTGTGAGTGTGTGTGTGTGTGTGTGTGTGTGTGTGTGTGTGTGTGTGTGTGTGTGTGTGTGTGTGTGTGTGTGAAAGAGAGAGAGTATGAACTCTCTTTCTCTCATCTGTGTGCATGTGCGCATTTTTTTCCTCCCTGCATGCAAAATCTGCCATTTCTCTCCGCTGCCATCATCTTGTTTACTTCCCAGCACTTTGTTTAAAACGCAATTATTGTTTGAAATGCAAGTTATTTGTGTGTGTGTGTGTGTGTGTGTGTGTGTGTGTGTGTGTGTGTGTGTGTGTGCACACACACGTTTGCATGGAGGCGTGTGCATATTTTTTTTTTCATTATTATTTCTAGTCGCTCCAAGATAATCACTGGATGACAACAGTGTCTGTGTTTTGAGGTAAATTGAGGTGAAAATGGACCGGATGCACCTGGCTCTCAATTTATTTTGAATTTGTTGTCAATTTCACACTTTTTATGATGCCAACCAAACCGTATGCAATACACCCTCATCTTTATGCATTTTAAATGGAAACCAGGCTCAAGAGCCTGATTCCTAGCTCTCACTGACATACACACACGTTTTATGTGGATATGTCTGTGATGCAAAAACATTAACACAATGACTTATCTCTCATGACTAACAGTTCCTGACGAATAATGAAGAAAAAAAAATCTATACCCCAGTATTTATAAACTTGTGCAAATAAACATGCCAAGACATACAGTACACTAGGCGATATGTTAGACAAATTCCTTCTCAGTC
>JAODXP020000004.1:3512353-3587353 GCA_027497455.2 Sardinella longiceps | reverse complement strand
ATCCTCAAGCTATTCGTACTTTGAATGAGGACCACAACGCATAATGACAATTTTCTTGTATATACTTAACTATCACTTTCAGATCTTTCTTTATTTTTTTATATTTAATTAATTGAAGCACACAGTCATTGGAGTCAGTGGACCAAGCATTTCACTACAGATTGTACTATGTATTTATTTGTATGTGACAAATAAAATTTGATTTGATTTGATTTGATTTGAACAAAAATGTACATTTATGTGAAGTATTAACCCAAGGAACTTTAACCAGCCAATGGTCCACACACAACAAGACACCTGGTCCACCGCAATCCCTGAACTTTTGGATCAGCCTTGCATGCAAGACTAGCATCAAACTATTATTGCCTTTAGACTTCAGTTCAGTTTTTCTTGAAACCACTTTACTTCACTTTACTTTAAACCAGTTTACATTCAAACGTCCTGTCTGACCTCTATCCTATGTGAAAAAACACATGAATATCTACTTTCAAAATGCCTTCTCTTCCATTACATCAGGAACATAAACAGAAAGGACACAATTTACTCCTAATAGAACCCAAATGCAAAACGTCAAACACATGCTGATGAAGTCAAGGCACTAAAGCTCAGGAGAGATCTCCTTTTCACACCGGCCTACAGTATTGATGGATGTGGGTTTCTCATTTGACCTGTCTGTAGACATAACACTACTTGCTAAAAAATGCTGAGAAGTTAGCCATTATGAGAACCTTCATGGGACTCCAGACTCAGCCATTTTGGATTTTAAAAATATTACCCATTTTATGGAACAACCAAATTCACTGTATGAAAGTTCATGTATCAGTACTGACATGTTGGCCATGTAATCCTGTTACCTTGCTTCTAACCCAAAGTTCAATTGCTTTTTCCTATGTATGTGGGAAACATTTTTTGTGCCACCTACTCCTGGCCTTTAAATGACGAATAGCTGAGCCTCAGTGGAGGAAGAAGAAGATGGTGAAAATGCTGTCATGTTGAAGCACGGTGCTGTCAATCAAACTTTATAACCACAAAGCAAATATTGGACATCTGAAATTTCTGTCTAAGACATCATATGAAAACACCTTTCACATATAATATAATGTCCTATTACAGAACAAGCGAGCATACAGCTGTGAGATGTGTGTTTGTACAGGCTGTGTGTGTGTGTGTGTGTGTGTGTGTGTGTGTGTGTGTGTGTGTGTGTGTGTGTGTGTGTGTGTGTGTGTGTGTGTGTGTGTGTGTGTGTGTTGTGTGAATTTGAGTGTGATAGGAATAGGCCTCCTAACATCAACATTAATAAGTATATGAATACCAGTGGACCTGGAGATGTGACATTTTGCATTACAAGGAATCTACTTCTGAAGAGGGGCTGCATATGTTTGTTGTGCATGTGCATGTGTGCTGGTGTGTCTGTCAGTTGTGAATGTGTCTTGTTTGTGTGTGTGTGTGTGTGTGTGTGTGTGTGTGTGTGTGTGTGTGTGTGTGTGTGTTGGGGGGACCTGGCACATTCACCTCTAATCAGAATTCAGTGCAGCTTAAAGGCTAAAATGCATGCACTATCAAGAGACCCAATCCCATCAGCTTTCTTGTTATAGACAGTCAATTTGGAGCCATTCACAGTTTGTGTGACCATGCCTAGATGCATGTCTGCATCTGTATCTGTGTGTATGTGTGTGCATGAGTTTGTGTGTGTGTGTGTGTGTGTGAGAGAGAGAGAGAGAGAGAGAGAGAGAGAGAGAGAGAGAGAGAGAGAGAGAGAGAGAGTGTGAGCAAGAATTTGTTTTCTTGTTACAGCTCAAAAGTGCAACAGTGCCCCCTGCAGGTTGTAGGAATACAGACTGTCCATTTTTTTATCCGCTGAGTTTGTTTAGAGGTTGCCCTAAATCACGCACATGTGCACGCAACACTCATGGACACACACACACACACAAACACACACACACACACACAAATCAGTTTTGGTAAAAGGTGTGTTTGTGGTGTGTGTGTGTGTGTGTGTGTGTGTGTGTGTGTGTGTGTGTGTGTGTGTGTGTGTGTGTGTGTGTGTGTGTGTGTGTGTGTGTGTGTATGTGTGTTTGTGTTTGTGTGTGTGTGTGTGTGTGTGTGTGTGTGTGTGTGTGTGTACATTTGTGTCTGGGAGATCGTCTGACCCAGCATTTTACCCTGGCCTGTGGGTGCTCTATGAAGCCCATCTGTTGGTGACTAGTGGCAGACCAGTCTTACACCAGTGTAATTATGAACACCATCATTACTCTGCGCAGCCAAGAAACAGCCTCTGCTGATTGATGATGTCTTACTGTGCTCTTTCCTTCTCTGTCATACATATTACACACACTCTCTGTCTTACACTCACTCCCTCGCTCTCCCTTACCCTCTCTCGCTCCCTCCTCTATATCTCCCCACGACTGTGCTTCCTTTCCATTTAGCCTTCGTTTACCTGCTCTCTTTTTTTATCAGGTCTCTCTCTCTCTCTCTCTCTCTCTCTCTCTCTCTCTCTCTCTCTCTCTCTCTCTCTCTCTCCTCAGAAGCTTGTTGCTGTTACCGGGTGATTTCATGCTGTTTGTGAGCTGTTACAACCAGCATACTAATACACTGATCCGGATCAGGGCCACTTAGTGGAGCATCTGCTTCCGAGCAGAGCATCTGTGTGTGTGTGTGTGTGTGTGTGTGTGTGTGTGTGTGTGTGTGTGTGTGTGTGTGTGTGTGTATTATAATAATGTGTAAAAAATACATTGTTTACATATTCATTTTACACACAGAAAATACATACATTCTTACAGTAATAGTATTGGTTATACATTTGCTCCTTGCACAATGAATGCAGATGGCAACAATGATGCTATACTGAAAAAAATAGGTTTTCTCAAAGTTGAAGCACTTGTTAACTACAGCCTAACTATGATGGTGAGAGCATAGAGTATTCTCCTTGCATTCCTCATCCTCACCATAATTGTCTTTGTTCAATTGTTCAATCTTACACAGTTAGAATTCTGATTGAGGTTTCCTGTGGTGGTATCTAGGTCTTACTTGAGTAGTTTTTTTTATGGCAAAATGATCCCAAACAAATCATGTAGTGCATCAAGCAAACTCACCTGCTGTGAGGACGTGCGGAGCAAAATGAGTTTCCCTCTTTTTGTGGCTGTTTGATGGCATTGTCTGCAGGTCTATGACTCAAGTGGAAATACAGATGCTCGCATAATGACTTAGATTACATGGTTAGTACAGATTACAAATATGTGAAGTGCATAACGTTTGTGTCGGTTCTGTAAAGAGAAATGCAGTATAAATTAATCCATAGTCCTGTTGTTCAAAATCAAAGAAAATTTGATACAACATAGACCAAACAGTGAACCGGCAACTAACATTAAGTGAATGGGGCATAACGGCTTACTTTCAGTTTCATTTCAGTATGCCCCATTCAGTCAGCATTACTAATTGGTTTGTTATTTGGTCTAAGTAGCATCATTTTCTTGTTCTTTTTCTGAAGGACAGCATTCGGGTACCTGGAATAACAAGGCTATTGACTGATTCACAACAGATTTCTCCTTTAATTGGAAGGGGAAGGTCGAAAGGAAGCGCAAGTACATCACATTTTTTTTGCTAGTGCTGGACCCTAGGCTGTGTTGTATGAAATATGCACGCACATGTAGGCTAGGTTGAAACATCTTTCTAGAGATTTTCATCAAGGGATCTAGTGTGCAGACTTTTTTCGTACACATTTGTACAATTCCGTCCCATTTCTCAAAAGACCAGCTATGATGAAAGGAATAAGAGTGAGAGACACAGCGACAGATAAAGAAGGAAAAGAGAGACAGGAAGAGAGATATAGAAAGACTGGGTGAGTGCATGGGGCATTGCAGAAGGATTTGGCACAGGATTCCCACTAAGCTAATGTTTCTATCATCATTATGAGATCTGAGATTTGAGATGGCACAGAGTACCTTCCCTTAGATCAATTGAGGGAAATGTATGCTTTTGACTACTGCTGTGTAGACCGTGGGTTTACTCACAGTCAGCGGCTGCTCCAGAAAAAAAAATCTCAGAAGGGACAAATTGTTTCAGGTGACCCTTTCAATAGCCTACATTGGTAGATCTGAGATGATATAGCCAGACTTTAAGGGACATTGTGCAAGTGAGAAGCCGATCCCCAACTGTTATTGGTGGCCCTGAAGCCAAATTACCCATTAGTTGACATGTAAAAGAAAATGCTAAGAAATTACAAGCTTGCTGAACACGTTATCTAATGTTATTGATGGCTGCAGATGCAATTTTAGCATATCTATGTTTATTGATGAACTTTCAAGTGACATTCCATTCAGTTGCCAGTTCATTATTTGGTTCTGGCTCAAGGTGATTGGCTGAAAGGATGAGCCTCTTAGAGCCTTCCCTCTTTGTGTAGGCAACCACAGACTGATTCCACCTAACATTTTTTAAATAACTAAAACACAATTTAAAGGAAAAAAAATGGGAAGGAAACTTTTGTGTTGCTAAATACATAGGAGGATGAGTGAGTGTGTGTACTATAAGCACCATCTGCGTTAGACACGCCTGTGTGGTCAATTTGGCTTGTTTTGACTTCACACTGTATAAGTTGCATTAAAAAATATGCTGGTTTTGCTCACTTCATCATTGTTGGGTGCTTGAATTTGGTCTTTGGGACGGTGACTGTTTTGTTGACAGTATATCTTCATTTGAACTCAGACTTTTAAATGTGCTAGCCATTCCTGACACAAACAATGACTGACCTAGCTGGACCTTTACAGCAAGCCTAGTCAAACTATCCCAGTTTACATGTGAAGAAAGGACATTAGTGCCATCACTTGTGCTGACCCTACTTTATCAGATATTATCTGTCTAATGAAGACATAGTTACAAAGGAGAATCACAGTCAGATAAAAAGGCACAAAACTTTCTTCTGTTTTCATTGTTTTTCCCATTCAGCAGAAAAGACTAATACACATGAGCAAGCCTGTAGCTTACATGGTCGAGCTAGTCCTGGATCTGTCACGCTGCTCTTTTGAGAGTGATAAGTCTGCCATCGACTGGCAGTTTTCCCACTACACACTGACAGTCTAGCGCTTGGCACCTCCCTGGGATCCATGGCTTCCCCCAGGCTAACTGTGATGTCTACACGGCCAGCAGCATCCTGGATTCCATTGCTGCATTTGGACAGCAGTGACACCCATGCAGCTGCCAGCTTTTAAAAAAAAAGAAAAGAAAAAAAGAAAAACAATTGCCATTTCACTGTTCCTTAAGTGAGAGCTGCTGACATGCACCCCTACATGAGGCAAGTCTGACGGTCGATGTCTTTATTGGTGGGTAGCAGTGCCACGCACATGTTGAGAAGGCTGGCATTTGGGGATATCTCTGCTGCACAAACACCCCTCCCTCCATGCCAGCTGATGGTGACACAAGCTGAGGGGGCTGGCAGGCGCCCCCATTAAAAAGCTTTTTAATCCAAATGGCAGAGCGCTGGTCTGGACTCGTCTCCGCTGCCTGCGGGGATCGTGGCGATCCTCCCACTGTGCTGCCTAATACTCCAGATAACACACGCGCTGCGGGGGGACAGCCACTGCAACAATACATCAAAGGGCCCCGGATCAGAGGAGCAGCTTTTGAGGGAGGCCCCGGTGCTGAAAGGCCACTGAGACTTCGCTGACTGACCAGCCTTGCTCAACCCACATTGGCCAATCGGTGGAGTGTCTTTGGCTCCAGGGTCCCCATTGGTGTCGACTAGAGGTAGTTGGGATGAGCGAGGGGGTAGCTGTGGCGGGAGTTGGCACCATATAAAGAGTCAACAGTTAATGAAGACCCTGGTTTTTAATGAACACCTGATGAAGCAGACAAGAAACAGTCTCTTTAATGCTGTCTGCAATCCAGTGTGAGCATGGATCTTGTTTTAGTGGGATCAATTTTAAATGTTTTAGTACAGAGAGCCCAAAGGGTGAGGGGAAATGGCTGCCTGGTTGAGTAATTACAGCCGTCCACTGGTTCACCATGGGGATGTGTGAGTCTGTCTTTGCGGTACCCACCCATCCTGTACTCACACAGGCAATCGCTGTAGCAAGGAGTGTAATCTGCGTTTAGCAGCACAGATGTGGGAGACTAAAAACAGGTAAATCGATTTCCCCATGATAGCTTGGCATTTAAACTGAGATTTCAAACGGAAAGAGCCACCCATAATGAAATTCCGACCTTTCAAAATTGATCAAATGGAGTGTATTTTCTTGAATCTTTGGTTTAGTCACTTGAATGCCAAACGGGAAGATGCTTAAAAACACATTATGAAGATAGCTAAATTGTCACTCACTGTGGGAAAATGATGGGACTTGACTTTAGTGAAACGCACAGTTTGAGTTGTTAATTGTTTGATGATGACAGCCTATGCCCAACATCATTAATGTCAAAGACACAGTGTCTTGATTCTACAGTGCGTCTGAAATATCCATGGTCATAAGCACTCACACACGCTGTGTTATAACTTAGGAATTAAATTCTGGTTCCCTCCACATCTTCAAAAGCATTTTTGAGGTCTAAACCTTTACTGTTTAATTCTGCGGAATAAAAATACAGCCTACATTTGTGAAGATTGACAATATTCCTTTAACATAGAAATCCTGCCTGTCCTGGCCGAGGTTGGTTCACACCACACACTGATCTCGAATCCGCCACCTTGTCAACTACAACGAACCCACTGGTGCCCACGCGGTGACCGGTTCTACAGAAATAATGGCGAGGTGAGGTTTAGAACTCTGGCGCGGAGACGGAGTTAACCTCCGCCTAGACATTGTTTCTGTAGAACCGGTCACCTCGACCGGTACTGTATTATTTCTGTAGAACCGGTTATCCCGCTTATCTCCCATATGTATTTTTGTCTTGTATATTTAAAGAAGCGTATAAAACGTAAAATGGCCACCCATCAGCCAATCAGAGAAGAGAATCGCGTTCTGAAGGGAGATAGCACAAAGTTAAAATAGGATTTTCAAGTTAGGAAGTTTCTGTAATACGGCCCCCGTATTACAACCTCATGTTTATGAATATGGTAATCATGTCATAAGCCATCTGTTGCATATGTCAATAAATGCATTTAAGACCCTCCTCTCAGTATCTGCACCAGCAGTGGACTTCACCCTGGTAGAACAAAAGCTATAGATTTATAATCATTGTCCTTAAACAGTACCTTTTAAAGGGTGCCACCCAGGCAGCGCTGTGTGCCGACAGTAAATGTGAGGGTGAGGCTCCAACTCATAATTCATCCAGACGCACAGTGGCTACCGATTGCTCCCTTTAAGCTTAAATGAGCCAGAATAACTTTACAGTGCCCTTCAAACTTCCTTCCTTCCAAATTTTGAGGAGACTGCCAAATTTATATTAGTAGCCAAAGTTATAAAAACGTCTTTAGTAGACACTTAAAAACAAGGTGGCCTCCTATTCTTTGGCTGGGTGACATCTGTCTTAATGTGTTTACTTAAAGGTGAGAGTTTGGCAATGTCAGTGTGGATAGATACAGATAAATAGAGACAGAGATACATGGTTTTATCCAGAAAGAGATTAAGTAGTCCAGTAGCATTAAGATATCAAACATACACCTATGTACACAGCCTTCAGAAATATGCAAACATACATACCACAAGAAATAAAGGAAGATATAATTGGGTTATGTTGTAACCCTGGTTCTGTTACATATTTAATGTACGAGGAATGACCTCACACCTGCCAAGGACTGTGGATAGGTTTAAAGGTACAATGTGTAACGTTTTTACTGTTCAATATGAAAATATGCTATACCTGTTGACAAGCTTGTCCTTTGTCATAAATATTAACCACTATTAATTCTGTATGTCCGTATTGGCTTGAAATTTTGCATTTCCACGCACATTAACTTGGGTAGACTCTCCATGTATTGCCGCCATCTTGGAATACAGAAGCTGAAAGCAGTCATATCGTTCGCATTTTTGCTATAGACTGATAATAGACCGACATCAGCATGCAGGCTTCCGTAACTGTAATACGTAATTTGCGTTGTGTTACGCTTAATTTCTCTCGAACGCTACACATTGGGGCTTTAAAGATGGCGGTTTGCGGTTTGCCTGGCCACACCTACGCCTAAACCGAGAAACCTCTGGTTGTGTGTAATTAGTTAGTTAGTTAGTTCCCTTCGCCAAGGAGGTCATGTTTTCGCCTGCGTGTGTCTGTGTGTGTGTGTGTCTGTCTGTGTGTCCATCTGTCTGTCTGTCTGTGTACAACATAACTCAAAAAGCACTGCACGGATTTGGATGGAATTTTTGGACCACATCTGTATTGGGACAAGTAAGAATTGATGCGATTTTGGTGGTGATCAGTGAACCAGAACACCACCTGGAATGGATTTTGTCAAAAGTGAAACTAATACTGCAGCTATCGCACACATTGGCTGAATCAAACGAAACGTACATCATCTTTCGACCATGCCTCACAAAACATATCCGTTGTTTTGTTCAAAAGTCCAAGTGCTCGCCTTCTACACCCAATGACATTTGATGACAAAGACGCCAAACAGGAAGTGACCTCATATCTCGACCATGCTTTCACGTATCACATCCAAACTTGGCATATGGATACGTTACACTCTCTAGCACTCCTAGTGGTCAAACATTATATCTCGGCTACGCTTTGACATAGTGCAACCAAATTTGGTATATGGACTGAGGACCCGGCAGTCCTGACCACGTAGGAAAAAAAATATGTTAAACTCTCTAGCACTCCTGATGGTCAAACATATCTCGGCAACCGTTTGACGTATGATAACCCAACTGGTGATCACTGGAAATGCATGCATATGATTGCAATTTCGTCTCAAGACGGGTGGGAAAATGGACTTTTGCTGCTTATATTTTATGTTGCATCTGTGATCACATTGCCTTGGTGGAGATCTGTGCTCTCCGAGTGCTTTTCTAGTTTT
Organism: Sardinella longiceps; assembly: GCA_027497455.2. Taxonomy (NCBI): domain Eukaryota; kingdom Metazoa; phylum Chordata; class Actinopteri; order Clupeiformes; family Clupeidae; genus Sardinella; species Sardinella longiceps. The sequence goes on along the minus strand of JAODXP020000004.1, from coordinate 3,578,412 downwards.
TATTTGTTTTATTTGACCAGAGATAGGAAATTTGTTATTTTCACTGACCATTAGAGGTTCGATTCTCTGCCTGAGCCAAAGCCTGGCCCGAGCCCTACCCGAACTTGGGCCAGGCTCGGGCTGACATGGGCTGACATGGGCTGTCCCGGGCTTGGGCAGAAAATGATCGGTCTTCGGTAGGGTCGGGCTCAAATTTTTGGGCCCGATCTAAGCTCTACTGACCATACAAGCCTCACAAACATGAGATACATAGATACACACATTCACATTCGTTCTTCACCCACCACCATCACTGACAGATTGATCGGAACATGTCTCCGAGCGGCCTGGAGAGTCTCTTCACTCCAGGGTTATAACATAACATAATGTTCTATTGTCTCAAGATCATCTCTCCTCTCTGTTACATGTCTCGGGTAACTCTTTAAGACACCCCGTGAGGAGATGTGTGCAGCCCACACCCAAACACCATGTGCCATCAATGCACTATTTCTAAATGTATACTATACATGCCAATCGGCACTGTCAAGTTCGATGATGGCATCTACAGGGACCCTGGCTTCTAGCATTCTGGCCCCCACAGCATTTTCCCACACAGCCCCCTATTCAGAATCATCTATTTCTTTGTCGTTCTACTCATTGCCCCTACAGCTCTGTGACACTTGGCCTTGGCTCGCTGGCTGTAGCCTGCTTTATCCACTATGCACTTGTTGGAGTCAAAATAGCCACCAGTTGACTCTCCAGTTGACTCTGACAGGTTACAGAACCATCACAACGACCATTAACCTGTTAACTTAAAGTAAATTAAGATAAAATAGTTGCTGTTTAAAAACAAATTTAAAATGGGTCTCCTATCTGACGTTCTCATTTAATGCTCTCTTCCTCTAAAAGGGGTGCAGTGCTAAGAGCCGAGTCAGAGCCAGAGCCAGAGTCTGTATGATGTGTGACCAGTCTAACATATTTCTGAATTCAGAATGAGACTGCTAATTATTGCCTGGGCCGATGATCTGATAAGTCCCTCAGAGTCCAACTGAGTTGAGTTGATTCAACAAACTTTAATTGATGACAATCAGACTGCCCTTTGCTCCATGCTGGCCCATTATGAAGTTCCGATTGTTATAGGCTGACGTGGTCTGATTAAGGAGTGGCTCATGTGATCCATAAAAAAGAGAGACTCAGCAGTACTGGGCAATTTAATGTGCAACCTGTCCATCTCTTTCACATAATGAGTAATGCATAAAATGTCAAGGCCGCCATAAAGTAGGACAAGATGGATTATTTAAGCCTTATTTTGTTTTCGCTGAGGATAATGACTGGATTCTGTCCACATTTCCAAGGGGCTAGCAATTGCCTTCTGCTGTAATTGAATTCATCCCTGTCCTTTGGTGGAGCGACCTTGCTCCAACTGAAGATACAGCACCAGCCTTTGATCAACAGAGGCAGTAAAATGACCTGTTAACATTTGAAATAAAATAATAAGTGGCAGTAATTTCACCTGCCCACTGCCATTTACTTTCATACTCTACTGATTTACTGGTTACAGGCAGGTAGGGAGAAGGTGAAGGTGTGTGTGTGTGTGTGTGTGTGTGTGTGTGTGTGTGTGTGTGTGTGTGTGTGTGTTGGGGGGGGGGGGGGTGGATGGGGGTGTTGCTATAGCAACCAAAGTTGAAGGATTGATGTCCATACTGCAACAAAAAGAGTGTGACGTTCTTTCCAGAGTCTGGTGGGTGATCTGAGGACTCCACAGTTAACGGGCAAGGTGTTTTCGCTAAAAATAAAACTAAAGACGACTAACCATTCCTTGTAAATCACTGTCTGTTCTGTCCAGAGAGACTTATGCAATGTCTATTCTTTACCATCTAACTACTTGGAAGGACAGTGTCTAAGGTACATGTCCTGTGTTCTACATAGTGTTGTATAAAGAACTCAAAAGTCCACTTGAGTAAAAGTACTGATACTCTGCAAAAAGAAAAATACATACAGACTTTGATAGAAGTTCAAGTCTCTCACTAGCATGTTATTCAAGTAAAAGTCTGAAAGTATCTTGTCTTTAGTATACTTAAGTATTAGAGGTAAACTATAATTAAGTAATGAAATTAAAAGTAAAAGTAGGCAAAAAAAAGAAAGAAAGAAAAATAAAATAAAGAAGAATTGAGAATTTTGATGACTCAATGTGATCTCATATTTGTATACTATACTGCCAATTGAAAATGTGGTGGAGTAAAATTATAGCCTGACACGCAGACTGTTACATGATTGGTGGTGGGCTACAATGTTCATGCCATGGCTTGGAAATAGTATATTGTTGAAATCACCATGAAAATTCAATGAGTTGAACAAGTTTAAATATGCCTTTTCTTCATTAATGGAGAGGTGTACTGGTTTCAGGTAATGGCAGTGAAGTGCATTTCTTCTTGTTTTGTCTGTGACAAACACCTATGGACAGGATGGGCCCTTGGGTCATACCCTTTGACTCCCTATGGTGTACAGGTGTGGGGTCATTCCCCTGTACATATGGAATATGTCATTGACTGGAGAGTTGTTCACATTTTAATGTTAAAGAGAACCTATGCAGGATCCGGCAAGTGGCCATCAACACCTACCATGGAATCCACATGTATAAAGAATATGATATAAAACACATATGTTTTTTTTTTTTTAAGATATTTTTTTGGGCTTTTTATTAGATAGGACAGTGTAGAGATGATAGGATCTGGGATCTGGAAATGACCTCAGGTAGGAATCGAACCCGGGTCACCAGTTTGACGCTCTAGCCACTGAACCACAGCATCCTCACATACGTCAGTGGCCTAATATCTGATGTCAATATCCTATAAGAATCTTATATGTATTTTATGTTGTATAAGAATCTCAGATGGGGTTTGTACGACTGCCAAACCACATGCAAAATACATTGCATATATGAAGCTTATAACTTCTCATATGGAAAAGTTTTATTTAAACTTTACAATGTTTCTATGTTTTATGTGATTCACACATTGGTGAAATTAAAGGAATGTTTCACCTTTTTATGAAAATTGGTCAGTCATCCTCTTCCCTGAAGTTACATATGTGGGTAAAAGCATTTTGTCCCTAGTGCATGCGTTTTAGCTTAGCATAGGTGCTGGAATGTAAAGTAGCCAGATAGCAACTCTTTGGCTACATTACATTCCAGTGCCTATGCTAAGCTAAAGCTAAAATTTGTATTGCCAGACCTAAATGATGATATGTAACTTCAGGGAAGAGGATGACTGACCAATTTACATAAAAAGTTAAAGTATTCCTTTAATTTCACCAATGTGTGAATCACATAAAACATAAACATATAGAAACATTGCAAATGCATTTTGCATGTGGTTTGACTGCCCTACACAACCTTAGATTCTTATACAACATATAGGCCTAAAACATTGTAAAGTTTATATAAATCTTTTTCACATGGGACTTGTCATATACAATTCTTACATGGTGCAAAGTTGTAAAAGTTTCACATTATATGGATTTTATATGGATTTTGCATATGGCCTGAGTCCCCTATAAACCCCATATAAGACTCTTATACAACATGTAGGAAAATGTTTGTGATGGACCTTTGGGTCATACCCTTTGACTCCCTATGGTGTACAGGTGTGGGGTCATTCCCCTGTACATATGGAATATGTCATTGACTGGAGAGTTGTTCACATTTTAATGTTAAGTGAACACATACATTTTTTTTCAATCTGTCCTGCAGGCTATAATTAGTCTATAGTTCACACAAAGTGCACAAGTAAAAATGTTACAGTTTAGCATACTGCTCTGACTCATTGAACACTGATTGAACAAAACACATTCTGATTAGAGAAATGATTCATTCATGTTTGTATCCTCATATAGGACTCACTGACCTAGTGTCATTAAAAAAAAAATCTTTGTTGTGTATAATCAGGTTTGATTGATTTTTATTGAAATCAGATCCAATAATGTTTGTCACCGTGGCTCAAAATGGCAGGTCTTTTCTCTCAGACATCCTTCATGATTATGACTGCATCTGCTGTCAAATCCAAATGCTGCTCATGTTTTCATGCTGTAAATGGTGTCTTTGCAATGAACCACCACGCTCTCCTTCTACCCAATTAAAATGAGCGACAGATTCCAGAATGAGCAAGACCTTGTCTCTGTTTCCCACATATCCTCCCAGACTTGTCCTCCCTCTCTGTTCTACATCACTCCTTTTTTTCTCCCCATTGAGGATGTGGTATCTTGTTTGAAGGCAAAATGCATTATTAAAACCACAAGCCTCATTCCGCTGAGATTTGGTATTCCCTGAATGGGACTGCCAGCGGATTCTGATGGCCTTCGAGGGGGTGTCATCAGGGGGGATGTGCCAACTCTTTTGAGTCACTGGCGCACCAGGGTTTGAAACCTAACAGGTTACGGTCCCTGGGGCCACATCCCAAACAGAAGGGAAAAGGTTGAGTAGGCCCCTCTCTCTCTCTCTCTCTCTCTCTTTTTCTCTGTCCTTCGCATGCTCCCCGAGAGGAAGACACAGACTTCACAGGTGATATCTGTGACGTTCCTTTGTGTTCCTGCTGTATAATTTCCACTGACTTGCTGCTGCTCCACTCCCTTAGTTTCTTTTCTTCTTTTCTCAAGAAGTTTGTCTATCACATGTCCTTCTCTCTCATGTCCGGGATCAGCTCCTTTCCTTTTTGATTTTTTTTTTCTTTCATTATATCACTCTCTATTCTTGTGCATCACAATCAGGTTTTTTTTAGAATTCTTGTGTTGAGCACACATCAACTCTCTCATTATGTATCTCAAGCTCCCTCTTGCAGCTTCTGATGGAGAAACTCTCCAACAAGCATAGTGTATGTGATGTAGACATTTTGTTCTTTCAATAGTAGAATGTGCACTTAGGCTATGCATTTTTCTAACAGATTTTGCTTAGATTATCCTTATGTAACAGATGCCTAACTGTGCGTGTGAAATGGTAGTATACTTCCCTCCTAATTTGATAAGACTTAAGACTGCTTAATGTGAAACAGAGCATAATCATGTCTTTACAGGGTAATTTGATAGTGATTATTGTCATTGCAGTCAAAACCAAGACTGTCCCGATCTTACTAGGATATCTGGTCATTCCTTGACACGCAATTTGATGTTGTTGTGAGGTTCTGGGTTTCAACCTGCATGGGCTGGATCACACAGGATGATCTTGGTCACAGTGGTGTTGTGACCTGGAGGTAAGTGTAATAAATGCCAGTCTAGTGTGCACATGCGGAGTAAACCTCCATCCCCATGGTTTAAGAAATGTGCTAAGTCATTTTGACCGCTATAGGCTGAGGTTTTCTGTCAACTGGCTAGTGTGTTCGACTCCCAATCTAATGTTGATTTAAAGTGAAAGTTCAACACTGAAGCTGTTGAATGTGCATATGAGTCAAACCAGGCAGCTGGGTTTCTAAGATCTGCTACGATTACTGTTAAGAGCATACAATGCGTTTCAATGAGCATACCATTGCAACTTCATACACCAAAAATGATTTCAATGCTCGAGTCCATGTATAAGACAGATCTTGAGATCACTGTGCCCAGATAACAATTGCAGCATCTTTTTTGTGTGATTTCACTTTTCAGTCAGAGAAAATGATTCCAAGAACCTTAATGACAACAAAGACTATGTGCCTCAATCCCATCACAGCAGCTGATTTGGCATAATGCTTCATCCTACCCTCTCATTTGGTGAAAAAATGCATTCAAATCAACCTGCTTCTTTGGGTTCATCTATCTCTACATGAAAATCTTCACTCCATTATCCCACAGTCTCTGTCGAATGGCATCATAGAGAATTGTACTCTGCAGGTGGTCAAATTCAAAATGCCCTCCAGTGGTTACAGTATATTCATGTGATTGTTCTTGCCACTGTCCTGTTCATTCTGTGAATCTTATACCCTATCCCCTCTAACTCTAACTTTCCCCAATAGAACCAACCAAAAGCATGTTGTGGTGCAGAAACTTTTCCATCTTCTAGCAAAGCCACCCTATTCTGTGATATTTCTGGGGCCAGGGAGGCCTGCATCCATATCAATCGGCCTGGGTGATGAATAATGCAGTGCCCGGTGCTCCGTGGCATCCACATAACTGAGCCTCCTCATTGCGATTAGATCACATCAATATGTGTGAGTGTCTGTGTGAGGAGACCTCAGCGTGTGTGTGTGTGTGTGTGTGTGTGTGTGTGTGTGTGTGTGTGTGTGTGTGTGTGTGTGTGTGTGTGTGTGTGTGTCTGTGTGTGTGTGTGTCTGTGTGTGTGAGGGAGAGAGTGAGAGAGAGAGAGAAATGCAGAGGGGGACAGAGAGATGGAGTGAGAGTAATGCTATCCATTCCCCTTGTACCACACATGCCCTGGTCTGTTTTTAATGAAGGTAGAGACGAGAAAAGAAAGCAATAAATCGGGAAAAAAGACAGGAGAAACAGGGACAGGGATAGAATAAGACATTGCAGACATAACAAAGATGAAAAACAAAGAATTTTGATACTATCAGTTTTATGACACTGTCATCTCGAAAAAGCAAATTATTGCCTAAAGGGCTCACAAGAGAGCTTGTCTGTGTGTGTGTGTGTGTGTGTGTGTGTGTGTGTGTGAGAGAGAGAGAGAGAGAGAGAGAGAGAGAGAGAGAGAGAGAGAGAGAGAGAGAGCAAATTGTACTCCTTTTCTCCTCAGCTGACAGTGTGAATTTTCATTTCTGTTCCCTGCTAATAATCACTCTCGCTAGAGGCAGGTTCACCCAGGAGCTCACCCAGGACTTTTCCCTGTGTCGGTATGTTGTCTTACTCCAAGTCTTACTAAAGGAAACACTAGTGTTCATAACCGCAACATTTGTCTGCATATGGCCCCAGTGTTTCTGATTTAAGATTTAAGGGGTCATGAAAAACAGATAAAGTTAGTATTATTTGGGTGATAAATCGATTTTGATGATTAATTCCTGTTTGTTGTTCAGGTCAGGATGATGTATTTTTCCGAAAATACGCTTTCTTTTAAATTTCCGCCACCAACACTCCTGTTGGCTCAAACCTCTCCTCATAAGATAGATCTGAAGACAAATAACTGACCCACCATGGGTCAGTCCATAAAAACCCACCTTGATGTCATTCAGTGATGTTTGCCCTCTCTGTAGCACCATCATGTTAATTAATCTGAAACTCAAGAGGTTCTCCATAAAAGCAATATCCATTGTTTTCCGCAAAGATATTCATCAGAGAATATTGTGGCCTGTATTGTCTCTTGTCAGAAAGTAAAGTTACCTGTCTTGCGGCCTTCACTTTTCATGATGACTATTTGTCAGACATTTTATCCCTTAAGAAATGAGAGAAGTTCTGTAGCCTAAATGTAGCCTATTCAACCCTTATGAACCACAGCCTTTTAATCAATAGCCTATCATAACCAAGGTCAAACTTAAAAGCACACCGTGTTGGTAGACCTAAAACATTTTCAGCATCACTCTTTTTTTTGTTAGAAAATGCCATGGCAACTTTATTAAAAAATATAAATTTTTTACATCATTTTCCAGTTAGTTTGTCTGCAATAAAAAATAAAAAAAATACATGAAAATGTATTGTGACCTTCATATTGTGAATCGTACTGTATCGTTGGTTGAGTGTATCATGACACTGATGAACATCCCCCACATTTGAAACAGTCACGTTGTCTCTGCATCTTCATCCTTTATTGTGTCCTATCTTTTCAGAACCTGTCTTCAAACCCTCTTACACAGAAGCCACAGTCAAGGCAAAGAAAGTGGAATGTAGTATTGGATGACTTCACAGAATGTAATGTATGCCATGTTTGGTTTTATTTTGATGGTCTAGTGTAAGTGTTTTACTGGTCTCAGTTTCATCAAGAAATAGATTAGACCTAATATATTCATCAGGAATCCTAGAGTTCCTTCAGTACAACCATGAGGACTGCTCTGAAAGACGACCCTTCTGCATACGCCATTTGGCCTTGGGATTCGATGCCCATTATGGTCCTTATAAGTTGAAAAAGGACAAGGATAACACTGGGTATTGAAGGGATGATGACAGTATGCTTTGGGAAAAATTCTGTAGTGAATGGCATGTACAACACTGTTGCATGTAGCCATTCCTTTCCAGGCCAGGTAGGCAGTGTTCATTCTCTGAATGTTAATCTAAATGGATTTTTTATTTTATAGAGACCTACTTCTGGTGTGGCCGTAATAGCAAATAACGCTAAATAATCTTCCACATTGGAGTTAGATCATTTATATTCAATGAAGACAGATACTGTTAGCGATACTGATAGCTGACTTTATTGTCAATCAAATTATGTACATTTTAAGACGACTGAAATTACGTTTCTCCAAACTCCAAATGTGCGATAACAAGCTAAAAGTAGAAATACAACTGATATAACTGTACTTAAGACATCACTAACTGTACTGACGTCACTAGGACATAAAGAGCAAATAGATATCAAGATATCAAGCATGATAAATAGATATCAGTAACAGTATACAACATAACCTTAGAATAGCACTGGAAAGATATATCTAGATATTATTTCTATAGAATGCAAATTAAGGAGAGAACGGTACAATCCGTATTACATTCCTAGAGTTAGGGTAAGGGTCATTTCCTTTATGTGCATTTTAACAACCCCAAAAGATGAGGAGAAAAGCAAAATTTTTACGCAGAACTCAAAAATTTGGTAACAACACAAAAGGATTTACAAACTAATATATATGGGCAATTCCAGCGCTATGGACGTGACATTTTCGTGCATTATTGATGAACAAAAGGCCACATAACCTCCGCAAACCTTGCAGTATTTCACAATTTTGTTCATATTCTTATGCAAACTCCATGGCTGAATATAGGCAAACACAAAAAAATGGTATCATGATTTACATTATAAGAATATGAGCCTTTCAATTTGCGTTATGGACGTGACGAAAAACGGACAAACTTTTGAGAGAGAGTAGTTTTTGCTGTGAAGTGTGTGAAATTTCGAGAGAAATGTAAATATTACTACATTCATGCCAAACAGGACACCTCAGTAAAGACGGAGAAAGACTTCATTTCAAATGTAAATGTAAAAAAAGTTGGTTTTCATTGGGAGAAATGGCGTTATGGATGTGACGTTATGGACGTGACGTCTGGAAAAACCTTCCAAAACGATACAAAACAATTGTATATGGTGGATTTTAGCCTGTAACGACAGAAATAATAATGCAACAGTAAAAAATAACTGATAGCATTGCAGCTTTTTGTGTGTTATCACCCACTTATGCCCATTATAAGCCCCTCCATAGACTTACATTATAGCTGAATAGGGTAAAAATTTTAACAAACAGATATCCTTTCGAAACTTGCTCAGTTGAATGTTTACATCGAGACGATACTTTTTTGTATTGGAAGTTTTCCGAAATAATTTGTATGTCTATGTAGATGAGCCTTGAATTTTTAAGGTGAGGTTTACTTTTTCGTGGAATTGCCCATATATATATATGAAGAGTTCAGATGCAAAACCCCCTAAACACCATTTTTGTGAAAACTGAGTTAATAGTATTGTGTGAATCCTGTATAAATCTAGAATATGTAAATGAAATGTTTTTGTGAAAAAATACAATACAACCTGCTCCCCGCTGTGTCTAAAATATCTGCTTACATTCAAAACACTGTAAACGCCTGATAAAAAATGGCCTTTTTCTCAAAAAGTGGTCAAGTGGAGTTAGGGGTTTTTGCATCTGAACTCTTCATATATATATATATATATATGGGCAATTCCACGAAAAAGTAAACCTCACCTTAAAACTTTAAGTCTCACCTACATGGACATACAAATTCTTTCAGAAAACTTCCAATACAAAAAGTATTGTCTCGATGTAAATATTCAACTGAGCAAGTTTCGAAAGGATATCTGTTTGTTAAAATTTTTACCCTATTCAGCTATAATGTAAGTCTATGGAGGGGCTTATAATGGGCATAAGTGGGTGATAACACACACAAAGCTGCAATGCTATCAGTTATTTTTCATTGTTATATTACTATTTCTCTTGTTACAGGTTAAAATCCACTGTTCACAATTGTTTTGTATCGTTTTGGAGGGTTTTTGCAGACGTCACGTCCATAACGTCACATCCATAACGCCATGTCTCCCAATGAAAACCAACTTTTTTTACATTTACATTTGAAATTAAGTCTTTCTCTGTCTTTACTGAGGTGTCCTGTTTGGTAAGAATGTAGTAATATTTACATTTCTCTAGAAATTTCACACACTTCACAGCAAAAACTACGCTCTCTCAAAAGTTTGTCCGTTTTTCGTCACGTCCATAACGCAAATTGAAAGGCTCATATTCTTATGATGCAAATCATGATATTAATTATATATATATATACAGTATATATATATTCACTTTTTTCACCTTATATCAGGACACCTGGGCGGCGATTATCCATTGACAGTTCCTTCTTAAGTCTGTACCTGATCACGCTAGTAGGCTGGAGGAAAATAAGCATTTCCCCCAAAAGGTGGATGTTCCTTTAAGTACATTTATAGGTTGATGGAAGACATTGGTCACCCCAGTTGACATGGACCACACTGAATTAGGCCTTGATTGGTGCCAACCTGGCATGCTAGAGCAAAGGACCACTGACACAGGGGACAAACCCAGGCAGTGCATGCAGCCTAATACCCCAAGAACACAATATTCTACCGCAATTCTAATAATGGGAACAGCAGGAACAGAATAAAATAAAAACATCATCATGTAATGTGCGGACAAATCCAATACTCTCAATTTTAAGGCCCTCGTTACCAAAATTGATGGGCTAATGGATCTTTTATGTGAATGAAGCTAGAGTAACTTGCAAAAAACTTTGTACATTAATAATGTTCTTTATGCGTAAGTTCATGTCTATAAACACTACTGTATCTGAAGCGTCATGCGAGGTCGAGCTTTCTAAAAATGCCAATTTGAATCTGTCTGCCCGTGGCTGACTCATTGAAAGCCATTGGGCTGAAAACACAAACAACGGTCTTACTCTAGAAGGCAGCCACCTACGTAGTTTTCTCTTTACACAAATGTTTGAGTCGTGCCCATGCAGAATAACAGCGTAAAAATCGAAAGCTGCAAGTCAAAGCGCATCAATTGTGTCATTCCTTATTTGAAACATAAAAATGACAACTGTTAGGGATGCAAACATTACAAAAAAAATGCAGCCTTGCAATATGTGTATTCTTTTGCTCTAACTGTGTGTCACACAAATGCCTTTTGTTTGCTGTAAATGCCTTTGTTTGACACAAAGCACAACATGCCGCAGACATCCTCCAGCTGGCATGCTCTCTATCCTACTGGGCTTCAACACATATTAACTGAAATCATTACCATCCTGTTGATTTTCTATTGGAGTTTAACATGACTTTGCCCATTGGAGATCTAGTGGGGAAGAGCATTTTAAGATTCATGAGGACGGTTCAAGAAATCTATCACACACATGTGTGTGTTTGTGTGTGTGTGTGTGTGTGTGTGTGTGTGTGTGTGTGGGTGGGTGGGTGTAGGTGTGCGTGTGTGTGTGTGTGTGTGTGTGTGTGTGTGTGTGTGTGTGTGTGTGTGTGTGTGAGTGAGAGAGAGAGAGAGAGAGAGAGAGAGAGAGAGTGTATATCTTTGTTGTTTGTGTGAGGGAGACAAAGAGAAACTAAAGGGGAAGACATAACAGAGAAAAGTACCTCTTTCATTGCTGCCTGTGGGGAGCTTCACAGAGTGTTTATCTGAGGGTTTAAGTGGGCTGTGTTTTGCTGTGAGTTTGTATCTTGTCCCCTCCCCCCCTCCCCCAGCACTCTATTTCTGTCTGTGGAGCTGCTCCTCTCAGGGTTTGTTCTGGCTGATGGCCATAGAGCCTGGGGACAGTGACAGATACAAATACCAGCCAGCCAGCCAGCCAGCGGTCCACTTACAGGTGCAAGCATGTGAGGACAGACTTCTGGAGTGAGGTCATTTTAGCCTTTCTTCAAACCCTGAGCAGAAACACACTCTTTCCTATTCCTTTGGCACTTTCTGCTTTCCACACACACACACACACACACACACACACACACACACACACACACACACACACACACACACACAGAAGGTTTCTAATGGGCTCTGTGCAGTACAGCTCAACCACTGGGGTAGTCCACTGAGACCTCCATCACTGAGGACAGTGTGTGAGACTGTGTGTGTGTTGGTGGTGGGGGGGAGGGGCTGGAGGTGGTGGGGGGCATGTGTGTGTGTGTGTGTGTGTGTGTGTGTGTGTGTGTGTGTGTGTGTGTGTGTGTGTGTGTGTGTGTGTATGGCTGTGTGATGAATGAGAATGTGCCAGCCCCTGGTCTCAGGGTGGCCTTGGATCAATCTGCTTATCTGTTAGCTGCCAGCAGTGGAAGTGATTAACGGGCTCCCGTCACAGAGGACATCCTTATTTATTAAGCAAGATGTCCACAGAGAGGGAGAGAGAGAGAGAAAGAGCAGCACAGCAGGCTAGCACAGGACAGTACAGGAGGACAGCACAGCACATCACAGCACAGTACAGTACAGCACAGCACACAATAAAGTCAATTCAAACTGTAACAGCTTAACCAACCCTGCGTTCATGCACATCACCATGCATGGTCATCAAAACAAGACAGAGTCTCATCTCAGCGAACCAACAGGCCCAGAGCAACACAGTACAGTACCGACCTCAGAGCAACTCTGGTAACAGAGAAGAGCAATAAAAGAGTCATAAAAAGTCATAAAAACACTATTTATACTGAGGGGGACAGACAGAGTTGTGAATTTCACACTATTTCAGGCATAGACAGCACCCACCCCACCCTTTATGTTCTGCACCTACTGTAACATTAGCAACATTGGAGAAATCAAGGCCCGGTTCCCCGATAACACACACTCTTAGCGCACTAAGAAGACTCGAAAGATATCTTTCCAAAGTTGTTTACTTTTCTGAGTGTGTTCCCCGAACTATCTCTTAGAGTCTTCTTTACTATGTTGTTCTTAGCTATCACTTAAGGTGCCAAATCCATGTTTCTGGCATTGATTGTTGTCAATAAGCGCTTCCTTTGAGCATGCGTGAAGGTGTCTTTTCAGGATTAAGGTGCAGTTATTAATAAGAAATAGGCAAGTAAAAATATAATTGGTGTGTCAATATGAGTTGTGTATGTGGCATGCTTGCATTTTAGAAGGGTTGAAAATCAAAGCAATTTAATGAATTTGGCGATTTTTAATGTATGCGAAATAAAACACAAAATGCAAGGACACAAATTCACATGTTCCTTGGCAGTACATGCGCAAGTATTGAGATCAATACAACACTTTTTAAACATGGGCGGAGTTACGGGGGGGCCAGGGGTGGCCCTGGCCACCCCTGACCACGCCCTGGCCCCGCCTTGGCCACCCCACGGCCGGACAATAATTTTAAAATAAATTATATGTCTCGGCGAATTTTGGTTCCGGCCGCGAGATTTTAGTTCCGCCTATTTGTTTCCCGGTGGGACCCATTTTGCTGTAACACCCACAAGCTGAAACGAAACTAACGTGCCTCGTGCAGCAGCAACTGTTGGCAGTCGAAGTCATGTCCAAGTCCGACAACCAGTGGCGGCTGCTGGTTTTTCAGATAGGGGAAGCTCAGATTGCGCGATCGGTATTTTTTCTTTTTTTTCATTTAAACTATTTAATTCTGTTTTTAATGTCATGGGCTGTCACATTTGTCAGGTTTATTTTTTCTATTGAAATATGCACAATTTAATTGTAGTAATTTAATTGCATTTGAATGACAACATACACTATAGTGGCTTAAACTATTTAAATTATTCAGATGCAAAACCCTCTCAAGTCAATTTGCAATGAATTACCAGAAATAATTCCCTAATAATTCCTTTAAACATGCTTTATTATTGGAGCCATATTATAGGGTTCTCTTTTTCAAGAGGTTAAAATAATGTCTGACCTCAAAACACACATCTGTAAACCATGACTCTGTTTTGGTCCCCTTCTCTTGTCTCGTTCATGATGAGCTGCTACGTTCTCATTTCAGAGCTGGCCGTAGTAACCATAGCAACATTTGTTTACAGATCTCTTGCCTGAAAATTTGGCTAATCACTATCAGACGAAGATTAGCTATCTTTGCTAGCTCTATTAAGTAGTGACAGAGGCAAGAATCACTGATGAAAATCAAAAGTCACTTGTGAGTTCGTGTGTACATCAATCAATGAACTAAATAATAGAGAATAAAATCATGGACATGGGCAAAGTATTATTAATAACGATAACACAGACAAAGAGAGTAAATTTGTTGTTGGTACAGGCTCAACATTGCTTAGCTTGTCTATTAGCCGGTAGCCTTCCAAACAGGAACAGTGTGAGACAGACAGAATGCCAATCAAAGAGGTCCAAGTATCTTGTCAAATCATGAAACGGAAGCGAGTTGTCCGAGCCCGCCCTCTCCACTGACCTCAAAAAAAGAACTGGACAGACTAACCCATTGTTACAGCCACAGAATTATATAGAGGACTAGAAGCCTCAAAGGGTTCCAAAACGTACGTCAACAAAGCCGCCATATTGGTTAGGGCAATTCCAAACAGCAAATGAATAGTAGCCAATGGGGAATATGCATAAAATCCATGAACTACGAGTGATATGGGGTGTCTACAGATGACAGGACCATCTAGACCGGTGCAATAGGCCTGATACATGTAAAGGAGCTAATTATTCATTTCGTTATTGTATACAGAAGCCTTATTCAAGTTGTGAACTGACAAACTAGTTGCCTTCTTGCACCATAGGGTAATTTCCAATAGTGGGAATTGTAATATTGATGTCCCTTTCCTCGTCAAAAATTAAACCAGACTATTTCAAAATTAAGTATTTTAAAATTATTATTATTATTATTATTATTATTATTTTTTTTTTTTTTTTTTTTAACAATCCCCACCACCAATAAGCCTCAAGCGGAGCGAGCGGGGGAGCAATGGGAGTGGTAACTCCAGGCCCACGGCTGAGAGAGGGTCCACCTTTGACTAATATATCTTGCTGAATTGTTGTAACGTTATTTGGCGATGTTTATTTGTACTATTTGGTGGTGTGAATAAAATACAATTCTGCCGCTGGCCCATATGTGCGCTACAATGCCATACACGCTACTAAATAGCATGCAACAGGCATTCTCCCTCTGACGCTACTATTGCATTTTAAAAGCAAAAGTGATGCTATGCATTGGCTGTGGTATAGGTTTGCTCTCTGGGTTTGCTTAAGTAGCCTGCATGCATTTATTAAAGAAAATCAAGTGACATAGCACATAGGTCTGTGTGCCCCGAAAAGTTTGTCAGACGACCCTTTCCTTTTAAGTTCTGCCGTCTCAAAGCCGTCGCATATCCTACTACCATTTCAAACGAGCAGTTGTCCTTGCTATCTATCTATACTTTTGCAAATCGACGATGAATGAGCCATTTTTGACTTGAGAAATGAATGAAACGGAGGCTCCTGAAAGGAAAAAGTCTTCTGCAGTTTCACAGATAGGCTATATGAGCATCGAGCGCTGGATTACAAACAGGTTGGTGAAATCGCCCCATTCATACCTCTTTCATAGGCCTAAATTGCAAGTCAGTAATTAAGAAAATAGGTATTCTAAAGAAAGTAGCCTATTTCAAAGAGACGGTGTTCATGGCGTGAGCATTTGCAAAGGTGCACCATGCCAGCACCTGCCTGCGCGGTGCGTGTGCGGTGTTGTGCAAGGTAGGCTACACAAAAAAAAATGGATGGGGAAAGCGTTCATCTGCTTAGGAGGACGAGCCTTTTTTTTCCTCAAAACTGTTCACACCATTGGTTGACAGGCGTCATGCATTTTCTCTCTCGTCCGTCCCTGTCTCTAGAGTTCTGTGACTGGCAGTATGTCCTGATGGATGATGCTGATAATTATATCCATAATAGCATGGTGCCCACGATGGTGGGAGTGTAGCTTACCTTAGCCTCTAATAAGCACAATATGAAGTGGACTACATAAAAACACATTGTACAACACCGTATGCTAAGGGCTCACGGTCGCTCTCCCGACAGGGAATGCTCCGCCACTCAGGCTTTTTGGACCGGGCAAATAACAGACCTAACATTGGGACACTTGGGTCAGAAAACTAAATTCTTCCATGCTCTTGAGTTAATAACTAAATGAGTCGGTTTGGCCATTAAACACTGTATCAAAACCCACAACTGTGACGATAACGTTAAACGCTTTCATAGGATTCAGAAATGAGTATCACAGCAGTTAGCCTACCCTATAACGATACTCACGTCACCTATACATTGACCTGTCAAACTCTACATGGGTCTACAACATGAAAATACCAGCTGAATAACATGCCAAGAGCCCAGACATGTTTTTCCTAGAGTGGTGTTGTTAAGTATTGCATGTAAATATGCGTCGGATTTATTTTTTAAAAATCAACCGTGAGTTGGTTTGCTATTTGCTTAACACCAGCCGGCTAACAAACTTAACCTACCTAGGCTATATCGACCTGTCAAACTCTCTATATGGGTCTAAAAGATGAACATACCAGCAGTACAATATCACAAGAGTTCAGACATTTTTTTCTTAGAAGGGTGTTGCTAAATATTACATGTAAATATGTGTCGGATTTATTTTAAGTTGGCCCCCGCAAGCTACCGTTAGCGTCCCTGGAGATTTTCAGTGAATCCTTCTCTCATATCATCTGAAGTCCTCCTCACTGTGCACATTTTTTGTTGCACAATATTAAAAACAACCCATTCTCTTTATAATATTAAGCTAGGCTTGTAGCTACCATTACTTCGTTTCAAAACTTGTTGGTCTTGATATTTTGTGTAGGCTACATTATGATTTCTTGCAGCCAACCAGAGTTAGCCTAACGTTACCTGCTTTCGTTAGCCAGCAGAAACTTCCAGTGGCGACTTCAGGAACATCTCAGGCAAACTAGTTTTCTGTCAGTTTTAGACCCTGGAAAAATCACTGTTTATGTCCATGACGAAGCCCGGTTTTAAAACTCCCTCAGGATACCTGCAGTCTGTCCATCTTGTGTAGTTTTTATGCATGCATTTAGCCAGAAACTAACTTTCCCGGGAACGTTCTTTTTGGTCCAGACCAGTGACAGACTGATGATGCATAATGTTTTACCTGGTTGATTTGACTAATTAGGATTAATTTTGAGTAAACTACAGTGTGCTTAATATTTAAATAAAGCATAAACTCATATTATCACAACTTGGTTTAATTTTTCATAAATTATCAGAGGAAATAGATTTCGTATAATTCTCGTAAAACCACTGAACATGTTTCTCTTTGCATGCATATGTCTACCCTTAAATGAAAATGATCACCCAAAGTCATTTTTTCAAAAACATATTAGTTTTAGTGCTTTTCAGCTCAAAATACCTCCAGCTCCTAATTCATTTCAATTGAAGTACTGCCCTAACCAATATGGCGGCCGCGTTGACGTATGCCTTCTAATAGAACTTGACGGACAATGCTGTATCTAAGCATTCTATATCTATGGTTACAGCCCCCTAAAGAATGAAGCCAATAGAATTTTCGCTTGGCGGCCATGTTGGGAACAGTTGGATTTAATATGGGACCATTCTCATATAAAATACATGACACCTTGCCATTTTTTTGTTGACCGTATTTCTTCAAACCTCCGCAATTAAGCTTAATATTTATATGAGGATTAAAAACCTGGTTCTGAATGTAGCCCCAGACGATTTCACAAGCTGTCAAACTGCCTGATGCGTAGCTAATTTTTTCATGCAGTTTAATAGGCCTAATAGGCAATTTTAAACACAGAAATTCACTGTAAATACTGCTAACACTTCAAAAACATAGGCTCCCACCTGTGATGATTTATGTTGTTCAAACTCAAGCCACTAGGTGTCATTAGCGCTTTAAATAAGAAATGAGATGCACGTAGACTAGGTAATAGTTTTATAACTACGAACATGCAAGTCTCATGTAGCCTAAATTACTTGACAAGATAGGCCTAAGCTAGACCCTTATCCTTTATCTACAAATAATTTGCATTACCCACAACATTTTCACATCAGCTCTCAGCATTTTTATGGCGCCAGGACCTTGAATGTGCGCTCCTCCTTTCAAGCAGGCTTCATCTTCCCCAAATTCTCAAAAATCGCAGATAATTTGTGATTAGCCTACATAGAAGAATATTTCCTGTAGCCTACACCTTGAATACTTAGTGAGGAAGCTGTCGTTATGTCAGGGTAGGCTACTGAAACAGTTGCGCCTCCTAAACTGTAAGAATCACTGCTTTAAAATAAATATACAGGAGACATAATAGGAAATAATCCAATAGTGTGCTTACTTAATCATACAAATAGAGCCTTCCCTTTAAAAATCTTATGCTACTCGTCTTCAATGTTGATCTGACAACAACGAGATTTTCTAAAGGAGCCTCGGGTAAAACGTCAAAATATCCAACACAGTTCACCGTGAATGCTCTTGTCAGTGCTTAGCCTAAAAACAAGCAGGCATGCAATTCAACAATATCCAAACTATTTTCTTCTAGGCTACAATTTAAAGTGGTTCTAGTCTACAACACTTTATATGTATATAAACTGCATGAATAACTGACCATTGACAAGTGCCCCTCAGAAAAAAAAAACTTTATTCACAGCACTTTGGTAAAATAGGCTAACGTTGTGCAGCTGAACCTGTGTGAATTCTCCCCCACTTGCCGGGTGACTGCGTCTCCACCTGAAAGAATAAAAGTAGCCTAAAGTTAGTTTTAGGTGAATAGCAAAAGCTACTGAACTGACAGGTGGAGAGGAGTAGAGCAAAATAAGAAATGATATGCAATCTATCAAAATGCAATGGGCTATTTCTGGCGACAACAGTTTTGCTGCAGCCTGAGTGCTCAGTTAAGATATAGGCTATAGGCTAACATATTTTTATATTAATGACAGACCTAATTCTGCCATCAAGGACACTAAGCCAAGTCAGGTTTTACTTCACTTAACTTTAGGCTATACATCACACTACACATCGATTACGTTGGTCATTAAGAGAGTCTCAAATATGAGCGTTGATCAAGTTACTGCAAGTTCGGTAAATTGGGTAAAACGTTAGCTATAGCCCACCAGCTAGGCTATTAATCATAGCTCACGGGTATACCAGTTAAACTAAGACTGGCTTGAAAGGCAAAACACATTAGGAAAACACACTGAATAACGTTAACGGCCATGAACTGGCAAGTTGAAGTATTTTTAACCAACTCATTGACACGTTACAGTAGCCTATTATTAAAATTGACCAACAGGTAGGGTCTATGTGGTGCAATAGCAGTAACGTTAGCTTAATAGCCTAAAGTAGGCCAGGCATGGACTTACCATCAGTAAGGACGAATCTAGAGTGAAGTTTTAGGCACGTCCGAACGAGCCTGTGTCATTTTGAATAAAGGTATCCTCTTGATAGCTGTCATCGGTAACATTAATTTCCTAGCGTTTGCAGTGAGACTGAACACAAAAGTTCCTAACAACAGTTCCCAACATGGCTGCCGCGGCGATTCCCTTGAGGTTTCACAGTTATGACGTAGTTGAGCTGTCCAGTTCTTTTTTTGAGGTCAGTGGCCCTCTCCCATAGATGATTTCAAACATCCGGGAACTTTGCCATTATGACATGTGTGACGTCCCGTTTGGGGGGTAAACGAAAGATCGGAAGACCATTCAAATGAATGGAGATGAGTAGTAGCAAGTACACTTAACACCCTCTTATAATTTCTCAGGCCATCAAACAATATGATGAATATAGCGGTTTTTAAGACTTACTTTCACCCAAATGATTTGTGGTCAGAATAAATTTATTCACAGTCAAATTCGTCTGCAGTGTCCTGATGTTGCTGGCTAACTCCCGTATTTGCTAACGTTAGTGTTAGCTCCGGTTAGCTTGCTAATGGGCAAATTGATTATATTAGAGTAACACAGCTTACTGGTTGGTCTTACTTGTCGACAGCAAGATCGTATGAACATGCTAGAGTATGAATGTTGCCATATTAATACATTTAGATGTGTTCAGAAGCCTACAGAAGTGCCGTTTTGACGGTTAGCTTGCTATATAGCCGCTAACGTCCATAGACAACAGCTCTAAGCTGTGAAGAAGTTCTGTGCTTCCTTTGGTTAACGGAAAAATATGCGACATTTAAACAATAACGTGTAGTTTGTAATCCTCTAACATAAAGAAAACACTTACATAAAACGATCTTGTGGGTTTTATTCTTGTAAACGGACACATCCAAACTTATAAAACCATGACTCTGCTGAAGTACAGTCCTTTTTGCATTGAGAATAACGTTATCACTCCAGTCAAGTTTACCCCTGAAAGTGGGCGTGTCCGTCCGTTGCCTGATTGTTACGTGAAGTCGAAATCATCTATTGACCCCCAGTGAAACAGAGCTTCCCTGGAAATGACGTATTTTGCGTATTTTTGCCGAATTAGCCAATAAACGCCGGGTAGCGTTGTCCATGGCCGGGGTAACGTTGTCAATGGCCCTCTATGGAGCTGGACAGCAGGTTGTCAATGGGATTCTAATGGCAAAACTTTCGTGAGTTTAGAGACCCGAAATTACATTTCTGAACAACGAAATCGAAACAGTTTGAAACGGTGTTGATATTAATAGACAATAGAAGTGACTGACACACGTTTAGCATGTTTTATTAATAGTATGTACGTTTTTTTTGGAGAAATTTTAGGGGAAGCTGAGGTTCCCTTGCTGTCTTATGATAGCCGCCTCTGCCGACAACACAACCTGAACCAGGGCCGTGAGGTTTGGAGGTAAGTTATTTCTCCATGTTTTTGGACATGAAATTTTCTCATTTTGCTAACTGTGGCTTTCACAAAGTCCTTTCACAACTAACTCAGTCAAAAACATCTAGAAGCTAGTAGACGTTACAACCATTTTTGATTGATCCATTGTATTTCTGCTAACAATCGTCGGTAACGTTAGCTTTCACATAAGTTACTAGCGATAGCATCTCGAGTTTGACCGTTCTCCCTGTTTTGAATGAATGTGTCTGCCCAAAAGTGCTGGTGTGCCCGAACGTCTCAGTGTGCTTAATTTTAACGTGGTCACTTTCAGTCATTGGTCTAACTTGAGACGAGATGTCACATCAGTACTCACTCAGCCATTAGGCTAAACAACTCTCAGAGCATTTTTTTTCATTGAATGGACAGATGCAACCAGCACGTTATCCCTTTTGCTAAACTCTTATGCAGCAATGTGGTTGATGCATGTATGTTCTTTTCTGTCAGGCAACATGAAAAGAAAAATTACACACTATTTCAGCCAGTGTAGTAGTAGTAAACAGACATGCATCAAAGACAGAACGGACAGTGTTGAGGATGTGCAGGATGTGATAACAGAGCAGGATAAGTCAGACAGCAGCAGGATTTCAGCTGGAAATGGATCCCAAGGTACCACACACACACTAGCACTGCTATCATCGTATATTGTGTGTAGAGTTATGCTTTTTACAGGCCTCACCTGTTATAGTGTATATGATGTACCCATGTCATACAGAGAAGACAGATTCAGACAGACAGACATCCAGCAGAGACAAAGGGGACAGTGTTGAGGGTATGCAGGATGAGATAACAGAGCAGGATAAGTCAGACAGCAGCAGGATTTCATCTGGAAATGGATCCCAAGGTACCACACACTTACGGTCATCATTGTACATTGTGTGTAGATTTATTTTTTTACAGACATCATTATGCAATGATGCACAGTGTATCTGATGTACCTGTGTACTGTATCACTAAAACTTTCTGTTTCTGTAAACTGTTGCATTTCAGTCATTGATCCAGTAACACAACCCACTCCCACACCCACACAAGGCACTTCGCAAGGTAAGCAGTATCCCCACACCACTGTTGATTACTGTTTAGCATTACAGTCAGTGATCAGATTGCATGCAGCATTGCTAGGAGTATTATACAAACTTGACATCACTAAGTTCCAATATTATTTTATGTTGTGTGGTTAAACTGACAGATGCCAACAGACGATGCCAACAGACGAGGCAGCCGAACACCGACCCTGGGTTCAGTGGGCCCCCTGCAGGTATAAATCACATTCATGTCTGTGCAAGAATACATAATGTATATGGAAATGTTTGGTGACATGTGAGATGATGGGTTATGGTTATTTTTCTTGTTTTAGACATATCCAGATCAAGATCAGACCCACCTACCCAACCCCAGCTGAAAGAGTACCCAAGAACAGCCTTCGGTGCAAGACAAAGAAATTTCAGTCCTTCGTGGTATGGTCTGTACACATGGATTGAATACTCACAGTCCAAGGACGCTGTTTATTGTTACGCCTGTAGGCACTTTAGCCTTCCCAACATAGACACTACTTTCACAGACACAGGCTATAAAAATTGGAAGAAAGCAATGTACTCTGATAGTGGCTTTGCTACACATGCCAAATCTCAGTTGCATATTAATGCAATGTTAGCTTGGTGTAACTACCAGACAAAAGGTCCGGAGGAAACTCTGATAAATACACTATCAATAAATGTTACAATTCCACTTAAAGTCTATCTCAAACAAGAGCTCAGAACTCAAGAGATGTAGTTTGTACAGTACATATGATGGACAATATCTCAACATGTAGAAAGTGTTAACATGTGGTATATGTATGAGTTCAGTATACATGTATTTTCTTTTTACTGCAGAAAGCACCTTTATGTTAAATAAATGTTACAATTCCACTAAAAGTCTCTCAAACAAGAGCTCAGAACTCAAGAGATGTAGTTTGTACAGTACATATGATGGACAATATCTCAACATGTAGAAAGTGTTAACATGTGGTATATGTATGAGTCCTGTATACATGTATTTTCTTTTTACTGCAGAAAGCTCCTTTATGTTAAATAAGTATGTTACAATTTCACTTAAAGTCTATCTCAAACAAGAGCTCAGAACTCAAGAGATTTAGTTTCAACAGTACATATGATGGACAATAACATGTAGAAAGTGTTAACATGTGGTATGAGTTCAGTACACATGTATTTTCCTTTTATTGTAGAAAGCATCCATATGCTTATGCTACATATAATAAATGAATACATTGATTTCTTACCTTGGATTTTCTTGGATTTTGTTCATGAGTTGGACCTAATTGAATGAATACTACATGGCACCAGATAGGCCACCAAATGCACCAGAATACAGGAAATTAAAACTAGCTACTTAAAATTTTTCCGGGGGGGACCCCCGGACCCCCCGCCCTAATTGGTCACAGCGTGGCCACCCCTTCGATGGCCCAGGCCACCCTTTGGCCACCCCATGTAAAAAATTCTGGCTCCGCCCCTGTTTTTAAAGCTGTAAAGTGTATGTGTAAGCCAAAAACTTTGATAAGAGAAAGGTTATGAATGGTCCAGACCACCCTTACGAACATGTGACTTAAAGAAGATACACTTAATGTACGAACGTTTCGGGGATCATGTCATATCGTTAAGAAAGAGGATAAGGAATAGGTTAAGAATTACTTAGCGATAAGAATGTTTTGGGGAACTGGGCCCATGAGGATCAATAAAACTAAGAATATCAGTTCTACCAGTGAATATATGGCCTTTAAAGACACAATATGTAGCACTTTGACACGTTTTAAAGCATGTTAAAGATATATTTTGGATGATATTATCTTGAATTAGTTTTGATGGCTCACCTACACATTATGGTCTTTTAATTAATTTTCCAGAGCAGACCTGCTGGCAGACATGCAGTAGGATCATATGAATGGACCAATAAGGATCTTTGGTCTGATTTGGACCAGTAGCTGAAAACATGAAGACATTGGCAAAAAAGCCACAATGGTTTTGATTGCCTAATCTCTAGCAATAAAGCAATAAAGATCTAGTTCTGTATTTCATTGTTTCTCGATATTATGGTATTTTGGCAGAAAGTTTGGCTTATGAATGAATTGTACATGAATGGCGCAAGTTGTAGAGTGAACCTAGCAGAGTAAAAAGCCCATTTTACTTACCATGAAATTGAATAGGCTACAACATCTCAAAGCTCAATAAATCTTAACAGAACAGATTCATCTAAGGTATTTCATTAAATTGCCTAAAAAGACTATGACATTGCCATATGAACGTTGAGGCTATATCTTTTCTCTAATTGGACTATCAGTGTGTGGTGATGAGCCTTCTCTGCTGTAACATTAATGTTAACCTCTACTGTGATTTAAATGGATTCAGTCTAGGATATGCATAGTATATAAGTTTTGCAATACAATGTTATTGGGTCAAAAAGTTAGACTAGTCCTTTCATTACTCACCTTTGATCTCACCTCACCTCTGGCCTCTGTTAGTGTAAGATAATGCCTACGCATACATGTGTGTGAAGCTCATGTGAATTTCAACCTTCTCTGGTTTTAATAAGATAAGCCAAGATTTTATTTTTCAATTCATATCCATGGCTTTGCACTGCAGGTTGCAATGTATTTTATACTGCCAGTGGAATTTCAAGTATTGAGTTTGTGACAACTCCAGTATCCCTATAGCCATGCATATACCTCGGGTTCATTATACTGCATAAACAATGCATGGCAGTTAGGATTATTTTGGAGTTTTAGAGTTATTCCCTGTAGCCCCTGGCCATGTCTTCATGTGTATGTGCAGCTGTTGTGTGCAGCCTAAGGCTGTGTGTGTGCAGGGAGCAGGGTGACTCTGACTCTAAATCTGTTGGGGCAGTGGAGCAGTACCAGAGAGCATCAGCACACCTCCAGAGAGGTTAAAGGTTGACTGAGGGGAGCACAGACCTGCGGGGAAACTGCTGAAATTTGAACTAGAATCACTGCTGTTGGCAATATCCTCCCACAAAAATACAACTCTAAGGTTGAGTGAGAGAGCTTTATATAGTTTTATTTATATAGTTTTATGTTAGAATGTAAAAATGGCTATAGGCCCTGAAGTTATAATAAAATTGAAGGAATTTTACTTGTTTTGTAGCCTCTGCAGTCTGCACCATGGTAAAGTTTTTGTTTGAAATGTGTTTGTGTTTCTTGTCCAGTCTAGCTAAAGGTGCCTACAGACCAAAGATCCGCGACGAGACAGGGGCTGCAACATTCTATAAACCTGGACGTTCTAAAACTCAGAAACTGCGATTTGACATGTTAAATCTTTTGCGACGGCTTGCAACTTCTTGCAACAACCCGTGACTATTGATTCACACCGCTGCAACTCCTCTCTAAAACTCGTCGTGGATTTTCAGTCTGAATTGGCTTTAAGAATTTCAGTTTCATGATGATCGTTAACATTAGTGCAACTTATGTTAACATCCATCACACAGATTAGACCCATGATAATTGCTTATTGGATTATGTCAGCCTTTGTGCGATGACAGAAAGAGAACTCAGCAGCTGGTCAAGGTATATTGGCAATGCAATCTATATACGTTTTGATACTTATGGGATATGAGGTGTTTTGGGACATAGATATTTTTTCTTACTTTCTTATATACAGTAGGTAGGTAAGCTCTATGCATATGCATACAAGTATGTTTTACTTCATTTTTCCTCTTGTAAATCTTGTCTTCTTGGGGTGTGTGTGTGTGTGTGTGTGTGTGTGTGTGTGTGTGTGTGTGTGTGTGTGTGTGTGTGTTTGTTTTTTGCTTAATGAGAAAGGGTGTCATTTTTAACAAAGTGTTTGCATTGAGAACCTCCTTGGCCCTTGTGATGTGTACTGTCTCAAAAGTGCTTATAGTGTTGGGTGATGTAATATTGACTTGCATTTGCATTTGATTGACTCAATTACATTAGCATTATCTTGTGTATTAGGATTTTGCCTTATACAAGTCAAACAAATGAGAACTCCAGGTGATCTGTCTATCCGGTACAGTAGGTTAGTTGTAATGTGTCTGTCAACTATTGAACAACACTATTGTGCTCTGTGCTTTTACAAGTTACATTTGTAATTTATAATTTATAATGTCAAATGTTTATGTTTTCTATGTCAAATCCAGGCTCAATCTTAACACAAATCCAGGTACAATATCTTCAGAGTATGAGAGAACTAAACTCAATCAACGGAATTGAGAAACATTATCCTACAAGCTCATCTGTGTGGACCTATTGACTTAATAATGCACATATTAACCTGGTGCTGAATGTTGTATGTCTCAATTCACTTGCTGTTGCCTAATGAATATGATGCATTTCTTGACCCATTGAGCACAAGGACAGAGGCTAGAGTTGTGGCATTTACACTGATTGACCTTGTCTGTGTCAGCAGTTGCTGGTTAATTAAGTAAAAACGAAAGCAGAAGTATTAAATTCATTCAGCATCAGCTCAGATGCATTAAATTGCTCTTTTAAAAAGTAATTTTTTCTATTTACAAACGAGCTGTGCAGTGGCACAACATGTTCTTAAAAACATGTCTGTATAAGGAAAATTACATATTCATGATAGCATGAGATAAGCCTTAAGATTTTGCTTGGTCATCACCATGCCATCAACATCAACGAGGGGCATATTCTGCTACATCAGCAACATTTTTTTTTTTAAATGGATATTGCCTTTAGGATTAAACGACAGTCTTACCCAATGAAATGTGCAGTAGAATGAACATCTACACCAATGCAAATGAAAGTGATAGACTAATAATTTGAAAGTGTAGACTAATGCTTTGTTTATACATACCTGGGTTATTCTTCTTTATAAAAATCTGTTTACACAATGTTCAAGAGTTTTCAAAGCCGTTTTCAGTGACTGAAACCTCTGCTGATGTGTACATGATCAACCACGTAAATAAATTATGCTATTTTATAGATATCCAGCTGTACTGTGCATGTAGGGGTCTAAGACATTATAACAATGTAAAAGGAAAATAGCTAAAGTTATGCTGTAACTGTCATTGCATGTAGAACGTCTAAATATTTATTAGAGAAAAAAACAAAGGTCCTTAATTTCAACAGAATAATCTTATGACATGCTCTACAACTCCTATTATTCAACCAACATGAAGAAGACGTGCTGTTTGTGTTAGTAGTTGATGCTTTTGAACCTTTACATTTACATCTCTCTCTCTCTCTCTCTCTCTCTCTCTCTCTCTCTCTCTCTCTCTCTCTCTCTCTCTCTCTCTCTCTCTCTCTCTCTCTCTGTAAGATGGTTTGATCCAGGTCTCTGTGAGTCAGATCATAATATTTGTAGACACACACCTTCTCTAACCCGGGGGTAAAAATAGCACCAAAGCCTTATACTCTGACATCTTATTCAATTAAAGCCTCCTCCACTGAGATCAAACAACAGCACAAGCTTGGTGCCTCAGTCAGCGCCCACAGAAAGATGCACACACATAGCCTAGGTCTCCTGAATCAATCCATGCAAGATCAGTCAAGATACATTCACACAAGATCACTTACACAGAGATCCGGTCATTTTAGATAAATTAGAAAATTGATTTTTTCTACAGAAGTAGTCAGAAGTACACACAAATACCCCTATGAGTAAGGCCTCATCTTGAAGTCAAAATCAAACAGCAGCATGGTGGTGTTTTAACAGAGCAAAGTAGCCATCTTGGGGCTGTTTGAAATATTCTTTTTGTTAGGAAAGCTTACAACACTGATTAAAATCAATGTGTTTTCAAAGGACGAGAGAAAAGAAGTGAGGATGTAGAGAGATAGAAGTGGAAGGATTCAGAGAATAGCCCTTCAACAGACTGCTGTGCTGAGAGAAGGGAAAAGAAAGGCAGGGTGCTTGTAGGCTGTTTCCTCTTATGTGTCTCCAGCCCTGCTGAAATGCACTTTATTTATGCAGCTGAGGAAGTGAACAAATAAAACAAATAAATAGAATACAGTCAAAGTCAAGTGAATGACTTCACGTACCCACCCAACACCACCACCACACACGCATACACACACGCATACACACACACACACACACACACACACACACACACACACACACACACACACACACACACACACACACACACACACACACACACACTTATTCCTGTCTGTTACAGGACTTCCAAGTATCACTTCTTTTGATCTCTCACCAAAGTAATAAAGCCTTTCTTCAACTTTGCCAGCTCTGCCTCTCTCTCTCTCTCTCTCTCTCTCTCTCTCTGACTATCTCTATCTATCTCTCTCTTTCCTTCCTTTCTGTATGCACTTCCCTTTGTGTCTGACAGCTTGGCACATCCTAAAGTGTGCTTTTGAGCCAGACAGAAGAAGGTGAGGTGAGGGACTTCAGATTAGACTAAAAACACCTTGAAATTATATTTGCAAGCCTGTATAGCCTTCTGCATACGGTGACCACAGTATATGCCCTCTCCAAGCCCCCGCACACCCACACCCACACCCTACTGTGTACCCCACACCCCCCACCTGTGAGGCTCACCAGACAGCCAAACACACAGGCTGACAAATTCCATCAAAGCTTTGCCCTGTGGTGGCTGCTGATAGGTTTGGGAGACACAGGTGTAAATCAATCGCTGTTTATGTTCTTAGCCATGCCTCATGCTGCTGCCTGACTTATCGACTTCACTGGGGGATGTACCATTTGCTTTCAGGTACCTTACATTTGTCATAATGTTTGGCACAATACTTTTTTCATGGGGAATAGAAATTATGTTTTTTTCTTTGCCACTTATCAGGCATCCAATGGGCTACCTTAAGTACAAGTAATGTGCTAACGTTGTGGCTACTGTGAGCTGGTGATTTAGAAAAGACACACCATTAATTACTGTAAGTGTCCATGTAAGCAATTACTATTACAAAGTCAAATAATTTAAATAACATTGAATTCATTATGTTGGGTGAAGTGAACTATTGCCCATAAGAATAATAACTATTGACAATAGGTGTTCCAGCAATAAAGCCACACCCTTAAGCACTGGCTACTAATTTGTTCTATTTAGAGAGTCTGAAAAGATATGGGCACTGCTAATCAAAATTAATTAGTAGGACAGCGGAAGCCAGCAACTTATGCAATTGTATTCAACAGGCTCCGGCATGATTCTGTTACTTTCCCTCATTGTCTTTTCGCACTCCAAACACGACGCTACTACTTCAAATCTCCAAGGGTCTCGGAAACTCAGAGAGTCGTACTTAAAAGACCAAATGTATGATTAATGGGAATTTTCCTGACACTACAAACACCGTAAGGCATCATGAAATGTAATCCCAAGCCATTCACGTGGGTAGGTAGGGCAGAGGAGGGAATTGGATAGATAGAGACGTTGAGATAGACAGAGAGAAAGAGAGAGAGAGAGAGAGAGAGAGAAGAGAGAAGAAGAAGAAGAAAGGGAGGCTGCACAGAGAGGCCGAGAAACAATGAGTGAGAGAACAGCGCTGGAAGATGGAATGGGGAGAACGACAGAGGAAAGGAGAGAAATCAGTATGCATAAGCATTCTCCCCAAGTAAGAGAGCAGTTGTCAGGGGAGTCACACAGAGAGGCTCTGTGAAGGGTAGGCACACTGCGAGGCACCTCAAACACTCGCCGCTCCCCTGCCGCCTCCACGCGCATGCACATGTGCGCACACACACACACACACACACACACACACCAAACAGGCACTGGACTAAACCTACAACAGTCCCTCAGGCAAGACGTGAATGATGCTGTTATGAGTTCATAAGGAAGAAGAGTGGTAGCACAACATCTATGGCATATACCATGGAGAAGTCAGTATTAGAAAATGTAAATAAAAAGTTGTATCCTGTGATGACCAAAAATCTAATTCTTTAATATCAATTTACTTTCCATCAATACATCACTGTCTATGACAATGACATCACAATAATCAATCAATAACATTTTATTAAAAGTGAAAGTAGGGACCATGAATGAAGGAGGTGCTTTGCATGTTGTATGTAATGGAGATCTTGTAGTAAAATCCAGGTAGCAGAGTATCTGTGTTCAGACATAACTTTAGGTAAACATTGCCCCTAGAGAATCAGGTTTGAGTACTAAAGGTGACTACAGACCAAAGATCTGCAATGAGATGGGCCCAGTTCCGGGGAACCGGGCCATGGCCTGTGACGTTCTAAAAACCAGCAACGTTCTAAAACTCTAAAGCTGCGATTTGACATGTTAAATCTTTTTTGACGGCTTGCGACTGCTTGCAATGGCATGCAACGATTGATTCACACCGCCACAACTCTTTTGTAAAACCATCTTTACTCGTTGTGGATCTTCAATCTGAATTGGCCTAAAGAGATCGGTCATTCTGAGGGGTGGGATACCCTGGGAGTGAAAGGAGGGACTAAACAGGCCATATATACGTATTTTTTGTTTAGTGTTTAAAGCTGGTGTAGATGCAATGAATGTTAAGATGTGAAACAGCAAGCCCTATTTAATTACTATTGCACTTCATGGGATTGCACTTGCTGTTTTTGCATTATGCCTATGCATATGTTGGAGATGCCCAAATCACATAAGATAATACAAGGGGTCTGATGGTCTTTGAATAAAACAAATTTGTTATGTATAGTTCCCATTGAAACAGCCAATGTGATTAAGAGTGTCTGTTTGATCACACTAATACCTTTCCTTTCTGCTGCAGACAAGACATAGCCCAAAGCTATCACACTGAGAGTCTGCTGAATGACCATAAATGCGCAGAACAATTTGAACAAAATAAATAAATAAATACACAGAACGCAATCATATTGAAAATTCGAATAAAGCCAAATTGAAAAAAAAAAAAAAACCTTTGTATGATTCATGATGGTGGATGCAAAAAAGACCTTGAACTCTGTGATTGCTGTATTATTCAGTCTTTTCCCAAGTCATAAGCAGAGGAGAAGAAATCAAAGACAGGGGTAGACGGAGAGGTAGCATATTAAAATGACAAGAAGCGAGAAGGAGCAGCGGAAATTAACCTCCAATATGGAATGTCCATTCTCAGGTAATCTTTGCCCATATCATCTTATGGCTCAGTTTAATTCACATTATGATGAGAGGACAAATTGTTCATAAAGCAAAGAACAATCTTTTTTTTTTTTTTTTTCCTGCAGCATGTCTTATTAAACACACCAGTAATAGAACAGCATAGTGGACTGGAATTAATTACATCCAGCAAGCAGGAGGAGAAAGACTAAGAAAGGTGATTTCTTCACAAGACGAGAAAGAGAGGTGTGTAGTGTCTCAAATAAGTTCATGTCATTTTTCACCCTCTAAATATTACCCTTTTGATTCCTGTAACAAAAAGACTGTCACATTAAAGATTGATTTTTTTGTATTAATATATTTTTTTTTCTTTGCAAAATCACTTTAGAGAGCTATATTGTTTTTTAATTGCTCATTTAAGTCTTTGGAAAGACGCAGTCAATGAATTCCCAATCATCATGTGTCTTCCATTTGCTCTTTGCTGATCAGTCTCTGTCTGCTGTGCACTTGGCGCTCCCATTGCAATGCAGGGCAGGCGGAGTCCTTCAGTAAGCCTTTGCATTTAAAATAAGCTCACAAAGCGCCTTCGACATGAATGATCCCCTGATGTGAGGCAATCAGCTACCACCACTTCAGTCCAGGCCACAAGCATGTGTATGACTGGAGACCATTAATTGGCCATTAAATCTAGAGCATATACCTGTAGCACTGTGTTCAGCTCATAAATTGCAGTCAAGGAGAGGGAGAGAGGGGGATGGGTGGAGAGAAAGAGACTCCCAATGCAACCTGTGCTTTCAATTAGGTGGCTCGACAGACAATTTAATGATGTGATTTTTTTTAACCACAGTAAGCTAAAGAGATAAACTCATCATTTACCTTTAAAAACAGTCATTTTAAAATAGAAGGGGAAGAAGTGTTGTTGCTTTTTTTTTCAAAGGTGATTTTAGGTGTATTTAAAGCTTCTACAGTACCTCAATGATTAAAATGGATATACAAAAAGTTGCGGAAAGCAATAATTTAAAAAATGGAAATAAGGAGATGGGTTATCCATAAACATGCTTTGCAGGCTTTGCTACATAACAACAAGACCCCCGCCATATAGAAAAAACACTGACACATTGATCCATGCTCATTATTTCCCACGGCAAAATGAAGAATCTTATTCACACCTCTTGCTTTCCAGGACTTTTTAATTACTTTTCACTCCAGGACTTTGTATGATTGTATATTCTGGGTTGCTTTAATGATGGGTGTGAGAGGGGAGATCTCCCAATTAACTTTGGGAAGAAAATAGGGTCTATGACACTTTGGGCTATACCTCTCTCTCTCTCTCTCTCTCTCTCTCTCTCTCTCTCTCTCTCTCTCTCTCTGTGTGTGTGTGTGTGTGTGTGTGTGTGTGTGTGTGTGTGTGTGTGTGTGTGTGTGTGTGTGTGTGTGTGTGTGTGTGTGTGTGTGTGTGTAGGTTGATCTGGGTTTGTGTGTGTTTGGGCTTATATGATGGAAATTTGATATCTGGCTATAAACCTTCACACTGTTTTAATGAAGCAGATGTACGAAGCAGTCATGTGAGCATTATTAAATGTGGGGATGTTGGGTTGTCCTTGTAAACAAATCCATGGCACAAAAGTGCATAAAAATTAAATTTCCCAGTGAGCAATTACCATGGCTATCAGCAATCCTGTGGTGAACAAATGCATGTTCTTTCAAGGTCAAGCCCTCATTTTTATCTGTAGTTTCCACTATACTGTAAAAGAGATTGCCCCTCTCAAAAATAGTCACTTTTAAAGTAAAGTCTCACTTTTACATGACTGAAATAAGCTTTGTCAAATGGCATCAAAGTGTACATACTGGTGAGAAATCTCACTGCCTCTACATCTCTGCATATCCAGTTCTACAAAACAAACCAAATCGATGCAACACTTAAGATCAACAGTCTGTTATGAAAGTCCACTGGATCACAGCATAACCCATATATCATTACTACATTTGAAATGTAACTCCATTTCCATGTTATCAGATGGACATTTTACATCCAAAGTGTCTAGCCTATTTTTGAAAAGATTGGGACTAAGAGTCCAAGAGAAAGAAAAAAGATCTAGAAAATGTTTGAAGATATCAAATTTCAGTCGCATTTCTTTTCAGACACCAAAAAACTCTGATGCTAACAGAAAAGTGTTTGATTTGTCTCTTCCTCAGAGAAACTGTCCAACTTACGGACAACTTTCAAAGAACGCAGGTGAAGGAATGAAAGAAAAAGACTGCATGCCTTCATTTCAATCACACTACCCACCATCTTCTCTCTCTCTCTCTCTCTCTCTCTCTCTCTCTCTCTCTCTCTCTCTCTCTTTCTCTGGTAAAAGACACAAATCAGATGGGGAAATGTCACTTCCCCCTGCTTACTATTAGCCCTTTCATCTTCAGATATCTTTGAGGGTGAGGGTGGGGGAATTGGAGAAAAAAAAGGCAAGACTCAATTTTAAGTCTTTCACATCTACTTTTTTTGTTGAAGCTTCACACTGAGCTCTTTAAAGTGACGAGGAGCGGGCGTGGGCTGGACAGACACTGACAATCTGAATATTTCATTAAAGAAAAAAAATGGACATGAGTGGCGTCAAGTTTCTTCCTCTCTCTGTGTGCAAGCCTGGAAGTGAAGAAAGGTAATCCCTCTCCCTATAGTCCTAACCCTAACCCACAAACTGAACTTCTACATCCATTTGGTAAAAGTGCTGTACGTCAAAGTTCTGTCAATAGCAAACATAGCAAAGGTTATGATTCCCTTGTTGGAGGAGTAACAGGAAATGAGTGCATTTGAATTGCAAGGTGCAGTTTATCAAGACAATCATTTTGTAGCCTTTCCAGCTGAAAAAAATACATATGCCAACATTTTGAATTACAATGAGATTACATTGTGGTTGCGAATTTAAATATTTACGGTTTGGAGTATGTGGGTGCACTATCCCAGCTGAAGTGTGCATCAACTCTGACTTTGACTTTTTCAGCACTCAGTCTTTCCCAATTGAGGTCATTTCTCAGCAGTGAAGACCTTAATGGCAAGTTCAGATTACATGATATTAGCCATGACACAACAAAACAAGACACATCTGTGAGCTCTCCAGTATTCACATTATGGGACTAACATTTTTAGTATTGGAAGTCTCACAAGGCTGATCTGTTACCTCTGTGTTCACACTACAAGACCTGGCACAGACAGAGACTAGCTGCGCTGAGAGTGTCCATGTATAGACTTCTACATAATAGCATAGGCCCTACATACAGACTACAGGCGTGTCTGCCGAATTAGTTTGCCACTGTCATGCTTTCATGTCGTCTGTGTTGTTTCAACCTCGTTGTTGCTGCAAAAATATTTTTTTGAATTATTTACGAGGTGTCTGGATAGCCAATTTTATCTTCTGTTAGCAAGTAAACTTGTCTGTCTTCAAAGAAGACTATTGCTTGGTGAAGAAGTGCAACTCATGTGAATCGCTTGCGATTTCTTCAAATAGGCCTATCAACAATTCAAATGTCCCCCGACATTGTCCCTGCGATTGCCCTATTTAGGCTATAATCAAACACAAGTATTCCAAACTTAATCAAAGACCAGAACTTAAGTGTTCAGTGGCCTTTTGGTCTGAAGACAGAAGAGTTTATATTCCTACCTTCATAGATTAATGCCTAAAAATGACAAAATGAACAGAAGAAGATACAGGTAGAGCTAACAAGCTAAACACATTTTTAAACCAGTTTGATGTGTCAGCTACTAATGCCTTTGCAACTTCTGCGATGGCCTCTTCCAATTGCTGACCCACGCTGCCCCCTCCAAACACTATCCTTCTCTAGCCTGGCGAACACCAAACCAAAATCACAAGCGATATTTAGTCTGGAGACCCACCTATTGATTTTCTCATAGCCGAAGTGTCGTTTACGGTTGTCCAGAGCTGTTTATTGGGCACTATGAATGCCTATCATAGCATCTTTACATGGCTCAGAGCCAATACCAGAGCCACCACATGACGTAAAATACAATCGAGGGCCGTGCT
Source organism: Sardinella longiceps (assembly GCA_027497455.2). Lineage (NCBI taxonomy): Eukaryota > Metazoa > Chordata > Actinopteri > Clupeiformes > Clupeidae > Sardinella > Sardinella longiceps. The sequence goes on along the minus strand of JAODXP020000004.1, from coordinate 3,543,466 downwards.
AGTCCCTTTTTGTTCTATGATTGGATAGGCTACCGAAAGCAGGTGAGAAAATCGGCCATGGTCACCATGCTGCTTTGCAGAGTGAAATGAAATAAGCACGCAAAGGAGCATGGGATCTCCCAGGCTAATCCTTCTCTCCTCTACTATTCCCAATCCCTCACTTCTGCTACCAAACATAACTGGCAACACCCCCATCCCCCACAATCAGCACAGACCAAGTCAGACAAGAGCTGAAAAGGCTCAAAATCAGGCCTGCATGCTTGTCATAATAGAGTCTCATTCCAAAAGCCTGTGTCATTTCAAGGCATTCAAGGCCTGTGCTGTGAAACTAGGGGAGCCAATGCTGTACTTCAGTTTGAGCATGCAACTAGTGCGCATTAGCCTGGCGAATGCCAAACTAAAATCACGAGTGATATTTAGTCTGGGGACCTACCTATTGCATTTCTCGTAGCGGAAGCATCGTTTACAATTGTCCATAGCCGTTTATTGGGCGCTACGAATGTCTATCATAGCGTCTGTACATACCTCGGAGCCAATACCAGAGCCACCATGTGACGTACAATGCAATCGAGGGCCGTACAAATCCCTTTTTGTTCTGCGATTGGATACCGAAAGCAGGCGAGAAAAACGGCCATGGTCACCATGCTGCTCTGCAGAGTGATATGAAATAAGCGTGCAAAGGAGCATGGGAATTCCCAGGCTAAGTGCGCATACCCACTTTGAAGAAAACATGTCTGATGATAACAGGTCCTAAGAAGGCCCATCCTATGGAAGTTAATGCCTTTAGGCCTGTTTACCTTAATGATACTTGAACCACTGCTGCTCCATCTCCTTGGACCACGTTTGCCAACATTTGACCCATTAGTTTGCCTCCCAGTTGTATATAAAAGTCAAAGATGTCATTCTCTATCTGCTGCGCAGTGTACTCCCACTTGGACCAAGGTGGCAGTGTTGTAAAAATTAGGTTCTCCAGTACTATACCTTCAACAGCATCCAGCCCCTCCTGCTGGGACAAACTACTACAAATGACAGTGAATCCATGTCTGATGACCTCAGTCACAGACACTTCACAGGAAGACCCCAGTTTATTATGATGGGGATCTTACATAGACAGCACCACAGGGAGCTGTCTGTCCTCACTCGTGTACTGTGCTCCCTGTACATCGCTTCCTTCAATGGTCCTCCAATGTCTGCAGTAAATGCCTCCTCATGTTTTACAGTCTGTCATGGCGAGTGGTGTCTTTAATGTTGTGGTGTAGGCAGTACTAGGAAGAGGGATGCTGGATGTAGGGTGGCCACATCCAAAAAGGAGGACACAATGCGAGTTGCGCTTTGATCAACTTGCCTTGATCAATTTTAAAATTACTGCTAGGCAAATACATTTCTATTGTCATCAGTCTAAAGTTGGAGAACCCCCACATATGCATACACACTTGCTTAACAGGACTTTTCCGGACATTTCCTTATCACCACTCACTCTTTACTACTTAATGTAGTACCCTCAGCTGAAATGGTCCTAAATCAGAACTGTTTGTTATCTCTTTATAGTGTGTGTGTGTGTGTGTGTGTGTGTGTGTGTGTGTGTGTGTGTGTGTGTGTGTGTGTGTGTGTGTGTGTGTGTGTGTGTGAGTGTGTGTACAGTAGATCAATAAAGTATTAGGCTATCATATCTTAGCAGTTCACATTGCCTTAGAAATGTTATAGAAATGCTACAAATGTGCATAAGTGCAACAACAATGCAATATAACTGCTGGTAATCAAACGTCTAGCAATTCTAAAGTTAACAGAAAGATCGAATCCCTATGGCAGTTTGTTCAAAAGGCAAGTGAGCCATCACGGAGCTTTATTATGATAAACAATAATTTATGGTGGATTAGGCCTGTTTCTTTTCTTGTCTCACAACCATTTTAAGTCTCATCTGAACATACCTCTTTAAATTGGTAGCATCAATGACATTTTTATTCCTTTATTGTTGCCTCCTATTGAAGAAAATAATAATCAAATACAAGAACCAGTGGCTTCCTGGGTGTAAGGCATCAAAGCAGAGTAGCAAATGCAATTAATCATACACTGATGCATGAAAAAAAAGAATAAGAAAATCCTGAAATAATGTCATTTTAGTCATCAAGCTATGTACGACTCCTTTGTTTATGTATATTTATTTATTTATGCAATATACAGTAAGCACTTTAATAAACATCATAATATTGTTGTGATCAAGCTCATCATTTGTTAAAAAAAAAAAAAAAAAAGGACTTGATATAGATATTTCAAGTACAATTTTGCAGAGTTGGCCCTAAGGGCTGGGTTTTAATAACCTCACCTCACTCACGTCAGAGGCAGTGTCCTCTTAGGCGCATGCATCTGATGTCGTGTGATAAGACGATTGTTTCAGATGACCGGGTGTCATCAAAAATCCTTACATATACTTGGATAAACCACTTGTCCGTCATTCTACTTCAACCACTTAAATCGAAACCAACCAGTTGCATCCCATGAGGCCACGCAATTTCTAGTTTTTCACATGTTCCAAACAAACATAAACGGTAGAATCTGTGGCATAATTGTTACAGTATTCAATTCAACTCGCATAATATAGATGTCTCTCAAGTGTAACTGTTAGATGTGTTTTGTAAGTTTGCTAGAGATGAGTTACGTCAAAAATCCCGCCCTGTGCTTCGTATGCGTCTCCTGGTTGGTCCGGTTGGTTAATGTCGGACCTGAAATATCTTTTAATGGACTCGACATCAGATGGATGCGCCTGAGGGGGCGCTGCATCTGATGTGAGTGAGGTTAGGTTTTTAAAGCAATGGTGGGTAAAACTAGAACATACTATAGTTTCCAGTTAACTGTAATTATTTCAAGTCTCTTGATTCTAAGTTTGGGTGTCTTCTGAAATTTTGGAGGCAAAGCAGAACACTGGCCCACTGTGGACTGTTTGAAGCAAGGCTGGCAGTACTGTCAGACTATGGCCCAACATGTCTGTGCCACATGAGATTGACTGCATGAATGAATAGTTTGATTTCTGACACTCTTGTCAAGACCACTGTATTTTGATAAGACATGACCACTGATCCACAACAGAGAGTGGCAGTTGGCAGTGCGTAAAAACAATGCTGCAAGGTCTGATGAAATGTAGAAATAGGTTGAACCCATGGGTCTTTTATTTACCCTAGCCAATTGACAATGTTTCCAATGCAAATATTATCATTTTACTTTGGAAAATAACAGGGTATTTTTCAATAAAAAAGAGCATAGCATGGTCCCTTGTAAGTGGTAGAACTGGGGAGACAGCCAAGGGTAATATCTGATAAGCAGAAACTAACTTGAGAATTGGGGTTAAATCACTCTGTTTAACATAACATGGCATGATGGTATAACAAGACAGGCCCTGTCTTCAACTTTCAGAGCAAATAAGATACAATTCATGCAATTTTCACTCAGCAGAAAATGTGTCTAGTCATGATGCTGTGTCATTAAATTCTTCTTTTCAGCAGCATTTTTATACTGACTTTGCTGACAGCATTCCAACCAACAAATGTGATTAAAAAAACAATTCTGTCTCAAGCAGTATGTTCTACTACAGTGCACACCTCCAGTGGAGGGCTGTAAAAACTAGACATACAGTACACACTGCTAAAACCAAACCTGGAAGTAGGATGATGATAATGCTTTGCAGGCACTGCCTTCCATTTGACTTTTGTCAAATTCAACACATTTCAACACATAGCTGTCTGTCCTGTATGGACATAGGAGATTCCTGTGTCTGCACAGACTTTGAACAAAAATGACAACAAAACAAAAGAAATACTCATACAGAGCCCCGATGGTGACATGGTGATATAATATTTTTAAGGAGGAAGGTAAAAAAAAAAAAAAAATTTGGGGGGTTTCATGCACTAACACTCACCATGTTTGCAAGATCTCGAGTTTTTTTGCGAGATCTTGAGTTTGTTTTGCGAGATCTTGAGTTTGTTTTGCAAGATCTTGAGTTTGTTTTGCGAGATCTTGAGTTTGTTTTGCGAGATCTTGAGTTTGTTTTGCAAGATCTTGAGTTTGTTTTGCGAGATCTTGATTTTTGTTTTGCAAGATCTTGACTTTATTTTGCGAGATCTTGACTTTATTTTGCGAGATCTCCACTTTGTTTTGCGAGATCTCCACTTTGTTTTGCGAGATCGCGAGTTTCATGCTTGTCTGATGGTTGAGTCTGAAATTAGGCTGTGTTCCTTCATGTTACCAGCAGGAGGCGATCGGCTCCTGGCACATGCAGAGACTTGCAACCATCAGACATGCATGAAACTTTTGATTTGCGAGATCTTGAGTTTGTTTTGCGAGATATCGACTTTTGATTTGCGAGATCTCGAGATCTCGAGAGTCGAGATCTCGCAAATCAAACTCAAGATTCGAATACAAACTCAAGATCTTGCAAAACAAACTCAAGATCTTGCAAAACAAACTCAAGATCTCGCAAAACAAACTCAAGATCTCGCAAAAAACTCAAGATCTCGCAAAACAAACTCAAGATCTCGCAAAAATCTAGTCAGTGTTAGTCCCCAAAACATGCTTTTTTTTTTTTTTTTCTTCCTCCTTAAAAATATAGTACCACCATGTCACCAGAGGGGCTCCGTACATAAGCCTCACAACACAAACTATTACTTTTTGTAGCTTTATTGGCCTTTAGGCCTTTTCAGAACTAATTTAGTCTAAGCTCACTTTACAGAGAATATGCACTGAGTTTGTTACTCTTTATTATTTTTCATAAGCAATAAGTTCTCATGGCTACACTTAGGTATTATAATGTTATCCGCCTTTACAACTTGAAGTGTTACAAAGCCTAGAATGTGGCGTCAATTAACCTAGCATGCCAAGTAGAATCTGGTAAAAATCGTCGTCATTTTGTGAGGACACGCTACCTGCTCTCCTTTTGGAATTTCTATACAAAATGCTTGATGTAACAGTCTTTCTTACTGGCTTCACGTTGCCACATAATTTCTTTTCATCGGTAGTGTGGAGGGGAAAGAACTTGTGATGACCCCATTTTCAGACGTTAATTTGCTCCGTGTTTTGAAAATGAGATAGCAAACCACCGTTTTCAGTGCATTCTCAATGGTGAAGGTCCAAACTGGCCTTGTGTTATGGTGGCCAAACAGTGACCAAATACCTGAAAAGAACGCCCCCCTCCTAATCTCTATACGCCTTTTGGCCTTTTGAAGCTACGGTAGGGGGGGAAAAATTGTGTGAAATGGTGCCCTTGTAGTTATGTGTTCATCACATTTTACTAGAGCATGCATTTAGTGCTTGTAACTCTTTTCGCTATAGTTGGCATGAAGAATTGGTCAGGACATTTTTTTTACAGGTCTATTAACAAATATAGCTTTATAATGCTTTGTGACATTTTTAGTATACTTTAGGTCTGTAAAATAACATTATCATAAACATATTATACAGTCATGAGAATGTCTAAATGGTTATGAACGCTAATGACATTCATGAATGCACAAACCATTTATGGATGTGTAATGGGTTAAAAGAATTACCAAAAGGGCAATTAACAATGTCAAGCGTTCTAATACTTTGTGACACTTCAAATTGTACTGTAAATACTTATAAAATAGGCCTAACATTAGGCTTTAGGAGTACAACCATGAGAAGGTACCCACATGATGTAATTATTAGCTGTGAGACTTTATGAATTAATTAAAAACCCTTGGATGTTATAGTCAGTTATAGTACATTATTGTAGCAGCCTGGAGCAATAGCCTATCGTGAAGCAGTATGAAGCAATGGTAGCTGTTGAGTTTAATGTTTTGTTCTGATCTATCTTGGCTTTCTCTCAAAATTTAAATGTAGTCTGAGAAAGTTTAATTGACGTACAAAACAAACCCACAGACCCACACACACACACACACACACACACACACACACACACACCACCACCACCACCACCAGGATACAGAAAAACTCAACCGCTAAGGAAGTTGTCTGATTTATTAAGTAGGAGACAGGTAGCCGGTGTGTCAAAGAGACACATAACTCTTTTTAAATATCACCCACTTTTAAAATTAAAACGTGCTGCACATGCATCTTGAATTATTGCTTCAGTAGCCACTGTGCCACCTCAGTGCACCTTCTCTCTCTTTTCCTTTTTTCCCCCTTTCTTAACGTCTATCTCTGCCTTTCCTTTTCTCTCCATCCTCCATCCCCTATAACCTCCCGTTTCCCTGGCCTCTCTCTCTCTCTCTCTCTCTCTCTCTCTCTCTCTCTCTCCCTTATTTGTGAATTTACAGTTGACTCGTCTGAGCAGATAAAATTAATGACTTTTCCAGGCCCTTGTAACACTCCAGCGCATTTGTGATGGGTGCTGTGCAGCGGGGCCAAATCTCTAACCAGAGACTTTGTTTCAATTAACATTTTTATTAAGGGTTGGGGAGACTCAGGGGGCTGTGCAAGTGTCAGGGGCATGACATGCGTGTGTGGGGTTGTGAGCTGTGATTGTGTAGGTGTATTGTGTGTGTGTGTGTGTGTGTGTGTGTGTGTGTGTGTGTGTGTATGTGTGTGTGTGTGTGTGTGTGTGTGTGTGTGTGTGTGTGTGTGTGTGTGTGTGTGTGTGTGTGTGTGTGTGTGTTAAAACAGTAGGCAATACTCAAGTGGACTCAGCACATATACAAATGAATGTCTGTTTAATGGATACACGTGGCATACCCATTTCACGTGGCATACCATTGGGTATCTCTGTGTGTGTGTGTGTGTGTGTGTGTGTGTGTGTGTGTGTGTGTGTGTGTGTGTGTGTGTGTGTGTGTGTGTGTGTGTGTGAATCAGTGTTGACACTGCAATTACAGCTCAAGGGGTGAAGTCCCCCAAAACGAAGTTCAGTCCACCAGAGATTCATTTAAAAAGTTCTTACACTTACAGTAATTCATCTCTCAGTGACGCATCCTTTGTGCTATTGCAGGCTATACCTTATGTCATTACTTGAATTGCATCATTTTCACTGCACTGCCCATCTTTTCATAAGATATTAATATTACTGGTGATAGCCTGATTGTGGCCTAAATCACACAGGTTGAGAGGCTTCTCTTGCAACCTGCAAATCCAAATGTGTTGGATCAGAGATGTAGAAAAATGTAAAAAAAAAAAAAAAAAAAAAAAAGGAAGATTAACTTAGATTAAGTTAACAGAAGATGAATTCATCTTGAACTCAACTCATAGGCAAGGGATGTTTGATCACTTGCTTTTGAACAAAATGTGATAATGGTAGGAAAACAGCAGGGTTCTTCAGTCTAATTGAGCATTGACTGCAGTGCCCACCTTTTGAGTGTCTCAATATAGATTGCACAGGTCCTTTTTTTGTTTTGTTTTAACAATTAGACTGTAAGGAGTTCAGAGGCTATTAGAAAAGCAGTTTTTGACAGTCATTTTCACACTTGTCTTAATGCAATGTGTACTTTCAAAATACTTACAATAACACTTTCACAACAACCATAGTCTGGTAACTATTTTGCATGGCAACTGCATTCAATCACATAGTTGAGGAACAACCCACAAACAATACTACAAAGCTTTACTTTTTTTATCCAGGATCTCTGTTTTGATTCTTTACTACATGTGGAGGCCAGGTGCATGTGTCTCTCCATCAAGAACTCTTTGATTGCAAACCCTTTCTCTCTCCTATATAACCCTTCAGGGCTGAAGAGAGCTATCATCGTGTGGGCAGAGAGGGAGGTAGGCTACGTGTGGGGCCTCATATGGATCATGCAGCGCAAGAGAAGAGTGTCTCTTTTGTGGCCTTTCTCTCCAGGTGGCTATATACTGGACACAACAACAGCACCACTGTGCTTAGAACTTGGAACCATTATTGAACACCATACGAGAGTGTATTGAGCAACGCTGGAGCTGACCATCACAAACAAAATTGAAGGCTGTTGACCTTTGTGGCTGTTCAGCAGCAGCAACTGTTTTGTGGAGAATCAAGCTCCAAGCAGAGAGCATATTGCATATCCCTTCTGATGTGAAAGTTGTCACAATCTCAAGGTATGTGACCGGATGTGCTGCTACATTATTATTTTTTCCAGATGTGGTATAACTAATATGTGTTGTTTTTAATTTGTTTTAGCACGGTGCGTGTGACTGTGAACATGGTTGAAATGCTGCAAACCTGATGAGGATGTGTGAAGCAGACTGCTCCACTCTTTTGCAAATTGCCTATTATGTAGGAAAAAAAGAAAAGAAAGAAAGACGTGCAGCATTTCTTACTTTCTTTTTTTTTTTTTTTTTTTTTTTAAAAAAAGAGGTTCTAACAAGGTCTCTCTTCAGGAGGCAGCTAAGCAATCTGCATGCATGGCAAAAAAACTGCCCAACTGAGTGTCCTCAGAACATGTGAATATGATGCGAGGACTGACAGCTATTTGTGCTTCTCCAGGCTCTATAAATCACTGCTTTGTGTGTGTGTGTGTGTGTGTGTGTGTGTGTGTGTGTGTGTGTGTGTGTGTGTGTGTGTGTGTGTGTGTGTGAAAAAGAGAAAGCATCACTGCCATTTGTCAGACATATTGTACAGTTCAGCCACCCTGCTCTCTCAGCATTTTCTCCTCGCCTCGTCTCATCTGTCATCCCTCCAGGTAAACCAACCTTTCCTCCCTCTGCCATCCCTCTTTCACACTTCCCCCGACGCATGCCTGCTTCTGCCCATCCTTCTCTCAGTCTCTTTTCACACTCACCGCGCGCACGCACACACACACACACACACTTGTTTTTTTTTTTCTCCCAGTCTCTATCTCACTGTCTTACTCACACCTTTTTTGCCACCTCTCTCTATCACACCCCCCACCCCCTCCCCTCTCTCTCTCTCTCATCCCCCGTTACCCCAACCTCTGTTGTCACAGGCTTTGTCGGAGTGCCAGAGGAAGGAAGCTACACAAGAAGTATAAAAGGGCTGCAGTCCTCCTGGCTGGCCATCCGGCCAAAGTGCTGCATGGGCCACCCCCTGACACTCCATTAAGGCTCCTGAGAACACTGAGCGAGCAGCAGCAGCAGCAGCGCCGGCTCCAGCATAGAGATGAAAGGCAGAGAGGCCCTTTTGTTAAAGCGTCGACCTCAACCCTGTCCCCATGCAGCGTGGCAGCGGTGGCGGTGGCGGCGGCACCGCTCAGCTCAAACCCCAAACTCTGCTCCTCTGTCGGTGCAAACGAACTCCCATGTCACCAAAGTGCACTTGCCCGCCCATTCGCCAGTGACCTCCCGGCCATGCCTGAGCGCACTGAACTCGCAGAGCCGAAAAACTGGTGGCATGCTGTGAGCCGAGATTGAACAGGGGAGGGCAAGGAGGGGTTTGGTCCGGACTACCCACAAAAACATGACCTCCTCGGGAGATTGTGGAGTTAGGGGGGTAGAGGCAGCGGCGAAGCGGTATTGATGTGGAGAGACACTCTCAACAGAGGGATAATGAAAGAGCACATGGGCGAAATGAGGAGAGGGGGCAGAATGTGCACAGGAGAGAGATTGAGGCTGCCAGATATCAAACAATTGCAAACGCCAACCCTATAGGAGACAAGGATAATATATATCATAGGGCCAAGAGTCAAAATGAAGACCGCATAAAAAAAAGAGAGGAAAAACATAACAAAAGGAGGGACAAGAGGAAGAACAGGTGGAGGAAACGCACAGACAAAATGGTTTCTGCACAAGAAAAGACGGGCGACAGGTGCAGGGAAACTCAGGGGATTACTATAAACTTCCATTACAGCTCTCCACAAACATATTGCAAGCTGGGCCGTGTGCCAGGGGGCCATAACTTAAAGGCCATTTGATTAATACAGCGGGGGAGGGGAAGGAGGCACGGGAACAAAGGCAATTAATATCGAAAGGAAAATGGGAAGGAACAACTTCATTATATGGTTTCAGGGATCTAGATCCTGCAGTGAGAACCTCCACCCCGCCACCCCCACCCACAGCACTTCTGACCCTCCAACTTTAAAGCACTTAACTCTGATTGCTTGCTCATAGCTGTGTCCGGAGAGCTTTCCACTCTTCCTTTTTTGCCTTTCTTTTTCTTTTTTCTTTTTTTTCCCTCTAGATTTTTTGCGTTTTGTTCAATCAGTGACTACACAGGCACACACACATACACATGTACACACACCTTTTCAGTGAGGTAAAATACCACAGAGGTTGCCTAACCAACATGTTTCTTTTTCTTTTTTTTTCATCCATTCTTGTGATTATGCCCTAACAGCAAGCAACCAGAAGCAATAGAGGACCCAGCATGAGACTGAGTAAGTGGAGTGTTTTTGGACTTGTCCCCCTACCTCTTCCCCACTTCCCTTCACTCTTCCTCATGCTGGCCCCTTGGGTGGCTAACATAGTCTGCCACTGGAGGTGAATGTATTAAAAAAAGCCAGTGAAATCAGATTTAATCGTTTCAAACTTCTACAGTTCACACCTCCAGCTTGCAATCGTTGATTTCAATGTGAAATGCCAGACCCTTGTACGAAGCTAAAGCATAGACCAAGGGGATGACCAAAGCCAGGGTAGTCCACTGTTCGAGAGAGTGACTTTATTCAGATGCAATGTTTACAGTCATTGGTTGGATTTAGGGAGCGCTGTCTTGCTAGATCGTTGGAGTTCATAATGTAAGTTAGTTTAGTGTACGCTGGTCAGCGAAATAAAAGCCGATAGTTCCTTTTGTAAAGTGATAGCCTAGGCTTAGCTACTGTAGTAGGCTAGCTTTTGTGCTTGTTTGCACAGCAAAAATCGAATTAAACAGAAAATACTTTTTGGTGTCTAAAAAAACAAAGTTGGTGATGAAATTGTTGTATAAAAGCAATATCACACTCGTGGTCCTGATGTTGTTAGCAGAATATCATCACAGGGTGTGGTTACCTACGGCACGAAGCCACGGCTGAGTGCCCTTTGGCTGAACCACACCCGCTAATGATATTCTGCGAATATCACTCCCACTTGTGTGATATTGCTTAAATCTTTATTAGAATAAACCCCTTAAAGCTATATTCGGCAACTCTTTAAAGCCATTTTTTTGGAATTGTCATGTTATTCTAGTAGTAAATGAAAAAGGCATGATTTTGGAAAAAACATGAATTCTCTAACTCCATCTAAACCCTGCAATCATCGTCACATTCGTCTTATCACTTTATAGTGAAAATCCAACGCTCCCTGTAGCTTTCCCCCAATCAGGTTCGGAGGGAGGGATAACAGCCTGTCGATCAAAGCTGTGGCAAGCCGTTGATAACGTGCTGCAGCGAGGGAGGGATTTGAGAGGTCTCTAAATCACGTAGACTTGCCGAATACAGCTTTAAGGTTAAATACACACAGACCCACAAGAGATGTTGGGTCTGGGGAAGCTTCATTGGCAGGGGAAGGGGGATAAACAATTGTCTCTCAAATCCCTCTGCACGCAATTGGATGCAGGGAGCCTTTCCACTGTGATGAATGCATTATTAAGCAAGGCAATTGCATGCTGTGGAGTTAATAATCCTATACTAGCTCATGCTACATGATGCTATGCCTAGTTTTGCAAAGTATTTACACGTTTTGTTGTCCTCGACTGATCTATGGTTGTTTCTCTGTAAGCCCAGAAGCCCGCCCTCCGACTCTGCTCTTCAAGATGATTGACTCAGCAAGTTCAAGGGAATCCAGCCACAAAAACCAATCGAGAGTCTCTAGTCTAAACAGACCCAGGTAGTACATTTAACTTGCTGCCGCTAGGGGCGCCTAGATTTTTAAGGTAGTGAAATACATTATTTAATGAAGCAAATAATTCACCTTTTTATCTGGTTGGCCCTGTTGTGTGAAAAAATAGATAAAGACTTGGCAGAAAAGGCAGCTGTCAGTGAGAAGAGATCAATGAGATATTTGATTTAAAAACCTTAGCTGCTGTCAGAATGAACAAAGTTTCAGACAAAGTCACAAGAACAGCCTTGTCTGACTCAAGCGGTCAAGAAAATGGCATCACACAGTTCCATCTCACTATTTCATCAATATGGCACTTGTACCTCATGTACCCCTTAACCTCACTCACGTAGCTGCAGGCAGGCTACTCCATCTGAATTTGCTCCGTAAGAGATTTGTTTCAGAAGACCGGACGTCATCAAAAAATCTTGCAGATAATTGGACAAACCACTTGTCCGTCATCTTACTTCAACCACTTACATCGAAGTCTACCCGTTGCATCCCATGATTTCTAGTTTCTAGTTTCTTTCTGTTCCAAACAGACAAAAACGCCAGTATTTGTTAGCCTGGCGAATGCCAAACTAAAATCACAAGTGATATTTAGTCTGGGGACCTACCTTCGTAGCGGAAGCATCGTTTACAATTGTCCAGAGCGTTTATTGGGCGCTACGAATGTCTATCATAGCGTCTGTACATACCTCGGAGCCAATACCAGAGCCACCAGTGACGTAAAATGCAATCGAGGGCCGTACAAATCCCTTTTGTTCTGCGATTGGATACCGAAAGCAGGCGAGAAACGGCCATGGTCACCATGCTGCTCTGCAGAGTGGAATGAAATAACGTGCAGAGGAGCATGGGAATTCCCAGGCTATATTTGTGGCATAATTGCCACTATAATCGATCAACCCCGATATCTCTTTCATATATAACTGTAAGTTGTGTTTTGTAGGTTTGTAAGAGATGAGCTACGTCAAAAATCCCACCCAGCTGTTTCTACGATCTCCTGGTTGGTCCGTCCATTCAATTTCGGTCCTGAAACCCCTTTCTATGGACGCGGCATCAGATGCTTGCGCCCAAGGGGGGCGCTGCATCTGACGTGAGTGAGGTTATGTAACCCAGGGGAGAGAAGAGATTGTGGAGTGGATGCCCACTATGCTAACATACGATGGACTAATCAACACAAGGCTGTTATATAACTACAAGCTGCAGATACTTTATATTATCCTCATCCTTGTCCTCTCTTCAGTCTCTTATCTCTTTTTCCCAAGGTTTGCATTTGACAAGCGTGACGCTCTGTGATAAAACAAGTGTTTCTGCATGCAATTGGCAGGGAGTGCCAGTAAACTTTTATAGCGAAGCTCATCTTCTCTCAACCTTGATTGCTACTTTACTTCTGGAAACGACAAGAGAGGGAGGGGACAAACGCAGTTTCCTACAGGTAGCACTCTGCTGCCTCAGGCTCGCAAATAATTGTGTCATAACTTTTAATTGAATTCTTGATCATTACAAGTAAAGAACTAATTTATTCACTGGGGTTTTATTTGTCTGTTACCCTTTGGTCACACGACAGGGCAACTGGGCGATTTGAACAAGCAACTCGGTCGCCAAGGAGGCGTTGACTTCGTTCGTTGCGTCTTTTAGCTACAACATATATCGCCACAGATGTATTTTTGTGTTACAAAACCCATGTTTTCAGATTAATCATACCTCATTTGCCGCCTCGTTTTACAAAATATCAAGTCATAAATCCTTAATTCGATTTTCGAGTTAGCTCCGCCATCTTGGATTCCAGATCTAAAACTTTTCAAGTATACGTCACGCATGGCTTCACTCCCTGATTGCCGTTTATGAAAATCGCCTTGTTAAATCGCCCAACTTTTGCAGAAAATAGCCTGCATTTCTATTTTTCCCCCGCCCACCAGGTGATTTGTTGCCCCGTTGTCTCTGCTAATCGCCCCTTTGCCTAGTGTCATTGAAAATTAATAGGAGCTAGCTGCCTAACACCAATGATTTTGTCGCCTGTGTGACCACGGCGTTAGACTGTTCCTTTATGTACTATATGTATAGGCCTATAGTATGAATGTTTGTGTGCATTATCTTGACTATGAGTGGGTATGAGTGAGGTTTGTTTTTGTTCTGTACACCAGTACATCCTTGAGAGCTTTTTGCACACCACTCTCTGCAGGCAGGTGCGTTGGAGAGGACCAAATGGTCGCAGATCAAGAGCCTAGAAGGAACCAATTTTTTATTCAGAGAATTAACTGACCAATTATTTATTCAGAAATTACAATGTTTTGGTCAAAGACCTTCATCAGGTCAATTACAATGTTGCGGTCTTAGACCTTCATCAGGTAAATATTTTCCTGATGAAGGTATGAGACTAAAACATTGAAATTTCTTCATAAATAATTGCTTGCATAGTCAGTGTGTGCGATTCCTTCTGAGCTCTTCTCCTGTACACCAGACATGGGTGGGTTAGAGTAAAGCCCTGCTAATTTAGTATAGACAGGGAGCTCTTTCTCACATCGCTGTGTGTTTTTGAAAATCATCTTGATGAAATCATGCTCAAGCAGGTCGCTGTAAGGCTACTCCCTGAGACATTGATGTGTGTTTACTGGCCAGTTTGAAATGGAGGCTTCAATCAATTCCTGACACATCTTGGGAAATCGATTGCATTTTAATGTCGAGATATTGCCATTTACTTTCAAACTCAGCTACCGGCACAGCAGCAACAAATTCCATTTAAAGTGGCAATTGAGGGCAAGTGTGTCTAGAAGTCACTAACAGAGGCTAAAAGGCTGCACGTGTGTGTGTGTGTGTGTGTGTGTGTGTGTGTGTGTGTGTGTGTGTGTGTGTGTGTGTGTGTGTGCACGGGCAGTCATTTTCACTATTCCTTCCTTCATGTGTATGATCGAGTAATGTGTGTAGTAAACTGTGATAGGGTAACGTGTGTATTATATACACAATTGTGTATAATAATGTGTTTGTGTGTGTGTGTGTGTGTGTGAGAGAGAGGGAGAGACTGTGTGTGTTGTATTTTCTTGTGTGTGTGTGTGTGTGTGTGTGTGTGTGTGTGTGTGTGTGTGTGTGTGTGCTTGTGGGTGGGAGCATGCCTTTGTGAGACTGGAGACCGATAATAGCTTTTCTGGAAAACTCCCAAGTTATTACTGTAAATCAAGCAGCTTTCAGCTCCCAGGAGTAATGGTTCTAAACTGGCCACTGGCCCCATATCCCGATTACATGAATATGAAATGGGAAGACAGCGAGGCTCCCATCCCCTCCCTCCTCCTCCTCCTCCTCCCTTGCCTCCTCCTCCTCCACCACCACTGCTCACTCTCTCAATCTGCTCCAGCCCCCTGCCATAAGCCACCTTTTAACCCTGCATAAGTAGAGCGATCGATAATACGAGAAAACCTATTCAAAGTTCATGCTCAATAAATGCATATGTAATTTGGATTATTCATACTTGACCTCACCATTCGCTCTGTACTGACTGCACACTGGAATGCTTGCTTGCCGACTGCTGTGGCCACTGTTTGGATGCGTCTCACACAGACATGCTTCTACACATGATGGGTAGCATCAAGAGGATATATTAGCTGCAAAGTGCACAAGTTCTCCAACTACACCGTGTTCTTAGTTGGTGTGTGATTTTTATTTTCCTTTCTGCATATGCAGAAACAGAAGTGGGTGGAGGTATGGTAAGAAGGAGAGGAGACACAGCTCTCTGTCTTGCCCTACAGCCTTATCAGTGCAATCTGTTAATTGCTTCATAAGAGTTTGGAGAAGACAATATCAAAGACATTCAACACACTCGCTTGAAAAAACACACATGTTGCATACTGATTGATGGGCTGCCTCCCTGAGGGCCCAAGGTAATGTGTTAGTATTCATCCTGTCACGCACTGACAGCTCACACACTCCCTCTCACTCTCTGTCAGGCACACACTCATCCACACACACACACACATTAGCATGTGGTTTGATGTTTGTGAGCGTGACGTCGCCCACATACACACTCTTTGTTCTCCTTGCATACATGTGTGTGTGTGTGTGTGTGTATGAGGGCGTTCCACATTGGAACGCCTCTCACTGCTTTGGGTAGAATTGCATGCGCACAGCTTGACGTGTGTCTGTGTCCATGTGTTCTCCTGTTGCCGCCAAAAATACCGCCTCTGTCACCACCCAGAGGGGCAAAAAAAATGACTCACTTTGGGGCTGTAGTTTTTGTCCTTCAGGCTCTCTAATGCATGGTTACGGTAGTATATGTATGAAAGGCGACTCAGACCTTCAGTAACTGTTTTCGTGGAGGGAACAATGGCTGTTCCAGTCAAAGGGATGAAGGGGGGTGTTTTGAGGGTTGGTGGGGGGAGTTCAGGAGGGGTAGCTGCAGCAACAGCACTGACAGTCAGAGTGCTGAAGAAAAAAGCAAGGCTTTTCTTATTGAAAAACAGGATTACAGGAGGATGTAGCCAAAGCGTGGCAGCGACTTCATTGAGACGGAGAAGGACTCTAAACAGCCTGCGGTGCTCTGATGTACCTGTGCCCCTTATACCACGACACCTCTCCTACTGGGTGTCACTTATCCATGAGAGCCTGGCCACGCATAATCAAGCCACAAATCTCTGTGCCTGAGAGAGACACACGAAACAAACAGCACTGTGCCGCTGCTACAGCACTACTGATGTTAGTGACGACGGAAATGGTGACCATGAGGAATGAGAGAAAAAGAGTGATAAACCTCGTCAGATACTTCACTAGAGCGCTGCTTCATACTCTAATAGGCTAATGAATGGATTTAAAATGCAGGATCCAATGCAGTAATATCACTGACTGCCTGTTGGACAACATGGGTTTAGTTGCCAGATCTGCCATCTCAGGTCTCCTTATTGGCTGCTCTAGTCTATTGTTCTACTGCCTTATAAATCCTACTAAGTAAAGCCTAATAAAATCCTAATTCATATACAAATTTACTTCATATAAAACTAATTTATGAATAAACAGCAGTTACAGTTTCCTATTCTATAGCCTAATTTTATAAAAATTTTGTTAATGCTATGTTAACTATGCTATGCTATGATATTACTATAATAAGCGATTTGTAATGACTAACAAATGGCTAGTATGTTTTCAATTTGCATGTTAATAAGCAGCTAGTTAGTGGTGAATATGTTTGTATAATATATACCTGTGTGATATCTTAAGTGATATTTACTGTAAGTGATATCTGTGTGTGTGTGTGTGTGTGTGTGTGTTTGTGTGTGTGTGTGTATTGTGAGGGAGGTTCTACCAGTATTCCCCATTAGACAGGGCTGTCGAGTCCAATCCTGTGATATACTGTATATCGCATTAAAGTATCACAGGCTTTGCCCACACACTGGTAAGAGCCCTTCTCGGGCTTTGTGTGACTTATCCCTCTTACAAGCGTATGACTTTCAATTACCACTGCTCCTCTCTTCCTCCACTAACACCCAGTGTCTCCCCACTAATACATTACAACGTTTACTTACACACAAACCGTCAGGGAGCCATGAGTCTCACAGCAGGCGCTCTCCAGACTGGGAGGCCCTCTTGTCCCACTGTCCACACTGGGAGCCTCAGACTGGCCTTTGGGACACATGCTACTCAGTCTGGACTGTATTCTGATGACAGGACGTTTTTGTGTGTGTGTGTGTGCATGTGTGTCAGGGTGTGTGTGCATGTGTCAATGTGTGTGTGAGTGTTTATGTGTGTGCATGTACTGTATGTTGATGCAGGGGCAAGGGTTGCTGGAGTAGAGATGCGTGGTTGCCAGTTGCACCCGGTGACTCTGTGGCTGAACTCCCAATAGGGGGGATGACGAAAAATTATATTTCACTTGAATTTGAGTGGGTAGTAGTGGAACCAATCGAATGGGAAAAAAAGTACATGTAAAGTATACATGATAATGATAATGCTCTCTTTTAGACCCCATGAGGAAATTTTGACCTCTGCATTTAACCCTATCATGTATTAGTAAGACAGTACATACTACACTCAGCTTTCACACAGCAAAGTGAAGCACACACTAACGAAGAGCAGTGGGCTGCCTTCTACAGAGGCATCCAGGGAGCAGGGAAGGGTTAGCTGCCTCGCTCAAGGGCACTTAGATTTGATAGCTTGCAGAATATTATGACCTAAAAATTGTCTTTTGAGATTGGTCAAACAACATTGGTTCAGATGGATGGTGGTCGAATGATGAGTTTTGTCATACAGTTGCAAATTAAATAATGACCTGTCTGCCCATTTGTATGCTGAAGAGGTACGAACAGTTCTTTGAGATTTGTGATGTTGACAACATTACATTTTTCACTAATGTGTCTATAAATGACAGACACAGGCCTTGGTGATAGAGTGCACTCTACAGTCAGAGACTGTGTAACACCAACTTATCATTTTGGAAGTTCACAAATGCATTTTTGAAAAAGATTGATAGGGAACAACACAATAAAGCCCAAAGGCTTGTTTTCATTGTGGTCTTTGCAAACAACAAAAAATCATTGGTCAGCCTATCAAGTCAAAAGCTAATACACAAGAGCAGTGAATGTCTCACTGAGGGAGGCTTTTGATGCAGACAAAACAAATTAATAATTAAAAAAAAAAAAAAAGAATTTGCTTCCCACACATCCAGCCCACAGTCCATGCATACACAAATCTCTCCACATCACCCTCTGTCATGCCCTCGTGACGTGAACAGAACTCTCGGCTAGAGGCGGGAGAACTCACTGGGTTTGATCTGTCTGCGCCCTCACCGAGCCCAGATCTATCTTGTTGATTAAAGCCCTGGAGACACATTCCCTAGCATCACCGCGCACGCACAGGATATCATTAAGGAAGTGCTTGGCTTTGCATCTGTTCACTGTCGGCGCCTTTGCCTGGAAGACACCCATTCATCCTGCCAGCACAGACACCCCGATCTGTGTTGTGTGTGTGTGTGTGTGTGTGTGTGTGTGTGTGTGTGTGTGTGTGTGTGTGTGTGTGTGTGTGTGTGTGTGTGTGTGTGTGTTCGTACAGTTGAGAAGAGCAGTGACACAGTGGTGGGTGGCAAAGTGGAAAAAAATAAAATAAATAGGCAGGGTTTGGCATTAACCCAGGAGCGAAGGCAATCTAAACCTAGGATTCGGCCCCTGAAGACATCAATTCAGACATTTTTGTAAATAGGGCTGACATTGTTTCTCAGACTGACACCGTTGCTCTGATATTGTCAGTGTGTTAATGGGAATTGATTGTGTACAATGCAAGTGCAACCTGTGTTGTCCTGCAAGGTCCAGTCCTGCACACACCAGTGGCGAATTCAGCGGTCATAACTATTTGTAACGTAACGCAACAGTTCCCATTCATCCCTATTGGGGTGACGTATTATTTTGTAATGTTACGTCATCTTGAAAACGCCACTGGACTCAAACCTGCGACTTGGCAGCATCACGGATTGGGAGTCAAGTGCGCTACCTTGTGAGCTAAAACCCCAGGGTGCCAGCATCACTCAAATGTCTGCAAGGTTTGGGGGGGGGGGGGAGTGACATTCAGCTGGCTGGCGTATACATATAGACATCCTTCTGGATGTATCACTGTTAGCCACCGCCCCTCTGTAACGGTACTCTGTAAGGTACAGGGCCTCAGACCAAACTTTAATCCAATCTCTGCAACAGGTTTAGGAGACCTAGAAAGACAAGATGTTCAAGCAGAGAATTTTAAAGTTATACGTCTTCTGCAGCAATCTACTGTGCATCTTGGCCTATTCTTTTTGTATGATTATCTGCCTACAAGTGGCACACTGGAGTATGGTTATATAATACATCAATCAGATGAAATGCACCAGTCTCTCTCTCTCTCTCTCTCTCTCTCTCTCTCTCTCTCTCTCTCTCTCTCTCTCTCTCCATTTCACTCTCTCATATCTTGCCCCACCCTATATGCATTATACATGCATAGACAAGTCTATGGATGATACATACACTTCACTTCAAAAATTGAACATGCACACAGAATCACATAGCAGGCGACTCTCTCTCTCTCTCTCTCACACACACACACACACACACACACACACACACACACACACACACACATGCGCACACACACACACACACAGGAGTGCCTTTAGCCTGCTGCTAGACTAACTCCATTTTGTCCATTTTGAGTGTGTGTGATAATGGGATGGTTGTGTGTGGCAGGGACCTGCCAGCTTGTGACACTATTACATGTGACATAGTCATTCGCCAAGAGCTCAGAGTGCACAGCCATTACCCATGAGCAGACAGGGGCTCCGCAGTATCATGCATTCACGTTGACAACACAGTGACACACACACACACACACACACACACACACACACACACACACACACACACACACACACACACACACACACACAGACACACTGAAATATGATAGCCATACTCTTCTCCATTGACAGTGCCATAGGGAGACAGACATGGAGAGAGAGAGAGAGAGAGAGAGAGAGAGAGAGAGAGAGAGAGAGAGAGAGAGAGAGAGAGAGAGAGAGAGAGAGAGAGGGATACAGAGAGAGAACGAGAGGCAAAGAGAGGAATCAGATGTCAAACAGTTCCGACAGGCCACGCAGACATGCCTGTCTTGACAAGATGGAGCCACTCTCTCTCCTCCTCCAGTCCTCTCATCACCCTTTCATTTGCAGCCCTCCCCATGGCCCTTTTTTCTTCTCTTTCGCCTGCCATACCCCCACACCACCTCTCATACCCACCCAGCCACCCACCCACCCACCCACCTCTGAGAGAGATGACTGGCGACTGCAGCTGTCTTCCGTGTTGCTCCAGTGCCCCCTTCAGGAGACATGAGGAAAAAACAAGCTGCCTCCCATCACACCACACTGCTGGTGTGCTCTCACTCAAATGTCAGCTGGATAAAGCTTGTGTTTACATAGCTGTTAAACAGAAGGTTGACATAAGGAAGGTCAAAACATGAGAATGAAGAGATGAGAGATAAGTGAGAAAAAAGGAAGGCAAGGAAGACTCTGTTCCTAAACCGAATGTTGTACAAAGAAAGTGAGAGGGAAATCTTTCCTGAGGGAGAACAGTAAGAGATGAGTGTTAGATGCTGCTAGTGAGATTGGAGGAGCACTTAAAGGAGGCTGTTTTCTTCTCTATCATGTCTGACGTGGGAGACTTAAGGCTTTTCATGTCGACTAAATTACAGAGGATTTATTTTTAGTGTCAAGTTCCATTGTCGATCTCTCTTATCAGTCCCGTTCTTTATCTATTCTCTTATCAGTTATACTGTAGAGAAGGTAGACTACACAAGATTTCAGTATCAACACTTTTACTTTAACAGTATAATGTAACCTCCTACAGTGGCCAAAACAATTTCAGTGTTGTACTTTCAGAAAGACCATTTGCCCATCTCAAAAACATGCCAGCACTATTAAGACGAATTGATGGGATGAACTGCATAGTGCATAGGATTCCAGTGGATTGAAGCCTTTGTGTCTTGGTTCTACTTCATAACCAGATTCTCATAGAGCTTCCTCTACTTCTCCCACCCCCATCAAGTTCCTTAGCCATTGTACTATCTCTCCCTGAGTTAAACATCAAGATTACAGGACCTCTTGCACACTTCTACTACAAGATACAAGAGCAAACAAATGTCATCTCCTCCTAAATAACGTTAGGCAGCTGACGCACACATATATTTGTTTTGATTCTGATGAATAATGGAACGCATAAATGTTGTTATTCAAGAGCATCTCTCCAAACAACAAACTAATTTACTCATAGCTGGCAGCCTATAGACGGGGAAATGTTCCACTCTTTTAATCAACTCCGGATCTTTAATTATGTGTCTGAGGTATTTGTGTTCAGCTGCTGTAGCAAGGGCTCAACTCCTGCTCCTATTCCTGTTCCTGTTTCTGCTCCTCCTGCTACTGCTGCTACTGCTGCTGCTGCTGATGTTCAGAGGCTTCTGTTCCGTGACTCATGTGCTGCAGTGCTGGCGGAGCCACAGAACAGGAAAGGTGAGGAGAGAGAGAGAGAGAGAGAGAGAGAGAGAGAGAGAGAGAGAGAGAGAAAGAAGAGAAGAGATAGGGGGATGGAAGGAGAAGGGGAATGAGAAAAAAAAGTGAAGAGGAGAGTGTGAAAAAAGAGAGAAGGTAAAAAAAAAAAAACCTCATACTCATCTCCATTCACCACTACCAGTTACCTTCAACCCAATCCCCCCAATACACACACA
Organism: Sardinella longiceps; assembly: GCA_027497455.2. NCBI lineage: Eukaryota > Metazoa > Chordata > Actinopteri > Clupeiformes > Clupeidae > Sardinella > Sardinella longiceps. Next base: position 3,521,569 of record JAODXP020000004.1, on the reverse strand, counting down.
CACACACACACACACACACACACACACACACACAGAGAAAGAGAGAGAGAGAGAGAGCGATTCCCTTGCTGAGAGCCTAAGCACCCGCAGGCCTCACCAAAATAAGCCACACAGACAGACAGACAGAGGTATGGGTAGTGCCTAGTCTTTGCCTAAATGAAGCAAGAGAGTGCAAAACAGTTCCAGTCAGAACGATTTGAATGTTTTAAAAATGACCGGAGTCTTTTGAATTCTAATTTGAATTACAATCGCTGCCATGGCTGTTTCATCATCTCGGAGCGCAGATCAAAATGGCCTACGATGGATGGAAGCTTATGGCCAGGCAGCCCAACTCAGACTAGAGTGTGGGGACGTGGAATCCTAGCGCATGGTTAAACGACTCCAATTAACTGGTGGCTAATTGCTTGCTGTTTCGTCAGTGGCTGGGGTGAGAGGTCTGTTAGTGGGGGTTAATATGCATGGGGGGGAGGGGGGCAATGGACTGGGACTGCATGATTAGATTAGGTCTTTAAAGGCTGAAACATACTAAATAGACCTCCTCCATGCAGAAAACCTCTTGGGTTTTGGATGAAAAGTTGATAGAGGGACATTTGGCTGGTGTCTACTCAGGCAGCATCTACCTTATTGCAATATCAAATGAAAGAGATGTAATTCAGTTGCGGATCCACTCCTTGGCCATACTAATCCACCAGATATGCAACCAAATGAAAGGTCTGTACCCTGACTGCTCATGTGCCAGTTGACTAGTTCAGGGAGTCAGGGAGAACTTTGAGAAATTAGCGATCTATTTTTTGATTTTTACATATGTTAGCAGCTTGGATATCAAAATTAGATATTTAAGAGGGTGAACACAATTGTTTTGCTTTCATTTGAAAATTCAATAATATAAAGCTGCCTTAGCATGACTACTACTCACTGGTTTGGTCAAAGAGGTTGAAGGCAACTTGAACAGTGAATGTATTTAACACAATAGCTGCGAGGGGAGTTTTCAGCAGAGGGCTCTAATTCTATAGTCATTAGCTGTGTAAGCATAGTAACAAGTGAAGTAATTGCCTGTGATATTGATCTAGCTGTATTAAAATTGCCTATTAATCTAATCCTCCACCAATGATGCTGTAGTTTTAGTTAACTGTAGCACTACTCAAGCATTTTGAACGACACAGGAATACATTGTTCCTATCAAATGTTGATTGCATGAAAAAAGGGTCAATATTCGCTTCAGTATGATTTAATAGCCATCACCCACAGCCTTATGCATTGCCATCATTCAAGGCAGCAGTGAACACTGATTTTAATTCCCCTAAAAATATAAAGTACTCAGAGTAAAATATGACCTTCATTTGATATTCCACTTGCATTGTTGTCACAGTGAGTGCTCTCTAAATCTTCACAACAAAGCATAAACATCCAGATGGGCTGATTTGATGCTTGATTGAACAGTGTTTGAAGACCAAATTCATTTCAATTGGAGAAAATGAAGAGAAAAAAAGAAACCACTAGCAGAAAGCTATGAAAATGAAGTCAGAGTTTGAAAGACATAAGATGGCCACTGATACACAATAGCTATCTCTCTCTCTCTCTCTCTCTCTCTCTCTCTCTCTCTCTCTCTCTCTCTCTCCCTCCCTTTCCCTCTTTCTCTCTCTTTCTAAAAGAGCAAAGTGGCATGATTGTGATTCATGCTCTCCAAAGGAGACTTAGGGGCATGCCATAGAAGTTGAAAGGGGGAGACAAAAGCAGAAGCAGAGGGGTTAGCTGAGGTGCGGCAATGGCTTTTGAACACTCTGCATTTTATTACTTCACTTCCCCGTGTGGGAAGAGTGGAGCAGGATGCCGCGGAAAACCGACAGCTTCCCTTGCAGGGTCTCCTTGGTCTGCATCAGAGCAAGAGAACGCCTGTCCCAGGAAACCTCTGCAGGCTGCCTAACCTGGAACCTCCTCCACAACCCAAGCTTTGTTCTCGGGTTTTTAATTAAATTTGAGGCCTATCCCTCCATGCAGCCTTACAGCGTTCACCTCTTTCTAAAGTTGCTTTTCTCTCTCTCTCTCTCTCTCTCTAGTTTGGTTTTGTGCAATTCTTTTATCTCTCTCTCTTTCTTTCTCTCTTTCTGCTTCTCTGCTTCTCCGCTCCCCCGACTTTTTCTTCTCATGCCTGTTTGTTATTTTCTGTCATGTGTAACACAGGCATATACTAGAATCAGGAGGCAGGAGGCTACTCTACTTTACAAGGAACTCGGGAAATAGTCACAGTGTGTGACAAGTCCTTCCCACGCATCTTAAAACAGCTCTCCCACAGTATAAGTTAAAGAAGGCATCAGAAATGGTTAAAGTTGTGTAAAAATCATGAAAAATGGGTTTACATAAAACCATGCAACCATTCCTCACTTCTTTTTTTTTTTGTTGGGACCGTATGTTGAGAAAAAAAAAGATCAGAAATCTACAAGACCTGAAAACCTGTTTCATTAACGCAGTCACACTGTTGTGTCCTTGCATATGGTTTCTGTTAATGAGTTTAATTTTCTAATTAGTTAAAATGCTCTTATATGTTCTTGCTCTCTTACTGTAAACAAAACTTAAAACTTCAGTATACTCTCACACATGGTCTTCTGTAGTACAACTGTTTGTGTGTTTATGGAGGAGAATCATTTGTCCTTCACACTATGTCAGTCGATAAAAGTCAATGAGGAGTCGGAATGTTTGTTATAGACTGCTGTGTGGCTTACATGTCACACTGTTTTCCTTTTAAAAGAGGAATCAACTCCAATAACCATGTATACTGCCTGTCGAGTGGATTAGAAGAGAGGAAGGCTCTGTCATTCCCCAGTGGAGAATCAGCTTCTGTCTTGATGTTTGCTTTTGTTGACTTGTTTATTTGTTAGCTCATTTATTGAGGATCCTCCAGATTTGGAGAAAGGCTGACTACTTTGAATATCAATCACAGCCCGGGCTCCTCAGTATTCTCCTCAGGTACAAAAGCAAGGCTTGAGTTCTGGAGGGGGGGGGGGGAGCCGAGGGGAGACGGGGAGCTGGTGCGGATGTGTGGGAGAGACTCATTTCATTCACACAGAATCTTTGACACGCTTGATTTTTAATCACCTAATATCATGGCACAATGAACAGATTGGCGGCAACCGTGAGTTGAGACCGCACAAGACAAAAGGGCTGGGAATGTGGGCGAATGAAAGGCTGCCGAGGGCCTGCTAATTAAAAAAGCCAAATCTGATGGAAGGCTGAGACGCCTGAGAGCAGTGCGTACCGCAGAGAAGAACGGGGAGACCATGCCCAGCTGTGCGGGGTAAAGAGTGAATATGTGTGTGGACTAGGTGGGGAGGGGTTGCCCACGGGCCCACGGCATAAGACCAGCGATGCTCTAACCACCCCTACCAACACCACCATCATACTACAATACCACCAGCATGCCAGCATAAGCTATGTGGAAATTCAAGTGGCTTTTTAGACCAGTCTAGAGATTTTGGATTGGGGGTGGAAGCAGGAGAAGGAGTGGGGGTGGGGGTGGTTGGGGTGGGGGGCCGCAAGCATAGTTTTGTGCTGAAAGGCATCTCGTCAGTGAAAGAGCAGCGAAGTGACGCATGCCAGCAATGCTGGCTCGCCGGGTGCCAACAGGCGACTGGAGAGCGGAAGCGACATCAGTGGCAACCACCTAGCGTGCCAGCGGTAGGCTTTCGCCAAGACTAGGTTTGGTCCGCCACAGATTGTGCGCAAATTGCCTTTCCTGCCAATATTACAGCAATTTAGCTGTGAGGTGCTGGATGGGAGGAAGGTCAGGGGCAACCCACAGGGGAAAAAAAAATCAGCCAAGCGAGCTCTCAAGAGAGAGGTTGAAGCTTGAAACTTCAATGAAGATTCATAGCATTCCCCACCATCTTATTTCCTTAAGTGTTTCAAGTGCTTTACTTAGTCATATCTTTTGGTGTTATGCAGTAAGCCATCTCAATCATAATTTTCCATTTTATTATTCCTTTTTTTTTTGGAGAAGTGAAGACTTCTACAGTCAACTAGATTAAGCAGCCACTCTATAATTTTTGACAGCTCTTTGAAGAGTGGTGCAACTAAGCCTGACTCTGAATCTGCTGACAAAGCTTTGAGGTCTCACTCAGCCATGCTTGGCACATGCCCAATGACGCTGACTGACACTGTGGGGAGGAAAAAAATGTTGAACAACAACTCTAATCACAGGATTGAAGCCGAATCACAGCTTACGCTGATACACAAGAGCTGTTTCAATGACTGATGTTGTAACACTGACAGCAATTAGCGTAGTGACCCCTCTTTTGGGCACCACAAATGTGGGGAAAATAGCAGAGTAATTTAGAAAACTATGTACGAAAATGAGCAATTCCTTGGAGATAATTATGAATTAGGCTACTATCTCACCTTAATATCTCACATTATGCTATACAGCGGACTTGTAATGTGTAATTAATTAACTTCAGAAATGTTTGACCTCCACAGTTATATTTGGTAATCGTAATTATCTGAAAAACAACTAAGCCTTGGTATCATATGGCACAATCACAAGGTGAGAGGGAGAGAATATATAGCTGTGAAAGTTATATTCAGTCTCTCTCTGGATGTTTGTCTGCTCTTTCTGAAATTAACACATTTGAGAGTGTCTGAGTTGCCTAATGTGTGTGTGTGTGTGTGTGTGTGTGTGTGTGTGTGTGTGTGTGTGTGTGTGTGTGTGTGTGTGTGTGTGTGTGTGTGTGTGTGTGTGTGTGTCCTAAACAGGTGTACATAGGCTAGGGATATGGGGATGTTGAAAGTCACACTGAACAGATGTTGAGGGACCTTGCCTTGATGTTGAGGGGCTGTTGTCTATTCTCCATAGCTACCTTATCATTATAATTCATTGTGCATGTGCTTCCACCAGCAACTTGTGCAACACAGCAAGGCTTCCATCTAATATCTCATCATCCCGACTGTGTCAAGATAAAATGAATTGAATTGAACTGGTCACCCCTGAATTTTACTTTAACTTGGTATGGTGAAAAATTAATATCCCCTCACATACAGTAGCACTGCTGGTGCATTGAATCCCACCTCCACATTTTTTTTTTTTTTTTATCGTAATAGCCTGTGTGCAATTCACCAACAACCTACAGTATGAAACTCAATTATGTCAATTACTCAATTAGATTTGGTTTCCATATGGTATTACCGCCATCTCTGGTGCCACGATACCCACTGATTGCTTTTCTGTAAACCTCACAGGTAAAACAATAATTCCCTTTTGATAAGAATTTGCCTTCGCTTGGTATCAGCAACAGTATCTTTCCTGTGACATCTTCATAGGCGTGGAAAACTTAATGCTCTACCATTGTATTAAAACAGGGTTTGTCTGCTCCATTGCTTATAACATCACAATTCCAAAAGTGTGCAGGTGGCTGTGTGTTTGGTTTCTGCTTCTTTTTGTTTACTTGGATTAGATAGCATAAACAAGCAGGGGTGAGCTGAGCTTTGCCATGGCTTTGGCACTGCTGGCTGTTCTTTTATTCAGCCATATAGTCTTTATCGCTACTAACTGGAAATATGTCCAGGACACACCAGATAATGTTTATACACCCTATAGTACAACAAAATATTACAGGAAAATAAATAAATAAATAAATAAATATTAATTCTGATTTTCCATTTCCATTCAAGATGCTGGATGCCAGAGGTCAGATGAAGGTTGGACTGCACCTCTTATGTTAGCTGTAAGGTCACAATTTCATCTGCTTTTTACATAACATGTGAAAACGCAAGCGCAAAATCCTGCTCAAGACAGCTTGCGTCATTCACAAAAGTACATTGCACCTGTGCTTGATACTGTAGGGCCTAGAGTCTCATCCAGATACTACATCTGAAGTCATCCTCTGCTGTGACAATCAGCAGCACTTTCCCCTAGAGACACTCTGCAATATGGACAGTCCAGTCAACACACACACACACACACACACACACACACACACACACACACACACACACACACACACACACATACACACACACACACACAATCTCATTAGCAACGCTAACTAGTTTATAACAATCTGGCCAGGTTATTAGTAAAGATGATGGGTTCCCTCCATATTTTCACACTGAGAACATGATGAAACACAGTCCTTTTATTGGGTCCAATCAGAGGCTGGACTGCTCAAACAAATGGCCTTCTTGCCACGCTCGATGATCCCCTCCTTATTTATGACTTCATTATTGCAGAATATTTTGCCAGCAACTAATAAAAAAAAAGCATCCGGGAAATCACATAAACATGAAATATCATGTCACTGTCAACCACGATAGGCCATATATTAATTAATAAGGGCATCGTAGCATGGCATGATGAAATCTAATCATAGCCATGGGGTTGAAAAGTAGGGCGGTCGAAATTGAAGCCCCTGCCCACTTTTTGCTTCTTTTCCCTCTTATTTTTTTTTAAAAAAAATGTCAGGTTGTGCTGCAATTCTGTCTTGACTCTTCTCTTTAAGGTGTGCTGATAATGTATTTATAAATCTGAGCAATGGCCAGTAGAAATCTCTGAATTGTAAGTTATTTGTCAGCAAAGAAAAAAAAAGTTAAATTGATCTTCCATTCATGCAGATAGTCTTTTTCTTTTTCTTCTGTTGCTGGCAAAGTTTAAGCACATCTTCATGGACATTGTAAAGATTTTATGATTGTAATAATTAACATAGCCTTTGTTGTTCTGTAGAAATGAACAATGCATACTGTGGCCATATAATTACAAGTAATGCACCATTGACTTTTTTTCTCTGGATTATTCATGCAATGCAAGTCCCCTCCACCAAATTAGTAATTGTGAGTTTTGTGCTGAACAACTGGTAACCCTGTAATAACACCACATTATGTAGTAAACTGATAAAAATAATACATTTTCACTTTATGAAACAATTTACACATTTTATGATAAATGCATCATTTTGTAATGAACTACTTGAACTCAATGTGTAATAAGTTCCCAGCATTTTGTAATACACCATTACATTGTGTGGTGGATATTACAAAAAGCAGGGAAACTCATTACATATTCTGTTCATGCCATTTATTATAAAATAAGCCAATTATTACAAAATTAATAAATTACTACATAATCGAGTGAAAATGTATTACATTTTTTCAAGTTACTATATAATATGTTGTCATTACATAATAACCACACTTCTTTCATCTGAAAGGCTTGTAAAAGCGCAATTTCATCTGTTATTGAGACAGTGTGTAATGTGTATCTTTGGCAGAAAATAGACGTGAAAATAGACATCTTGCATGTCGTTGGCAAAAGCACATTGCACCCTTGCATGATAAGGCCCACTGTGCTTACTTCCCTGTTCCCTATTCCACACCAACATGGCTACTGAGAAGAAGCAGAAATAAACATTGTACTGCAAACAGTGGTATAAAAATACAATAGGGCTCTCTCTCTCTCTCTCTCTCTCTCTCTCTCTCTCTCTCTCTCTCTCTCTCTCTCTCTCTCTCTCTCAATTCCCACAGTGATCCACTTTTGTTTTGTTTTTGTTTTTTCTGTTCTGTTTTGTTTTTTTGTTTTCTCTTCTCCCATGCAAACAAACACAGGTTTCATGTGGGTGACTGTGAGTCTATGTGTGTGTTTGTTTGGATTTGTTCTTTTGTACACTCTGAGGGTTTTGAGTTAAAAGGGTTTTTTTTGTGCTGCTGTGACATTTGACTTTTCCCACCCCTCTGGCTGGCAAGGTGGGTCCCACTGAGCTGCACCCCCTGCAACAGCAGAGTGAGCCAACAGAGCGAGGGAGAGCATCCAGACCCGACCTCAAATCGCCTCCCACCCATAAGAACAAGAGTGGGTGGTATCAGACACACACACACACACACACACACACACACACACACACACACACACACACACACACACACACACACACACATACAGATTTAGATGAGCGGGCGTGAATACGTTCCAGAGGGGGAACTTGAACCATGTAATGCTGTTTAATCAAATGCCAAAACTCTCCCATCACTGACTTTGAGTGAGTGAGTGAGAGAGAAGTACATGGGGAGGGAGGGAGGGGAGGAGAGATGGAGGGATAGAGGTATAGAAAGACAGAGAGAATGAAAGGGCTGGAGCAGAAAACAGTCAGAGTACATGCTGAAGAGAAAGAAAAAAAGAGTTGCTCAGAGCTGTCCAGAATGAACTTCTCCAATGATTTAGCCCCTAAGAAAGTACAGTACATGAGCAAGCCACGTCTCTCTCTCTCTCTCTCTCTCTCTCTCTCTCTCTCTCTCTCTCTCTCTCTCTCTCTCTCTCTCTGTATCATATCTCATGGGGCCCAAGTTGGGTTAGGGAGGGGGATTGTACTGTAGTTTCAGAGCCAGCATGGTACTCTCAGGCGCATACACTTATGCAGCTCCCTCCTACTAGATAGAAATGCTCAACCAGAGGAGCTGAAAACCGATTTATAAACACCTCAAAGTGCCCACAGGAACAAAACAACCCATTTCCTGTTTTGGTTTTGATTCCATGCCTTGTAAGAAATTGCTTCATTTCATAGGCTGAATCAAGACGGAACTGTAAGTTGTAATGTTCCATCACAATTATCTGGCATTGTGAAGGTGTGGACCATGCAAAAACAAAGAACAGCAAATAATAATGAGAATTTGTTTCCTCAAGGCGGTCTTTTTGTTGCCATGTCCCTGCCCATGCACTCTTTGATTAGGAGAACAACACAAATCAAAAGGCCTCACTAAATTGTTCTGGTGACTTCCATCTCCCTTTCATAGACTCTGGAATAACAAATAAGTCCCCCAAGTTCAGTTGAAATGTCGGATGAAAACATACATGCATAATTCAAAAACAGTAGGAAATGGTAGTACATTTCTTATCTAATGTCAGCATGGTGGTTTAATAGTATGAAATATCTATCTATCTATCTATCTATCTATCTATCTATCTATCTATCTATCTATCTATCTATTAATGCAAAGAATGTCTGTCTGTGCGTCATTCTGTGTGTGTAACTCTGCAACCATTCATCTGACTGACCTCAAATTTGGTATGCATCCTGGTAATGGCGCGGGTGAGTACAGTGCCAAATTTGGTGATGTATATAATACTACAGATATCGTTAAATTAAGCACAGTTGCCTTCTGCCGCTCCAACTGCTGTAGCCACTCCCCCCATACTGTCAGTGCAGAGCTTATCTGGATAAAAGAAGGAAAAAAAAAAAC
>JAODXP020000004.1:3504853-3507353 GCA_027497455.2 Sardinella longiceps | reverse complement strand
GCACGTCAATAACAACTTGTCTTTCTTCTGATTCCTTGTTCTCTTGACTCTCTTCCCTTTTCCCTGCCCCCCCCCCCACTCAACTACTACTGTGACCATCCTCCCTTTCTCTCTCTCTCTATCCTTCTCTCTCTCTCTCTTTCTCGCTCTTTCGCTCTTGTTCTGCTGAATGGAGTCAGTGGGCTTGACAGGTGGATGGAGGAGGCCCAGGGCTTGGGGAGGCTGAAGTGTTGACATTATCTGCTGTGTCTGTGATCCCTCTGGCCAAGCCTTCACCTACTGTACAAATACACGCATACACACACACACACACAAACACACACACACACACCTACACCTACACACACACACACACACACACACACACACACACACACACACACACCCACACCTACACCCACACACACACACGCACACACACAAACACATACACACAAAGAAAAGTGGAATGACACATACCTTTTATGGCATTTTATGGCAAGCTGTTGCATCAGCAGTGAGTAACAGCTGAGGAAATGGTTGGATGTCCAATAGTGTAAGACATGACTCAACATGCATACCCAACCTTTCATCTTTAAATAATGCGCCCGGAAAAAAGCTTTTTTTAAGCTTTATGTAACTCCATTCGACTCTAATATGACAAATCAAAAAGGCCCCTCACATTTTGATCCAATGGACCTCTATACAAAACTCACCAGCTTGCTAACAGCAGGGGAAGGTTTTACAATACAGTCACATTGCAATTTTTTTTCAAATGCAAGTTTGGATGTTAGCTGACAAACACATGTTGCTGTTTGAAAAGATTGCTTGATTTTTAGCCTATTTTTTTGTGTTTTGGTGGTGTTTGCATAATGGACTGAAGTTCTTTGCATTTTGAAATGCAGACTAAGTGTTTTGTTAACAAAGTGTAGCCTAGAACTCTAGACTCACTCTAGCCATCAGCCATACTCAGACATTGGTTGTGTCTGAGCTGTCTATCCACTTAGGTTGTATTCAGACAACGTTCTCTCTGGACAGGGATTCATTGGGCGGGTTTAGCGCTGTTGAGATCAGATTGTTACCCGAGGGTCTATCACTCCTCGCCAGACTATACATTTTATGTGATAGTCTGGCTTGTCAGGCTAAACAAAATGGGCTTTTGGTAAGAAAAAAAAAAGTTTGGCTGACTGTGTGTTGCCTGTGTTTCACGTGTCAAGAGTTTAGCAAACATTTTTAGTATATAGGTTAATGCTTGTTAGCGATTGTAAAAAAAAAAAAAAAAAAAAAAACATTGTGGTTGTCATGCAGCCCATGTAACCAAAAATAAGTGAGCATTACTGAAAATGTTTATGTGCAGGGGACCCATGTTGGTGTCTACAGGCTCAGCGTGTTTTTGGTGTCTGTTTCTGTGTCTGTGTCTGGGTAGCAGGCTCAACATCTTTAGAGATGATAACAGCCAAGCTTCACCAAGAGGATACCTGAAGTCTTCAGTTCATAGAAGGTACTGTATGTTGCCAATTGAATTTCAATGTGATGTGGCTGCTACACACTTTAGCCTAGCTACATTGCACTCCTGGTAAACCTTTTAGGGACAGTTTACAGAGCATGTAGATGTGATGGCAGCTCTGACCTGCTCCCAGCCACTTGCCCCTGTGGTAAACAATCCCTTTGTTGACTTACACATGAATGAGTCATGATGTTTTTGTTTATGTGTGTGTGTGTGTGTGTGTGTGTGTGTGTGTGTGTGTGTGTGTGTGTGTGTGTCTAATAAAGAATGTAATGTGTGTGTGTGTGTGTGTGTGTGTGTGTGTGTGTGTGTGTGTGTGTGTGTGTGTGTGTGTGTGTGTGTGTGTGTGTGTGCAAAGGTGTGTGTTTGTGTGAGCCCACACTGCTGTGGGTGTGTGTTTGTATGTTTACTTGCAAAGCATTCCTTTGGTCTCCCCTGTGAAATGGAAATCAGGCAAGCGCAAACATCACATTAAATCATAATTACGGCTTCCAAGGACACCCAACTGTTTCTCCCCTGTGCAAGGATTCTCCTCAGTCGGGGGTCACCATCGCCTCCACCCTGCCAGAGACGAGCCCCTCAGCTCAGGATGGCTGCAAATGCACCTCTGACTGGGAGCAGGATTTTTAGGCCACACTTTGTCTTCCACAACCTTCATTTGTAATACTGTACTGTGTACATTCAGCTAGTCTCAAAAACATTTGAAGGGGGGCACCATGATGCAGCACAGTGGAGTGCCATGGCCCAGGACCTTGAATAAGGCATAATGAATATCAAACTGAAAGTAAACTGTGACACATTTAGTTAACATTTGTTGTATAAATATTGGCATTCTTTTGCCCACCAACAGCGATCAGTGACCTGGAACAAAGGGGATATATGGATTGGCTCACACCAAAAATCTCCTATGAAAAACTATGATTTTTTTTAACGAGCTGCAGAGAAATTAGGCCAATGATTAAAAAGGATTAATTAATTTCATTAGCGCAGATACTAAAAAAATATCCTAGAAAT
>JAODXP020000004.1:3349853-3499853 GCA_027497455.2 Sardinella longiceps | reverse complement strand
GTTTTTTTTTCCCCTTTGTTGCAGACACATTGTGTTGATTTAAGGCTTTGAGCTCCAACTTGCCATTCCAGATCTCCTGGGATTGAGAGGGGTATTGTGAAACTTTGATAAGATTATCTGATGGCATCTACAGCCGCAATGCCAAGTGAATGGAGATTTTTGAAAGCGACAGGCCAACAATTAGCTGCCGCTCCCCACAGAGCTGATGCCCGCACAGGGAGATGAAGGCTTTGCGGCTCACTGGCCAACACTGCAGGCTTCGCCGCCTTTATGAGGAATAATTGTACTTTCCTTTTTTTTCACTTGAGCTGATTCACAACAATGAACACAATGAGCAGATTACAGGCATGGGGTTTATTGCTACCATACGCACACACAGACACACACTTGCACATAAATGCCCACACTCACACACACACACATACATTCACATACATGTTACTTGGATGCTTGCATAGGCTGTTTACATCTGGGGGATATATACAATATGTGGCTGCTTATGTCTTGCTATGCTTTTAAGCAGTTTAGTGTGAGCCATTGCACCAATGTAGCAATGGCATTTGGCTCGGTTCAGCCGGCCAACAAAGCACTGGGATGTGTGTATGTTTCTTTCTAACAGTACCTTACATCATGACTACTAATGAAGTTCATACACACACGCACACACACAGACTCACACACACACACACACACACACACACACACACACACACACACACACACACACACACACACACACACACACACACTCCTTCCAAAAAAGCCAAATGAGCCAGCCTGGTGAAGATGTGTCTGATGGTTGGACTTGCCACCAAAAAAAAAAAAAAAAAAGAAAAAGAAAAAGGAATGACCTCCATAATATGCGGGTTCGCCTTTTAATGTTTGTTTTTCTGCCTGAAAGTCATATTGTTCCAGTGTGTCTTTATGACTTGGCCCCACAGGGGAGCTGGGGAATGAACTTGGTAAATTGTAGTAAGAGAATGATTCGATTTCTCTTAGTGCTCGCAGCCAGAGAAGCTCTCATTTCCAATAGACCTCCACCCCCACCCCCATCCACATACTCTCCTCTCTCTACAACTTTATTCATTCCTATCTGTGAAAAGCGAGAAGGACAGAGAGAGAGAGGGGGAGAAAAAGAGGAGGTGTGTGATATTGAACAAGTGTATAATGAACTGGCAAATTCTATGACTTAAATGAAAATGAGAGCATGATTTGCTTTGTCCTGGTAACCCCAATAGGTGAGGAGAGAGTGCTGGAGTAAGATGTGAATGGTGAAGGCTGAGCGGTCCAACTCTCTGAAAAAAGTGACCATGGATGTCCTTACCAGCACATTTGGTTTTCAGCTGAATACTCATCTTGAAAGCCTCCGCATTGTCCCCATGTCCCCATCAAGGCAACGGAGTTGTATTTTTACACTTCCTCTTTTCTGCTCCTTCAAGGCTCTTCATTGCCATCTCTCTCTCTCTCTCTCTCTCTCTCTCTCTCTCTCTCTCTCTCTCTCTCTCTCTCTCTATGTTTCTATCCTTCCAATTAACCCCACAGTAAGATGCAAGGCGGTGGCAATGAGAGAGAGAGAGAGAGAGAGAGAGAGAGAGAGAGAGAGAGAGAGAGAGAGAGGAGAAAGCAACAGACAAGAATGAATGCAGAAGAGGAAGAAAAAAAATGGAAAGCAGTAAGCAGTTTGCCCCCCCATCACCACCATCACAACCACTACCCCCCCACACCCCCCACCTTGTTACCACTCAAGTAGCCATTAGGGGAGAACGCTTCATCTCTTTAATGAAGTGATCATGTTAAATGAGTTAGAAACTCTTGGCTCCTTAAAAGTAGGGGGAGAAATATGGCTGCGTTTGCCCAGAGAACGGCGACGTTCTCTTCATAGACGAGGGAGAATGAGGCTGTTTACGTTGACGGATGTCCTGCCTCAGCTGGCTTTACGGAAGGGAGAGGTGGGGCTCTCTTTTATATTCAGTGTTCATTCAAACTCTGTCCTCCCCTTGATGGCGTTTAGCTTCTTTTTTTTCCCCTCCACACCATTTTAGCAACAATCAATTGCCCACTAACTGCCGATGAATCATCGCTAAATTGCAAAATTATTAAGCTTTGAGTGAACAGCGCAATTAACAACGGATGAGTCAATAAATTTGTGAATACAATGACGTCATTCTATTAATGACTATCATAGTGGTCCGCATTCAATATTCCATTCTAGATAAATGCCATCGAAAGACCTTCATTGGTAACACAATGCACCAATAGGCACAATTGCATTGTGAAAGATGACCGAAGATTGCAGGAGTGACATGTAGAATCGCTGTATCTGATCTGCTTCTTAGGGAAAAAAGTCATTGCCCCACCCCGGAGAGTCAGTGAAGAAAACACTGCTGAAATGTTGGTCATTTTTTAATGCATTTTAATGTATGATATTATTTTTTTTCTCTGTATATGTATTCTTTAATGTCTGTGTCCATTCCTCAGCACACGGTGATGCCATGCTCCTGCATGCGACCAATGATATTTTTTTCCCCTTTCTCTCTGGAATGCATAGGAAGAGGAAGAGAGGTGGTGGGGCGAAAAGGGGGGAAGGGGGGGGGGGCAGACCATGAGCAGATTTCAGCACAACACTTATAACTCACAACCATAGATTATGACAGCCCAATCTCCGGGCCTGGGGTATGAAAAATAACAACAGCACATTCAAGAGTCGCATAGCAAGAGAGGGAAATGAAGAGGGGAGAGGGAGAGGCAGCGGCGGCGGCGGCGGCGGCGGGGAAGAGTGGAGGAAGAGGATGCCTGGGGGGCATTGGACGGAAATGAGGAAAAAACACCACAGCAAAGGGGAGAAAGAAGGAGGAAGTGCCACCATTAGGAAATGACGATAAGCAGGAGTAAAAAATCTCTTAGGATAAGACCAAGGCATGGCGAAAAGAAAAACAGAGGCGAAAAAAAATGGCTAAATGGCTAAATGGAAGGAGAGGGTGATTCAGAGAAAGAAAGGAAGGGAGAGAGAGAGAGAGAGAGAGAGAGAGAGAGAGAGAGAGAGAGAGAGAGAGAGAGAGAGAGAGACTGGAAGATAGAGAAAGAGTTTGCACCATCACTACCATTAATCCTGTTTTAATCTAGTTTACCTTACTGTATTCCACCCTGCTAGTCACTTTGCAATACTGACAAATGCAAATAAAGTGAACTCAATTCAATCCAATTCAATTGAGAGGGAGTGAGAAGGAACAGAGAGAGAGAGAGAGAGAGAGAGAGAGATGGAAAGCGAGAGAAAGAGGGAAAGAGAGAGCGGAAAAGAGAGCAAGTATCTGGCAGTGTTAAGGACTGCTGAATGGACCTCATTACTCCTTATCTCGGTGGGCGAGCAGGAGAGGCAGAAAGGTTAGCAGAAGCAATATTTGGGTGGGATTAGGTGCACGCCCGACAGTGCAGTAAAGTAAAAAACGCTTCTATGATTAATACCACACTATGCAGAACAGACACACATACAGGGGGCCCTCTTACACACACACACACACACACACACACACACACACACACACACACACACACACACACACACACACACAGACACACAAACACACAGACACACACACACACACACACACACACACACACACACACAGTGAAAGGCAGTGCACGTACCACTGCTGACTCTATACCAAGGGCACACAATTCATTCACAGACAAGCCAAATCCTACCTCCACACACAGTATATCCCACTGGTACATACACATATAATACACATACCCCTACACTGACCATATTAGTTTGTACCCCTTCACAACCATTTACTTTCATAAAACTGAATATTTACTGTATAGAAAGGCTGTAACTCATACCCAACAAGAAATATATAGGCCTACTTTACACATAGACAAGCATATGCATGCACTTTCATGTACCCACACACATACTGTACACACACACACATAGGCTGTTCGTCACATGTACATACAGTATGTTTATTTTATTACGTGCGTATAGACCCAGGTCTGCCGTGCAGGTAGATTGCCTGGTCGCATGTCAAGTGTGGTTCTCATCAGAGCACAGCGTGCTGTGTGTGTCGAGAGCATCACTCATATGAACCACAATCCATCCCCTTTGACAGCGAAAAGAGATTTAAGAAAAGGTAGAAGCAGGGCCTCGTGGGAATTGTATTTCATTTACATGGCATCAGAGCCGAGGATTGAAGAAGGCTGGGGATCAGGACCGAGCCATCTTTGATGGAATTAGCTGAAGAGGGGAACAGCTAAAAAAAAAAAGAAAGAAAGAAAGAAGGTCAAAGCACTTGTCACCTGCATTGATGTATAAACAAACACACTACCACAGAGAGCTCACCATTTTCAAAGCACACTCTCAGATGTACACACACCGACACGTGTGGGTGTGTGTGTGTGTGTGTGTGTGTCGTGGATTAAGATGGAGTAGTGTGCAGTCTGAGACCGACAAGGCCATTCAGAAAGCTCCAATGCCTCTTGAACAAACCAAATCACATCTTCATCAGTCCTCATCATCATCACCATCTGTCTGTCCGACAGGGCTGACCAATGGCGTGCCAAAATGAAGATATCACAACAAACAAGAGAGGCTGCCACTGACCGCCGCTGATCCGAGGGGCCCATCCGTCATCACCCCCTCTCCTCCGCCTGCCCTCTCCTCCCCTCCCCTCCCTCCTTCCCCTCTACCTTTCTCTTCTTCACCCTCTTTTCTCCTCTACCTGTCTCCTCCTCTGCACTTCTCCTCATTTCATTTCTCCTCCCCCGCTTCCCCTTGATTTGTCTTCAACTAACTTCTCCAAACTCTTTTTCATGTCTTTCCCCCAATTGACACCAATTTTTCTTCCCCTCTGTCTTTCTTCATCTGTTTTTCTTTCATCATCTTACCTCTTCACCTCTACCTCTGCTCTTATTCACACCCTCCACTCATCTGTTCTCAGTGTCTCTGTCTCTCACACTCTCTCTCTCTCTCTCCTCCTCTCTCTCTCCTTCTTCAGCTCTTCTCACCAGCAGCCTCCCACAGCTCTGATTGTCGCTCTTCTTTCTCTTGTGGCCACTATTCTCTGCTCGCTCTCTCTCTCTCTCTCTCTCTCTCTCTCTCTCTCTCTCTCTCTCTCTCTCTCTCTCTCTCTCTCTCTCTCTCACACACACACGTCTTCCATGTCCACCCTGAGATTCCCCTCATTTTCACATTGTCAATCTCCACAACAAAATCTAATGCCTCACATTTTCTTTCTTTCTTTCTTTCTTTCTTTTTCTTTCGTTCTTTCTTTCTCTCTCTCTCTTCTTTGAGTCGTGTATGCAGCAATCCCCTGCTTTTCCTTCCCTTTCTTCCTGTCCATTCCTTTCATTTTTTCCACCCAGTCAGTGCAAACCCCTGCTGTCTCTGAGCATCTTCACTGGAAAGCATGTTGGCAAGCAGCAGGGCCAGCCAGACGCCGCGCCGCGCCGAGAGAGACCCAAACAATCTCATTTTCTGCTCTGTCCTCTCATCTGCATTATGTTGTCAATTTCTGCTGCCACACCCCCCTCCCCAGCCCCCACCCCTCCACCACAGACACTGTGGCTCCACCTCCACCTCCCCTCAACCTCCTCCTGCTCAGTTACCAGTTAGCACAGCAAGTGTCTTGCAAACACAATTTACCATCAGGGACACAAGAGCCCAAGGCTTAAGGAAGAGGAAAAGCACAATGCAATCTATTGATTTTCTTTTCTCTCTCTCTCTCTCTCTCTCTCTCTCTCTCTCTCTCTCTCTCTCTCTCTCTCTCTCTCTCTCTCTTTTTTAAGTGGGCATTTTGATTGACTGGATATTTTTAACCTCATGATTACATGTGATGTCCTAGACAAGGACACTGGTCACATGTACTGTAGTGTCACCTAGTGTATCTATCAGTTTATTAAAGACTATAATAACTGCATTAATAACTTTATTATATTAACGCTGAATAGCAATGATTGCAAATCTATTTTAATTTTGCTTTAACACATCTCTGAGGCTTTTCTTTAACAGAACGACTTACAAAGTACATGCGATGTATAATATGTGAGACATGCTTGAACTGTTTTCATTACACATCATAAGGAATGCAAACGCAGCATGCCATGTGGGTATAATGTGGTTATGTTTATTTCCCACCCACACATTCACTGTGACCTATCAATGCTGTAGGCTGATGAGGTCTCATGAGAAGGCCTCAGCAGTAGCCCCAGCCATTCATTTTCATAACAAGTGAAATAAACTGCCAATGTAATAGACATCAACATGATATTTCCTATATTTGCATTGCTTGTAATGTAATCCATGAACTTTGATATCAGATGCCAAAGAATGATTTAAAAAAAATTAAAAAAAATAGCCGATCTGCATTATTTTCCATATGAGGTTATGTGCACTTTACAGTATATGCGCAGGCGATGGGATCTCTCTGATGCCAGGGAAACACCAGGAGGTCATGACAGAAACATGTCTCTGCCACAGTCTATAATGGATGGCATCTGTGGGACTGTGCCTCTTTAAGTAGCTGAAGGGGGACGGGACTCACGCGTTTCTCTTTCTCATTTATAACCTTCACAAAGTGACACACTCCATATAGTCAATAAAAACTCAGAGAGCCTCAGAGGGGCCGAGCCTTAAGAGGCCTGAGCACCTGAGCACCAAAGGTAACTCTTATCCCAGAGTTCATCCATCAAGCACATAGCTCTCTCCCCGCTCGCTCGCTCTCCCTCATTCTATGGCTCCCATTCATCTTCCTCGCGCCCCGCCTGCCCCTCCTGGGTCATCCCGCGCCTCTGTCACACACTTTAAAATGCTTCAACTCCTCCCAGGTTTCAGGACCTTCTCTCTCCCACACCTCAGCACCCACCCCCAACCCTCTCCCTCCCTCACACACACCACCTTCCCCTCTGTCTCTTCTCGCTTCCTTTTACCGTCTCTCTCTCTCTCTCTCTCTCTCTCTCTCTCTCTCTCTCTCTTACTCGCTCTCTCTCTCTCTCTCTCTCTCTCTCTCTCTCTCTCTCTCTCTCTCTCTCTCGTCTCTCATCTCTCTCAGGAGCCGCCTTGATTCCTGTACCATCTTCAAATGGAAATGCAAAGCAGTAAATAATACAGGCATTTCCACGGTCAGCCTGAAACGCCGGGCAGAGAGGATTGGTGCTCTGGCAAACAGGGAGGACTTGGAGAGCCTCTGACATTTAATATTGCATACCTCGCTCAACAAAAGCTTTCATTACATTTCGCTGAGCGTAATTTCATCAGTGCCCCTGGCCCTGCTCGGTGCCGCTGGGCAGAAAAACAGGGACCCAGGCCCGGACACGGCTCGGGAGAGGACGGAATAGAAATATCACAGAAATGGATGTTTTTTTTTTTATTAAAACAAGTCGTTTCCCTTGCGCTGATCCCCCTGACTGAAAGCATGGGGGATAATCCAATTCATTGAATTAAAAGCTAAGGGAAGTTAGCCCCACCCGTCCCTCACCGCACCACTCTTCCTCTTCTCTCCCTTCCCTTCCCCTTCCCTTCCTCTAGAGTATGATAAGAGCTTCTGATTAATTCTCTGGACATTTTTGACAGGCAATTTGATAAACAGCCACTTATCTTTGGGGCAGCTGGAGAGAAACAAAAATGAATAAATCAGCCAACTGAGAGACATTGACTAGAGAGAGAGAGAGTAGGGATGGAGGGAGGGATGAAATGAAGAAGAGGAGAGAATGAGAGAGAGAGAGAGAGAGAGAGAGAGAGAGAGAGAGAGAGAGAGAGAGAGAGAGAGAGCACAGAGGGTGAAGCAGTCTTACCATTAAAAAATGGGGGTTTTGTCTGGGTGTCACAGACGGATGGCTGTGAACATGTCCAGTTAATTAGGTGTGCAGCGCATGAGTGGAGAAGGGACTAGTACCTCTCACCTTCCATCTCTCCATCCCGCTCCACACAGCCTCTTCTTCCCATACCTCACTGCATGGCAAGAGGAGCAGTACAGGCAGGGGAAGACAGAGAACCCAATAAGATGATAGTGGCATTACAGCAAAAACTAACCATTAAACTGCGTGCTCTACTAACACTAAATACTGCTGAAGGGAACTGTGAAATCCTGTCAAATCTATTTGTTTTATCTCCATCTTAATTGTAAAAAAAAAAAAAAAAAGCTTGGTAACTGCAAGCCAAAACAAGACTTTGAAAATGGATCCACCGATGAAATGCCCTGCCCTGCTGTTAATATCCACCAAGTGCTGTGCCGGGACAGATCCATACTTCTTTTTTGTGGACACACTGCTGGGTTAGAAATGGACATTTTCATCAGGGCTGTAATCTGTGTGTTCATCAGTCAGCATGCCTCCTCCCTCTCTCCTCTGTTTGGTCTGGTCCTTCTGCTGCAGAGTAGTACAACATAGGCAGAGTCTGTGGAGGCTGGACAGGACCACTGAGAGTGGTGGGGTGGTGTGGTGTGGTGTGGGGTAAAGTGTGGGTGGCTGGGGGGTGGTGTGAGGTAGAAGCTGGAAATTAAATTTGATTTCTGGAAAAGGCTTGCGAGAGTGCAAGAAGGGATAGCGATTACGAGGAGCCCACCTCGTTCAATCCACCTGACGGACATCGGCGAAGGGTGGAGGCTCTAAATCGTCTCTGGGACAACCCTTCACCTTGCGCCGGACAGTAAATCCACCAATTAAATCACACAAATTGGTGAGGGTGCGGGGGTGCGGAGGGAGTGGAAGGGAACTGAGAAGGTGGGGGGAGGGGGTGAGGCTCTATAACACAGGTGAAATATACGAAAGCTCCTGTTTTGACAGGACCGCCTCCGTTAACAGAAACCTGGACACCTCACCTCCTCATCCGTCAGCAAGGAGGCCCAGCCCCAAGGCTAAAGACACAATTTGTTTTCCAAGCCTGACAATTGCTGAGAGGAAAGGGAAGCTGCTCTCAGTGGCAAGACACTAAGAGATGTACAGACACCTTGTGCGATGCAGTGCAAATCATAGTTCCATCAAGCTCAATTTGTGTGCTCATTACTTTATAAATGTTTTGTCAGGTTATATTTATTGTTTGTTGCCGTGGTTGTTGTTGTTGTTGCTGCTGCTATTGTTATTTTACCCAATTGTGCAGGTTGTGTTTTCATTGGAGGGAAAACTTTTGAATTCTCCTTCCAATTAGGACTGACACAATGTTGCCATGGTAATATGTGTAGGAGTTGCCACCTTGAGGGCCACCTGGAGGGTATTTTATGAGCTATCTGAGAGGAGAAATGGGGAAAAGAATACCCTACGTTGCAGTGGGACAGTGATCATTATCAGGCAGAAGTGAAAGCACAATAAATGGCTTTAAAAATGTGCAATTAACAAGACAAACGACAGACAGTGATGCACAGTCAAGTTGACAGGAAGTCGGAGGGTGTTCAAACCTTGAAAATGGTTTATCTTATATTTGACTGCAAGAGACTCCAAATCAAATTCTGTGTCATATGATAGCACAGCACCACCTGCACACACACACACACACACACACACACACACACACACACACACACACACACACACACACACACACACACACACACACACACACACACACACACACTCCATGTACAAACAAAAGAAGACCAGCATAATTTTATATGACATGGTTTAATAATCTTTATTTTATTGTAGTCTACTAACCAATTTCAGCCCATCATACACAATAATGAGTGTAAAAAATGACACTTGGAGACAGTAAAGGTTTTGAATGAGATATGTAGTCCTATAAAATCAAGTGCATAGTAATTTGTCACATGACCAGAGCAGTTTATATTTCAGTGGCCCGCCAGTGCTCTCAAACAAAAACGTAGAAAAGTGTATTAACATAAACATATCACCAAGATTTTCAGAACACATAATCTTTGAGGTATGGGCCAGATAAGGTGTTCTGTTCACCCAGGGCACCATATAGGGTAGGACTGCCCCTGTAGAAATGTTATGATGACTTTTGTCCCAGCTCAGCTCAACACACATACAGTACAATATCAATATCGTAAAGAAACCTCCACCCCAGCGGGCCTAACATGTCATAATAATGCAACATTTTACAGCACCACCACTGGCTCACCGCCACAATCATAGCCCCAATGGGCCTAAATACTGCATTTTATACATATTGCACTCTCTCCACACACACCATCACTCACAAAGTAATTGTACCCACCCTACCCCAGTAGACCAAACATACTGTACAATTTGAATGTTAGGTCCACACGGGTGGGGGTAGAGGGAGGTATGTTTAAGATTTTATTGTAGAAATGAACTATGACAGGGTATTCCTATTCCTATTGCATTATAACACCAGTCACTATTGTGACTAAGCATAAAAAATCAAACTCCAAAAAAATCAAACTTGTCCATTAAAATATAAAAATAATGTTTTTTTTAAAAGGGTTACAACAGCAACATGATCTACATATTTTCATGTCTTGGAAAGTCATTCATCTACATATTGCACTGTGGTAAGGATCTTATAAACATAATGTTTGTAGACACCAAATGTTTGACCAGCTATTTTTGCACCTTTAAAACAACTGTTAGTTCAGTTTCTTGACTATTTAGCTGCTAAATGATATTACAGAGAGAGCAGGAACATTCACATAATGTCCTCAGGAGGAAGCTCACCGAATAACCCTCATGGCATCCCAGCATAACTGCTCACTAAAGACATTTTCACTGCTGGAGCTCCAAGATCACAATGCATGAAAACATGATGAGAGAAACAGGAGGCTTCTCCTCCTCCATCACCTCATTCTATTAAAGGGGGGGTGGAGGGGTGTGGGGGGGAATCAAAGAGGCACACCAGTAGCCAGACAGCGATAATACACACCACAAGCTGTGTGGCCTCTGCGATACCAAATAAAAGACCAGACAGAGCGAGGGAGGGAGGGTTTTGGGAGATGAAAAACTGCAGAGAGCAGCAGCAAACCAGCAGATCAGCGACAAACAGCCCGATTGTGGTCTCTTTGCAGCAAGACAACAACAAGCACTCGGACAAGTAAACAAAACCATAGGCATGCAAAGAGAATGGCATAACTCCCTTATTAGAGATTAAACACACCGCTTGGCCTCCCGAGACAGCCTTACCACAGGAAACTAAACACACATATGAGAATGCACCACACATCTACACCACTTTGTTTCAACTCACCCACCACCTTATCATCAAAGCAAAGTGGGAGGAATCAGCATGTGTTTTTGAAGGGGAGGACATTTGCTTCTCTTGTGCCCCAGAGAACCAAACCTCAAAGACCTGACTGGAGTCTGCAGGATGTTGATAGACAGGTTTTCGTCAGGAAGTGTTTGCACATAATGCTCCAATGGTTCTCACCAGAGCCACTCAGCTGTAGTCATCGAAAATGAGCCACTTTAATGTGATGTATTATAAGTCTGAGAGCAGGAATCACCATACGAAATCGCTCATGTGAGATTTTGCTCTGTTCCTATTGCTCAAATGAGCGTAAGAAAGAACCAATGTTGGCAAATATGTTGGTAGAAAGGTGTGTCATTTAAAATGTCTCACCCAAATGTCTTCTCAATTTAGAGGCCTCGACCCTTGTTTATACTTTTAAAGAATTAGACTGTGGAGTTTGTGGATGTTTGCCGCCTGGTCAGGTTCCTGTTGTGCCATAACTTTTGTTTGGCCGTATCCATCCAACCATCCAAATTGCCAGGATTGTTTGGTCCAATGCACTGTCTGGCTGTTTGTGAGCAGTAACCATGTCCTTCATCTTGTTCTGCCCCTGGATGATGATAGGCATTTGGACTTGTCATTTTGAGAAGATTTACTTTAATTCTATCTGTGCCCACCTGCTGTCTCTTTACAGGTGTGACTTGGAAGCAGGACAGGCACTGTTGTTTTGCTCCTCATCATTTAGTATGTTTATTTTCCGTCCATTGTGTACCAACAGTGTACCTGCGCTGTGTGGTTCGGTTTTCTGGTTGGATCTGTCAGTGCCCTGAACTGCACCTGTGTGTGTGTGTGTGTGTGTGTGTGTGTGTGTGTGTGTGTGTGTGTGTGTGTGTGTGTGTGTGTGTGTGTGTGTGTGTTAGCTAAGCTGGCCATCATTTGTCAATCAGTTGGCCAGACTGGGAACTTTGGGTGGATATTTTAGGCCTTATGGCTTGTATTGTGTAGTGTAACTTCAGCTTCTATGTAACTTCAACTTGTGCCATTGGGATGATTATCGCCAGTATTGAGTGTGTGTGTGTGTGTGTGTGTATGTGTGTGTGTGTGTGTGTGTGTGTGTGTGTATATGTGTGTGTGTAATTTGAAGTGCTTGTGTGGTTTTGAGTCATTCGCCCCATAGGCCCAGGCCTGTTTTTTCTACTGTCTGTTTTACCTGGTGGTCTAGCTAACAGTTATTGTGTGTGTGTGTGTGTGTGTGTGTGTGTGTGTGTGTGTGTGTGTGTGTGTGTGTGTGTGTGTGTGTGTGTGTGTGTAAATAAATTATTGTTTATTTATGCATGTCTCCTTTCCTTAAGTGTCATGAACCTGAGTGACCTATTGGGTGGGTTGTGTGGGGGCGGTCCCTGAGTCTCCTTTAATGGGGTGGCGTAGTCTGCAAAGGAAATCCCTTTCAATCCCCCACCATGCTACATAACCCTAATGCTAATACTTTGTGGCATGTAGCTCCAGCTGAGCTAATTAGTTCTGAATGTTGGCACCAAAGGACGGCACCATAGTGGAGATGTAAAACATTATTTTCTAGAAAGAATGTAGGAATTACTGATATAGCCCTACAGTGCAAAATGTTTTCATTTCAAAATCACACAAGTCATTTGTCCTTAGAGAAAATATACAACTAATGAACCCACTGTTGCACTTTTGAAAAATAAATTATTTATCAATATTATCTGTCTGCAATCCTAGCTTCATAAAGGACTATCATGAGATATGTGGAAAGGCAATAAATGTGCAGACTCACATTCTAATTGATAAAAGCGCTCAGAGAGCGCAGACCTCCGCCAAGACAATGTGGTCACAGATGGTGTTTTGGATCATCGATCACCACCAAAATTGAATCAGTTCTTCAATACACACGTTGTCCAAAAATTGAATCCCAATCCGTGCATTACTTTTCGAGTTATGTTGTACACAGACAGACAGACACACACACACACACACACACACACACACACATACACACACAGACAGACACCCACACGCCGGCGAAAACATAACCTCCTTGGCGGTAAATATCATGTTTTGCATGGGAATGAGCGTACGTACAGTTTTCCGTTCTGTTCTTGAACTGTTGTACAGGAAAGGTAGCACATCAACTAGTCTTTTCTACCTGAACGGCTACAGTGAGGCAGCCTGTGTCTGATTCAGAAGACTCCTTCACCCCAATCAGATGTAGTTAGCGAGAACGTTAGCTCGGGGTAAACAAGACTGACCCGTTAAGACTGTTCAGTGACATGGGCTAATCAATGCACATGAACTAATCAACTAATCAATTAGTCCGAAGACAGTCGCTCCACTTTATCACGTCTCCCACTGCCCCAGCACACCATTTGCATGATGGAACCAACAGCCACGTTGACCACGGCAAGAGGATTGGTGTGCAGCAGCAAATTCTAAGGACAAAGGAGCCATTTTAAAGCATCCTCCAAGCTTCTCAGCGAAAATGGCCTCCTCCTCCTCCAGCCCAATTGAGCCTCAGCCTCAGAATGAACAAATGCTACCAGATTGATTTTAAGTACAGTTA
Source organism: Sardinella longiceps (assembly GCA_027497455.2). Taxonomy (NCBI): domain Eukaryota; kingdom Metazoa; phylum Chordata; class Actinopteri; order Clupeiformes; family Clupeidae; genus Sardinella; species Sardinella longiceps. Next base: position 3,486,138 of record JAODXP020000004.1, on the reverse strand, counting down.
AAGGCCACTCCATGGTGCTTGCTTCCAAAAAAAAAAAAAAAAAGATGATTTGAGGTCAGGTTGGAGTGCACTTAAGGGGGTGTTTGGGGGAGGAGGTGTTGGGGGGCACCAGGCTGATTTTAGGCCAGTGTTGAGTGGTGCCTGACAAGCACATGGAGAAGCAATCAGGGCTCTCAGCCCACAGAGCCTGACGGCTGAGAGGAAGAGCCAAGCTTTGTAAACACCTGTGGCATCCATCCATCCGCAGTTTGTCTCTCTTACTATTGATGAGCATGTGGATTTGGCACTGGAGCTCTGACAGTGACTTACTCTCCAAGCAGAAAACTCACAACGGTGGTTGTAATTTTTATGCAATGACTGGGCCATTGTAAAGGAGGGCCCATACTGAAACATCATCACAATGTCATTTAACAGGTTAACCAGATCCAGAATCCAGATTTCACATACATTTTAATCTGATAACTCTCATTTGACATTTGCCTGCACCACATTGGGGATCTGTTCCTGCGATTACTGCAAATAATGTAAGAATTCACTATATAATTATGAATGTGTATCATATTTCATAAAGTAGTATGTATAGATCTATCAAATTAATTACATTAACATAAAACACTTTGGATCAACTATGTTGTATGAAATGTGCTATATAAATAAAAGTGACTTGACTTGACATTACATTATCACAGTAGTATATTGGTAGTAGGTATTATAAATTTGTGCACATTGCATGATTGTAAATATATACTGATGCAGAAGCTTTGTACTGCATCTTTCTAAATACATGGCATCATAACATTATCAGGTTGTTGATTATCTTTTAACATCAGAAAAAAGTGACTGGAATTCATGCAATTTTACTGGGTAGAATATACTGTAGTTATATTTTAACACATGTCAAATAAGGATTCTTGAGAACAATACATGAACTGTGGGGGGAAAGAAAAAACTTACTTGGAAAGAGCACTGAAAGTTCACTGCCGGAGAGAAACACATGCTTCTGAAGTGCTGTAGGATTTCAACCCCACACCTCAGCACTCGCTGTTCCAGCACTCCAGAGAGAGCTTGCAAAGCCGCTCAGCTCAAAACACTGTCTGCGGCCTGGATAATATGGCCACGGAGGAAATGGAGGGTCTCCATATCCCTTATGCCTCTGTGTGTGTGTGTGTGTGTGTGTGTGTGTGTGTGTGTGTGTGTGTGTGTGTGTGTGTGTGTGTGTGTGTGTGTGTGTGAGCGCGCGCGTGTTTATGCACATTTGTATACATGTAAATGTGGTTGTGTGGAAGGGTCATACTTTCTATACCCAACATTGATCCAATATTTTGATACATTTTTAGAGATGCCTCTCTCTATCTCTTCCTCCCTCTCCCACTCTTTCTCTCTCTCTCTCTCTCTCTCTCTCTCTCTCTCTCTCTCTCTCTCTCTCTCTCACACACACACACACACACACACACACACACACACACACACAAACCGTGTCAGTGTTGCAGTACTCCACTTCAGATATCCATCCAACCCCTTCCCTCTAAATTTAACATTCTCCGTCCTGTCAAAATGGTCAGTTTCTCTGCTCTATCTCCTGGTGGAGATACTTCCCCTCATGTTTATTCAAATCAAACAAAAATGCGGCTCTTCTACAGTTTTTATGTACATCCTTTCCCCATTGGTCAATATACTTAGAGCTATCCATCTGTTCAGCAAACAATATAATGATGTACTTTGTACCATGCGTCATATACAAAGAACAACATTAATACCACTCCAGAATGCTCAAACACTACCTGTCAGTGAAGTTCCTCAAGCTTCAACTAAAGTTTAAACTCTACTATTTCCGGATGTAAATGCAAACAAGCACCTTACATTGAATCAACAGCACCAAAATCATTCAAAATCGAAAGAGAGATTAGTGGTGTCGTTGACTCAATGTTAACATTTACAATTACTTTCGGTTGTTCCAAATTCTTTAGTTCCACTTGGCTCATGCAACAGGACTATGCTAGAATGAAACTGAACCATCACAGTAATTAGATTAGTCTAACACTTTTTCAAAGTTGTCAAGCATCCCTCATAAATCTTTGTTACTGCCGCCAAGGAGGTTATGTTTTCGATCGCGTTGGTTTGTCTGTTTGTTTGTCTGTCAGCAGGATACGTCAAAAAGTTATGAACGGATTTTGATGAATTTTTGTGGAGTTGTTGGAAATGGCACAAGGAACAAGTGATTACATTTTGGAGGTGATCCGGATCACGACGGCCTTGGCAGAGGTTTGCACTCTCTGAGTGCTTCTAGTTGACTTATTTGGATTTTAGATGAACTCTGTTGGTTACCTTGCTCTTCACTTGAAAGCTCACAAAATACTGTATAGACCTCCATAGTCTGTTTATATGCTGTCTGTTGCTGCTAGATGCACTCTGCTCCTGTCTGCTCTGTTGTCTAGTTCTTCCCAGAAGGGGACCACAGGTTGGTACAAAACCATTACAGGAAAAAGCATTTTATGTTACAATGAAAAGCTCTAAAGGTTCCTGGCAGACCTGTGAAATGGCAGATGTTGTGAACTACAGCAGTCATTCTGCCATGGCATCCTTTCTACCAACATAAGAATGGACCCAGGTGAGTGAAGTGTCCTATACTCTCAGCAATACACCCAGAATCCAATATTTTTGTGTCCCTGAATTCAATGTCCTTTAGTCTGTATTTGTTGTAATCATTATTCTGTAATTATTCAGATTTTGTTTTTTTTTTTTTTTCATTTAATTAATTCTTTTTTTAAAAAAATGGTTACCATTGTTGCACTGAAATATTCAATTTCAGCATGTTTTCCCTGGCCCTGCTCACTATATTTAAATTACAGGTTTGCCGTTCCCCAAATGAAAACAATTGTTTTGGGGGGAAATTGTGTGAGCTTTGTGGGGCCCATGCAAGGGTTATTTCAATGATTAAGTTTGCATGCACTACATATACCAAATATGAAGCTTATCCCGCTTTTTCATGTTCAGGATAGAGTGTTTACATGAATGCAGAGAAATTGGGTTGTTAATATCAGCCAATGGACTTGGCAGAAGCAAGCAGCACTCTTGGCTTTGCTGCCATGCTGTTACATTTTGTCCACCTTGTTATCCTTAGCCTGTGCTCCTCCAAATTCCAGAATCAAGAAATGTGGCATTGGCCTGTAGCTTCTAAGTGTGTTAACTAACCGATCGGCTGATTGGTTAAGGCACTGCTCTTTTTTAATTTTTCCTTGAAAGGGGTCTGTTATACTCACAGTAGAAAGAGTCCATTATCAACAAATATCAGGGTATAAAATGTTGGGATGCCCAATTGAAGTGAATGGAGCATTCATTATAAAAGCTGTCCTAATAAATAAATTATTTATCGCAATCAAATCCAGGATGCTTCAGAGCATGTAAACTTAGTCATTGTGAAGAATGTCTAATCCATAAAGCTTTATTCCATAGCAGTGATGGCATTTGTGAAGGTTTCATGGTTTTCTTCAATTTCACCACATTGACGACTGACAAACTTAGAGACTCTATTGGTTTGAAAAGCACCCTCCTACAGTAGGCCTCAGAGGGTTTAATTATGACCTAATTAGAAAAGCGATCCAGAGAGCAGGGATTTTACACATCCCCATTTTAATCCACTACTTATCCTCCCAGTATACCTCTTAAAAACCTTAAAGAAAGAAAGAAAAAAGAAAGAATGAAAGAAAGAAAAAAGAAAGAAACACACCCCAGGGTTATCCATTATATATTCCACTGATCATCTCATCTGAACCCTTTAAAGCCCGTCAGTCAAACATCCACCCCTTCCTGCTGTGGGTCCCAGGGCACAGTACCATCCTCTCCTTTGCTGAGGGGGTGAGCATGCACAGGGCTGGCTAGGTGGGGGGTCGAGCTGTGGTGGTAGTGGGGGGTTTAAGTGCTTGTGACAGCAGACTGATTGGTGCTCTCGAGGCGCGAGTGAACAGGCTGCGTCCTAGCCCAAGTTGCTGCCAGCTCTTATAAATGTATTGTGAGAATCCCATCCATTCACGGAGAACGGAGCAACGCTTGGCTGTCAAGACCATCTCCCTCTGAGAGAACAAAAGAGTGTGTGTGTGTGTGTGTGTGTGTGTGTGTGTGTGTGTGTGTGTGTGTGTGTATACTGGGCTATAGCAAACGGGCTGGTAGTGGTGGTGGTGATGATGCTTGTTCACACACTATGTCAAGCGGCTCGGTCATCAGAGCCAAGTCCAGTCACACTCTCAGAGGTCCATTATCGCTCCCTGTACGACCTGGAAGTACAAACCCATCCATTATGGCTAAGCAATCGCCAAGGTCAGTGGGCCACAGAGAGAAATCATAGCGCCGTGTTGTGGGTGGCTCAGAGCGATCTTCTTCCAGAAAAAAAAACAAAAAAAAAAACTAATATTGCAGAATGAGAGAAGGATTTCTGAGATGACTGTTTATGAATCATGACCCGGTGTCCTGCACAGCTGCTCTCAGCTCAAATATGACAAGAGCAAGCATAACCTTGCGCGACACAACAATTTAGGCTGTGCTATCTTGCAGTCAGCATGGGGGAATTAGAAGAGTTTCTGGCTGGAAGCTCGTACAAGCAATCACTAGACCTATTTCAATCCCAGCTGAGTATATGGCTTCTCAACACATTTGTGTCCTAATTTAGTTGGTATGGGTGCTGAGGCTGACCAGATTACCGACATTCAAGCGCGCACGCACACACACACACACATACACACCCTCACAAACACAAATGCAGACACACATACACATAAACACAAGCAACACATACACATAAACACAAACACGCACACACACAGATACACACACACACACACATTCTCTCTCTCTCTCTCTCTCTCTCTCTCTCACTCAGAAACACTCCTGAGGGCGATTTTCTGAGCTGCATGCTGAGCACTTCTTTATCAGCATAATCCCCCTCCTTTGCGCCATTAATACGGCACCTCTCCTCCGCAGCCAGTCCCGTTTGCCTGGCTCCCCTCCAGCAGCCATGATTACTCCAGCGCCCAGGCCCCCCTGGTCCCATCCCTCCCAGCCCAGTGGCAGGGAGCAGCCTGCAGCCAGACACACCAGTCTCGCCATGGGAGGGGAGTGGAGGGGAGGGGAGAGAGAGAGGAGGTGGGAGGAGTGGGGGATTGGTGAAGGTGGGTTGGAGGGTGGAGGATGACAGGAATAGGAGAAAATAATGACTGCACAGCCTGTCTCTGCCTAAACACATAAGTGACAAATGGGAAGTGGTGTACGGTAGATGGGGAGTCTTTTCTTAGTCTTAAAGGTAAGGTCAGTGAACCTGGGTTATTGTTTGAGGGCAAGCTGTCGACTGTATGTTTGCAGCAAAGATTCAAGAGCAAAGCACTCTCTGGTTTGCAGCTGCAGACAGGTGTGTAAATGTGTTGTGTGTTATTGTTTCAGAGCCAAGTTGCCCCAACCATTTGCTTTCGGTCTTCAGAGCCTGTGTATCATAAAATGACTGGATTGTATTGTTACAGTGACCCAAGACCCAAAAGCGTAGCTCCGGAGTAAGTTTAAGCACAGCCCTGTTGCACAAGCCTTCTAACAGCACTAGATTTTGCATGGAATGAAAGAATTTCAAACAGCATAGATTGCGAACGCAATGGCGAACAAGCACTTTACATTGAGTCACTGGTACTTCACTGGTGCTTAGCATAGCAATACCAACTAGCACAACAACAAGACAAATAAAGCTGGATAGGAACTGTATTTCACTATGATAATTGTTGTGGAACATCAATGAACTCCACTAACCACTTGGTGAGCTGCACATGTTTTAAAACAAAGGTTTACGGTTCTTTTAAGGACATTATCGGACATGCACAAAGCAAGCTATTCTGAAGCAGAAAAGGGAGGATTTTAAATGAGCCAAATATCAGAGACAGGAGCAGTTGTCAAAATTTTGGTGTTGATGACTCTATTTCATCCTAAACACTCCAGAAAAGGGGCTGAACATGTTAAAAACCAAACTTCCCCTTTAAGTTTTACTGACTTCTCCTTTGGTTCTGTTCAAGTCCAGTCAAGTGTTTTTATTGTCATTTCAACCATACAGTATACACTGTATACAGTGACACAAAATTCCATTTCACTATGGGTCAGGTGGTGTTACATTTAAACTATATAAAAAGACATTCAAGACAAGGCCACATATTTAGTGCATGCATTAGGTAAACAAAAGGTGCTGTGGCTACTTGCTTTCAGGTAGGTCTTATCTTATAAGTAGACATGTACTGTAACAGTGGCTATAAGAGGACTTAGTGAGGTGGAGGTACAATGTACAAATTAATTTACACCAATTATACCATATTGGAATCTCTACCAATACTCAATACAACATGTGGTATGACATCCTGGAATTCATGTGTGAGCTTGATTTTTTTTTCCACAGGTTTATGGATGATGGTGAGGTATTGACAAACTAAGCCAATCCTATCCAATACTCAATATAACACATTGTATGACATCCTGGAATTCAAGTGTGAGCATGCTTTTTTCACAGGTTTACAGATGATGGTGAGACATTGTCAAACTAATCCAGTTCAGTGTCTAGGCCTAGGCTACTGTCAAACAGGCCTACAGAAACAGTTGTAGTAGCCTACTGAAACACTCACAATATCAACTGCACTGCATTAAACATTCACAGCAAAGGACATAAATGTAACTATTTGACAGCACTGATAAAACTAATGGACTGAAATTGCTGACACCAGTACAAACACAAAACAATAAGCAATATTGCTACAGGGAATTCCTTAGACCAAAATAATCAAATTTTGGGGGGAAGTACATAGGATGGTGTCACCAGGCTAGGAACTCATGGCCAAATCAAAGGTGCCTAACTAGTGCAAAAAATCTATGAATATCTATGATTCATGAAAAATTAATAATAAAGCACAAAGTAAGATGGAATAATCCTTCAAGAAACAACAAGGTTTCATCCCTGGCACCGCACATGGACCTCAGTTCTCGGGATTCTTGCGCAAGTTAGCCTATATGGACTAGTCCCAGCGGCCACGGTTTGTTTTGTTGTTAGCCATTTGTTGTGAGAGAGGCCCCACTGATCTTTTCAGCTGTCCTCACGATCCACTGCAGGGCCGTTCTACAGCAGAGCAGTTTCCATACCACACTGTGATGCTGAGGATGCTCTCAATGCTCCCTCTGTAGAAAGTGGTCAGGATGGGAAAGGGGGTTGGGCTTTCTGCAGCGTCCGCATGAAGTAGATATGTTGCTGGGCTTTCTTGGTGATGTCTGTGGTATCTATACAAGGTTGTCTGTGATTTGGATACCCAGAAACTTAGTGCCCTAAACAATCTCAACTGGTTATTTATGGACAGTGGAGTTTCCTCTCTCTCCCATGATTCCCGGCAGCCTCAGTTATTTGATAGAGCGATTTTGTAGTTTTAGTACCTCTTGGTGTGAACGTACGTTCACACCAAGAGGTACTAAAACTAGAAAATCGCTTTTGTAGCTCAAATAAGCAGCTTCTCAAAATGTCTGTGTTCGCCCAAATCGCTCCATCGCTCATGACGTGCATGTTGTCATTCCATTAACATCACAGCGATTATTTTACAGCAGAAATGCGTCATAGCTAATTTGCATAAAGTTAACAGTTTTTTAGCTTTTTTGTAGTTGCTCAAATCACCGAACTTTTACAGCTGGTAGCTTTTGTCGCTTTTATCGCTTTTGTCACTCTTGCCCATAGAAAGTGACTGGCCTCCAGCGATTTTACAGCTTTAGTAGCTCTTGGTGTGAACGTACAGTTAGAGCACACATGCTCCCACGACTTCTCCTTTGGTTCTGTGCAAATGCTGACCAACTGAACGGAGCTCCAGCGTCTGTTTATATGCTACATCCATTCTACTCTTGTCTGATCTGCTCTCATCATAGCCATTGGCTACAGGCTGCTCCACTGTCACCCAGAAGGTGTTCATAGGTTGGTTACAGGAAAAAAAAACATTTTATGTTACAGTGAATAGCTCCACTGGTTCCTTGAAGACCTGCGAAATGGCAGGTCCACTGCTGTGAACTAAATCTGCCATGACACGCTTTCTCTCGCCATAAGAATGGACCCAGATGAGTGTGGTAAGTGCCTTATACTCCCACAACCCATGTTTTCTGTGCCCCTACATTAAATGTCTTATTTTATGCTGAGCCGACTAAGATACACTTTGGCTTTGAATATACCATTCTGATTCATATTTTTTTCATTTCACATATTCTTTTTTTTAGCTTTCAATATTTAATTTCATCGTGCTTTCCCTTGTCATACCCACTATTGTATATAATAATTTAGGACTGTTATTGTTTTGCCTGAAACACACAATCCTCTGACTCACTGTTTTTTTTTTAATTGGTCCTTTGAACTTGTTTCAAACTAGACCTTTGCAGGGGTACATGTGATTTAAATAGCAGTCGTTGGTGTAGTCAAAGTTTTACTATAATGTTTAACAATGATAGCCTATAATGGTATTATAAGTTGCTATTTGCATCCTCCCACGTGTCTTGCATCCTTCTACGTCAACAGTGTTGGAAGGAACCTGAACAAAGCTGCACCTGAACATCTGCTTTGAGGTTTAGTCCTCCCAGTCACTATGCATGTAATTATGCAAAGCCCCCGTGTGGTGTGCTGTCCACCGCAGACAGAGCAGGTGATTATTAGGTAGCCCCCGCCATAACAGACCTTTGCCTTATCTGCTGTCTCTCCACCAATGTGGCGCAGCATACACAAAGAGGCATCAGCAAGTTGTGACTCACCCTTTGCAGCACCACACACACACACACACCAACTTGCACACACACACACACACACACACACACACACACACAAACAACCTAGCTCTCATAACACCCATTTCCAAAATTGTTTTTTTTTGGTGGAAGATTACATCTCTCTCTCTCTCTCTCTTTCTCTCTCTGCCATGACCTTTGTTCCTCCCTCTTGTTTGAAGAGCAACTGAGCACGGATTGGCACACAGTGCGGACCACCTGTCCTTTGAGGAGCAGAACACCCTTTCTCACCCTCACCCACCCAGAAATACATACACACACTCTTTCTCTCCCCCCCCCCCCCCCCAACCCCTCCTTTTCTCTCTCCCTCTCTTTGATCGCTAAGCGAGATTCAGGGAGGCAGCGGGCTGCAGCCGCGAGGCGAGGCGAGGTGTGGGATTGAATCCTAATCTGGAATGATGGATGAAGGCTGGCAGAGATGCCGAGGCTCTAGCAGGACCGGAGGGCGGGGGCGGGGGTGGGGGCTGGGTGTTGCAGGAGAAGGAGGGCGCAGAAAGAAGGAGAAGGCAAGCGAGGAAGACGCTGGTTAACGGGTGATATGAAGAGAGACGGGGTGGTTGGTGGAATGGGATGGAGGGGGGGCAGGGGGGCACAGGGGAATCAATTGGCCTGTCGGCAAGCGGAGCGGGGGCCTCCTGTTCTCCAGTGCATGGCTACGCTAGGTGCTTAGCGAAGCTGACAGGCAGAGGCCTTGCCTGCCTCTCCCCACCTCCAGTTGGGATGGGGTTGGGGGGGGGGGGGGGGTTTGGTGTAAATGTGGAAAAAAGAAAGAGAGAGAGATACTGGGTGTGTCGGATGGGTGGTGAGGCAGTGTTCAGATGAAGGGAAGGGGGGTTGTGTTGTGGCTGACCGGTAAATCAGATCCACACGCGCTGTCTCTCCCCCTTACCCTTGCAATATGTTCCCAATGTGTCGGACTCAAGGTTAAGATGAAACACTGTCCTCTCCTCACCGCAAATAGGAGGGGTTAGTGGGGGTGGGGAAAAAAGACAGAAAGAAAGAAAAAAAGGGGAAGTATACAGGCATGAAAAAAGAAGAGAAGTCAGAAAGTGAAAGAGGACAGTAAGAGAAAGAGCGAGAGAGAGAGAGAGAGAGAGAGAGAGAGAGCACGTATGCCCTGGCCATCTTCCATCAGGCGAGGTCGATGGTGATTGCGGAGGGCCCTGGCGGGTGGCAGCGGGGAGCGCCAGTCTAAATGAGACTGTGTGTGTCACTGCCCTATCAGCCAAATGATTATAAATAAACACCAATTTGCCGCAGTGCAAGATATCCGCCAGGCACAGAGGGTCTGACAGTCATGCTGCCAATAAACCTGCTCCCTCCGTGCACACACACACACACACACACACACACACACACACACACACACACACACACACACACACACACTTACTGCAGCCAAAGTGAGATACACTGGGTCACTTACTTGGCCCTCCATGACTACAATAGAAAGTTTTCCCTTGTAAAAACAGAATGTGAGTGCTGTTTGTGAATCTGTTGACCACCAATGTCTTTTAGACAGAATGTTGGTTTGAAATTGGTTTGAAAAGGGGTTAGTGGGTGTAATATTTTGATTTTGAGAGACACCCTACTATCCTTTGGCCAAAAACTACAATAAATTAGCAATAATTGACTTTACATTCTGCACCAAAAGGGCTGACTAAAGCAAGGGACAAAAGAGCAAGCAAGCTATTACACTATGGAGCAGACACTAATAGCAGCTGACCTGTTTATAAGGCACACCATGTCCCTGTACCCGACTAGCCTACCTCTTTGAAATATTTTCAATTAATGAACCTGAAAGAACCCTGGGATCATCCAGTTCTTCACTCTTATTTGTTCCTTAAAGCATAAAAAAAAAAAAAAATGTAATGTTACTTTGAGCTGCTACCACAGACACACTCATTGCAAATAGAGCTTTTTTTCCCCACAACTACCGGTAAAAGCATAGATGTGGCTTTCGGAGAATCATAACTCATGTTTTTGAGGGTTCTTAAGGTCTGGCTTGTTAGGGGTATCATGCTTAGTTTCATAGGGACTTGACTGTGGGTGTGTATCAGGGATCTGTAGACCACTAAGAGACTTTAGGCAGGCTGAAATTTTTGGTCACTCAAGAATGTTTCGAATTGCATTGTTTTATGAATGAAGTGAATAGATAGTTCTAACAAAGAATAGATCTATAACATAATATAAATCTATAGCAGATGGCTGTCCATCAGCCCAAGGTCAGGAGTTGGAGGGTCAGGTTTAGCCAGTGACTGGCAGTTAGCATTGAAATTGTGTCACCACTGTCATTACCATGGGCAATGGTGGTGCTGTTCAGCAAGAGGGTTGCAGTTTCAAGCCCAGCTTCTTCTGACCATGTCGAAGTGGCAAGGCTCAGACTTTGAACACGTATTTCTGAAAATTTATATGAAATCATTCATAGCCCTGACGTTCCAGGTCACAGGGTGCTGTAGGAAAAAGAATGTGCAAATTTGATAGAGTGAGTAATGATCTGACAGCTAACACTAACTGAATGTGGCATAGTTGACTTTCAGTTTCATTTTCTTACCAATTCAGTTAGCTGCCTTTTCACTGTACAATTAGCCTAGACTCTAGACATACCCCTAGTGGTAGCAAATTTGAATTTGCACAGAGGTACGTCTAGAGGCCACTGATAGAAACCCGTTTTAGCCTTCCTCTGGAGGCGGATAACCAATCACAGCGCGGTATGTGTACAGGAAATCGTAAGGCGGGCTTTGTACGATGACGACAGCCCTGCTCAAACCAGAGCGGAATCGTCTTTGGCTTTAGTTTTGGACGAATTGCACTTGTCATTTTCTTTGAAAGTGAAACAAGAAAGTGCACTGAAGTTTTCGTTCTGAAAAAGATGTCTTTGCCGTGTTACCGACGGGCTACGGGAAAAGTTTGATATACCAGCTGGTACCACTGGCCGGAACGCTAGCCTATTACGTGGAGAGGCAGTTTGAAAGACAACGCAATCACCCGCCCCTCCATTGAGGTACAGTCTATCAGTGGTCTTCAGACTATACATTCTTATGATATAGTCTGACGTGTCAGGCTACTATACAATAGGGTCTATGTTGCATCTAATTTTCTGGGCTATGGATTCATTTACACTGTATCCTCTCAAAAAGAGCCAAGGATAGTTGTCAAAAACAGTTAAAACAAATACATAGCCAACCAGAAATCTGAAACCTAAAGAGTGACTGTCATATTACAGTCCTAAAACTCAGTTTTTAGACAAAGTATTCAGAGCTCCACTTGGGCTATATGTGTAAACACAGCCTGAATCCCTAACTGTTCCCAATAAGCAGGTAGGCACCTTGCCTCCATAGTGCGTGTGTGTGTGTGTGTGTGTGTGTGTGTGTGTGTGTGTGTGTGTGTGTGTGGTTGTGTGTGTGTGTGTGTGTGTGTGAATGGGTGAATGGGTGAATGGGAGAAGACTATGGACTGTGTATTAATGTACTCCATTTGCCAAAAACTATATCCCATGGGAGCTTATTTCCAGGCTTTTTTTTTTTTTTTTTTTTTTTTTGCACATTCACTCTGAAATCGAGACAAGGGCAACAGAGCACACCACCAGACGCTATTTAACAATGTGCTGTAATGTCTCTGTCTTTTTAGAGAGTACATTTCTTTGCAGGCTGAGACTTTAATGCCTTTGGTGATATTTGTTTTCCCCACCACTACTTACCCCTCCCTATCCACACACACACACACACACACACACACACACACACACACACACACACACACCAACCACACCAGTTCTCTGGAGACCATGTTTGGGACTGCATGAAAGGCTGCCGAATTTTAAATATATCCAATGATTATATAAGAGAGAAACACAGAGGGCAAGTGAGATGGGGCAAACTCAGCATAATATAGTGATACTTTACACATTCTTGTCAGGGAAACAGATTGTAAGCTCACAACCTGAGGCTGTTCAGAATTAGTTTTGTAAGAATGTGAAAGACAGCGTGTCTCATACATACTCACACACACACACACACACACACACACAGTCATTTCTGTGTGTCTATGTGTGTGTGTGTGTGTGTGTGTGTGTGTGTGTGTGTGTGTGTGTGTGTGTGTGTGTGTGTGTGTTTGTGTGACAGAGTGAGAGAGTCTACATTTACTTTCTCTCTGAAGTGGGATATTATGCTTAATTCTCATTGTTCTCACATGCCACTTCTTCATGGAGGGATGTGTTGGTGGCAAACCGGCGGCTAGATCTGTTCTTTAATTGGGCACTAGAGACCTTAAACTTCTCAAGTTAATGTTCCTTCTTCAAAACTCACACTCCCAATTCTATAAAAAGTGTGGGTGGCAGTGTGTGTGTGTGTGTGTGTGTGTGTGTGTGTGTGTGTGTGTACGCAGCACGTGGCTGTGGGTGAGTGTGTGTGTGTGTGTGTGTGTGTGTGTGTGTGTGTGTGTGTGTGTGTGTGTGTGTGTGTGTGTGTGTGCTTTGGTGTGTCTTGACATACAGCTGCAGCATTGTGCCCCCAATGCTAAAAAGTTCCAAACCGACTCCTGATAATACTTTTTATTTCATGGGCAATTAAGTCATCTGTGTGTGTGTGTGTGTGTGTGTGTGTGTGTGTGTGTGTGTGTGTGTGTGTGTGTGTGTGTGTGAGAGAGAGAGAGAGAGAGAGAGAGAGAGAGAGAGAGAGAGAGAGAGAGAGTGAGTGTGTGAGTGTTAGTGCCAAATATTGAGATTCCTATCCAGGCAAATATCCTCTTGCTACCACGTTATCAGCACACAAAAGAACTCTGCTGGGCACAGATCACAGGCTACTCACTCGGGGCGATTCCAACAGACAAGCACACACTCTAGCACGGCTTCCTAGCAATTGCTTAGTGTTTATAGAGCAGTATGGAGCCCATATCCTTGGAGCCACAGTTTAAGAACAGCATCCTTAAGTGATGGAGCTAATGAATAAAATATGACTGTGGCACTTGAATGACATATACAGTGCATCCAAGACAGGCCACATGCTCTTGTGTTGAGAGACAAATGATTGAATATATTTGTGAGGGTTTATCTGATTAGGGGCAGATAAACTGAAAAAAAAACACCATTTCAGTATACAAATATTGTTCAGTTTCACAATGTCAGATGAACTGAGCGGATAAAAGCATGGCATTGGCATGGCAACTGAATAGCCTCTGGAAGTAGGTTGCAATATATGTAGTGTCCATGTTTCTTGAGCTGTCATGACTGCTGTTTCATACAACTGCTTCTGACATCTGGTTACGTGAACAGCTTGCTAAGGTGCCTGACATTTGATTTTGCAACAAATTTCCATATTTCCCTCATGACCAAAGGTATCGGGGTGTAATTTAAAAATCTGTCATTATTTTCTTTAATTACTACCCTTCTTGTCCCTCTACGTCTCAAATGCTCTGTCTTTCTGACACTCCACTATTCCAGCCCAGACCTGCTCCAAAGAGTTTGTGCTGCTGAAGAACAGCACAAACAGGCTATGAAGAAGAATATGCTATGGATTTACAGGGCATATTCATGTCTATGTATATTAGCACGTGCATGTGTGTGTGTGTGTGTGTGTGTGTGTGTGTGTGTGTGTGTGTGTGTGTGTTTGTGTGTGTGTGTGTGTGTGTGTGTGTGTGTGTGTGTGTATGTGGAAAAAAGGAAGAGGAGGAAAGAGTGTGTGCGTCATTGCTGCCCTCTTTCTGCCCATGCCTTTAGGTCTTCCCCTCAGTCTCTCTCTCTTTCTTTCTTCTTCCGTGTTTCCCTGCCATGTTGAACAACGCTTGGAGATTTCCCAGCTCCACGCCTGTCCGCCCCAGCGAGCCGACGTTTCGGCTTTGAACAGCTGCGAGGCGCTGGGAATTCCACAGGCACTCTCTATGGGCTTTTTCAAAGGTTTTTAATTATTTTCAACCTCCCTTTCTCACTGTCTCTCCAAGCTATCCCCTTCCTTCTTCGTTTACTATCTCTCTCTTTCTCTCTCTCTTTCTCTCTCTCTCCACCTCCTCTGTAAGAACATCTGTTGTTTATCAGATCCTCTGCTCCCTCCTGGGGGTGGTCCCAGAGCGTATACAGGGGAGGTCCTGTCCAGAGAGGCCCTCTGTCACTCACTATTCACCTGCTTGTTGCTCCGGGAGACAGCTGGCTGTCCCCACCGCGACCGCACCGCTGGTCAGCACCATGGCAACGCAGAGGTAATGCATTCCGGTGGGAAAGATGAATGAGAAGTGCGAGAGTGACAGAGGAAAGAAATGAGGGATAAAGAGAGAGAGAGAGAGAGAGAGAGAGAGAGAGGATAGGATTAGTGACCCTCTTCATCCTGAAAGAGTTCATCCTCAATCAGCTCAAAGAAACAGACTGAAGGATGAACTAAGAAAAGAGAAAAGAAGAGTGGATAAACAAGAGAAGAAGGGGGGAGGGGGGAGTCGATGTTCCTATACTAGCATAACTGTCTAGGCAGATGTGGTGGAATGCTATGCTGGCAAGCTTACCCAGTAGCTGGTGTATCTTCTTCTGCCTCCAAACCCATTGAAGCTGAAGCAGCCCACCTGATGCTGCTTACCATCCGGGCCAGAGGACAGAGATCAGCTGATGAGAGCAGTCTGCTAACGAGTGCATCTGCTCAAGAAAAAATGTAAACAAACTGTGGCACTGAACTGATTTGTAATGGTTACTTGAAAAATGTGTGGAAACTCTTTGCCGTAAAATGAGTTCAGTAAATACGACTTATCTTTTTATATGTAAAGTACTTTTAACTTGAAAAAGAAAAGTTATATTTACTGAACTCATTTGAGGCAACCAGTTTCCACACATTTCTTTTCAAGTAACCATTACAAATTCTTTTTTACAGTGGACTGAACTTAGCAATGAGACTTTGTTAGTCTGTTTGTTACCAGCATTAAATAATTATATTTCATCCTTACATGAATCTCAAAGCTCCTCCAGCCACTCCATGCTTAAAACCCTTTCACCCTCTTCCTCTCCAACCACTCTCCTCTTCCTCATCCTCCTGTTTTCTCTGTGCTTTGAGTCATGTTCACTCTTGCTCTCCTAGTCCTCACAGATGAGCACCTCTCTCAGACATTGACAATAGTCCACCACTTTGTATACCTTGAGTTCCACCTGTTAATGACGCTGAAGATGGAAAGAATGCTGTGCCCTCAGCAGAGTACATTTCATATTTAATGTTGCACATACAATACAAAACCCACTTATAGAATTGTTAAATTATTATTATTATTATCATTATTATTATTTAAAGGTTTGTCTACAAACCCCCTTTGCTGTCTTATTTGTTTTTGTGTATGGTTGTCACGTAATTCTTTTGCAAGAGATATGAGAGCGGCAATATTTGAAAAATGGAGGGATAAGTGCTATTGATTTATTTCTCTTTTTTTCAATCCAGCAATATACAAAGGAGAGCTTGTCCCTTTCCTGCAGCCCCCATTAAGCATGTTTTTGTTTACCATTGGAGGTCCTTGTACAACAGTTTGTCCATCGCACAACAGCACTTTGGTACAAGCTTGTGAGGGCCAAAGCAATCGATCTGTAGACAACAAGGAGACTGGAAAAGGGAAAGGCTTTTCACATCAGGGGCCTCAAGAACATCCAGCTGAAGCATGCACTCTCAATTGTGCCTCCCTCCTTCAATCTTGTACTTGGACAGAGGCTGTAAGTGTTTTTTGTGTTGTTTTTTTTTTGTTGTTGTTGTTTTTTTACCCTCCCATCCCCTCACTTCTTTCTCACAGAGGGAGAGTGAGCCGAGGTTGACATTCAATATAAATCAAGTTTACTTTCTTTGTTTTAACACCAATTTGGAGATGGGCACGGCCTCATATAAAAGAGCCCAGCTGTGTCTTCTATGTTGACTTGGGAGATGGATGAGAAGTATGCTTTCAGAATCGTATGGGGCTTTTGGATCATAAAAAATAAAATGGCCCTGGTGCAAACATCTAAAGAGAGCGTCAGTGGGGTTTGAAATCTTCCAACATAATATGGTGGCCAGGGGTATTTACTATTTTTTTTTTATATATAACTGAGTGCAATAGTTTTCCACCAGCTTGCCGTTGTTTAAGATCTAAGACTGGAATTGTAATTATTGTTTTGCCTCCATCCAGTGGCTACTACAGCAAGTGGTATAGGGGCTTTGATACTTAATTCAAATGCTCCAGCCACCTGCCTCCATTGTCAAGGTCTGTTTTTCTTACCACCAGTGTCTGAACATGGTAACTTTGAGTGCATCAATCATCTTACAACATCTGTGATTCATGAAACTGTAGCTGTTCAGCATAACAATGAACTGAAGTTGGTTTTCTTCAGTGGATTTTTCCATAAATATAACTAATAACTTCACATTTCTCTGCCTTCCCCTGACTTAACGTTTGAACATACACTATGTCAGGACATAGTCCCTCTCATGCTTACACATTATAAAAAACAACTTTGCAAAAGAAGCAGTATGTATGAATGTGGGTTCTGTTGTTATGGGATACATCCATTTTTAACTGACAACAGCAATGGGAGAATGAAGTGGGCAGACATGTCTTGTCTCCACTTACAGTGCTGAATGTCTTCGTTTTACTATGTGCTCCTTGCTGTTACCTGTAGCCAGACACTGTAATATTCATGTAAATTGTGCCAAGGAGACAACAAAAAACATGTCAACGGAATAAAGAGATTCAAAATAGTACTGATGGATGGGGGGCATAATATACATCCTAAAAATAAACATGTCAGACCAAAACCATCAAGACATACAGTATTTGTCATCTCTACTCCAAAATGAATCATACTGATCATGAACATACTGTACTCCTCCCTGAGATGAGTCACATGAAAGCTCATCCCACTCCTGCATGGAACTGATATTGTATGAGTGTGGTGTAATAAAACTGTCCACCATCTATGTGCAAAACTATGTGTATCGGCCTGGAAAATGCACTACACCTACTTTCTGCCTTATTACTAAAAGGGTGTTCTTTCACTCCTATCCACAGGGACCCACATGTCCAAGAAGCCAACCAAGGGTTCACTGAAAGTGCTGCCATGGCCACTCTCCCATGAGGCCAACCAGCTCTCTTCAACTGTGATGCTGCTCTCCACATAACACAGCCCATCTGCAGAATGGTTTGGGGCCTCCTGGGCCCACTCAGCATAACTGTGGCCATGTCTGAGTCCAGAGTTACAGTGTGACTGTCATAACACATGACAATGTCATTACCAGAACAACATGAGCCTAAGGCAACTGCAAACCCACACACTATGGGACAGGTCACCTGGATGGCAGGCACAGCCCACAGGACATTGTAACTCACTCTCTTATTGGCTGTCCACAATCCCAGTGATGTTCACACATGTAGGTAATCTGCAGTCTTCAACATCCATGTAAGGCACTGGGTCAGTCAGCAGGTTACCAGCATGACTATATGGCCAGGTGACACCAAGTATCAGACCACGCCTGACATCTGAATCCATTTAATCAGACATCTGCTGTTTGACTTTTCTGAGAGATATGAGTTATTAGGCACGCTGTCAATGTTAAGACATATAAATGCATTTTCTACTGACAGTCAGGTAAGACATTCATAAGAGCTAAATATCATATTCATAATTCATCCTCTGTCTACATTTTGTTTTCCCTTTTGTACTTTTGTTTGCTTGCATCTTTTTTATTATAATATCAGGGCAATGCTGTAAAAGAGCTTGATGCTCAGCCATTTTTCCCCTTAATAAACAATGGATGATGATGATGATGATGATGATGATGATGATGATAAGGTGGAATACAATGTACTAAAAGTGCAATATTTAGTGAATGACACACTAAAGGTGCAGGCCTGTGTATAGGAACTAATACAACTAATCCAATGCACTAATAAGCAGCATAGTAAGACAGCACACTAAAGGTGCAGACTTATATTAATAGTGACTGATAATGCACTAAAAGTTCAGTATATATGGAGGGATTAAGATTATGCACTGAATTTAAATACAGTATAGGGATTGAGACAATGACTTAGGCCTATAACCTGCTGTGCAGGCGAAGTTGTCAGGCATCACAAGAAGAAAATTTTAATTTAATTGCGAGCACTTTTGTAGACAGAGCTAACAAGGTGAAGATAATTCCCCTGAATCATTTCTGATTGTCCCTTCCCTGCCATTAACATCACATTATGAGATGACGATTAGCATCCCTGTTCTAAGAGGCATGCAGGAATGCTAGGAAAAGGACAATAAAACATGCAAAGAAGTTTAGTAGCACTCCATTTTATGGATTGGTGTGTGTGTTGTTGTTGTTTTTTTTGTTTGTTTGTTTGTTTTTTTTAATTGTCTGATTTTTGAATTACCCCTGGGATTCAGTTGTTACTTCATTGTCTTGTGTCGTTTCTCTGTCTCCAAGGTAATAAAAACAGATTATGTTAAAAAGGAAAGAGGGCCTATTTAACAAAACAAGAATTGTTTACTCTCAACATATATAGAAAGCCATGTTGGCAAACACAAACACTCCCTTTCTAGGAAAGAGGGGAGATGCTGTGGCTCAATCATCCAGCTAACCAATATATTCAGAACTGGCTTTCTCTCACTCTCAATTTCTCTCCATTTTTCTATTATATCTCAGACAAATACACACTGAACACGTGTATACACACACATACACACACACACACACACACACACACAATCACAAAGAGAGAGAGAAACAGAGAGAGAGAGAGTAATCTGTGCTTCGTATCTAGGACAGAATGGCCCTTTACTGCAGGGTTGAGGCCACCACTCCACAGGACATAAATGGAGAAAATGCCCCTTATCAGGGCAGCTCATCACGACAGCTCAGTGGGGCTCGCCGGACATGATGCTCCAGTGCGGCCGGCGTGGCCACAGCACCGCAGATTCTCACCGCCCGCCTGTCACAACTACCGGCACAGCCACAGCCTGAACACAGCCGGCAAGGGCTCAAGTTATTACACACAAGTGTGCACAGAATGACGTTAATATGAACATCATGCTTTCAGATGCTGTTAGCAAGACTACCAGTATGATGTTGTTGTTGTTTTTTTTTCCTTTGAAAGTCTTCTATAAATTGGGCTAAATATTTACAAAAATCAGATCTTGCGTTTCAGTGGTCCCCTCTGTGAGGTGAGACTACAGGCATCAGGGTTGCAATTACTGGAAGGGTTGAGAGTTGTTAGTTGTGGTTAGAGTTAGAAGGTTGGAGTCAGACTGAGTTAATTGGCAGGCCTGGACTCACATTTCACTTTGCTTTGATTTGGTCTTCTTAATATAGGGAGAAGAATGTTGTATCAATTATGCATGACTGTGGAGTAGGTTGTACAAATAACCTCTCCATCGTGTCAGTAACTTTGACAACACAACTGAAACTGAAATGCAAGAATGTTACTCTAATGTTTAGCCAGACTTTTTCTAATAAAGATATTTTGGGGGATTTTTGTCATTAACTGGATAGGACAGTATAGAGATGGACAGGAAACAAGTGGGAGAGAGAGATGGGGTGGGAACGGGAAATGACCTCGGGTCGGACTCGACCCTGGGTCCCCAGAGTAATGGTCTGACGCTCTAGCCCACTGAGCCACGGCGCCCCCATGTTTAGTCAGAATTGACATGTACATTTAGCTTTGCCATTGATTTGTGCTGTTTGCTCTGGTGCCATGTACTCATGCAGTGTAATCTCACTGGTGTGTATGCTCTGTTCCAGGAGCACGAACAGGACGTGCTCATTAAAGTTGAAGATCTACATGTGTGATGCCTAATGGTGCGCCACATCAGACAGAGGCTGGAGATAGATCCATGAAGCCAGTAGAGAGGGATAATGATGTTAAGGTTTTTTACAAAGAGGCATCTTTGAAATGTCAGTGCATACACTCAAGTACAGCACAGCCTTCTAAAGGTTCAATTCATATGGTTTGCTTCACCTACAGGCATTTGCATGGATTTAAAAAAAATAACACATTGCATCTGCAAATCAATGTGACTGACTATTTCTATCAATTATATACAATATCATCTTTCAGCATAAATTGATGTAAACACCTACATATCAACACCCTGCAGGAAGGGAATTAAAAATAAACAATTTACAAATTACTACTCATTTTTAATCAGTAACCGTGACATATGCTCAGTGGTCACCACCGTATGCATATTTGACTTAAAGGCTGACTATAGCTCTGATTATGCTGTGTTTGTTATTTTTACTGGAGACAATAAACACAGCCAGGGCACAAGCACAATGTGGTATACAATTTATGTGAGGACACACACACACACACACACACACACACACACACACACACACACAAATGCTTCTATTTTCTTTGATGAACAGTGCCATAGACTTGTGTGTGATCTGTGCTGGTGGTGTCACCTAGGGTATAGGAGTCAGCATGACTAATGGTAACCGCATCCAGTCCATTCATCACAGATATGGTTCCTTCTCCCATCCTGGGATGAGACGTTAGGTGTTAGATGAAGCACAGGCACCTGCTTGGGCCTGTCTCCCATTTCTCCGACTTCATGCAGCCGGTCACATCTCATCAAGCTTCTCAAGAGAGAGAAAGCTGAAGCCAGACTTTGTACATGTACTGTGCCACATAATAGCCTGATTGCCATCGACTTTCAAAGCTCTGTGAGACTTTGGTCTGACCAAGAGCCTGTAGCGCTTCTCAAAGTGCATGGTTGACCCGCCTCCCTCTAATGCCTCGGTTTTGGTAATGGTCGATGTTAGAAAATGCTGTGCCGAAGCAACCCAATCACACCACTCTTTCCTCTGACGTATGTGACACGAAGGGAAATTCTCGCTGAGCCGTTGGAGCTGCTCAAAGTTGATTTGTTCCCGACCAAGGGGGTGGAGTTCATTATTTTTGTGGAACTCAGAAATCCATTCAGATCAGCAGCTGGCCAGACCAGCGACAGCAACGCCGAAGGTGTTACATCACTGGGATGGCGTGCCAGGCTAGCCACATAATACCTTGGCCCTACCCCCAGTATAAGACACGTAAGTATTGTGTTGACAACTTTAACAAAACAGCTGGCAAAAAAAAGTAGTAGGTCCTGACCCATTCTCTTCCTGGCCATGAAAATGTTTTTGCCTTTTTTCATCCCACACTCGAGTGCTGTGTTAAAATGAACACAATGGACACCCGGATTTCCAAGGTTTACCATGATGGCAAATTGGAAAATGCAATACCTGAACAGCAATCTCAGAAAATGCCTTTCACATCTGTGAGACCGGGCCCATCTTGAAGGTGAAACTGGTTCCTACAATTCCATTATCTGACCACAGAGAGTTGGCATTGGCACGTCTAGCACATGTATGTGCCATACATGCATTCTTGACGCATATACTGTGTACATAGACATATACTTCCTACTCGTGTTAAACACTTAAATAACGGCTTTCTAATTTATTGGTTACCCGGGACGTAGGACTGAAAACAGTAATATAAAATATTTATGTCTGTTGTTGAGTGTTTTGAAATAGAAACTGGGTTACAGACATTACAGAAAGCGAAATACACTGTGACAGCAGTTATAAACAGTTAGCATAGCTTTAACATTAATTTTTACATGTTTACATGTTTATAAGAGGCTCATGTCACCCTTATGTAGACACCTTGAAATAAAGCGTAACCAAAACATTTTTTTTTTTCAATAAATGTTGTAATTTCTTAATATAATGATGAAAAATCCAGTAGGCCTATCATTCAATTTAATAACAATATTTTAATGAAAGCACACATCACATTTGCATACATACATCCACTGATCCTCACAAAATGTAGTGGTTTGATCATGGCTTCATCATGTTGTAGCACACAGTATCTCTGCATCTGCACATGATTATCTCTCTGACTGCCTGGGCTTTGACATCTTTTATCTGAGCATGCTAATCAGCTTTCTCTGTAATCTCCGCTGCTGTGTTTCTCTCCGGACTGCATGCCAGTCACTAAGTTAGCTGGGCTAAAGGGCTAAAAGGGTTGCTACTGGTTTGTGGCTGCCTCGTTGCATTGCATGGCTTTGAGGAGAATATTGGACATGTTGTTAAATTCAATCTCTTCTTTGCCTTTGGCTATCACTCTTTTACTTGTTTCATTTTTGTCTCATCTCTTATCCTCTCCTCTATTTCTCCGATTTTTTATGTATTTATTTTACAAAGAGATGTGTTATTTTTTTCACATTTGGTACTGTCAGCACAAGGCAGTATTCTTCTTTTTTTGTTATTTTTTATTCTGTTTGAATGATTCATATTTAAGTTTACCATAAACCACAGTTTCAGTTTAAAGTCTAATTTAGTCATCCAACTCCTTCAATGCACTGTCACATAGAGCTCCTCTTGTTTCACAAACCCTCACTGACAGGCCCGCAAAGTCATGAAGGACGCCTCCCACATTTTCAAACTATCCGTCGAAACAATGAAATTCCTGTGGAGAGTGGGAATCTTTTAGGCCAATTTGCTTTGTTTTGGTTCCTTGCTACCAACTCTACTGTAGGTATAGTTCACAACATGCTAGTTCAAAGTGAAGGCTTTGTAAATAATTCCAGACATTGTGCAATATATGGTGGATGGATTTTTCATTTTTACTGTGCCTTTATTTCAATAAAGTTTTGAAATTATCCCTTCATCAACACAACAGGCATTACGGTCAGGTAGGTGAGAAGTTCATCTGCTAACAGTTGAGACATTGCTTTGTAGAAACCTCTTAAATAACTTGACTGTATTTTATTACTAGCTTACATAAAATAATCAAGGAAACGAGAGGTGCTTTGTCTCTATTAGTTATGATAGCAAGAAGTCAAACTTCAAAAAGAAAAAAAAAACAATGTACTGGTATGTTCTAGACTAACTACCCAATGGAGAAGCCTGAAAGGTTCACATCTCCATTCATACAACCATGTGTCTATGCTTTGCTGCAGCAGAATGACCTTAAATTGAGCTTGAGTCTACACTATCATAATATAACATCAAATATTCATAACTCCATAACATGAAATACATTGTGCTCATAGCTTTGCTTGGAAGTCATGTAGTCTAATAACTTCATGGAGTCATCTTAATTGTATTTTTCCGATGTGGTACACACAGCCAGCCGAAGATTTCTCATAGCTCCAAGAGGTGCTGTATAGAGAGGAAATGCAGAGAGACAGAGGGGTTTTTAAGGACACACAGAGAGAATTCAAAAGTGCTGTAAAAGAAAAGGAGAAGGTCATCCATGTGTAATAAACTTGACATAAGACTGATTTTCAATGTTAGTCCAGAACATGTAGAAATTAAAAACACTTTCTATGAACCCAGTATTCATAGAGCATTATAAATGCATTCATAAAGGGTTATAACATATTCATAAAGTCTTATAACTCTTATATGAGTCATAACTCATTAAGCATTATAATGTTATATTACAAGTGTTTGCATTACAAGTGTTCAGTGCAAACCCTCAGTAAAGTAAGATGAGAAAATGATAAAGACTTATATGAGTACCGCTTTATACGGCTACTTACTGTAGATATTATTAACATGTGACAAAGCCTTGTTTATCGCTGCTTTAATGGCAACTTTAGTGATTAAGATGGATCATACCGTCTGCTGAAAAGAAGTATTCTTTTAAGTTACAGATCAGCTGATTGGTTAAGGCAACATTCTGTTTCACTTTTGCTTGACAGCGGTCTGTTATACTTAGCAATGGTCCGTTATTAAAAATTATCAGATCGTAGAACGTTGGAAAGTCCCATTGAAGTGAATGGAGCATTATACAGCATTATAAAGAACCGTGTAATAAAAACTATTGTGAATGCATTAATAAAACCTTTGTGAATACATTATAATACTTTATGAATGCATCTATAATGTTCTATGAATACTGGGTTCATATTGTTACCAACACGTTTTCTTGAGTCCAAGATGATAAAACACTGCAAAATATTTTATAGTACAGTACTTCATCCATAGGGATGAATGGGAACCAAAACGTTTCAAAACGTGACTGCTGTACTTGGCCTTGTTACCTAAACCTGCATGTGTGTCACTTTTACGTATTCATGCACACACTGTACCAAGGCTATTTCTATGTTAACAGCACAGGCAACCCATTTGCCATGATCATTGTAACTCAACAGTATATAAAATTAATAGTAAGTGGAATTTTGGGGCCAAGGGCACTTTCACAAAAGCTCCCTTGACTGCATTATACTTTGTGTTATGTTTTTTTTTTTTTTTTTTTTTTTTCAAACTGCTCACACACATTTTCAAAGCTCTGTGTCTTTTTCTCAAAACGTTTCATACAAATCCATGAATTCCTCAAACAGAATACCTCACATCTCATGCAAAAAGAAGCACATGTAATGTATTACAGACACAATATGGGTTCAGAAATTGTGTGTCATATAAAGATTTTGTTTGTAAGCAGATGAAAAAAGAACTGTAACATGTATTGTGTATGTTTCCACTGAAATCTATTTAAGACTGAATTCAGTTTCATCAAGTAACTCCTTACGCAAGTCCCTTCTGCAATGAGCAGCATGAAATATTGCATTGCCATGATATCCTCAGATTCATACTTTATGGTACCTCATATAAATCTTCCCCTTAAATTTTGAGAATTTTGTGTCCATTTCATCCTGCCATTAACACCTTCCCCCGTGAAAGTGGATCAGCATGCTGGTTTCGCATGAGCAGTGAACTCCTCTCCGCATGTTATGCTGAGGCCGCTTTGGTGTTAGGCAGGGTAAATCCAGCCTGATGAGATACTGGTATTTAGTCCCGGACAGGAGAGGAGAGGAGAGGAGAGGAGAGGAGGGTAGGAGAGGGATGGGGAGACAGGAAATAGAGGTATTTGGAGGTGAGGACAGGGCCACAGTCCACCTGCCCTGGAGGAGGAGGTGCCTGTGGAAGCTGAGATAGGTCATGTCATCTGAATGATGGCTCTGTCATGCACAGAAAAATGAAGTGTCTGAATGAAGTGGCAATGTGTGTGTGTGTGTGTGTGTGTGTGTGTGTGTGTGTGTGTGTGTGTGTGTGTGTGTGTGTGTGTGTGTGTGTGTGTGTGTGAAAGAGAAAGATACCGAAAGACTGTGTGTGTGTGTGTGTGTGTGTGTGTGTGTGTGTGTGTGTGAGAGAGAGAGAGAGAGAGAGAGAGAGAGAGTAGTAGAAAGAAACTGTGTGTGTGTGTGTGTGTGTGTGTGTGTGTGTGTGTGTGTGTGTGTGTGTGTGTGTGTTATGATGGAGAGGCTGACGGTGCGTTGCTGAGCTCCTGAGTGACACTGTGATGGTGGGGAGCAGAGCAGGGCAGGATGGAGCAGAGCAGAGAGCAGCATATGAAGATAAATCGCTAACCCCAGAGAGAGAGAGAGAGCGAGAGAGAGGGAGGGAGGGAGGGAGGGAGGGAGCAAGTGAGAGAGAGGGAGACAGAGAGGAAGGCAAATGAAAGAGGGAGCAGAGAATTAGAGCAGGGAGGACGAAGAAGGACAAAAGGGTCAGGGAAACGGTAAAAGAGAAGGGCTGAGAAGATAAGAAGAAAAAGATGGAGCATGATAATGAATAAAGATAGAACAGAGACGGGACAAAAGTGAGAAGGGGAGCAGAGAAGAGAAGAGGCAGCATTACTGGAGGCAAGGCAAGCAGCAGGAGAAGGAGGAGGAGGAGGAGGAGGAGGGGAAAAAGTACTCAAGTCAGTGCTGTCAGAGAAGAAAGATGGAGAGGGTCTGAGGTAGAGAAAGAAAGAGAGAGAGAGAGAGGGGAAAGGAGCGAGGAGAGGACAGGAGCTTTGACAGAGAGGCTTCACGGTTCTCAGTCACTCTGCGTCTCAGCTCAAACTACGGGTCTGCTAAATCATCTCTCAGCCTGGGTGAGCACTTTCTCCCCGGCATCAATCATGTGTCGGCGAGCACTTAGCCCACCCTGTTAGCAGAACTTTGGGTTGTGTGGCACTTGAGGTCCCTGGCGACTCATCCATACTGTTGATTGACATATTTTGTAAGGGTAGAGTGACATCACGTTGGCAACAGGCTTGTCGGTTAATATTTGTGTAATGGAGTCTGAAATGACATTTCAGGGAGTCTTCAGATCATTACAAAAAATATTGTATTTTTGATGGCCACATCTTGGGGAGAGAGTATTACCGCAATTATATGCTTAGGTATTCCACAGGCGTACCCTGCTTGTGTGTATGTGTGTGTGTGTGTGTGTGTGTGTGTGTGTGTGTGTGTGTGTGTGTGTGTGTGTGTGTGTGTGTCTGTCTGTCTGTCTGTCGGTTGGGAGTTTGAAGAGACCTGCAGTGAATGTGTCCAACTTATCTGAACTTCAGATTGTGCACACAGATAAACACACACATTCATAAAATATTATTTGAAATATACACCAACAGAAAAGGAAAATTCCATGTGTGGTATGAAGAGAGTACTTGAGTCCAGATAAGGTAAAGACCTCGTTCCACGTTCTCTTCATCTAGATGCCAGTTTCCAATACCAAGTGCCATGTTCACAATTTTCTCACCAACCTGATTTTATCATTGTATACATGCTCTCTCTCTCTCTCTCTCTCTCTCTCTCTCTCTCTCTCTCTCTCTCTCTCTCTCTCTCTCTCTCTCTCTCTCTCTTTCCTCAAAAGGACAAGCGTATACAATTGAAGCACTGTTATGCATTAGTACCAGTGTTCCTCTTCCTCAGACACACACACATACATACACACACACACACACACACACACACACACACACACACACACACACACAATCATAAGGGAAAGGGCCATAAAGAACAGACACCCTGGCCCCCTTTAGAAAGCCAGCGAATTTGAAACCAAGGCGATAAGAGGGAGTCTTCTTTCAAAAACAGCCCCCTTTTTCCCAGTTTCTTGGAAGCGTGGCTCCTTACCAGCCCCCTCTCTTTCTCTGTCTCTCTCTCTCTCTCTGTCTCTGATTCCCTGGGTACCGTGGGCCATCTTCCATGTTGCAACAGCTCCCCCTACTGTCACTGGTGGAGAATGCTCCCGCTGTCAGATGCAGTCCTCCTCACTGGACTTTAGATGGCTTATGAATATCTCTTTTTAATTATTTATTGACCAATTTCTCCTCTGTTTACTCCCGGGTTATTAGAGAGGACTTGGGCTAAGCTGGTCAAAGACAGGCCCTGTCAAAATACATCTTCCCCTCCCGGGTTGCTTGGCCTCACATTCACACACGCACACACACACACACACACACACACACACACACACACACACACACACACACACACACACTCAAACATGTGCACACACACAGACACAAACAGACACACACACACACACACACACACTCATCCTCATATGCACATCCACTCCTTAGCAATCTTGGGACTTGTTAGATCGGCGCAGGCCAAATTACGGACATGATCACTATCAAATCTATGAGCCTAAATAAATGTTATGCCTGGTGAGCAAACATCCTGAAGTATTAGCTGCCTAGAAGACAAGAGCAAGTACACAGAAAATGAATGGGAGAGGAGGAGAGGAACGGCGATGTGTGGATTTTTGTGGATGAGCTCCAGCGTGTGGCTTTGAATATCTTTATTCTATATTTTCACTGATTCACATCTCATTAAAATAAATAATAAAAAAAGGGGGGGAGTTCACCCACGGCGCGCTGTCATACAATCACTCTGAATAAGAGGATACCGCGGAGGGGGAAATTCTCCTCTGTGTTTTGTGGAGCGGCGAGCGCATAGCAGTCGGTAGCTACCCGGTGAATAATATTTCACACCGGCTGCACACCGAGCTGCCTGTGTTTCAAAGAGCTTTTCACGGGCAGAGAAGCAACCTGCAGTCATACAATAGTTAGTCCAAAGCCATGCACTAATTAAGCTCTGACTGAGGGGGTGGAGAGCCAAGATAGAAGGCAAGTCGGAGAGGGCGACTGGGACACAGAGAGAAGAGAAAGAGACAGAGAGAAAGAGAGAGAGAGAGAGAGAGAGAGAGAGAGAGAGAGAGAGAGAGAGAGAGAGAGAGAGAGAGGGGAAAGGAGGGAGCGCCAACTGCGTGCTTTGTGTGCTCTACAGAGGAAGGGCTCACAACAGGCTGGTGTGTATGACTGTGAGGGGTGCATGAAATAGGAAAAGGGAATGGCTGAACAGAGCTCAGGGGTGCAGGGGAGGGAAGAAAGGAGGAGGAGGAGGAGGAAAAAAGGGGGATGGCTGGAAGGGAGGGAGGAGAGAGGAAAAAAGGGGGGAGGATGAAATGATATCAGGAGGAAGGCGAGTCTGATGTCATAGGTGCTTTGGTGCAAAAATGTCAAAGTGTGTGTGTGTGTGTGTGTGTGTGTGTGTGTGTGTGTGTGTGTGTGTGTGTGTGTGCCCGGCCCCCCCACACAACGGCTGTTGCCGCCGTTAATCCTATTTGGAGCCTGTGTTGAAAATGACTGTCAATAGTTTGTGCGGATAAGAGAGGGAGAAGCTTAACTGGGGCCGAGAAATGTAGCTGGGCTTCCACAGAGCAGAACGCAGACCACAAGGATTTCAGAAGCCCTTCGCCTCTGCACATATCCCCCACCCTCTCTCTTTCACACACTCTCTCTCTCTCTCTCTCTTTCACTCTTTCCTCTCTCACTCCTTTTCTCTGTCCCCATCACGTGTTTTCCCTATTAAAGAAGGAGCTTAGGGCACAGAGGGGAAATGGCATTTCATTTCATTCATCTCACCTTCACACTCAAACATACCCGAGACTCAGGTCACTTTTGATGAAGTTCTTACTTTTTCTTTTTTTTCTTTCTTTTTTTTTTTTTTTTGGAAACTGTGGTGATTTTGGAAGGGGGGGGGATAATGACTTCAAATGGAGGTGTTTCAGATATCTTTCCAGAACTCTCTGCTAACTCACCATGCCTAGCGTATCAATCTGTCCAACATGCAGACATCTATTTGCCTTCAGGCTGGGGGGGGGGGGGGGTTCTTAGGTATCAACTGACCAATCAGGGTACACTTTGACACTGACTGATGTTTGATGGCTCATACCGACGGATGTGCAAAGCTGAGGGGCTTTGATATGGGTTTGGATTTATCTCTGTTGCTACCACAGTCGTAGGAGCTGGCAGCTACGTCTCCTTGTACATGCATAAATTACATTTAGGAATTTTCCTCAGATCAGAGCACAAGGAAACATCATGCACAGAAGCATACACACAAACATACACACAATCACACCTACACACACAGAGAGAGAGAGAGAGAGAGAGAGAGAGAGAGAGAGAGAGAGAGAGAGAGAGAGAGAGAGACATCATGTTCATCAAAACTGAGCATGGCATGGCAATCACACATGGCAGAAAGGGCCGTTTTGGGGCATATGCGTCTGAGTATGTGCGTGTGTGTGTGTGTGTGTGTGTGTGTGTGTGTGTGTGTGTGTGTGCATGTGCGTGTGTGTGTGTGTGTATGTGTGTGTGTGTGTGTGTGTGTGTGTGTGTGTGTGAGAGCACACGTGCAACCCCAGAGTTTCAGACAGATAAAAGTTGGCAGAGCAGCAGAGTATGACAAGTAGCAGAGGCATCAGACATGCCAATTATGGCGCATCAGTCCTGATAAGAGCATCTGTGGCAATCTATATTATAAACGTTTGATCTACAGCGCTTTGTTCCTCACTCACGCTCTGGAGGGAGTTCAGCCATCTCAGACGCCTGACGCCTGGAGAAGACTGGAGAGATACGCAGACTGGGGCGTCTGCTGCACGGAGAGGCTCAACTGGGGTGGAGGAGAGAGTGGATTGGTGTGTGTTTGTGTGTGTGTGTGTGTGTGTGTGTGTGGGTGGGTGGTGTTCAGGAGGGTGCTATTAGGAACGCCAGGACTTTCAGATGGAGCAACATCCCCACCTTCTGGCCACTCTTTCCCAGCCAAGCGAGCTCTTTGCCCATCACGTCAGGGGAGTGTGACTCTGATCCTGGCCCCCCATCTCCAGTGAGGAGATATCGGATTAATCAGCGCCGATGTCGATGGGATAACAACGTGGTGAGCGAGTGTTACAAATCAGCTGTGATAAAAGGCATAAAACGAACTACGAGATAAAAAAAAAGCTCTCTGCCTGCTTTATGTCACCCCTCACCACCAACACCCCCCCCCCCCCCCACACACACACACACACACACTCCCCAATCCCCCTTATTTCTCCCGCCATCTGGTAAACACTCAGCTCAAGGCTTCTGTCTCCTGCGCTGTAGCGCTTTCCTCTCCTTCTCCAGCCACTCACCTCCTCTCCTCTCCTCTCCTCTCCTCTCCTCTCCTCTCCACTGTGTCAGTCTTATGCTGATGGCACTATAGGAGAGGAGTGGAGGCATTTAGGTGAGCACTGAGAGAAGAGAGCGAGGCCGCACCAGTGAAGTGACGGCACTTTGAGAGCGATTTCCATCTATCTGATTGAGGTGCTAATGTCTGCACTCTGATCAGCACCTCTGGCAGGCACATGGCCACTGATGTGGCCCCAACCCCCCCACCCCCCTCTTTTCAGTTTACATAGCAATGCAAACAGCTGAGCTGAGTTGGAGCACTGCCCAAACTAAGCACAAGGTTCTGGTGCATATGTTTGTGTAGAGAGAAAGAAAGAGAGAGAGAGAGAGAGAGAGAGAGAGAGAGAGAGAGAGAGAGAGAGAGAGAGAGAGAGAGAGAGAGAGAGAGATGAAGTGAGAGGAAGAGAGAGAAACAAGAGCATTATGGTAGTAGTCTGTGTGTGAGAGAGAGAGCGCATGGTTTTGGCTATTTTTATTAATCAATTTAGATAACTCAATAATTCTCACTTCTTTCTCATTTTCAAACATACTGTACATTTGTCCAATGGTTATACAAGGCTGAAATATAGGACCCTGAAGACTTCATGGCTACAACTGCACTTTACTGCATGGTGCAGTATTTTGGATAAAAAAAAAACTGCAGTTTTGCTGTAATATAATGTAGATCATAGTCTATAAGGTCGCCTTTCTTCACACACTGAACATTACGACCCAGGCTCACTCACTAGCTTGACAAAAAATCACCCAAATCCTATTATCTGATTGCATATCTTCCATGTTATGTCAACACTGCTTGTGTTTGTGGGTGGCTGCAAATACGTGATAGGTAATGTGCTATGTCATTTTGCAAATGCTCATTACAAGATTACAAGGTGGTTCACAAGCCCGCTATATATAATGTTTTCACTTCACAGGAAAGAAAACAGTGGTGCCACAGTACAAAAACAGGTAGACCTACAGGAGCCTATTTGAAAGTGAAAATGAATTTGTTTGTGTAAGTTCAAAAACGGGAGAAAAGAAAACCAATACATGTGGCAACACCAACACCAAAAATGTGGTGTCACTACTCACGTGTGCCCTCTTACCCACTGTAATGTGGTAATGGTAGTAATATTTTGTAATGTTAAATTAGTAATTTCCACATTCGTTGATAAAATAGCACAAGGGATGGAACGAATGGATGACCATTTTAGAAGGGGGATGATTTTGACCATTTTTATTTCAAGGGGGGATGCAATCCCTTCCTCCTTACCCCCCTCATCTCGAGTACTGCATTTGAAAGGATTTAAGATGACTCAAAGGCAGGGACAAGCTTTAGCAACAAAAGAGAAGTCAGTGTATTCAGTATCCATAGGATGAAAAGGACAGTCATCCTGAGGTGTTGGAAAGTGCAGTGTGTGGGAGAGAGTAAAAGGCTAAATGTATGCCTATGCGTTGCAATGCCTCAGTAAGACATGACTGAGTGCAAGAGAGAACATAAGCCTGCAGTGTAAATGGAAGAGATGCTCTGAGATGTAAGATTCAGATGGTGAGCAAAGACTGGAAAAGAAAAGAAGAAGAAGAAGAAGAAGAAGAAGAAGACGAAGAAGAAGAAGAGGGGGCAGGAGAAGAAGAGGCAGAAGTGCTTGCCATTAAAGGTAAGAGACGTTTCCTGTGGGCCTGTTTGTCAGTGGGCTCACTGTGGCCCTACATCATTAAAACAGCACCTCACCGTTCCCCTTGTGCCTTGCAATACTACAAGCTCCCACTCTGAACAAGACAACACTTAATTACCCTTCCCCCTGCTGTGGTGCTATACGCATAAGCGTGTTTAGATTGTCACAAGGGAAAGTGTTTGTCCGTGTGTGTGTGTGTGTGTGTGTGTGTGTGTGTGTGTGTGTGTGTGTGTGTGTGTGTGTGTGTGTGTATGTGTGCATGTGTTGCCCATTACCAGTGAATGTGATTACTTGTGCCATCTTCTACTATGAGGATGGCAGGTTTAATGTTGCCTGAGAAACTGCACATTTACCCTCCTGAGCTGCCCTTCTTGAGGAAATAATACACACACACACACACACACACACACACACACACACACACACACACACACACACACACACACACACAATGCATATCATCATGTGCCTGACTAACATACAGTAAAGTATAGGGTAGCTAAAGTTACATCACAAGCTGCCACGGACCTTTCTGATACATGTACATTCCTGAAGTTACACTACTTTGCTGGTATTATCTTCTACATAACTGTAAGAAGGTTTGACAATCATTTAAAAAAACAGAGCAGATGCATTGGTTTAGGGTTGGGCTATAGAGCTACTGGCAAGTTTACTTCTAGCACAGGAAATTTCATAGCACTAGACAGAATAATTAAAGACCTAGGGTTAATGGCCTTAATGATGTTGATCATACCAAATGTCTGTGTTCTCTTATTGATAACTAACCTCTGTCCACAATGCATGAACATGAGAGTTTATATTTTTGCATTGTTTTTCACTTTTTCATTGTGGTTTTAAGAATCTATTTCTAGCTGCTTCAAAGTGTGCAAAATACTTGGATAGTGTGCAAAATACTTGGGTAACTACCCTGTTTCTGAAACCCCATTATTTAACCAACCACAAATTGGCCTGCAGTGTAATGGAAACTAGCTATGCTCACCTGTGTAAGCACCTACGGAGGTCAAGCAATTCTTGTGTTTGACAAAATCTTGGGAGAGTGTTTTCTGCCAAGCTTGACAGAGAGATGAATGTGCTGTGTTTAAAAAAGCCTTTGTTGCTTTCCCTTGGTCCAACATGTGCACCTCAGTGCACGAAGGACAAAAATGAAAGACTGCCTGGAAAAATATGAATGATGGATTAGCTGGAATGTATTTGTGCAAGTGCTTAAGTATTAGCATATCAAGGGGAATCGGAGTAAGGGTGGCATGGTAGAGGAGCCAGACAGCAGCCTCTTCAGGTTCAGGCTCCAAAGATGTAAACATGACTCTAAAAGCATTTTTTTTTTTTTTTTTTTCTCATTTTCCCCCTTCTTCTCTTTTTCCAAATGTCTTGATTTCAAATAGATGTTATCAAAAATATTAAATGACTATTATTTTTTTTATCTTGTTTTTTCCTATATATATTTTTTTTTCTTTCACGCTCATGTTCCTTTTTCCTGTTTTTTTCTTCTCATGTTGTTTACAGCCTGTACATGTGTCCTCAAACCTCTTTCTGTATCTTAAAGTCTCTCTCTTCCTCCTTTCTTCCCCTAAAGAATTCCTTTCTGTTAGAGTTCTCCGTCCTCTCTCGAGACTTGTACAAAGCACTTTGGAGCCTTGGGAGAGGAATCTTTATTTCTCACTCCAAACAAGAAATGATAAAGAATAGGGTGCGCACGAGAGAGCCCGCAGAGGAACGGGTAGAAGAGGGTTGGAGAGGCGGGAGAGAACCCAAGAAAAGAAAGGGAAGAAAAATCGTTTTTATCTGGTTTGTTTCCAGGTGAACACCCGGGGTCCAAGCCAAGAACATGCTCATTCCAACAACAGCTAAACTGTCCTTGGGAACTCTGCCACGTCGTCCTGATAAGCTGTCCCAGAATGAGGAACAGTGCTGGCAGTATTCACCAGAGCATGTTTTTCTTTTGTTTGTGTTGTTGTTTTTTACCCACAAGAGCAGCAAATTATCACCACAGAAAAAGGGCAAATATTGTGATCAGTCATTGAGTGTTAATCAAAGCAGGCTACCCCCACCCTGTGTTCCTCAATATGATTGCTAATTAGTCATCAGATTGTGAAGAAGAGAGAGTTGACGAAGAAGAAACAAAAAATACATATCCGGTGTAAAAGCTCTCAAAAACAAACATGAGCACAGACAGTGGCTCTGCCAAAGAGGGAATCATCTTAACGCTTCTCAGCAAACACTCATACCCACAGTAAGACAGTCTATCAGCCAAGAAGGGTTTAGGCTTAGTGCTTTCTGTTCTCTTTGGCTGAACATGTGGAAGCACAATGCACATAGGCTATGTTAATTGTTACACATGAATTAAGTGTTAGGCCTACGATTCTTGTCAACTCATGCACTTAACTTGGCTTTATGATTTTTGAAGAAGGAACCTCCACTATATTCATAGAAGCTGCATCACCATGTAAGCCATCTAGACCAGGCTGTCACCAAAAATGCTAAACACGTGATTTTGTTCCTTTGGCCTCTTATTTACTGTAAGAGCAGATCCCAGATCTGTGGTTTCTATCTAGTCATGAAATGCCTGTTAAGGTGTAGCAATATTAGGCGTACCACTACTGTTGCCAGGAAATTTGTCTGAGGGTCTGCTTGTTGCTCCAGAGACTCCAGTAGTCTTAATATGTCATTGATGCCAACAAGTTCGGACAGGGTTTAGACTCATAGCTTGCTAAATATATTCCAGTTATGTATGCAATAAAGCATTGCTGGGCTCCAGCCAGTGTTTCTGCTTTTTCCAAAGGCAATTTGATTGCCAAAAGTTCACTACTGCCAACAATTTAGAAAGGAAAGGGATTGAGTTTATTTTTAGATGAAAGTTGAGTCAGCAATTCTTCCATTCCCGGGACTGAAGCATCTATTTCAACTAATGGGACTGTAGGACAACTATGATGTCAAAGCTATAGTTAAGTTTGTTAATAGTGGTTTTAGATTTATTCTGATGTTATACCATTATATATTCTTTCAGGGAAAAAGTGCTTTTAAAAGTAATGATGTTTTGCTAATTGGGGGAAAGGTTTTGTGATTTGTGAGTTGCATTTTGCAAGAACAGCCAACAGTTTTTTGTTTTTTTTTTGGAAATAACAAAGATGCCTAATCAATCAAGAGGAATTGTCTTTATGTCTAACAAAAATCTGGCTCAATGTCTTTCCACATGTGAGATGAATGTTTTTATTTTATTCTGTTCTTGCGGCTTCTGCCTTAAGAAGTAAGATGGAATATTATGCTCTTGGGTTGTTTTGGTACTTGCACTTTCTGCATTTGTCTCCTGCCTCAAGGCTATCTGCTCTATATGCACCAATCATTGTCTGATTCAGCTCAGTCCACGTCAACTAGGATGACGAATACCATCTTCTATCAACCTGAAGGGCCGGCTATTTCCTCTTCTAATTTTCAATGGCTGGTGAATCTTTTTTGTGAAGTATGCTTTCTCCCCCTTTATGCACATTATTGTAGCCTACTGATTTTTCTATGTGTTATCTGACTCCTGTTCTACTGATGTAACCTAAAAATCAACAATGTCATTATATAAATGTGCAAGGCAAAATGATCAAATCAAAATAAAAGTCAAAATAAAATGTTCTCAAAGTATCAGTGATTTGAGATATTTATGTAAGGTTGGCTATGAATGCGTTATGAATGCACTGTGAAGACCTTATGACAACTGCTATGCAGGGCCGTTTCAAGGCACTTAGGGGGGCCTTCACCCCCCATAAATACCTACATGAACAACATTGTTATAATCTTCAAGGATCTTCATAACTATTTCTATTGTACAGTTGTCTAACTCCAGTTTAAAATCATTTTTTGTTGAAAAACACCACCAACTAAACTACTTAAATGATTAAACAGTCAATCTTGGGGGCCCCTGTCAGCCTGGTGCCCCAGGCAATTGCCTGGTTTGCCTGTCCTGTTGCGACGGCCCTGCTGCTATGAATGTGCTATGTTCACCCATCAAGTAAAGTGATACCTACTATTGATTACAGCGGTCAGTCATGACCATGCTTTGGTCAAGTTGGTGTGTCCTTCATGCTCTAACCCAGGGGTAGGGAACCTATGGCTCGGGAGCCAGATGTGGCTCTTTTGATGGTTACAGTAGGCTATATCTGGATCGCAGACAAATCTTTAATAAAAAGAATGATTAAGTTAAAAATATAAAACATTCTCATGTGGGCTTATTTCAATCCATTCATAGATCTATTTCAGTCAAAGGTGACTGGAATTCGGCTAGCTTTGCTGATGCTTTAGCAATTGTGAGAAACAGAAAACTATTCACAGATGGGGAGTATGCCACTCATACTTGATGTTGCCAATTAACTTTTTGATGACTTTTCGAATAAAGACAAGATAATCAAACAAATAAAAGACATGCCTCTGACATGCCTCTATTGTATGACTGTCATGGAATTAAATTTTAAAATATATAGCATTCATGGCTCTCTCAGCCAAAAAGGTTCCCGACCCCTGCTCTAACCCATGAGTTTACCCAGGGATAACTCAATCAGAAAAGCAGTTTCTGTATATCACAAAGAACAGTACATCTTTGTGAAAGTACCCCTATCCCCTATAGAGCAATGTTTCCCCCTGGTGGCCAGGAAATGCATATATTTACCCATCATAAAAGATACAGTATATGACATGGAAAGATAAGGAATGTGTTTGGTGTCCACAAGACTGTGCATAGACCTTGAAAGAATACTCTATTTTCTATTTCCTACAGAAAGGATAGCCCACGACAAGGCTTAAGACTGTTCATTGGATGTTTACACAAGCTTCTGCTATGAAGAGGTTATTGTTCTCAAAATGTATCCTTGCGATGTAGTGGGCCTGTTATTGTGCAAGATTGCAAGGGTCAAAGTACAGGGACGCTTACGATTCAGGCATAGAAGTCAGTCCCATTCACTCAACAATTGAAAACCACCAAAAAATACAAACCAAAGCACTTTCAAGTCTGTTAAGAAATTCACACTGAAAGATAAGAGATTGAAAAAAAATCCAAAGGAGTAGGCCTATAGACTTGAAAAAAAAAAACCTTAAGAAATATACAAGCTGAACTGCTGAACTAGACGTGACAAAAGAAAAAGATCAGAAAAATACCCTGATAACCCATAAAACAGAGCTAAACCACTAACGCAATGAAATACAAAAAGGGACAAGATTGTACAATTTACTGAACATTAACATGGATATGGTACAGATCAAAATGTAAATTAGTATTGATTTGTGGGGGTGTTCTGAATGTTCTTGCTTCGAACTACAGTCTGGATTAGCCTACTTTCAAAAGGTGGATATTTTTCTCTACTTTTCACAAGTTTGCACACAATACTCCCCTTTTCCCTCAACATGCCCACAAATGCATATGCATGAGTAGCAAAACCACAGCTTGTCTGTCAGCTCTTCTGGCACAAATAAAGCATGAAGCAGGTGCTATTCTTTTCGTATAACAGCTCCAGAGTAGCCTAGCAAGCTATACCCGTACAGAATTTCTGGCAGTCTCGAGAGCTTCTGAAGTCCTCTTTGTGTAGTTCACAGGACTATGACCTACAAATCACTGAAAATCATCAAATACATGATTGGTACAGGATTTATTTCAAGAAACAGCTATGTGTCACATAGCTGCTGGCTCAGGAATGCACAACAAAAAGAAATAATGCCTGATATAGAGTAACATTTGCTTCACTCCCAGTTAACACTATACAATATAGTTATGAGCATATTCATTACTCCATTTTACGCCATTTAAACCCTCTTGTTTTGACTATTTATGATTTCAAATGTTATTGTTTTTTTTTATTACTTTCTGTTTTCATATTATGGGGCATGTTGCTATGTGTTGTGAGGGATTGGATTTGTATCCCAGATGCACCTGAATGTGGTGATGGCTGTTTAAAAAAAATCAAGAGCATGCAGCCACACATAAGCCCCCATCCCCTCTCCTGTTTCCCGGCCCTGTGACGGATGCACACCATGAAATCCAGCACACAGCGCTCAGGAATGTCGTAAAGAGAGTTGATTAAAAACGAGACCACCAGAGAGCTGGAGCGGAAGAACACACAAACAGTCAGGGAAAGCAAAACAAATACCATCCTTTTTATTCTGTGTTATTACCATAGCAGTTAACCATATGCAACCACAACAATTACATCACTCTGTGGGGCCAATTAAGAGCTAACAGCACTTTTTTTTAAAGAAAATAAAAAGCATGGATTGTGAAGAGAGATGGTGTGACAGAGAAAGATTGAGAAGAGAAGTGCAGTAGCTCAGAAGCGAGGACAGAGATAAAAAAAAAGAAAAAAAAGAGGCAAGAAAAAGGCAAGGGAGGAAATGAGAAGAACAGTCGGAAAAACAAAAGAACGGGAGAGGCGGGGAGTCAGAAGAGGTGAGAGTTGTGGAAGCCAAGGGACGGAATGATAATGATGTCACACCCAGAAAGCAGAGAATCACATGCCATTGAGCTCAAACCAACCTGAACCACCCCAACTAGCTCACTCCATCACCCAAATAGCCAGTGGCAGTATCTCTGTCACACACACACACACACACACACACACACACACACACACACACACACACACACAAACACACACACACACACACACACACACACACACACACACACACACACACACACACACACACACACACACACACACACACACACACACACACACACACACACACACACACACACACACACCCCAATACTTACGCACACATACAGAGGAGCGCATGCACTGGTGTCCCCCAAGCACCATTGGCCTGACAGCTCTGGAGCAGATGGGGCAGCGTGCTCCTCTGAAGCCCAGCCACGGTGACAGATGCAGGGGGAGAGATAGCGGTCTGCCTGGGCCCCGTCAGCGGTGCTTACCAAGTAGGAGTGACAGGGGGAATATGTCACTCCGAGGCAATGCAACTCAGTCAGAGCAAGCCTGTCAGGCCATCGCCAGCAAACCCTACCCTATCAACACACACACACACACACACACACACACACACAGACACACACACACACTCAAATCCACCGACCACCCATTCGGAGGTAATGGAGAAGAGCATGAGACATGGGAGAGACCATCATTCTGCAGGTGGGATAGTCGGTGGAAAATCACACTGAGGTGGTGAGAGAATACGTGGTTTCACAGCCAAACCCAAACAGCTACACACACACACACACACACACACACACACACACACACACACACACACACACACACACGCAGGTTTTCTATCAAGCAGACAAGCCTTTAACATAGAAACACTTGGCCGACAAGATACTTTGTCACAAACAAACCATGACATTTCCTGTCAGAAACTTCAAATAAAGAAGTTGTACAAACACACAATGTAATAGGCTATGTGTATGTTGGATATAATGGATTTACCACTGAGCTAACCATTGTATGCATTACAGAATGATTTAGCTAAGATGTCAGTCACACTCAAAATGATGTAGCCTTTATAATCTAGAGATGGATAAAATGATATGGGGTACTCACTCAGCCTAAACATATGTAGATTGTCTGTGAATGGGAGATGAGCAAAATCATGAAAAGTTTAAAGTTTATTGTTCATTGTGAACATGGAAGTTACCTGGTGTTTCAGCAAAATAGATATTCATGTTTATCACTAATGAATTATAAATGAAAAGTGCAGACGCTGTGATATTGTATTTTTTTCTGATTGATTAGGCACTTTCAAACTTACACTATAACTCTGGAAAACTTGTACATTACAGTAGTATCAGGGGCGCTGCTAGAAATTTTGGGCCCTATGACAAAAAATTATTTTGGGCCCCTCAAATATTAATTTTAATATTAAAAGTTTTCTCTAGGCCCCCCTGTCAGTGCCAGGCCCTTGGAATCATCCTAACTTTCCCCCCCCCTAGCGGCGCCCCTGAGTAGTATCATACATATGATCAGGTATCCACATGTGCAAATTGTGGAAGTTTACATGTAGGCCTATGGCATACATAGATCTTTTTTTACCATTTTGGTAGAGATTTTACAGTAATATTTGATCTCAACCTTTTCTTTTCATTTTTCACTTCATGGTCTTTGTCCCTTTACTATCTTTTTCCCTTTTTCACATAGGCCTACACAAACCCCAAACTCCTAATGCCCAACAGTAAAGTCTTAAGAGTCCTACCAGCGTATAAAGATAATTGGTGTGCTTTAAAAATTAAACTGTACCAATTAAAGCCTTTCAGTTGAGAGTGGAGCACTTCAGGGAAAGCAATTTATTCTAGGACACCATTATAGATACAATGGAGCTTTAATGGATTTTTATCTGATGATAATGTAAACAGTGAATTACCCAAATAGCCTTTCTTCCGCCTACACCCACTTTGTCCCCAGGTAAAACTGAATGATGATGTTGAATACAAACCAGAAAGGTGCTCTAGACTTACTACTGTGTATGTATACAATATATGTGTCTCCAACAGAGTGTGATATCTGACAGTTCCTTCATCTGCCTCATCATTTGTTCAAAATTGTTGAATGACAGGTCTACTACAATGGACGATCTGCTGGCTAAATGGAACAGAATTGGGATTGTCTGCTCGGAAAGCTGCCTCAAGAACAGCAGCCAAAAGGCTGAGTGCCACTGGAGGGCGTTTGGGAGGTGGCAAGGTGACCATTTAGTCTGCAGTGCCCGGGAGATGAGCCACAGAGTCTGTGCCTGTATTTGAGGAGAGGACAGAGGGCTGAGTGAGCAAGCAGTCTGGATGGAGACTGGCACACTGTCTGTGTACTGTGTGAGCAAACAGCCTGATCTACGGGGCCATGGAGCAGCAGCAAGAGCCCCCTTTCAATGCCCAACCATCTGGACAGAAAACGGAAACAGATCAACGCCTGAGTGGCTAATTCCTGTTTACATCCGCCATCAAAATGGCTGCTAGCAGTGGTGCCTGCCAACATGCTCCTCCGCACCGCTGGAATACGCAGTGGAATCAATCCGCACCTGCCTAGGCAAGGTGAACATTGCCTACTGTACTGTAGCACACTAGTAGCCACTGGGCTTAATATAGTGGACACAAGGTTAGGTCAGTGCTGAAGTCCAAAGAGTTGACTGGTGGCTGACGGATTGAGAGAGCATGCAGCTGAAACAGCCGTCTGCTGTGGGATCAGACCCAAAGTACCCAGATTCCTCTTGGCACAAGTAGCTAAGCAGACAGCCAAAGCATTAAATGGACAGTGTGTGTGTGTGTGTGTGTGTGTGTGTGTGTGTGTGTGTGTGTGTGTGTGTGTGTGTGTGTGTGTGTGAGAGAGAGAGAGAGAGAGAGAGAGAGAGAGAGAGAGAGAGAGAGAGAGAGAGAGAGAGTCACCATGTCAGGCAGTAGAGAGATAAATCCAGACAGAGTGGACGTTCTACAGAGTTGTTAGAACTGCATGATAAGAGCAATGTACTGGAGCTCAGTGATGCAGAGAAGTAATACTAGGATTTAGGGAATATTTTGGAAGTCTTGTAAAAAGAAAAAGAAAAAGAGGACACAACCATGTGACCAGAGACAGGCTTCTCTTTTCCACTCTTCCCACAAACTCTTCATTTCACTTCATTTCTGCCTCCATCTACCCTCACCTCTGTTTTTTCCTTTGCCTTTTCAAGTCACTTTAGATGTTCTTGATTCCAAAGATAGCGCAGAGAGAGTGAGTGGGTATCAAGCTGTGAGGAATACAAACTCCTTTTTACCCCATCCCCTCCTCTCCTCTTTTCCTCTCCATGCTGTCTATCTTATAGTCCACCACTCTGTGTGTGCGCGCGCACGCACGCACACACACACACACACACACACACACACACACACACACACAATTGCAAACAACAGTGCAGTCAACACACCACAGGAAAAAATAGATTAAAATGTAATCAGCCTTACCACCACCTGCAATGTCTCTGTCAGTGACAGAAATAACGCACACACACACACACACACACACACACACACACACACTCACATACAAATGAGAGGGACACCTGTCCTGATGCACTTCGTCCTTTTAGCATCCAGCACAACACACACCTGTGTGTGAGTGTTTTAGTGTGTGCACATGACAGCATCATTGCTCCTGCTGGCAAAACACATTGCAATTGCTGTGATAACACACCTCTTTTCCTCTAATTGCCACCATTTTGATTTTTTTTTTCACCAATCAGCAATGGAAAGACAACAATGTGCCTCTCTCTCTCTCAGTCCCATAACACTGTCAAAACAAAAGTACCAAGCCAAAAGTGGCATAAGAGCAACCCCTACTGGTGGAATTTATAGAGGTGTTTTTCAAAACACAATTAGCATAAGTGGTGTATTTTTAAAAATTCAATGCTACATGAGCCCAAAAATTGTATGCATGATTGAAATTCCACATTAACTCCACATTGCATTTGCAATACTAACATTGTGGATTGTACAGCACTTGCAAACTCAAAACAAATCACACACTCAATCAATCAAGAATTTTCTTGTGGTATAGCTGTAGTGGACTAAATTAATACGAGTTCTAAAACATGGTTGTTAGTCTTTAAATTACGCCCAGCTTCTTATTTCACTCTTAAGATCTTAACAACTTTGTTTGTCTTTTTTGTTCAAACAGTGGTATTAGACAACTGAGAGAGAGAGAGAGAGAGAGAGAGAGAGAGAGAGAGAGAGAGAGAGAGAGAGAGAGAGAACAACAACAGCAAGAGCATAAAAGGCTGTCAGTGGAAAGACTGACAGGAGGACAGGACAGCAAGGAATTCTCGAGAACAAGAGAACGGGAGAGGAAAAGAAAGAGAGTGATCTGGGAGGAATCTGCTTTGAAAG
This sequence comes from Sardinella longiceps, assembly GCA_027497455.2. Lineage (NCBI taxonomy): Eukaryota > Metazoa > Chordata > Actinopteri > Clupeiformes > Clupeidae > Sardinella > Sardinella longiceps. Next base: position 3,442,560 of record JAODXP020000004.1, on the reverse strand, counting down.
TTTGAGGCGGGATTGACACTGAGGTCAGGGAAGACACAGTTAAGTTTTAATGACAAAGCCTTGGATGACTTTGAGCAGGGAAGAGAGAGATAAAGAGAGAGAACAAGAGAGAGAGAGAGAGAGAGAGAGAGAGAGAGAGAGAGAGAGAGAGAGAAGGTTGAAAGGGAAAGAAGTGACGGGCAAAGACGCTGAGCTCGGACCTTGGTGAGTGGAATAAGATGAGCGAGCGAGAACATGAATGAGAGGGGACAATGTAGACGTGAGAAAGAAAGAAAGCAAGAAAGGGAGAGAATGAGCTATAGAAGAGAATGTCAGGTGAGCAGAGAATGGTGGACATGGCTCTCGCTGCTGCCATTAATGATGTGAAGAGGAGGAGGAAGAGGAGGAGGAGGAGGAGGGGGGGGGGATTAGCGGGCTGCTTGAGTGGGGCTGCGTACCTGACAGGGACTACAGGGACAAATCCTCTTTAAGGACAAGAAAATACCTCACATACATGCTCCTCTATACATCTGACAAATTAGAAAGCCAATGTAAAGCCTTGGGAGAAGCTTTCATGTTTTTTAAGGATGTTTTATATGGTTCTACACTATTGGCTTTGGTAACACAGTTGCCATAGGAATGGTCAGGCCATTGTAGCTTGAATGAAATTTTGTGTGTGTGTGTGTGTGTGTGTGTGTGTGTGTGTGTGTGTGTGTGTGTGTGTGTGTGTGTGTGTGTGTGTGTGTGTGAGTGTGAGTGTGTGAGAGAGAGAGAGAGAGAGAGAGAGAGAGAGAGAGAGAGAGAGAGAGAATGTGTTCTGCTATGTGATAGTAGTAGTACGAAATTGTATACAGATTAGTCTTTGGATTCCGTAAGGGAAATACTGTCTCAGTGTATGTATCCCATCTGTAAAATAGTGACACACACACACACACAGCACAAAATAAGTGAATACACACACATTACTCCAGAGTAGTGGGCAGCCTGTGTGACAGCAGTGACGGGTTAGATGGTTTGCTCATGGGTGACTCAGCTGTGGAGATGGGAGACTGGTGTTCAATCACTTTCCCCTTTTTTCTACTGCTTGGGGATCGAGCACCCTCCAGTTCAAGTCCTAACCATTAGGCCATGGCTGGCCCTTCACAGTAATATTTGCCTTGGTAATACAAATGTCTAACTATTTGTCATGACAATAAAGCACTTCTGAATAAAGCACTTCTGAAAAATCTTAATATTAGTGCTGTCAAACGATAAAAAAAAAATCTGATTAATCACAAAATTTTGCAATGATTTATCGTGATTAATCACTTTCAATCACAACTCATTTCTTCCAATAAGAATTTGGATGCCAGGGTATGTTGGATCCTTATTTTGCCCTGGAAAGACACTGATGCTAAATAGCTGGCTTTGTTCTTCTCAAATGGGGCAATTCACACCTATCCCCTAACCCCACAGATTCCCCAAACATCAACCCTCTGCTGTTGTTGGACATTCAGGAGCTACGCCATAGTACGCCAAAATTTGATTTGATAGCTGAACCATTTTCTATCTGAAATTGCTCTTCTATTGCTCTTCTAATTGAAATTGCTCAAACAAACTGTTGCAGTGTTAATAAGTTAATATCAAGAATATCATACACTGCAACAGTTTGTTTGTGTTTAATGGGTCAGTGAGTACTACTGACACATTATGATGATAATTCCCTTTTATATATCATACTATTTGCCTAATCTGGTGGCAAGTCAAGTAAGACATACACACACAAACACACACACACACACACACACACACACACACACACACACACACACACACACACACACACACACACACACACACCTACCTTTATCAACAAAACAGACACTGACATCAGACATGACACCTGGTATTGATTTCCACCCGGAGAACATGGCAAGAGTAGGCTGAAGGGAGGAGTGTTTGGGGAGGCTGGCAGACACAATGTCTTTGGCAAGGAGCATATGATACAGGGAGAGTTAAGAGACAGGCCTGACAAGAGGAGTTAGGGAGAGATGAAAGAAAGGGATCTGAAGCCTGTGTTAAGACAGGAGGAAGACATCAATGCCGAGGTTTGACCCAAACAGAACAAACAAGCAGCTCAAGGGGGAAAATGGGCCAAAGCCTGTCGAGCTAAGATGGTCTAGTCATCTCTGGAACCTGGAGCAAATGTCTCTCATTTAACCAAATATTCTCTGGTGTGTGTGTGTGTGTCGGTGTGCATGTGTGTGTGTCGGTGTGCATGTGTGTTTGCCTGGGGTTGTGTTGGGTCTGTGTGTGTGTGTGTGTGTGTGTGTGTGTGTGTGTGTGTGTGTGTGTGTGTGTGTGTGTGTGTGTGTGTGTGTGTGTGTGTGTGTGAGTGAGAGAGAGAGAGAGAGAGAGAGAGAGAGAGAGAGAGAGAGAGAGAAAGAAAGAAAGAGTATGCAAGCTAAAGAGAGAAAAGCTCACATTTGAGAGACATAGACTGCCTTTGCCAAAACCAGAGTGATTCCCTGTCGGCGTGCCGTCACTCACAGATGAGTAACAACTTCGTCGCAGCAGTCCTGGTACAGAGTGGCAGCCTAAAGCTCCACCTCGGGGAAGAGTCAGAGAGAGGGATTAGAGATAACACAGAAGAAGCCGAGAGGAGACGCAAGAGGGGGCTGACTCACATTAAAGAAGCCAGGTGCTGCCAAGAGAGCACGGGTGCCCGGGGCGGGGTGAGGGGGAGACTTTAATTAGCACCACAGACGCCTGTCGGAAGAGCCAGCGGCAAATTATCAAGCCCACAGCCTCAGGGGCACAAGAGAACAGGGGCAGAGGTCAGGATTAATCCACTTCTGGAATATAAATTGGCGGGGTGCAAAGGCTGAGGTGGGGGTGGGAGGTGGGAGGTGGGGTGGGGTGGGGGGGGGGGGACAATGGGCAATAGTTAGCAAAGCGTCGCGTGACAGTGACATGCGACAAGGTTGGTTTGTGGAAACAGCAAAAAGCTAAGAGAATGGTTCTGGTGTTTCATATAGCCTCATTTGAAGTAAACACACACAAAACTGAAGAAATGATTTTGGTCTTTAGAGAGTTCATTCCCAGAGGAGTGCAAATGGTTCCTGTGAGATTGCAAACAAGTGAGCAATGTCATTTTCCATTAAGGCTGAATGCCAGGGGGATGGAACTGATGGGCAGCAGTTCTCTGACTCAGATGTCCTTTAATGCCAAAACATGTACTCTCTATCCCCAAATGTCTTTACAGCAATACAATCTCAAGAAAATCAGCTGACCTCTCGCTCCTAAATAGCCAAACATAGAGAGAGACTTTTTATACTTTAAAGGTATAATCCGGAGTGAAACAACACATAGCCTTGCTGTTTTATACTCCTATGTGCTATTGAAAGGCACCTCAATGATAAAATTTCATGTCTTTTTTATTATTATTATTATTATTATTACATCTAGTGTAAAGTGACGTACTGTACTACTGCTTTCTGGTTTTGACTTATGTTTGTTAATGTGATGACGGGTTACGTTGGTTTGTTCTGTTCTGTTTTTCCTTTTTGTTTTGTTTTCCCTTTTGTGTGCCCTTTAAAACCAATAAAAAAGTGAATCACAAAATTTCGTGCACCGTAGACTGAGTTTGCGAAACGGCAACTAACACTAACTGAATGAGGCATGTCAAAAACGAAACCTAATCGATTTGCTTTTTTTTTTTAAATGCCCCATTCTGTTACCGTTCATGCGCTGCATGAAATCCGTTGATTGAGGTGGCTATCAATAGCGCTTGGCACTATAAAACAGTAGGGCTACGTGCTGATTCACTCCGGATTTTTCCTTTAATCTCTGTATTGTAAGTAGTTTACATAAAGTACCCTAAGTTAAATAACTAAGCCATGGCTGTTTATTTATTCATCAAAATGTGACAGACTGTTACATCATGTAAACATGATTAAATGGCATGAAAATCACTTTGTAGCCAAAACCTTTGAAAATGCAAGTGACGACTTCGGTTGGCTGTGACTAATGCTCTCTAGAAGCGTAACCAACATGCTTATGTAGTTCCCTGTTAGCACTTAAATATTTTATAATACAAAGTGGCTGTATTGGCACAGGTTCTAGGCACTGTGCCACATAGCTAACCATATACGCCTGAACAGGCAGGCATGCACACATGTGGATGAAATGTACTCCCATGTTAGGATCCAGAAGATCCTCATGAGGGAGTGGAGACGCGGAGAAGCCTGATGCATTCCCACAGACCGACAGAGAGAGTGAGAAACAGATATGACACATCACACACACACACACAGACCACGAGGGGGAGGAGAGGCCGAGGAATAAAGAAACAGAGAGACAGAGAGTGTGAAGAAACAGTGGCAGTACGACAGCAACAGGAGACAGGAGATAGATGAAGGGACCCTGTGGGTTGGCAAAGGGACCTGAGAGAGATGGCATTTACAGAGAGAAAGAGAGAGAGAGAGAGAGAGAGAGAGAGAGAGAGAGAGAGAGAGAGAGAGAGAGAGAGAGAGAGAGAGATAGCAGGAGGTGAAGGGAAAAAAGATGGCCCAAGAGAGCCAGGAGATCTCTCTGCTCAGGAGCAAATTGGGCACAGGGGGAGGAGGAGGAGAGGGGTGGGAAGGGACTTTGAGGGAGAGCCAGCAGGGAAATTGAGATTGTCGGATAAGCCAACAGAGGGAGAGAGAAGAGCCGCACAGGGGTAGACGGTGACTGATGTGGGTAAGCTGGGGAGAAATAGAGAGACAAAGGAGGACCTAGTTGTCAGCACATTTGTTCAGAATAGGAGAAAAGAGCATGTTTAAAGTGGGGGGCAAGTGGGGCCATTTTATTTATTTATTTTTTTTTTTGTATCCAAACTAACCCTAGGTAACTGGGTAAGGAGTAGGCTAGGTAAGAACGGTGAAACAAAAGGTAAAGGATAAATTGTAGAGTAGCTACGACATTGGGATAACACAAACTATGGGAAAGTTATCTGATTTATCTACACATCACCTTCCTGATTAAAATAGCTCATTGTGCATCTTACACCACGCCACTCATTTTTGATGATTCAATTAACAGCCCCACCCAAACATTTCATTTTAAGTGTATTTAGATCAAAAATAAATTTTGTCTTTCAAAAATTAACCTTTGACCTTTATGGTATCGTCCTTTATAAATAACTTTGTACTAATAGGGTATTTTTTTCTTGATGTAAAATTCAATTAATTAAAGGAGAAATCCAAAGTGATTCTGTCGTAAAATATGTTAAATATATATGAATCTTGTTTAAGTTGAGTCCAAGATGGTGGCGAAAGCCTGTAAGCCTGCCAGCGCACAGCCTGTAAGAAAGTTCTTAATAACTAACCAGTAACTGCACTTTCAAAGTTCTCTTTTCCTCATTTTAAATGTAAACACCCACAGGAATCTACGGAATGAAGTTTGGAGCTACTTCGAGCCTCGTCAATGGTGGAAAATATGGAGGTGAGCTACAGTATAGGGCCTACTTTCAGACTATAGCGGTGCTCATCCACTTCATTGATAAGCCTGTTCGTAGCTAATCGGTTCACTACAGTACCTGTATTCCCGAAAGGAAGGGTCAGATTAGTGAACTACATGTATGTGCGACAAGTCTGTGCTCCGATCATAATTTAACATATTTTAAGACATAATCACAACGGATTTCTCCTTTAATAAGAAAACAATTAATAATCCATGTTGATTTTTTTTTATATATATATATATATAATTGTCGATGCTTGTGACAAATAAAAAAAGAGAGAGCTAGCTGACACAATAATTGTGTCAATTCCTTCTCTGATCATCTAAAGCACATAATTCTTACAGTAGGTATAATGTAGACTATAATACAAATTAGTGTGTTTGTTCAAGCAGTCTCATATAAGTTGTAAACAAACAATATTTGGCTGCTTGCATAAACGCACTGTTTTAACTACTTTTTAGTCATTTTTAGTCATACAAACTACAGTGCTGTGTTGTCAGTTGTCTGTTGATGTTAGGGTGACATTTGCCGCATATTAAGATGTTAAAAACACAGCCTCCATGGGTTAGCTGTCACCGGCTAGTCTTGAGTAGCTTGAGCGATAGCGCTCTTTTTGAAATTGACTGAAGTTGTCCTTTAACGTGTGCATCATTCACAGGGCTTGTGTGCTCTTGTCACCTTCACTTTCTCATATAGCCTAATGACGGCCTTGATGACAATGGGGCCAAAACCCGAGCACAGTTAGCCTACAGTGTATGTCTGTCTATACACTGTCAAATGTTGAAGATTTTTTGCTAAAACACCATTGGTCAGGGATATCATTTGTTTTTTTAATTTTTCAAAATTGTCTGTGAATGTGTAAGTCTCCTCTGTTAGTTGAGAATGAAGAGCTAGGCCATGACTATAGGCATTGTATATTATAGACCTAAATAGGCCTAGATAGGAAAAAAAAAAGTGTATTTGTTCACTAAACATGTCCTATCACTGATTTCGCCTTTAAAATCCATAGGCTCGTATCAACTTGGAGGACGCCTGTGCGTTTCAAAGTTAAACAACTTGTAACCACTAGATGGTACTAGTTGCGCACTACGAGGCGTTTAGCCCTATATCAACCACCTTATGCACTGTAAGAGCTGGAATCAAATTCATTTAAGTCGACCAGTATGCATTGCATATACCGGTATTTGGCACGACCTCACCATAGGCCTTTCCACCCTCAGTAACATAGTACACTTTCTGCACGTCACAAGGCCATCAGAAATTCCTGTTCGCCATTCTTTGTTTTGATGTTGTTGGGGTTTTTTTTGCGATTAAACGCTGGCTCATAATGTACAATATTCTGCTGGCAAGGTCGTTACGGTGATTTAGGCCTATTTCATAAACACACATATTTGATAGCTTACCCTTGCGTAACTCGAGTTATGCAATAGGCGGAGTCACTCTGCCTATATGGCACAAGACAAAGCACCGCTGCAACGTGATGTAACGTAAGTAGTAGCTCCTTATTCTTTTCGTCGTTTTTGCAAGAAAAGCAAGGCCTATAATCCAACAATTTTAGAGTATCGATCACGTCATGCTAGTCTAGGACAAAGGAAGCGTTTGGAATAGGGAACCAAAATAGCCAACTGCACAGTGGTGTCACGGTGGCAGAAAGTGCAGCTGTGAAAGACTAGGCTACAGCAGTCTACCCAGCTGTGAGCGACCTTGCAGAGTACTCAGAGTTTCGGCGCGGTGTTTAAAAATCTTTTTAAGTCAGTTTAGGCATTAAAAGGTCTGAAAAAATTATATTACACTCAGCTTAGGACTTACAAGTTCTCACTCAGCCAAATCATGTCAAAGTGCAGCCTTTCATAAAGTTTTATTAGTTTGTTCATTAATGCGTAACCTAAACAGAAAGTATTTCTCTTGTATCTCTTCTTATTTTTTTTATCCAAAAACAAGTTCAAAGTTGCAGTGTCACCCATGAGAGTTGAAAGGGATGCATAGGCAAGCACTGACTTTGTATGCATACAGGTGTGTATGTTTGAGCATTGTGCCCTACTGTACTGTGTACTGTGCTAAATAATGCACATCTCAAGGCCACAAATTGGGAAGACCCAAGCTTCTATCAATTCAGGACTTCCCAATTTATGGGCTTCTCCCGTGTGAAAATTTGAAAGAAAGTGAATTTAGACATGTTTTTATTGTTATTCCTCATTTTTTTTTCCAAATCAAAAAAGGGATCAATTCAATGCATTTCAATGATAGGATGTTCAGTTTACTACCATGGAATGTTTTAGAATCTTGGAATGTTCAGCCAAAGATCATGGAATACCCAATACTCCCTTTTTTGATTTGGAGGCAAAAAAGAAGGGGGGGGGGGTTCGCTTGAATCCTCTCTGGTTCAGGTGTGAAATAAGCCCATAGCCTGCTGTGTTATTCCACATGTGCTTTTCAAAAGATTATAGACGTGCTCTTAAGAGTCTTTGAGAAAACAGCTTCAAGGTTAGCTGGTCAGCAGAAGAGTAGGAGAGTCCTGACTGTTGCTGTCATTTGACTGAGGGGAGTCGCTTACAGATCTAGATGAATGGAGAGTGAACTGGACTGCTCTTGCTGGCTGCAGTTGCACCTGGATGGTTAGACAAGCTAGCTGGCACTATTTGAGTGGATTGGGAGAAGTTACTGGAGCAGCATTCCCTTGTTGCACCTACAGTGCCAGAGCTGCTGTGTTTCACAATTGCCTCTGCATTCCTGTGCAGGTGGCTCACTTGGTGACAAATTTCAAAGTCTAGAGATTCCTAAAGCCACTGACGCAGCTTTTTCTGCGGTTCAGGTCCTGCACTTTTTTTCTGGATCAGTGGCTGCTTGCTGAGTTGGTGTTCAGGTGGGTCAATAGGGTGAAGTTTCCTCTGAATACAGTGGTGTTTTCATCTGTCGGGCTCACTAATGGTGTATGACAGTTTTTTTCTTGACAAGTATTTGAAGGGGTTTGTTTGTGTTTGTTTTTGTGAAAATTAAGTTGGAACCACACATAAAACAGGAGCATGATTCCAGATGTTGTGAACTATGAATTGAGACTTGTGTTGACTCTTGAGATTTGACACAGACTTTGGGACTTGTGAACAATCATGAGTGCCTAAAAATCTTTGAATGTGGGCTTATTCTCTTTCTCATGACTGTGTACCTGCATTCATAAAGTATACACACAGCGACAGGTGAATGTACAGGCAGCTTAAAAATATCGCTAAGAGGGAGTGTACTGAACATACATGTAAAATCAAGATTTTTGCCAAAAGTCATTAACATGCAACAGGAACTGTGTAAAACAGGCCCTTAAGACATACAGTACCTTCAACATATGACTTGTGATGAAGGACTTAAGTCTCAATGCGAACCTACAGTACAATTCAACGACTCAAAACTTTACTTTGACTCAAGCTCAGAGACTTAACTTGGACTTCACTAGCAAAACAAAAGACTAGTGTGAACATCTTTGCATGACTCTTAATATTTGAACTGGAGCCATTAACAGAATAACATACTGACATTGACATCAAACGTTCTCTCTCTCTCTCTCTCTCTCTCTCTCTCTCTCTCTCTCTCTCTCTCTCTCTCTCTCTCTCTCTCTTAAATGCACACACACACACTCACACACGTACCTCATTATTCAATGACATTAGAATGACCATTCTAATATTGGGTGTGTTTATTTCCATGAGGTGGCAGTGTTTGCGTCCTCTGACTGGTAGACCTCCACCAAGTCTGTGGAAACTGCATTATAACTGAGTGTGAAGTACAGAGAGAACCTAAGCTGCTTACAGTCAACAAGGGCACAGCTGCAGTCACTCTCAAACTTGTAACCAAACAAGGCAGACAAGGACAGCTAGCAGAACAAGGGTTTGGAGGAGAGCAACTTTGCACTGGTAAGAAAATGACTTAAGTGTGTCTCTGGGTGGAATCCCTAAAAGCAGGACTATGCTGTAAATCACGGACACACCCTTGTCAAAATTAAAGGCATGATCTTGTGTTGTGATCCAACTTGGAGACAAGCGAGAAAGAGAGTTAAGCATTCATGTTGTTTATACAGATGATTTAACATTGTGTAACCTATCTGGCTCTCAGCTGCATAGAAAGATTGCTTTTAGTGGTTGTAGGATATTGAATGCTTTGAATGCTCTGGGTAGTGGTAAGCCTTGTTTAGTGTATATGTGGAATGAAAAACATTTTGTTCTGTACAAATGACCAAAGGCGTGCCTGAAGACAGTTTGTATCCTGATTGACCGTAACAGTTTTGCAATAACCGTATTAGGACATATCCCCGTTATGGTGATTGTGACACATTTTTGTCATGTGCACAGCATTTTCCTGTTAGATTTGCCAACAGACTCTCACCTGTTGAAACTTGTGAAGTAGGATAATGAAAGTATTTCAGTGTGAGCTTTCTTATCCAGCAAAGAAAACAATGCTGAGGGTGCAAAAATGTAAGAGCACTCTGCCAATGGATTGATCCGCTTAGGGGTAACAGCATTTTTTATTTATTTATTTTTTCTGTCCAGAGAATCTGTAGTTTTGAGTTTTAGAGCAACGCTAGCAGTGTTGTCCTGCTTCAGAGATAAGAAACTAGAATCAGAGTAAATCACCACAGACAGAAAGAAAGTCAAATTCTGTATATACACCTTATGATCAAAGATACTAATGCACTGTGTTGAAGGATGAATCAGGTCACTAGCCTGAGCCCGGAAAATGAAATGACTAGTAAACAGGGTGACAGGGTGACGCTGATGTTGCTTGTAATATTGACATTTTGAACACAGTGGGTCATGGGATAAAAATATCACCCACCACCAGTCTGGCTGTGTGTCTATGAGTAACCACACCACCACTGAGGTAGTATTTGTTGTCTACATAACCTCTAATCTTAATTCAGTTCTTGCATGAAATGAGGGCTTAAACTATCCACTCATAACCATGACCAAACAGATTAAAATATCTAGTACAGATCTCACTGATGTAATAACAAATGACCTGTTCTAACCCAGGAAATAAGAAGATTAGTGATTTTTTTTTTTTTTTTTACCCAAAAAAGGAAAGGTTTTTAGATTCCTAGTGCACACGGTTAAATTTGACTAAGAAAGGAGCCTATTTACCCTAATGAGATTGTGTATTATGGGAACAAAGGTCTGCTTAAGCAAATATATTATGAAATCCATATGCTGACACTACCCTATACTTTCAAAAGAAGAGACACATGACCGAACAGCAAAAGGATAGCTGGACTAAATAAGAATGGCAGCTCAATTGTCATTGACAAGAGAAACTACTTAAAATAAAAAAAATAAAAACAATCTGCTGGTTTGTGTGAGATATTGTGATTCAGAACTTGTAGATTCAGAACTATGTAGCACTGAGCCGGTTGTGTGCACTATGTGAAGACTGTTTACTTGGGTTGTCCGTCGCTTTCTCCTGACCTGCAGCAATGGTCAAGCATCCATATGCTCGGCCTGATGTCCAAATCATCTGTAATCACTGTCAGCTGTCGGCCAGCTTAGAGATGAGATAGCCATTACTTACCTCATTACCTACCTCTCTCTCCCTCTCTTCCTGTCCCTCTCTCTTCTTTCTCCTACCCCCCCTCCCCCTCAACCCCCAACCATCTGTTACATTCACTCGCTTTGCCTTGCATGCTCTAACAGGGACAGGAAAAGCAGCAACAATGGAAGTTATTGGTAAGTGAGTCTCTTTACTTTACTCACTAATACTAATATGAAAGTGCTAGATCTAAGTACTAGGTGTAGGTGCTTTAGAAGGCTTGGGCCAGCATTAATGTCAATGTTTCAGGATTGCTGAGGTAAGATGCAGCGAGCTGACACAATGAGGAGAAACAAGGAGGAACACCAGCATTGTTTTTTTTTCCATTTCAGTTTATTTCCAAGTGGAGATGAAAACAGAGTTCTGTTAGAGAAAGTCTCTGTTCACAACGTCTAATTTCTATTACTTTGTAGTGGTGTCTGCAAATGCAGTATCTGGGTGTTAGGCTGATTTTATTCTCTACTTGTTTGGCTATCATACTAACAGTGTCCTAATATTTTGACAAGAGTTGACGAGCTTCTCTCTAAAGCTTTTAGTCATTACTGAACACAGAACACATCTAGTGTAGAGGAATTCACCCCGGTGAAATTTGACACATGCTTTCGATAAAACAAGCTTCATACTATCAAAGGTCCTGCCATATTTTCGTATTATTACACATTATTTTATTTTTTTCCAGTCAGATGGAATTCACGAGATACACCTATGCACCAGTTTGACATACATGGAAAGCTTCTGTCTGACTCATGACCTCCAAAGCCACTGCTTACTTGCCAGTTTCACAGATGGTGATTAGTCTCAGAGTTGTATGTCAATGAGGTCATTAGCAACTCTTTCCTTGATTAAGACCTGATTAAAGGCTTTCTCTTTTACATGCATACATCTGTCAGTCTATGTCTGTGATGACAGAGGGGCTATGATATTTTGAGAACAGTTGAACAAAATCACCAGAACCTGGACCAGAAAAGGTCCAGAGTCAACCAATCCATTCCTGTTGTTTCAGTGTTGTTACAACAACTGCAAAATTTGGAACAACACAGACTGAATTCCCAAAGCATCAGCGATTTATTTAGTTAGTTATTTAGTTTAGTTATGTTGTACTGACTTTTATAACAGCTATGGGTTGTTTGGGCAAATAACAGCTATGGGTAGATTGATTCCAGACTACTGCAATAAACCCTCACGTCTTTCAGATTAGGATTATCCAGAGCTGAGTTGAGGGAAGCCATGAGAAAGTGTGAAACTTTTGGTCAGCAGCTCAGCCGTGGCTTAGAGTGGACTAACACTGATATGCCAAGCAAGGTTAGCCAGTCAGGGTAAATGTCCATGACACCATGCCCTCTTAATTGAAGATTTTTAATTAGCATATGGTCTGTGAAATTCAGGATGTTTTTAATTAGTGTATATTATAGCATTTGTTACGTTAGTCTTTATGTTCTGTCATTTAGAAGTATAATCCGCATCATTCTGAATCCAGATTCAGATAGACCACCATGTTAAATGTAACAAAGGCCAAATAGCCAAGCTATGCGATCCGGATGTTTTTAAAACTCCCTCTCAACATCTCATGAGTTCCTAGGCAGTAGACTGGGAAATTGGGCTTTCAGCCGACTAGGGCAAGTCAAGCTGTAGTGCCTGCCCAACACGTGACCTCACAGCAACTTTGAATCAGGAGTCAAGCTAGGGCACTTGACTCAAGGTTGCTGTAAGGTCACGTGTTGGAGCCTGGGCCTGGACTGATAGGATGGCCTTGTTTACATAGAGGTTGTACTTAGTAGAAACTGAATATGGGTCAATACATCACCAGTATATTGTAAGTGAAGCTATAATATATTAGTAATGTAAATGGAAAAATCATGAGTCAATACATTACTAATATATTATAAGCAAAGCTGTTAGATGTTACTGCCAACTAGAAGTGGTGTTGTGTTGTGTGTCATCATTTTGGAAAATTAGATGGAATGACAAATATGTCCCGAAATTGGATATAGTTTGGATATAGATGCCTCACATTTATTCCACTCTGTGTCTCTCCTGGCAGATTTGAGTCAGAGATAGCTCACAGTGTGTCTCACAAAGGGCTATTTATTTATCATCAGGCACCATTAATCTAGAGCCATTATTGTTTTATCAGGAGGTGGATATATATTCTATATCCCTTCACTCAGTTCTCTCTCTGCCTTTCTCTGTAGTGCCCCTTACTTCATTACTGGCATTGCCCACTCACCTTTGTCTGTCTGTCTGTCTGTCTGTGTCTCCAGCGTGCCCCATGGGCAACAGCCCTAACCGCCTGTACAATGCCCTGGCCCAGACCTTGAGCAGCGCACCTTTGTCTCAGCACATCCCAGACCATCAGGACCAGGACCCAGTGGACCCTGTGGACCCCATGGAGCTCCTCCGGGAGTGTGAGGAGGCTCTGCGGGCACGACCGGCACGACTGCACAGATCCTTCGTCTGTCAGAATGTTGGCAGAGACCATCACCAGCAGCAACCCATACGGGTCATGCAGTGGAATATACTGGCCCAAGGTAAGCCCAAGTGTGCTTTTATCATACTTTTTCAAATATTTATGTGCTATAGTACTTAGCATACTAACTCAATGTAGTAAATCAAACTACATTATTTTCTGAAGATATGCCTAAAATTTAACTATGAATGTCTTTAATGTTTTGGTTTTTCCCTTTTGCGATGGTTCTTCATAGATACATTTAGTCACACTCTGTGGCAAATATCAGTGTTTACTTATGATTAACAAGCCAGCTAAACAAGCCATTCGGATGATGCCATTACTATAATTAGATCAGGACTGTTAAGCAATCATAATTTAGGACTGTGGTAGATAATTGCAGAAATGATGTCTTACAAATAATTCAAATAGCCCCTGGGACCATTTCGGCATGAGTCGGTACAACACAGGCATCTCATTAGTCATCTCTCATATGATCTTTTCAGCTGAATAACTAACATGTTGCCTTTAGTTCCAGTCCATTAAATAAATCAGTACATCAGATCTGAGACCATGTAGCACATTATTGTCATATGCACACACTGTTGTCAAATGCAACCTCATTTTAGCATTGGTGTTCCCCACACTGGACTGATATTTAAAACACTATGTCAAAGAGTTTGGTTCCAAAACAAGACTATTCATTTTTGAAAATAGTCACATTGTAAACAATAATGAGGTGTAAGAAGACCCCTGAAACACCAATGTGTTCTTATAAAGAATAATCACAGAAAATGCCGAAGTAAACATTGTGACAAGCGTCTACCTCTCTTCTGTCTCGGCAGCTCTAGGGGAGGGCATGGACAGCTTTGTGAGGTGCCCCCTTGAGGCCCTAAACTGGAATGAGAGGAAGTACCTGATCTTAGAGGAGATCCTCACCTACCAGCCCGACATCCTGTGCCTGCAGGAGGTGGACCACTACTTTGACACCTTCCAGCCCATTCTGTCACGCCTGGGCTACCAGAGCAGCTTCTGCCCCAAGCCCTGGTCCCCCTGCCTGGATGTGGCCAACAACAATGGCCCCGACGGATGCGCCCTGTTCTTCCGCCGTGAGCGCTTCCAGCTGCTGGGGACGATCCACCTGCACCTGGCCGCTATGAAGCTGAAGACCAACCAGGTGGCTGTTGTCAGTACGCTGCGTTGCCGGGCAACAGGGCATACTCTCTGTGTAGCGGTGACGCACCTGAAGGCGCGGAGCGGCTGGGAGAGGCTGCGCAGTGCCCAGGGACACGACCTGCTCCGCAACCTGCAGAACATCACCCAGGAGGCGGCCTTGGTGTCAGCTGAGGGTGAGGATGGTGTTGGGGTGCCGTTGTTGGTATGCGGGGACTTTAACGCCGAGCCGTCAGAGGAGGTGTACCGGCGCTTCGCCACCTCCAGTCTGGGCCTGGACAGTGCTTACAAGCGGCTAAGCTCAGACGGCCAGACGGAGCCCCCTTACACTACCTGGAAGATTCGGCCCAGTGGCGAGAGCTGCCACACACTGGACTACATCTGGTACTCACGCCAGCACCTGAGCGTCGACACGGTGCTGAACTTCCCCACTGCCGAGCAGATAGGCCCCAACCGCCTGCCCTCCTACAACTATCCGTCTGACCATCTGTCACTGGTGTGCGACTTCAGCTTCAGCCAATCACCTGAGTGAACCTGGCAAAGCAGGAAGTGTGGCTCAGCCATGACTGGGTATGACTGACTGCGTGTGGTCAGGAGTCCATGGTCAGTAGTCAGCGTATATGACACCCATAGTTCAGCTGTGAATACAAATGGGTGATAATGAGTATTCCTAAAGTTAGGAGAACCTTCCATGGTTAAGACAAAAAGCCTGGAACACAGGCCACAGCTAACAAACTAGCTCATCCTTTTCAAGTGGTTTTCAAGCCCAGTCCATTTTTTTTTACAAGGAGGAAGTAAGACAGGGGTGGCCAGACTAAGGCCTGGGGGCCTAAAGTCCACTTATAATTGATTGAAAAGTGGCACTCTTAATAATCCATTGGCCTTTTAGCATCTTAGATTTTTCAATATACTGTAACCAAAAAAACCTGGCCACTTCTGAAATAACTGAAATGGACTGGCATTTGGTGATTTAACGAAAGACGTGTGGATCTGAATATACTCAATAATACTCTGATGTCCTTCTCACTTTTTCCATTACTGTTAGATCTAATTTATCATTTCAGGGTGACAAAACTGGTCTACTTACCTCAACACTGCTGATAGGTCATTCTACACTACTAGAGTGGCTTTCAGTACCGGCAGACGATACATGGTCCGTCTATAAATTGATGTTGAACGTGTCTTTCATTGTATCATTTACATATTGCAAGCTCTGTATTTGAGATCTTAAGTGAATAAATGTATACCAACATAGTTTATGATAGGTCTACCACAAGGAAAAAAGTGTACATGAGTCTGGCAAGAGCATTTCATGTATTGCAATAAACATCCAAGTTTTTTTTTTTTTTTTTTTTTTCTAACTTCATGTTTCAATCAACTCAACAGTTAACAGTTTCAACTCTCAATTCTTTTTTTTCCTGTTATACAGTAAGCTAATTGGTTACCACAGAGCATTATTAGTATTTCATCATAAGATTAGGTCATTAAAAGTAAAGTTGGCTAACAAAGTGTGGGTGGAGCACTAGATTAACATTGCTATATGCTATAGCAGTGTATGCTAGTTTGGCTGTGGGCTGCCTTTTTTTTTTTTTTTTTTTTTACTCTATCCAGTATGGGACCATGTGATTTGTAAACCGGAAGAATCCAGTGGAGCTGTTTCTGAAGGCTGCAAAAGTCCATGTTTGTATGGCTGCATGTTTGTTTGGGAGGAGTAATAATGTTGATACAACAGTGTACACCGTCAATAAAATGTCTGTCTGCAAACATGATGTTCTTGTCTTCAGAATTTCACCTACATTCTAGCCTGGTTCTTATACATACTGACCTCCTATGCATGTCAGTTTGACCCATTTCATGTTATCTCCAGCTTCAGTTCAGTGTCAGTTTAGATCTTGATTGGTAACCCTTCTCTAGCGAACGGGAGAAGTGGAAATATGCCTTTTACGCATAGCAGATCAGTAGGCCTACTTGAGAACCAGGAGTCTGTTTCCCAAAAGCATATTTGATAACTAGATTGCAACTAGCAACTAAGTGCAATGCAATTTACCTATGCCAATGAAAGAGGTTGCTAACTGGTTAGCCACTAAGCTTTTGGGCCAGACTGTCTATACTAAAAACACATCAAATATGTGTATCAAAAACGGGTATAAAATTTATGTAAGCATGAATCCACTTACAAATGTGACTGAATAAAGCTTGGTGCACCATCAACAGTAAATAAGGGCTGTAGTCAAGAGTGGGTGAACATGGGTAGTGTCAGGTGTTAGTGTTGTACTGAGGGTGACTGAGATAGTGGACAGAAAGCAATGCAATAGGTTCTTCTACATCTCTTGTAACTAAGACACTTCTACCAAGTGCTTGCTTAGGCCTGACTGGAGAAGCAATGATAGTCTGCCACCTTGTGGTGAGAGCGCAAGCAATCTATAACTGCTATTACAGCATGATACAGGTGTGAATGAGAATGTTAGACAAATCATTGGACCAAAAAACAAACCAACAAGCAAATTCTTAGAATAGTTTTTTTTATAATTAAGTAAAATCTACTTGAATACACTTTGAAACAAGAGTACAACAAAATAGAATATACTTCAAATGTTGAATATACAAACTAGTTCATTCTGAATGCGAACAACTTCCTCTCCCCTTATCTGGAAACTTAAGGGGAAAAAACTTGCAAAAAAAAAAAAAAAAAAAAGCAGAATATCTGTCGCCATTGTGGCCCATGCCACAAAGTGTGACCTCTCTTACAAATTTAGGGGGCAGTGAAGTCCTCCAGTTACCTGAAGCTTTACAGTGGTAGACACCACCCTTCACTGCCCACCCTACGTCTTAAACTGATATTTCACAAATCTTGCGTCATCATGTACTAATACTGTGCTTGGTACAAGGTATAAACAAAAAAAAACAAACAAAACAAAAAAGCCGGAAAAGCTTATTTTGTCTTTTCTTTTAAAAAAATCAATCTAAGGCTGCTTCGTTTTTAGGTTACTGTAAACTGTAAGCAAGTATATACAAAGTCCCTTTCAGCTTCCCTTGGTAGAGCCAGCCTGTAACAGACATGGCCTGCACTGTCCCTGTGTAGGTCACCTGGCATCAAGGCCATTGATGCGCTGTGTGCACAGTGATGGTTGAAACAGTTGCTGGTTTTTGCATCATACATGCAATACAGAAGGGAAAACAAACACACACACAAAAAATATACAAAGTGTTGCAAATTCCTTTTCAGTCTCAACCCCTCCCTTTTAAGTTCACATTTGGTTTATTTATTAGTGTTTTCTTGGTTTTGTCATCGGTTTCCTGCTTGATGCCATTAGTGTTGTCGATCTGTAGTGTTTTGCATTGGTCCCTTTTTTGTAAATTGCTGAGATTTCAGCCGAGTTCCTATTCTTCGTCGAGTTTGTGTGTTCACAAAAATGGGATTTTAAAAAAAATGTGGTTCTAGTGTCAGTTCTCTGACCACTGATCATTAGGACTTGTGGATGTTTCAAAAGAGTTTGGCTGGCAAATGACAAGTTTTTTTTTTTATTAAGTCAGTTATT
The DNA here is from genome assembly GCA_027497455.2 of Sardinella longiceps. Lineage (NCBI taxonomy): Eukaryota > Metazoa > Chordata > Actinopteri > Clupeiformes > Clupeidae > Sardinella > Sardinella longiceps. The sequence goes on along the minus strand of JAODXP020000004.1, from coordinate 3,424,370 downwards.
TCACAGAAATTAAGCTTTTTTTTTTTTTTTGCTTCAGTCTCTTGAACTGTACAAGGCAAATGCATAAGTCCAGTCTCGATATGCATGTGTGTATGTATGTGTGTGTGTGTGTGTGTTTGGATATGTTCTTCTTTACAAGTCCATTAGCCGTTATCACACACACACGCACGCGCACACACACACTTCTGAGCCTCCTACTGCCTCAGCACTGAGCCTCCTGGTTGTGTGCCGGAGACGTCTTTGAGGCCTGCTCCTGGACAGCTTCTTGGAGCTCTGTGCTCTTCTCCTGCACCACCCCCAGCGCTGTGACTGCTGGCTCTGCTGCCGCCGCCGCCGCCGCCGTCGCCTTCGTTGTGGGGATGGTCACCGGGGAAACGGTTACTACAGACTGCGGGGGCTGCGCCTGGTCAGTGGGTGTGATAGCGGTGACAGGCTTGACCTCTGGTGCCACGGCCGCAGTGGCCACCACGGTGCCCACCACTTTGGCTGCTGTTGCTGCAGGTGCCGCCGCTGCCACTGCCGCCACGGGCTGAATTTGGGTGAGTTTGGGGCTGCTGGTGGCACTGCTGGTGATGGTGGTGAGCGTCGGAGCCAGACTCAAAGGGAGCCTTGGCTGCTGCATGGGGATGCCAGCCTGCTGCGCGGGCATCGCCAGCCGAACCACCTGGGTGCCCGGCGTCACCGACACCGGGGAGATGGCCCGGACGGCCAAGGGAGCGCCCATCAGATTGATGCCCGCTGCGGTTCCCCCCACGAGACCCGTGCCCGTCCCGGGTTTGCCCGGGGTGGCCTGCAGCTGGCACTGGGCCAGCTGGGCAGCGGGGATGGTGATGATCTTGGCGAGCTGCACAGTGATCTTGTCGCCGTTCTCCGCCGTGGCGGGCATCATGGTGGGCACGGTTTGGATGAGTACTTTTGGCGCGTTGGTGCCCGTCACTGTCGCAATGGAGGTGGGAGCCGTGGTGAGAAGAGAGGGGTTGTGGGATGGCACCGCTACTGTGGAGATCTTCTGGCCGAGGGCCGTAGTCATGACAACTGGCACCTGCATTGCCACGCGTACCGTCCTTTAAAATGAGTAGGGAAAACCTCAATTACTACGAGTCAACACCAAACTATCAACATGTAAACATTGTATGTAAACAACAACTGTTAATCTGTGACAAAAGGGTTTGATAACAAATGAGGAGAAATCAAATCTTACAAATTTTATCACATCTCTCCCTCACACACACACACACACACACACAAACAGACAAACACACACCTGGGCCCTGAAGGGTTGGAAATGATTGTCGCTGCGTGGGACGAGAGCTGCGCCTGGGAGACATCTGGCGCCGTGGAGACGGTAACTATGTGCTGGATGGGGGTGGCGGTGAGCGTGGCAGTAGCTGCTTTGCCCTTGGCTGGGCCAGAGGTCGCGTGGATCAGCGGGCGTCCCCCCGTGCCCCGCAGAATCCCAGTTGCCTTTGAGAGGTCAGCGGCCAACAGGGTGTCCCCGCCTGCCAGGGTCACGCGCTCGTAGGATTTCTCCAGTCCTGCAGCGGCCGCCGCCGATTCGTCACCTCCGCCTGGATCCGACTGGTCGTCGTCAATGACAACAATGTTTTTGGGCATCTCCTTGAACTGGTAGACCAGACGCTGGCCCTCCACCTTGGACAGAATCCCCCGCTGATAATAATACCTGTCAGGGAGGAGGAGGGGCCACTAGGGTCAGGCAGACATAGGAGCTTTCCAACACATTTCAACCTCATAAGCTTTATGTGCCTATCCTTAGAGTTGAGGGCCATCTCAAAAATATTTTCAATCAATCACCACTGTATACCGATCTGTATAGAGATCGATTTCTATGTCAACACACACACACACACACATGCACACACACACACACGCACACTCAAACAGATCTTTACCTCAATGCACGTCCCATGGTCTCATAGTTCATGTCAGGCTTGTTCTTGTGTTTACCCCAAAGTTTAGACACAGCCTTAGAGTCGACCAGCTTGAAGATGCCCTTCTCCCGCTGGGTCCACTTGATGTACCTGGGGCACGTGTTCTTGTCCTGGAGAAGGTCCAGCAGGAACTCCCACAGGTATGTTGTACTGCCTGAAGAAGGGAAAACAGTCAATACAAATAAAATTAACGATTAGTGCTGGCAAAATTAACTGATTAATCACGTGATTAATCCAAAAAATTTAACTCGGATTAAAAAAAATAACTCGGATTAATCCTGATGGATGGTTCCACTTTCATGGCATGTATTATGTTCCATTTCAGATAGAAAATGGCTCGGCTATCAAGTCAAACTATACAAAGATTATGGCCTAGCTCCTGACTGTCCAACAACATGTTTGGGGAATCATTGGGGGTAGAGGACAGGTGTGAATTGCCCCATTTGAGATGAACAAAGCCAACTATTTAGTATCAGGGCCTTTACAGGGCAAAATAAGGATCCAACATACCCTAGCATCCAAATTCTTACTGGAAGAAATGAGTTGCGATTAAAAGTGATTAATCATGATTAATCATTGCAAAATTTTGTGATTAATCAGATTAATTTTTTTAATCGTTTGACAGCACTATTAACGATACAAGTACACAAAAAAGTAAAGAAAACACTTCAGTATGAGCACGAGAGGCAGACTTGCCAAGTCTTGGTGTTTTCCAGTAAATGCAATTTGAAAGAGCACAAGGGCCAATACAGGGCCCAATACAGGGCCCACTATAGCCTGACATAGCCCGACCATAATACTGCTGTTCATCCGTATTCATGGTCTGGAGGTTCTTTAACCTGGCGCGATTATACTGCGGGGGGAGGGCATTCACTTTTGGTTTGAAACAATTGGACAGCTCGTCTAATCAGCGTCGCTTATTGGCCGGTAGACTCTCTACCGATATAAACACGCCCAAGAGGACCGTTCCCAAACCATGGATACGTATGAACATTCGTATTATGGGCGGGCTATGTCAGGCTAGGCCCACTACAGGACGTTGCTCTTTCAGGCAACCCCAAGACCAGTTGCCTGCTGGAAGTCATTCTGTAGGGCATGGGTATTCAACCTGTCCATCCTTATGCACAGAGGAGCGGATACCGGTCCTACAGAGGCGTTGAGGACATTCTAAGGACCTGCCCAGCTCTCCTAGACTAACTGCCTGTCTCCTGAAATGTCCCCCATGTTCTGGAGATTGTGTTTGAAGATATATTAAATCTGTTGTTAATTCTCACTACTCGGCTTTTGACTAGCAGTCAGTTTTTTTTTTCCCTCTCAAAAGTTAGTCTGGGACTTACTTTTAACAAAACAAAAAAAAGGAGAGAGAAGGGCAAGTGCTGTGGGTCAAATGTTAAACTAGATAGAAGTAATCAGGTGCTCTTCAGAGACGGACATTGAACTTTTAGAGGAAAATCTGACCGTCCTCCTGTAAGTGAGGCATAAATAGTAAGCTATTTTATAGAAACAGCAGTCTTAAACTTTGAAGGGGGAAAAAAAAAAATCCTTTATTGTCATGGACATCATTACGTCTACGCGTTTCAACTCTGACCGAACCTTCCTCCAGGCAAAAAAAAAATAATTTAAAAAATTCTTCACAAAAGAAGTCTGATGTGAACACATGGCCTATGCTACCTTTTTGTTTTACGTTTCTTAAGTCGCTGTCATGGTGAGGCAGTTGTACACACTTACCCTTCCCCTCCCTGGGCTTCTTCTTTATACCGAGGTCTGGGGAGCCATTGGACACAGATGTGCTATGCATCTTTGGCTTCCGTCCAGCTACAAAGCATTGAAAATAAACATTTATTACACATTGTACGGCATTTTTGTGTGTGTGTGTGTGTGTGTGTGTGTGTGTGTGTGTGTGTGTGTGTGTGTGTGTGTCTGTATGAATTTTATTGGCAATATTACTGTACGTTCCAAAATATAGAAGTTTTTTTTTGTTTTTTTGTTTTTTTTATAAAAGGGCCGTCTCAGCATGATGTAATGTCTTTTGTTCTACTATGGCAAGGTTGAGGGTAAAAGCCATTTTTTAATCAACAAATGCTGATTGTGTGTACTGTGCTCTTAAAACTTGGGGATGACCTAATAATCCATCCCCAATAATAAACCATCAGATTGAATCAGACATATGCAACAGACACAAGTAAGTCAAGGTCTGTATGTGTGTGTGTGTGTGTGTGTGTGTGTGCGCTCACCCTTCTTCTTCCTGACTGGCTCAGTCTCCAGCTCGGTCTCCTCCATCATGACACCGATGTCCATGGGCTCGGACTCCTCTGTGCTCACCTCCACCACCATCTCGGTTGGCATGTCAGGCCGCATGGCTGCGTGCATCAGCTCCGGCGAGTTGGCACAGGGGGGCACAAACACTTCTATACGCAGAGGCATCCAAAACAAAACAAAACATAACAAACAAAAAAAACAAGTGCTGGTCATTACATGTGCATGGGATATTGTGATAAAAAAAAAAACTGTCTCTCTATTAAGTGCATGACTTTCAAGGTCAACAGTGCAAACAATTTTTAACTTCTCAATGAGTTGTTAAAAAGTTTTACATTAACTATGGGGTCACATAATGTGTTGTGTCTTGACAATTGGCACCAACAAATACAGCAATGACAAATAATTAAAAAAGAAAAACCTCAAAACAGGGACTCTCTCCCATTTCCCACTGTGTAACTAAAAAAAGTTTAGATTGTCCAAGTTGGATCCATCCCAAAATACTCCACTCGTCACTGACATAAGAGAGTGGAATGCTGGCTACTGCTGTGACCTCGGCGACAGCCCAATGCGGAAGCAAGGTCTTTTCAGCTCCATAAATATCAGAGCATACTATTCTTATTTGTATTTAGGGTTGCAAGTATGTGATGAATTTGAACTGTGCCTTTGGGCAGTAACCCATGACATTAGCAAATGTTGACATGTCGTGGGGAGTACCTGGAGAGACTATATACACTTTCAATACATTACACTTTCTGGGTTTTCTTTTATTGTTAAATTAATTGTTACGCTCAAGCAGGGACTTCATAAATTTCTAGTCCCACATAATCCTTAGAATTTTGGCATGGACTTAGAAAGGCCTTTTGAGATCCATCTCCTGTTATGCAACAACCTTATAACTTGTCCCAAAAGAGGGATGACAGCGTCTCAGAAACCCATGAATATCATAGTAGAATTATCCCTATAATAATAATCCCTAGCTGATTTCTTAAGACTATGTGGTGGCGTTTTCAACTGGTCTACAGTATATGCCAGCTGTCTGCAGCCTGGGTTCAGTGGTCGAGTTCAGGGGTCAGATGTGTGTATGCGGTCAGAAGCATCTACCTGGACTGCGATCTCCTCGTAGACTGGAGGGCGAGTCCATGTGAAGCAGCGCTTCCGCTGCCTCAATCGTCTTGTCAACGCTGGAGCCATGGACTGAAGCTTCCACTGTAGAAGAAGAGCACAACATTATTATGATATTTTTTTAACATATGACTGCACAGAATTCAATGACATATGGAAACTGGCATGTTAAACAGAAATGTTAATGTATTTCGGAATTCACTGGTTAGATTATCATAATTTCAACACCACTTGGTTTGTTTGAATTGTCTCTTCGAAAAGGGAGATAACAAGTCTCTGTGTGAAAGTGTTTGAAACGCATGCAGCTTAGACCTGCAGTTTCTAAGGAAAGGTTGTTTATCGGTGGTCTACCGATTTGGTGCTTGGCTGCTTGATACTCAAAAATAAATAAATAAAAATTTAAAAAAGAAATTTTTTTTTTTAAAAGTGTTTAAAAAATGATGCCTAAATATTGTAAACTTTTTTTCATTTTGTTTTCTTGTTTTTCATTTTTGCAATTTTTTCCAGCATTCTTATTTTTTTTACAGAAATAAATTTCTGCTTATAAATCACAACATCCAGCAAACTTCAAGTGGTTAGAAATGTTACCAGGATATAATATATTTAAATGTTCCTAATTTAACTAGTTGGATTTCAAGTGCAGAAAGCACATATGAATTTTTGACCTCTTGTTCCTTAGACGGCTAATGTATTTAAAGCAGTGGTTAAGACTGTGAGTTCTAGCTCATTCAGTCACAGTTTAGTCAATTCTACTGGCAGTCTCTTGGGGGGGGAAAGAAACTTAAATGAAGGGGCTCAAAAAGATGTTGGAGTGATTAGGCTTGGATTCTTACAGGCATACAGGTCTTACATTGTCCCGTCTTTAACAGCTCCCATGTTCAAGGCACTTCTTGCCCAACAGAGATTCTCTTGGAGTTACATGAATCTGTGTGTTACGGTGTACAACCATGTGCAAATTGCTTACAGTCCGACAAATTTCTTCCACTGTTGTTTATAAGTCTGCACAAAGACACAGGACTATGTTCGGGTTCACTTTGGTCAATTATTCCTAACCACCATTGCTTCAGTAGAGCCCACGGCAGAAGCCTGCTGTCCCCGTTGGGTGCCTTGCCTTAGTCAAGTCTGAGAACCCCACTGCTGTGCCACCTGCTTCCATCAATCCCAACACCAATGGTTCGTATTACCCCCCTGCCCTGTCCATGTTTGGCTATCTGGAGCATTTGCTGGCTATCTTTAGACACGCTGTTCATTCACACACCTAGACACTCAAATGCACGAGCAGGACACTGTGACCCTGATCAAAGCAGCAAACAGATGCACCAGCTCAAACCCACCTCGTTAAATTGTCCCTCAAGCTGACCAGAAAAAAGAACAATAAAAACAACAACATTTAGGCTACATGAAACTCAAGATCCACTGGGTCATAATTTAGTAAATACTAAGAAGCACCCTGCAGGATGAAGACAGTTTGACTTCATCTTCTAAACACACAATTATAACCCTAAAAGGAGATTTGGAATAAATTAAAATAAAAAATATTAGGATTCCTGGGGTATATTTATACACTTTGCCTATGCATTACTGTTTCATTATTGAGGACTCCTGAACTAAAAGCATAAACAAATAACATTAAATTCTGCCAACATATCCAATCAGTGTTGTTTCGTATGCCACAACTCAAACCAATGCAAAATATAACGGAGCCAAATGGTATTCGCACAAAAAGTAGTGCTAACCCCTCAACTTCCGTGTTTACACTCCGACGTCTTTCCCTCCAGTTCTTCCCGAAGACCATCTTGCAGCCTTCCGTCACTCAATCCCCGCCCCGAACGGGAGTGGACAATTCGGCGAAAGTTGCCTCCCACAACGTGTTCTCGCATTGGATTAAACAGAGATTTCGAACAGACAGTGAATTTCATTGGACATATGGGGATTTCGCTCAACCCAAAACCCGCCTGGTTGAATAACAATGCTTCCGCCATCAAGACTAGAAATAATAACGTTTTCACGCAAAATCATACAAAACCATTACGACTCGATGTGCATCTCAAAAAATAATATAAAATATAAAAAAAAAACAACACACACGGGTCATTTCAGTGTACTTTAAATCAGCGAGTGTGTGGGCTGTTGAAGTGTGACTCGCTTGCTTCGTGCCTATGGATTCAGGGCTGACCGACCACGCTTAGATAACGGGACTAGTCTAGTATTCAGCTAAAAAGAAATTTTAATTTCAGAAAGCAAAAAGCACATCAACTTCATGATATTGTATGAAGTACAAAAACAAATTCCATCGAAATGCAAAATATGTCATCCCCTACGTTACATAGTCCGCTTTTTGCCATTTTACCTTAGTTATTAAAAAAAAGAGGAAAATTAACACTACAACAATACGGTAACTTTGAATTGCGACAGAAACTATCGTCGTAAGGTAATAATTTCAATGTTCACTTTTCCTAACGAAATCAGAATAACAAATGAACGATAGAAACAAGCTAAAAATAAAACGATGCCCTTCCGAGTCAGACAGCGTGGCAAAGACGTAGGAGAGACAACATCTCGCACACTTCCTGGTTTTCCAAAGCGGCGCATTGCCTCTGAACATAAGATATTATTATCAAATCTATGCATGCAACGATGCTAAAAGTCTATGCAAGCACAACCAAGTGCACACCTCCTTGATATATTGCAACATGCCAATTAAGACCAAATTTTAACTCTTTAAGATGCAGGAAGAAAACAAGCAACGCCATGCAGGGTGCCAACCAAGGTGATCACTTCCTGATTGCCCTCCATTACTTTACCCAACAACTCACACGATCTTAGCAGCAACAGACTCGCGTCACAGTTACACGCAGTGACAAAAGGACACGGTTAAATTGTTCTATGTACATTACCTGCCCGAATGAGCAGATCAAGCTGGTTAGCGTTTCCCTCATGCAGTGAAGTCGCCATGTTCGTCCAGCGGTGCAGATTCACATTGACTTTCACAGAATTGCTCAGACCCACAAATTTGAGATCCCTCCGCTGCGACAGGAAATCTCCTCAATTTCAGCCAAACACACAACACGCCTTCGGGCTGCGCGAGATCCTTCCGCGCCAGATACAGGAAATCCTCCGCACTCACGCGGTTGCGTCAGAGAGACGTCAGGGGGGGAAGGATTTGAAGAGAGGGGAGATGCGACTTCAACATTCAAGAATTTTATTTGTTATTAAGAGATTAAACGATTCATCCGTGAAGTTTTGTAAAGACATGTCTGTATTTAAAGACGTGTTAGATACTCTGTAGTCACATTCAAATGGAACTTGACATGAAATAGACGAAATATTCTGTAAAGAAAGTAGTGTCTAGTTCCAAATTCCATTACATATTTTGGAATATCATTAGAAATCAATCTAAATAAGAATAAATGAATTATGTTTTCAGACTTAGTATTCCAATCCTGTGGATCAGGTTGCTTGCATAACTACTGAGTGATTGAACAAAAACCCTGAGATCTTTGAAATACTGTCGTGTGTGTAAAGGTTTAGTATTTTGTAACATTCATTCATTGATTAAAATAAATACATGCATACTAATAATAAAGACTGCATACTAATAATAAAGACTGTCAGGAGTTCCAGTCACAGGTCTTTTTTAACTCAAACATTTGATTATCACAATGTTTGAGCTACAAGTAAGGGGGGGGAAATCTGATCAACAGGTGGCTAGGAATGTCTACAAACATGATAAGATGATCTAACCAACTGCAATCTGTCGACTAGAATAATGCTTTGGCTGGCCTGCTTGACAAATCAAAGGCACTGATCCACAGCGATGCTAGAGATCAAGACTTATCACCCGGAGAAATGAAATACTTTGTTCTGAGTCTTTTCAGATAACCCTGGGCACCTTTGACGTTTATGTGGTGAAAAAGCTAATTGCTGTTCCATATTGGAACTTTTTAAAATGGTAACTATAACAACACCGAGCAGCCTTGTTGGTCTCTACTGTATCTTTTAAACCCTTGCTTATTGTCTGTATGCATGAGTTGCAAGCGGGTGATAAGTGGTATAGTGGCCTTCAAGGGTTTGTCGGCATGCTGTTCTACGCTTCCACCTCGTCTATCATTTCCCTATATTGGGATATCCTTAACTGGTCAGACAGGTCATCCTTGACCATATTTGAAGTGTATGAATGTCGAATACCAGTACAGCTGTATGTTCTTGATTCCAACTGAACAGCACAGCACAGCACAGAGTATTGAGTGGATCAAACTGTACCAAAGTATTGGTTTCCTCTGCCAAAGTCTACCAATGCATACATTTTTGCAAATGGTAAAGTCATGTACGGCTTTGCAAATGGTAAAGTCATGTCATGGCTCTTGTATTGCCAGATTCCAGGCAACCTTTTAGATCTCTTAGCATCTATTGTAGGCTAAGCAAATATAGCTATGTTGCCTTTTCGATCTTGGAAATTAACAGTAATCTTGATTTTTAAATAATTACAATTAAGAATTTTCTGAATTTATTGGAAATTAGCATGAATTTTAAATTTGGGATAATTTAGAGAAGCAGTCATATACCAAGACAAACGTTAACATTTTATTTTGCCATAAGCAGATGTTACAAAGGGATAGAATTGAGGGGAAAAATGTGATTTAACTGTAAAGGGCAATTCAGACTGAAGATCTGCGACGAGACGAAACGTAGTTGCGGCGGTGTGAATGAATCGTCGCAGGTTGTTGCAGGCAGTTGCAAGCCGTCGCAAAAGATTTAACATGTCAAATCGCAGTTTCAGAGTTTTAGAACGTCCAGGTTTGTAGAACGTCGCAGCCCGTCTCGTCACAGATCTTTGGTCTGGATCTACCTTAAGAATGGAACTTTACGAATGCTTAGGCCAACACTTTAGCTTTCACTTTCACCAATCAATTGTTTCACTAAACAACAACAACAAGACGGCACCCTCTTCAAAGTGAAAGGATATCTCCCTCCCATATAAAAAGTTAATTCAGAATTCATAGAAATTACTATGCATGTGATGGAGGAATGCACAATGCATGTAGGGGGTGTGGCCTAAATAGCTCTACCAGAAGTTGTGTGATATGTCCCTACTGCAATGGAGGAATGACATTATACTCAGTTGCATTCACATCAAATCTATTTGTTTTAGCCAATATTATGCTTAAACCAACTGTATTACCGTACTGTTCCTAACCTTCAACTTTGATTCCCAGTTCATCATTGTAAATTCCCATTAATTTCCATGGAAAGTTTCCAACTTTGAAAATTCCAGGAATTTTGGAACCCTATTGGTCTACATCTCTAGTTGAACATTGCACTGTGTGTATTGAAATGGACTAGCCATAGGAACCAGCCACTAGAGGGCACAAGGAATGGGGGAGTAAAAGTATGGGAAGGCATTGCATTTTCAAGGCATTAAGACGATCATGACCCTATGGAAGGGTCTATCTTGAAACGCTGAGTTCCTGTCAACTACTTAATGCAGAAAGGCTTCCACTATGAATTCACACATCATGCTTGGGGTAAATGCACATTAAAAAAAAAAACTATTTATCGATAATGATCAGTCCATACAACCCTGGCTGCATAATAGGAAATTAATACCAAAAACAAGCTACATTCAAGAAAGTCTGTAAATTTGACCAATAGTGTGTGGTGTGCCACTGGTCATACTGTTTAAGTATATCTCTGTTTTATTTTATGTTGTATGTTAGATCATGGCTTATGTCATTGTCTTAAACACTTCTTTGTAAAGAAAATTGAGCAGCCATATGTATGAAGTGCGTTATATAAATGAATGTCCAATGGTAAATCCATGAATAAACTCACAATTCTCTGACAGGAATATACAGCGTTGTGCGCCCACCTCAAAAACATGCATACACCAAGTGGGCTTGACAAACTTTAAGCTCAATCCTTCAATTTGTCTACATCAACAGAGGCAAGTCAAGAACAGGCATGGCATCAGGCTATTAAGACTGCCATCAACTACCAAAAGAGAAAGGGGGAAAAAAAAAAAAACTTTGCATTGTCTGTTTGTTTATAACCACTCTAGAATGTTTGAGTCATTACAAATGACTATGGAAGAGAGTATAAGAGAGTGATTATGCTGTGTTGAAACCCCAGAGAGATAAGATTCCTTGTTAACTTAAGTCATTAAAGAAAGTTGTCCTTTGAGAAAGCTTTACCGTCAAGTTGGTGGCTATGCTTGTATGAAAATAAAAAAAAATAAAAATAAAAAAAAACTCCATAGCGAAGTTTGTGAGGAGATGAGCTGCAACCCTTTAAAAAAACTTGCTCACCATAGCATCAACTTGCATTGGGACCAAGGTTTCCATATCAACATCTTGTCATAGCCAGATTATTATCATTATCAACATTATCAAGCTGCTAAGTTGGCAAACAAAAGTTGACACAGCTAACTAGCAAACTGTTTGAAAAATTTCTTTTTGCATCTTAGTAAGCATATCTGTTATGACTGATGTTGAGCTGGCAGGCACTGATGTTTTAGGGAAAGGAGTTAAGCATTTTTCTCCATCTCTTCTAACCAAAACTCTGGCCTGATATCTCTGCTGAACGTATGGAGTGACGTGAAAATGTTATAACCGTGAAACTGCAGTTTGACATGTTGAATATTTAGCGACGCTTGAAACGGCTTGCAATGACATGCATCATTTGATTTACACCATCTATCTTAAGTGGTTTTGTTCCGTCACAAATCTTCAGTGTAAATTAGCTTTTATTAAATGCCTGGGGTATTTTTCATGCAGGCCTGGCTAGACACCCCCATCCCAGGTCAGAGCAGTTTCCAGGCAAACAGGGGCAGACACAAAGCTCAAGAGACCAACACTAAGGTAGTAGTAGGGATGATACTGGACACCACAAAGCAGCAGAAGTAGCAAAGTTGTTCACCATTCTCAGACATTAATTGAATCATATTTTGTTCAATGGTGTTAAGGATTCCTTTCTGAAACAGGAATGTCATCCCCAAGAATAATGTTAGCCTGTTACTGCTTTGGTCTGGTTGCCTGAAGTGTCCTTAGGATCTATGAAACTGACCCTGGTGACCTATGTGTTATGCCCTGAAAGCTTAGCTAAATTTCAACAGTCTGCGTTCCCGAGCTGATATGGAATCACTACAAAAAATACAAAAAAATACAAAAAAAATCTGCTCACCCCTGGTTGTTGTGATCCCAAACCTCTACTGGATAAGTTATGGAAGCTTTAAGTTTAGTCAACACACATTTAGAAGCTTATTTTCTAGAATGTTTGCCATGATGCCACATTTTCTGCAGCCAGTTCCACCAAGTAATGGCAGATGAGACTTTGACTCACCACTTCCACAACGTATCCAACATAGCCCTAGGATACGAGAAACTACCGGTAGTACAATGGGCCTCTTACCGGTCTCCACCAACTCCGTCTCCACCTCCTGCTCCTGGGCGACGCCCTGCATCAGGTAGGTCTGGTCATCGTAGACAAGCACCTGGGCAGCGAAGCACTGCTCCAGGCGTCCAGCGCTGGGCACGGGCTCCACGATCACTGCCGGGTACTCGGTCTCGGTCTCCACCTCCCCTTCCACTTCTCCATCTCCGTCCGTTTCCAGCTCAGCCTCAGCCTCACACAGGGCCTCCTGCAGGGGTACACATGAAGGGCAGAGTGGGTCAGTACAGGCACAATGGTCAGTCTTTAAAAACCCCACATATAATTTAGCAGCTTGTGACCTCCTTCTGAATATGGTGAAATAAACCCAAAATGATTAAACCAAATGTGATATGATAACATGATAAATGTTACATGCTGACTCAACTCAAGAAATAGTGTCATGAGAGAATGTATAGTACTTGCCTGTGTAAGCCCAGTCTCACTACTGACAAATTAAAAAAATGTACTCGAGCCCATCACATCCCATTTCCCAGTCAAAAAAACCCAAGCAACCAATCACATTTGCTTACGTAATATGGGGCCCAACACCAATGAAGGGATATGTGTTACTATCTGTGGTTTAACTATAGATGTGCAACACTGCCAACGAGGAAAGATGCATTTTCTCCAATTTGCAGAGACTTTTCAGTTTAATATTGCGATTCATCTTTAAACTTTTGGTGCATTGTCCTTGAAGAACCAAGGAATTCAACTAAGGTTCAAAAGGATCTCACTCACCTGCTGCGAGTCGTCCACCACTGTGACATACTCCACCACCGATCCTCCGCTGTCCACCAGCACCACTGACGTCATGGCTCATGCCCCGACGCACTGTGCACGCGTGACCTCACGGTGTTGGCCACTCCTTACTCTAGCTCTTCCGCACGGCAGCCTCCAGCCCTGCACAAGGAGCAGCACCATCACAATTAGAGAAGGACACACACACACACTTAATTAGATTCTGATATTTGGGGGGGGGGCTTTTTCCACCTTTATTAGATAGGACAGTGTAGAGAGACACTGGGGGTAGAGATGGGGAGGGATCGGGAGGGATGGATCGGAAAATGACATTGGGTCGGAATCGAACCCGGGTCTCCGGATTCATGGTACGGCACCTTAGCCAACTGAGCCACAACGCCCCCGCTGAATTAGATTCTTAAAGCAATATACCAGAGTAAGTTTAAGCATAGCCCTGCTGCACGAGCCTTCTAACAGCAATATATTTCGCATGAAATGAAAGATTTTCGAACAGCACAGACCTAACTCGAACGCGAAACACTTTACATTGAGTCAATGTAACCTCAGATCTTACTTTCGGTTTCCAACAGTCAGGTCCCATTGATTCAGTGTAAAGTGCCTGTTCGCTTCTGCGTTCGCGTTCGGTCTGTGCTGTACCAAATTATTTTAACTAGCGCATTTAGCAAGCTCTTTCAACAGGGCTATGTTTGAATTCACTGTGGTACTCTCCTTTAATCATTTTTTTTTACATCTGCAGAAATATACAAGAACTAGTCGTATTGCCCTATAAGGAGAAATAATGTCATATCTATAGTCTAATAGACTATGGCTGAACGTAAATCGCACATTTTTAATTGATAAAGAGTTTGCTTCTCCCCAGGGGGAAAGGGAGCTGTGTGATTGTGTAGTGAAAGCATTTGTCACTCCCCCTCTGTCTCCCATCCAAGGCTACAGCCTCCAGACAGGAAATACTCCTCACCAGGCCAAACAGGAACTCAGAACCAAATCAGGAAGAACTTCAATTACTCAAACCCCCTCCTCCCTTTCAGCCTGTTGGAGGAGCATGATTTCCATGTAAACACGCCACCAAGGACACAGGTGTTTGGTTTCAAGTATTAGTCCCCATAGTCATAGCTTCTGATGGAGAGGAGCAGGAGAGCAACTGCAACAAGGCCATGCCCGTGTCCTCCAAAAACTGCACCAAACAACTAACCATCCACTCTTCTACAAACCATGTTAACAAGCAGAGAGAGCAAAAAATAATACTGGTGGCAACAACCAGTTCATATTTATGAAAATAAATTGCAGAGCAACCCATTGTAGGCTTGGATTCAACAGCTCAGAATATCCATCAAGCGAGATGGGAGAGTGTGAGCACACTCCTGAATAATTCACTCCCAGCACTTAAGGCTGCTTGGAACAATCAGCTCAACTCCAAAAGAGCCCTCAGCTTACACATGAGGACCTTGCACGTTCAACTAAGGAATGTCACTACTACTCAAAGCCCTCACCATAACTCCATAGTCAATCAAAGTCCTTCAAGAAGTTCTATAATTATACATGTTATTACACAAAGTACACTTCTGATTTGATTTCCTTGTGCTAATCTCCAAACCTGCACCACAACATTAGAAGCCACGAGTTTTAAGCCTGAGCAAAGAGAGGAGTGGCACATCCATGTGACTCAGCATGAATAGCATTTGCCAGAAATACAACAAATGTCTGTTTCCCCCTTTCTTTCTGTCTTTCTTTCTTTCTCTCCCTCCCTCCCTCACACACGTACAAACACGTACACACACAAACTCAAAACCACAGAAAACAAACTGAACATAAGCGGTGATTAAACCACAGGACACAAACACTTCTCTATGTGCACTAGCAGAACTTAAGATACTTTGTATGTCTTCTGAGGCTACTGTACCATAACAAAAGTGTCCTAAACTGCTCTTTTATTTGTATATATATATTTCATACAGTCCAATGCAATACAAATTCTTTCCATTATAAAATCAAACCACACTATTATAACACCCAAATCAGACACCTCCAGACTTACCATGGCAAACACAAGATGATGGCGGGAGACAACAGAAGCCTGTACAACAGCTGACCACAGCAAAGTCCCACAGAGGCACTGTTTCTCCATGATGTCACTGATTCCACTGAATACAAATTTGATTAATCCATTCTGTTCTCTCCTCTCAAACACTAATTCCCATTAAACTTCAGGTTGCCCCACACTGATGGTAGTAATACGATGAGGGAATAAGAGAGAGAAAGAGCATGAGGGAGGGGGGGAGTGAGAGAGAGAGAGAGAGAGAGAGAGAGAGAGAGAGAGAGAGAGAGCCTTCCTCTCACCCACTCCATTCCATTCTCAATTTATTTCCTCCCTGTCTTGCCTTCATTTCCTCCGTCTCCCACTCTTTCTCCTTGCCTCTCTCTCTCCTCACCCTCTTCCTCCGTCCATCCAGTAAAACTCTACACATCTTGCTCCTTCCTTAGCCTCACTCCCTCTGGCTCGCGGGCAAGCATATGGGTGAGGTGGCTTTTCTGACGGCGACTCAGCATTTTGGTCACATGGTAAGGGAGGAGGCCATGCGTCACATGCTTCTGCAACAACAGAGCTTTTGTGTCCGTAATGGGCTCTATTAGTAATCCAAGGATAGCCCAGACCATCTCTCATAAACGCATAGGCTACAGCCATAACCTTGGCATGTGTACACACTGCTTCAGATTAATGCTAACCTTGGAAAGAACATAGTAAAACACTGACAGGGCAGCGGGTATACAGTATTAAGACATCTTCAAGAAGGCCTCTCACACACTTGCATATTGAGACTGGGTAACCTAACTTCTTTTGAAGTGATAGCCTAAACACTTCTAACATTCTAACAAATGTTTGGCCTATAGTATTAATAGTAATAATTAAAAGTACTAATAAGTAAACTTTTAACTAAAAAGTACACTTTTTTAAAATAAAAAAAGAACTTCATGATGGCTAATGTACCACTGGAAACAAATTCAGTTAGCTTCAAGAATAGCATCACTCAAACTTCTTAAAACCTTTCTGTGCCCTTACCAGTACAGAAGCTAAAAGATTTGAAAATTAAACACTTTGTAGGCCTATGTCTACAGATTACAGAATGCATCTAAATTGTACACAGTAGGCCCTTTGTGTCTTCTATGAATATTTCAGCAGATCATGAGCTGATTGGCATAACATGCAGACATAAGCCTAAAACAATGTTCCAATTTTCAAATTGTCTAATGACAGATGACATTCCAAAAATGTAATCTTTTGGAAGGCATCATTCTACATCAAAACACTCTAAAATCCTTGGTCCAGCCTAAATCACCACTCTTACTGCAACACTTAGCCTGAGTACAATTGACTGCTTAAGATCAATGAGCACAGTTACATACAGGGACTATTTTGGTTTTAAAACAGAACAATGACGATATTCAGTGTGCCCACACGAGTCACGTAAACTCCTCATTCCGACTGACATCATCAATCAATTTTTCCATATGAAGAGTATCTGGCTGACTGGATATCAGTTCTATTTCACTCAAACCGGCATAGTCCCTGCATGTAACTGTGCTCATCGATATCCACCAGGCCGCTTTTCCTCTTCCCATATAGTTGTATTGCCTTTCACTATCTTGCTGTTCCTCCCTCCTTTATCACCTGGGCAACCAGTGCAATCTGGTTCATGGGGTTAGGACAGAAAGCACTTCCCCTCAACGCCAGTCCTGCAAACTTTATACAGTTGCAACAGCACAATCAGGCCACCTACAGCATTGCCACAAGTGGGAAGTTTCCACAACAATGAAAACAGTGATCAAATGTCTTTTCTATAGACCTATAGGCCTATTGTTTGCATAATAAAATACAGATATAATTTGTTCATGTCCTTTTCATTTAAATTTTTGTATGAACATGGGTGTGAACAGTGTTGCGTGCTGGGACACACACACACACACACACACACATAAAGCAGATAACTCTTCAAAGGCTGGCCTCTGAATTTTCAATAGTGTTAGTTTAGACCGTTTTTGTGCATAAGACCTGCCGCTGACCATTGATCCTTTCGTCATACATCAATAAAACTTGTTAACTATGAAGTCTCAAAGAGAGCCCACAAAGTGATGGCTAAAACCCGAACAGTGAAAAATTGAAGGATGGAGTAGGCTATGCCACTATCCAGGGAACCAGAGTCACAGTAATCAATTGATGGAGGTCTACTTTCCAGTGTAGTTTATCACAGCTTTTGAGGCCAAAACTCATACATACATACATACATACATACATACATGTATACATAAAAAAGTTATCCATCAGAGTAACATTTAAGCAACAGTCAGTGGCATGGTATAGAACCTTCCAAGCATTACCCAGAGTCTTACTGGCACTGCAAGATTATGCTAGATCTACATGGTGTTTGATGGCAATAGTCAGTAATGTCATGCTGTAAAGCTTTTTCTTTATGTGGTGATTTCCTACCATCAATTGTAACTTACATAGTGCATTCAGAACTGTATCCATACCGTGGATGGTTGGTGAAAATAACATGCGTTTATCGATCCAATGCTATCTAAGTTCATTTGGATAGTATGATACCAAAATCAATTATTAGATAAAAGGATACCTTAAATATTGGTTAAAAGTACACAGTGTTGATTTCACGTCAGTGGACTTGTTCTAACGTTAGTTGTATGTAGATGACAGCATAGAAAGTTTATTGATTGTCACATAGGTACTTTACGTTACATATCCGTCCCTACGCAAGGTAAATGACGATATTTCAATGTGAAACACTTTGCTAATGACACAGACAGGCTGTAACGTTATCATTCGCTGACTTATTTAAACGGTTAGCGAAACCTAGGTCACCAACGGCAAGCTGCGTGATCAAATATTATCATAAGATTGTGTGATTGCACAAAAAAAACAGCGGCACAAGCGAGAATAAAGTTGATAAACTGCACTAGTCATATAGCTTGCTAGTTATTTTAGCGGGCTAACAATGCATGTATGCATTCACAGGCTTGCTAGCCATCATAGAATATAACGTTACAAGCTAGCCTTAATGTCAACGTTATTTGCGATGGACAGATTGGTTTAGCCTGAAAACAATCATGAGGATTCGCTATTATCTATCATTCTCAAATACGAACACCGTACTGCACTTACAACAATACGGAGCTGGTTTCAGAGTAGGCTGAATTAACATTTACGTACTCCACAGCCTAACCTAACTCATATATTACATTAGCTGACAAGAGGTTAGCCAGCTAGCTGTGCCAGAGATGTTTGGCTAACTATCAGCTTAGCGCTAACGTTAGATCCTTAGCAGGTCCGATAAACAACTAACAATAAAACATGTAAAATGAGCAAAAGCTTACCGTTAACAGTTCAGCCAGAGAGTCTGTAGATCGTATAAAGGCCCAAGTGACTAATGCCCTCAATGGATATTGATATGCAATTCCTCAGCAGCAACCGTCTACTTGTGACAACCTTTAACCTCCTACTACGGGAACAAGTGACTATCCGAGCTAACGTTAGCTTGTAGTGCTAGCTAGACATACCGACGTTTACGTTAGATGACAGCTTTCTTGTAAGTTGGCGGTCACCGTGTAGTGACTTAACCACTCTGGATGAATATCTTCAAACATACCAGGAAATAGTTACAAATGCCAATTTTCTCATTATCACGGGAAGTGTAATGTGTTGTTATCAGGGTTAATTTTGAGCTTTCAATGCAGGTCAAAATCTCATTGCCAGGCGAAGAGTACACAGACTGTGACGTCATATCAAAATCACCCTCCCCCCTTCTACCAGACAAAATGAAAGCATTGTATTTATTTACTTCAATGACAACATTGAACAAACTAAAGCCTTCTTGTAGCCTACTGATCATGGTATGCACAATAATTACAGCTGCATAAAAGTCTGACTACAAAAAATAGGCCAGATTTGATATGCCATATGCAGGGGCATTCTTAGCCTATAAACGGGCTAATATTTTCTGGTGGAAAAGCTGAAACATTTCTTGTTGTAAACCCAAGGCAAATCTGGGCTTGTTTTTGTTAAATCTGCTATCACATCGCAATGAGCTCTGACTGCAGCTTCTTTTTGAGCTCTGGCTCTCTACGGCTCTGGCTGCAGTGACTTGTGCGCCACCTATTGGCAGGGTTTTCTATAGCATTGGCTTTTGTGATCCAGTGAAAAAAAAATTCTAAAACACACTCGATCAACAGTTCTCATTTATTTAAAGAAAAAGTGTCAGTTACGAATTTTCACACAAAACTTTTTCCTTCATGTGATTGAAAACCTCAAATGATAATTAAAACACCTTCAAAGATGCATTTCATGATATTTTCTGTTCTAAAACTAGACCTTGCACATCAGCCTATAGCCTACTTAACAATTTAGTGTGTAGCCTTTTATCCCTGATCTTTCAATTAACTGTACATTATTTTATTAATAAACCATAGCTTTATTTCACCTCCCTTTGAATTTAGAGTCCATGCTACTGCTATGTGGCTAGTCTGAAAATATAGTTCATCCTAGTGTATGTCTTTATAGTCAAGTGTCCACTTGAGGTCTTTGGTCTGAGTAATGATGAATGTTTTTGACCAGAAGGGTTAACACAGTTGAGGCAGATGGGAAAGTAGGCTACAAGTATACCAGTATGTGCAAATGAATCATGCACAAATCATATTGAGCAATCTGTTTGGAAATCAAAGCTTCAAGCATTGCATTACAGTATAATAAACCATCTTTAAAAGATTACACCAAAACAACAAACAATTGTAGGCCTACTGGTGTCAGGAACATAGGCTAGCTGATTAGATCCATTCTGATTACTGACAATCACCAGAGACGATAGGCCGCTAAAATATTAACAAGGGCAACAACATTAGGGTCCAAACTGTGCTTTGGGGGTCATCCTTACCGATTTCAGGGTGTAGCAAGGATTCTCCAAAAGGCACATACCCCTGACATTTCTACATTTCGACATCATTTCATATTGCTTTATAACATGGAAGTAAAAAGTCATACAATGACAGCAAGAAATAAGCAACAAAAAATATCTGTTCAACAGAGAGGGATATCGTGCAACAAAAACAACAAACTAATTTTCTTTTACATGGCTGTGAACACATCTAGGATATATGATTCACACTGTAGCAATACTCTTACCAGTGGATTATTGCTTATGTTTGGGCAACAGATGCACTGCACATTTAATCATCATAGCTTTTCTGGGTATGAATTTCTCCATAACCTTTATGATTGTCTCATACTTGTGCTACGTTAAGGGCTCTGAGCCAGTTTTTCACAGCTCAACTATGTCAGTCACTGGCAGTTCATTTCAATTGATGAAGGCTCTTTGTTTAAAAAAATGAATGCAGGGCCATCATTCGGACTCCCCAGTGCCTTCCGCCTGACTCTCAGCATTTTCATCAGTTGGCGCGCCCTCTTCTGTTGCCTCGGGCTCCTCTGCTGCCACTGCCTCCGAATGTGCATCATCACCATCAGCCTCAGCAGTGGCTGCCATCTGCTCCGAGTGGCCATGGCAGGAATGGCAGGACTCGCTTGCATCCTCCTCCTTGGTCTCCTCTGATGCGGAGGCAGCAGCCAGGTGCTGTGTGGCCACTGGGGCCTCCTGCTCGGCCTCCTCGGCTGCAGCCACTGTGTTTTCCTCAGCCTCAGCCTCAGCCTCAGCCTCCCCCGCTTCCTTCATTTCCTCATCAACGCTGCTGGGGGCTGCCTCGGCTTCCTCTATAGCGGCTGGTTCCTCCGCGCTTTCAGGGGCCGGCTCCTCCTCAGCCTTTGCTTCTTCTTCAGCCTCTACAGGCCCATCTGCAGTCTCAGGGGCCTCCTCCTCTTCCTTGTGTAGGGCTTGCTCCTCCAGCATATGAACGGCTGTCACCATCCGCCCATCTCCGACGGAGGCTGCAGCAATCTCCACTGTCGACCCAGCCATGAGTTTTACTGCACTCAGTAAGTCAGACATAGGCAGGCCTGCAAGGACATTGTTTCAACCAAGTGTCAATCATGCATGTTCCCTATTGCTGTGATAGTTGACAAATAGCCTACTGTTGCCTGTGTTATTTTTTATATTCTACTTTTTGTATTACTTAAAACTAGTGCTGTAAAATGATTAAAAAATAATCTTTAATAACCTTTAATCATAACTCATTTCCTCCTTTCAGAATTTGAATTATTTTGCCCTGATAAAACCCTGATGCTAATTAGCTGCCCCACCGATTCCCCACCGAAGTTCTTGAGTAAGATCCATAGTAAAGCTAATCTATGTCCACATTAAAAATGGTCAGGGGAGAGAAATGCAACCAAGCCTTGGAAGGAAATATTTAGTATCCATGTTTACTTCACCCTCCATATTATTTGTCTAGTTTGATTTGATAGCCTAGCCATTTTCTATCTGAATTAAGCATAATATATGTCAGGAAAGGGGAAGTTTATAAATCAGGATAAAATCCATTTCAGGATAAATCGTCACTACTTGCAACTTCCAGTAGGTGGCGGTGAAGTACTGCTTCAGCACTAGCCTGGTTGGAGAGCACATGTTTTTTCCTGACCAAGAATGTGACTTGACAGTAACTGTATCATGTTTGTAGACAGATACCAGTGTTCAAAATCCTGTTTAAGACCCAGATTCAATAAAGAATGCAAGAATTTAGCAGAATGCAAGTCAAGGAATTAGCCTACTTAGTTTGGTTTTGTCACATCAAAGCCTGTGATACAAAAGAATATATATTACTCTGTCAGCCAACTACACTAACTTAGGAAGGCAGTTTTGCCAATTTAGCATCTCAAACGCCAGCCTTTGTCAGCCCATGTACAGACTCTGTCACAAGCACCTGTTTGAGGCTGCAGGTAGCTCTCTGTGTCCGAGAGTGATCACAAGCAAACTGCACCTATTTATACAGTACTGTACATTCTGTTTACTTGCTGTAAATAGTAGAGTACACACTAATTGGTTTGAATTGAGCTACCCCGTACACAGATCTTGGATCTCTGAGGACTGATTGACAATTAGATGGGCAATAACTCTAACTGTAGGCTATGTGAATGAAAAACAAACAATGGAAATATGGAAAACACAACAATCCCTCAAATTGCTGGCTACCTTTCATAGGTTTTATTTTCCAAACAGGAATGCCTTTGAGTTTTGTTTTGTTTGTTTTTTTGCTTGGCAACTCTTGCAAGAATTGACTCTCTACAGAATCAATTCTTGCTTGACCCAGAGAAGCAATCACCTTTCTTTTTCCTTGACACCTAAATGTTAAAAGGGTGACATTTGTAAAACTGTTTAGACTTTCATTAATTACACCACTAAAATATAGTTGAGACTATAGCTGCATACAGTTGTTCTCTAAAAACTATGGCATTATTTGCCTCATATTGAAAGCTACACAATATACACATGACTATAATAAGCCATCCATAGTCCCGTCCCATGTAGAGAAATTTGTTTTGTTGTCTACAAACCTACTGAGGAGGTGGTGCTGCGGAGCAGTAGATTATAGCTCTTCATGAAAACTGCTAGTGAAAAACCACTACCACATCACACCATTGCATTCCTACTAAGCATCTAGAGGGAAAGGGAAGGAGGGGAGGTAGTGTTTTTGTGTGTAAATGCATTAAAAAAAAAAATATATGAGAAATGAGTTTACTCTGAAAATGATATGGTTCAATATTGGATGCAGAGTGTTAAACAAAAGATAGTCAAAAACAATTTGACATTAATAACTTTATTGAACAATCAATGGAATTTCCCTTATCTCTCAAAAGACTTAACAATGGCCTTTCAAACAGGCTATCATAATCTAGAGTTAGTTGGTCGAGGCAAGGACCAAGACGGCACAGTACAAAAAAAATCCTATGTTGAGCAACGTGAAATGACGTGTGGACATTATCTTTCCTCTTTAGACTTCACATGGATGAAGAAAGAAATGGCTGACACTGTAACAGTTCCACACACGTCAAGAAAATCAATATGGCTCCAGCCCTCTAGGTTGTAGTGGAGGACGCATACACTGAGGTTCAAAAATTAAAAGGAAAAAAAATAATAAAATAAAAAGGGTTGTCGTTTGGAAACAAAGGCCTGACAAGGTTTGTGTAGCCCACTAAGTGTAGAGCTACTTGACTGGTAGTGCACACCTGGGGTGGTGGAGAAAAAGGAGCAGCCATTATGGCTCCTAAGATAGGTAAGGCAAGCGGAAAGTTGTTTTTTTTTTAATCATTATTATTTTTTAAAAAAAGTGTCACTGAAAGGTACGATCATCCAGGTGTACCGGAGTAGAGTTAGATTGGCTCGTGTGTCCAGACGTGAGGAAAGGACTTGAGGTATTGTGGAAATTAGCACTCTACAAGGATGTAGGGGAGGAGACAAGAGGGAGCAGGGAGAAGCCAGAGCAGGGAAAACAGCTTTTGGTCACATTTTTACAGTAAGATGCAGCAGAGAATTGTGCTTAACACACAATCAATTCTTCACTCAATCATAAACATTCATCAACATCTGAAGTGAAGTGCTCATCTCGGATGTTTTACACACCCAAACTTTACTTCTCAGAAGTGTGCTCAGGTCACAGAGTATAGTGTGAAAGTGGAAGTGCATAGATACATACTAGCATTTAGGCGGTACCACATCTAAATCCTTAAAGCCAGTTTGATCCTCCAAAGAAGGGTTCAGTTATTCATTATATTAATTCTGACACGGTCAGAAATGGGTCTTCAGTGGAGAAACAAAACTGCCTGAATGTAGTTTAACTGTATACTGTATTCCCTTCCTCCCTAAGGCTCCATGTTGTCTCTCCCACCCATAAAAATAAATACCAGTGTGTAGAAAGAATATTCTGAGACAGGAGCAAACATCCCAATTTCTCTTGTTTGGGGGAAGTATAGAGGAAACGAGAGGTGCCCTGAAAATTACCACTCAACTGTGAAATTCTGAATCAAAATGTCCACAACTGCAGCTTATTGTAAAATGTAGAGGGAGCTGGGGCAGTGTAGAGGGGTGGGGAAAGGACAGGCTGTGGCTCTAACCACGCTCCCCAGACCACAGACCAGCTCAGGCAGCAGCAGCCTCAACTGCTGGGGCCTCAGCTGCAGGAGCCTCACCAGAGCTTTCCACGGGGGCTTCTGCTGCGGGCTCAGCAGCGGGCTCAGCTTCTGCTGGAGCAGCTTCTGCGGGAGCCGCCTCAGCGGCGACGGCCTCCACGACTGCCTCAGCTGCGGGCTCGGCAGGAGCGGCCTCGGCCTCTGGTGCCGCCTCAGGGGCAGCTTCTACTACTGGTGCAGCCTCGGCCACCACTTCTGCTGGTGCCTCGGCAGCAGGGGCTTCCTCGGCAGCGGGTGCCGCCGGCGCCTCCTCAGCCACGACTGCGACCTCGACTGGGGCTTCGGCTGCGGGCTCTGCTGGAGCTTCTGCAGCGGGCTCGGCTGGAGCTTCTGCTTCGGCTGCGGGTGCGGCTTCAGCAGCTGGCTCGGAGGCTGCTGGCTCCTCTGCCGCAGGTTCAGCAGCAGCTGGCGCCTCCTCCATGACTGGTGCGCTTTCTACGGGAGCAGCAGGGGCTGCTACTTCTTCTACAGCTGGAGCTGCTGCTTCTACTGGGGCTGCCTCTGCAGCAGCGGCTACTACTCCTACAGGAGAAGAGAGAAAGAGAATGAGGGAAAGAGAGAGGGAGTGAGGTGATAAAAATGGTCCCAAGAACTGACTGACAGCAGGAATAGAAAACAAATAAAGCTACAGCTCATCCCCCTGCCACACAACTTGGCCAGATTAGAGCGGACATGACATGGCATGAGATGACCGCCAAATGCCATCCTTGCACAATTGTTGATGGCACATAGTTTGAACCAATTAAGTTAAGTGAGATAACATCATGTGAATTTGGTAAAAAAGTTAATTCACTAAATATTCAAGACAAGCCTGATTGAGGCCTATATAGACACATAAATATTGGCAGCCTTCTAATTAGCCCTCAGCAGCAAGCAAGCCAAGGCTGCTTGTAGTAAACCTGGATTATCCCTGGATAGCAGACGATAAAGACAGACACCACGAGTGCAAACATAGCTACATGCAAGTTCAGGTGAGGAAAAAGAACAGGTGCCAAGCTTCTCTTTTAGAAGACAGAAACATGCCAAGTAGATAGGGAGAATCCAGTTACTAGTTCTGAGAAATATGCAAAGCTATTGCTCAATATAACAATACAGTATATCAGTATCTTTTAAGTATTACGTAAGTATATTGCCTTGTTAATTAAAATGTTTACCTTTGTTTTTTGATAAGGAAACATTGACTAATTTGGTTAAGTCCTCTACATGTATCAATACTTTTGTACTATGGAACCAAAAGTGTTCAAAATTGCCTCAGAAAGATAAGATTCAAGGCAAGGAACACTTAATCACAAAGTTCCAAAGTCAACAACTTGAGGATGAAGTACATTTCACTTCTCATTTCTGCATTAAAAAATAAATAAATAAATAAATACATACATTCCCCTTAAGACAGACACCAGTGAAAATTTAAAACGGTTGCAAAAACAATCACTGTATCCCATTCTGTCTGGATAGATCAGGGGAAAAGGACAAGCACGCATGCATCTGCTTAAGTTAGAGTAAAAAGCTAACGTAGGAGCTTTAGCACCAGACTTTTCAAAAACCCTAAATGGTATACAGTATGATGAACTGTACATATTCACAGCATGGCTCTTTCATTATTACACCATAAGGAAACGGATCATAGCATACTTTTGAAAGATTAATGCTAACAATAAATTAGGAGACAGAAATGGCAAGGCAAAAGACAAACAAACATGCCAACAGAAGCTTAAGATACTCACCCACTTCCTCAGCTGAGAAGAAAGAAAAAAAGATACATCATGTTAAATAGCCGTTCTTTCCCAAACAAACTCAAATATGCAGACAGCACACAATCTTTAACACAGAAGATGTGTTTAATTACAGTCCAGTGTTACTCTAAAGTGTCTCTCTGCTTGTTGGCTCAGAGAATCAGACTGAAAACTGTAAAGCTGACTGTTGGTAGAGCAGGGCAAGCCTACCCATCATCCGAACCCTGGGCATCCCGCCATGGGTTTAGGGAGCCCTTGTCAGATCAGTTAGCTGAAGATCAAAATTACTCCTGACAGGCCAGATTAATCGCATTCACTCTGATTATTCCACCTTGGTGGCTTCTAAAGGGCAAAGCCAAAACACCCACAATCTCTGGCAGCCTTTGCCCAATTTCAGCAGTAGTGTCTCTATGGGTACAGTGCATGCTCTCTATGTTTAGGAGGACTCGACAGATTCCACTGAACATGGACTAACCCTGCTCAGAGCCCAATTAGTGCCCCCACACAATTTGAATCCCTCACCCCATTAACTACAACAAGGTGATGTTTACATCTGTGACTTTAAGGCAGCACGGTGTTATCCCTTGCTTAATTGGGGGTAATTTGTGCAAGAGAGACAGAAGCAGGGGCCCACAAGGCTCTGCACGAGACTTACTCTTTGGCCTGGCCTCAATCTCTGCCATTCTTTCAGAGTGTCTTGCACTGTCTGAGTTTACTGTCTTGTAAGCCTGTGAAGAGAGCACAGAGAAATATGAGAGTGCATATGGTCCAACTGTTGCTTACTGAAATGTCTTGCAAATGGACCAAGGGTGACTTACATAAATAAGAGCAGCCGTAAGAGAGCCTCCCCCGACAACCATAAAAGCCTTGTTCATCCCAGGGCCTCCTGAGGCTGAGGACATACTCCGTGCAGGAGCTGCTGCAAGGATAACAAATAAAAGCCATTTTAATTAGCACTTTATTGATGAGGAATGATTATCTGAAGGGAAAAATGGGTTAGCAGTGTTCTCTAAATAGAGCTTTAAAACTAAAAATTCTAATTTGTGAAGCGTCATAAAAATACATGAATACAGGTCACCATGGGTATGAAAGAATCACAAGAGGATTATGGAAAGGCAAAAGTAAACACAAATGAGCTGGACTCTACTTTTGCCACTTAGACAGCATGAGATGTGCATGAAATAAAAGTCAAATCACCAGATTAGTAGACTAACAGCCCAGTTGAGCCCCAGTGTTGCTGGGCACTGGAAGCCTGGTTGATAAGCTTTCCGTTTATAGGATTTAAGAGTTCCTTTTAGGAGCCCAAAAATAAGACAAGGTAGTGCCTTGTCATGCCATAATCTCCTTCCAAACATTTCCTCTACTCTTTTAAAAGTGCACACTGGTGCCCTTTCACCCTCTACACGGCATCCAAGGTGGGATGCTTTCGAAGTATTCCAGTTAACTATTTCACAATTTCAAGGGCAAGCATGTAGCCGGCCATTTTGAACATGCTGTATACATGTATGACTTTGACATGACACTTTCACATGACATGAGAGGCCATGTGGACTGCTGCATGGCAAAAAGAACACAATGTACAACAGTGGTGCTGCTCCTCTCCGGTTACCCCTCCCTCTCTCCTATGTACTCCTTTCCCTTGCACACACCCACCACCCAGTTGCACAGGTTCACATTTCAGCCTGTTTCCATGCAAAGCACACACATGTCCCTTATCTTGCAACATACAGACCATAGGCCAATGATCACATGCATGCACCAACCTAAAGTTATTCTAAGTCTACTTCTACAGAGGGGGCATCAAACACTTTTGTTTTATATTCATGTGTGCAATGACAATTCCCCTGACAATATTATTGAAGTAGGCTAGTTAGTAAGTAAGAAAGTAAATAAACAAAAATAAATAAATAAATACACAAACAAACAAAACAAAAAAAACACTATAGGCCTAGCTATACTAAAACACAACGTCATTCGCGTAATTGGAATTAGACCTGTTCCAACACAGGTCAACGGTGTCAGGGTGAACATGCATGAGCTGCATGAGCTTAACGTCAACCACTTAACCACTGTCTAACCCTGCACGACTACACGGTCGTAATGGCCGAGAGAGAGAGAGCACATGGTAATATAGCACACAGAGATCATACAGTAGAGTGTACGTGAGTGCATGTCCCTCCATGCTCCATCCTCAGTTCTTATGCAATCCCTGTGGAGCATCCCGTTTTGAATTAAGGCTCTTTGCCCAAAGCGCAATGATAGGGCTTAAATATAGGCTCATCATTTTTCCAACATGTCTGATGGTGATGCTGAGTCAGCCATTTTATAGTAGCCTAGGTCACATCACCCAGTGTTGTGTCTCGCTTAGACTCGACTTTAGTGGAGACAAGAAAGAAAATACCATACAACCAATACTGGTTTAAGGGCGGAAAATGTAGTTTTTCCCTCTTGTTCAGTCATCCCTATCTTTTTCAAACACAGGAAATTGATCCCAAACAGTGACAAGGCTCGAGGGGGGAAATTAAGAGAGTGCATAGGCCAGCTGTTTGTATTGGAAAATTTGGATTCTAAAAACAAACTGAAATCCCGATTAAAATCCACAGACATTATGTAAGTCACGTAGGCAAGGATTTTGACCGCTGACGAGCATCCTCTGGCCCTACCTAATACATTCTGACTCTCTGGCGTCCGAGAGGAACATAATGTTCAGCTTCATTTTCAGTTTAGGGGAGAGAATGCTTTATTCTGCATGGCTAACGTTACATGCGACACGTTCTCCAACACGTGTAGGATCTGAACTATGCAACCTTCAAAAAGCAAACTTTTCCAAAAATAGTATACGATGATACGTGTTACAGATGCTGCATGCATACGAAGGGCTTTGATTCAGTCATTTAGACGCATCTTCAATTTGAGATAACCCCATCCGTTTCATAACACTAGGCGAAGAACTCAATGTTCTGGGACTCGAGGATCTAATGGACACACCCCCTGATGCACCATACACAATGGTAGACGGATCTATAACCATAGTTTATCGTCAACTATAGCTTGCCAAAAAAAGTTACACTCCGAAATATTTAACATGATTAATGTAACTACTGTAAAGAACTGGGCAGAAGGAATTAAGTGATGGGATGGATGTGTTACATAATTCCACTGGAAGCAGGGCATTACAAAGCAACATCTGCGTAAAATTGTGTCCTAACGTTATAAAACACTGATTTGTCAAAGCGAGGAAAGCTTGCAGTGAAAGCAAACAAAACGAATGACAAAAGCGACAAACTAATCTGGGCTAGTCAAATAGGCGACTTTTCAAAGTGAAGACGCGTCAAATGAATTGGGGAAAAAAATCTCAATTTCTATGACTGAAATTAATGTATTTGTACTAGGCTACGACAATGGACGCATCTTACCATTTCGGGACAGATGTGGGATAGTCTTTCGCGCAAGGGGCCCAAGTCTCTGCCAAGCCGCTCTGCAGAACAACATTGTTGCTCAGTCTGGTTGTCTGTGCGCGCAGTGCTTGAAAGAGGAGGCTCAATGAATGAGAAGCAGGAGGATAACTGGCGTCTCCTGTGCCTGCGAATTTCTTTAGCTCTCTCGCCTCCCTCTTTTTAAGCGTCACAGGCAACACAGGGGAAAGGTCACGACAACACGTGGTAACACAAAGCAGGAAAACAGGATAGCCTATAGTTATATATAAAAAATAGTTTATACAATTTGTCACTTGTAATAGTTTCGTTTCCTTTCAATATTACATTTTTCAATATTTCTGCGGGAATGGTGTTTGTGCGCAAATCTGTGCGACTGTTTGGAAAGTGTGCGGGGTTTGATCAATATCCATAGGCCCTGGCATGGGTAGCTTTTAACAACCATGGCAAATTACAATATTTGCCCATAATAGTGACATTTGTCAGCTATGGTATGTTCAGCTTTACAACTATGGTTAGGCCTACTCAAATAGAAAGAATTCCCCCCTGCGACGTTTAAATGGATTATGCCATCAAAGACTGAGAAGGTCGTCTAAAGTGGATGGACTTTAATTAGCCTACATAAGTCGG
Source organism: Sardinella longiceps (assembly GCA_027497455.2). Classification (NCBI taxonomy): domain Eukaryota; kingdom Metazoa; phylum Chordata; class Actinopteri; order Clupeiformes; family Clupeidae; genus Sardinella; species Sardinella longiceps. The sequence goes on along the minus strand of JAODXP020000004.1, from coordinate 3,393,922 downwards.
TACAAAACGCATGATGAAAGCCTGGCTCACGAAGGGGATTGTAAGACAGCTACTTGACACTACAGTTGCCTATTTGTTTAAATGTACAGTCTTTCTGTTTATCTTTAAGGTGGTAATGCTTTGCCTAAAGAATGACCTAGGCCTATTGCTCAAGACACTGTTGTAGGCTATCTATGGGATATCATTAAACCTATTTCTCATGTTTTACATGTTAAAGGGGTCATATTATGAAAAAACACTTTTTATGGCTTATGTGTTTCTTGGGTCTGCAAGTTTGATAAAAAGCCTCAATTGTTATAATTTTACACTGTTAGAAACTGTTCACCTGTTTAGAATTTTCCTAACTGCATATGTCACAAGATAGGGTGGGTGGGGTCCCACAACATCAGCAGCCACTTAAGCCATCCCCACACATAGCATTGCAAAGCGCTTTCAAATTCGACTATTTCGCAACTAACTTAGTAACCTGTGGATACAACAATGGATGTCAATGGACAGCTCCAACAAAATAGACTTCAGTCGTAATTCACAATCGATGGCGCGGGTGTGCGGGGTTGCATTGAAAACAATGATGTAGAGTGTTGGAAGAAGAGGAGTGCTCAGCACTGTGTCGAAGCCGGTGTGCGGACCGCTTTTAGCAGCTGAGCGCATGAGAATGGATAATTGCGAAGAGAGTCAAGTTGGCAGCAACTTTACAGCTGAGAACACTGAAAAATGATTAATTGACTTATTAGGGGTGTCCTGTCATAGGCTACAGGGGAAATCCTCAATGTGTTGGCTGCAGGTTAGAGCTAAAAAACTTAGCTAGAAAAGGGCATAATATGACCCCTTTAAGTTGTTGCAGATTCTCCAAAGTCCTTACATTGAATTCATACAGTTATCAAATGTAGGAAACATCATTTAGGCTACTCTCACCCAAGCGAAAACCAGTTTGAAACCATTTTGTGAGATTAGGCCTACTACTAGCCTATAAGCATCTGCCATCTTTTAAATTAAGCCTGTAATAAAACATTTTTTTAAAAAAATTAATCATAGTTGAAAAACCCAGACGGAGTTTTTAGATTTAAATTCGAGTGCATAATGAAGATATGGAATCATAGGGGATAATTTGCTTGCGTTGGCGCCATCTTGTGTTTAGTTTTCTGTCTGGCATGTGTGCTTTTGTAGGCCTATCATTTTGTCTTTAAATACCCAACAGCAAAACTCAAACGTCCACCAGGCAACTTTTTTGCCACTGGTCGAGTCATCCTTTCTATCAGACAATTTGTTTTGGTACCATCTCCAAATTAATTTGGATGACATTTATCATAAGAAGAATGGATAAATGCAAGTTGTATGATTCCCATCAGCTATCCAGGACCCTGTACAGTTCTAGATGATAAAAGAAAATCTTGTTTACTATCAGACATCATTACCATGTTCTAGCAGTGGCTGTAAGGCTGTAATGTTTGGAAGCTTTTATATGCATTTTATGTTGCTACCTCACTAGATTTACAGCAAAAAAAGTTGCAGAACAGATCCAAATAATCACAACTGAAGTAAAATTTTTACAAACAAATATGAAATGAAACATTTGGTCCTGTGCATTTACACCTAACAAGCCTATTACAGGTCTCAGAAATACGACATGTGCATGCCCACTGGACCCTTCACTATAGTGACCTTGATCACCAACTACATGAACAACAGGCCTCTTGGTATATCATAGCATATGCAGTAGACTAGCACAACAGCTATGCCATTTTGGAATCAGCAAGTGACTGGAGTGAGTGACCCAGGGTGACTGCTAGCTGTTGTGAATGAGCGATGAATTCATTGTAAGATTTCAACGTTTGAATCTTGAAAATTAGGACTTTTATCTAAAAAATGTTCTTGAGAGTTTAGACTCTTTTTTTGTCAGAAATTCAAGACTTTTTTCTTGAAAATTTGAAAACTCCATTATTCCCCATCACTGGCTTTCAGCGATAGTGCACGGGATAGTGTACAGGAAAATGTCCTCTGATGAATATTATGATAATATTATGATAATAGAAAATTCAACTTTGATAAGCTCAAGTGCAATTTTATAAGCACAATTAAAACTTTGTCTGTAGGATGTGTATTTAAATGGTCCCTTAGGCTAAATGGCACTCTTTGGCAACCACATTGAACTAGTTTGTGCCATTTGACATCACATTAGGATCAGTAGGATTTGTTCTAATTTGCCCATGTCTTAGTGGCTTTCAAGCACAATCCCCCCTAATTCATCAAAGCCAAGACAAAAACCATTGGCATCTCTCTGTGTTTAACTGATGCTGTAATTCACCCATTTGATCCCTGTTGAGATGTCTTGTGCCTGTTGTTGTTTTTGTTGTTGTGGCGATGCCTGTGGTACATCACTTGTTTTAACTGTTGCAACTATTTATTCTGCCATCTTGGCCAGGGCACACTTGTAAAAGAGATGCCAATCTCAATGTGTTTAATCGCTGGTAAAATAAAGGTAAAAAACAAACAAACAAAAGAAACATTGACACCTTTCACTCCAACATAAACTGCAGTGCTGCACAGTCCACCCTCACTTCATCTGAATTTCAAGTAGGGTTAGGCTTATTTCTCTGTCAGTGTAATAAACTGCAATACAACAGCTAGATGTGACTTGTTTCAAGTTTTTACTAGTTTATAGTACGTTGCATGTGTCTTTCTAAAATTAGCAATATCAGGGTTTGTTTTCTAAGATACAACCTAATCAACATTATGACCACTTCAGCCTATATGCTAAAAAATGCATAGAACACCCCCTAGGCAAACTCAGTCTGGTAGGGTCTACCGTTGTCAAAGAGATGTTGAATGTAGCAAGTCCTCTGAGCTGGTGATGTCATGCTGTCTTATAGGTTCACAAACATTTCTTTTTGTCTTGAAATGTTTCTCTCAATGGTTTGGCGTCTTATTGAATTCAGGATTGATCATTTGCTATTCTAGGAACTATGGCGCAAAAGTTTGTTTTTGAGGTATCCTTAAAAAGTAATTTCTTTGTTGTACAATGTCACCTACATTTATTTTTATCACAGAGAAGAAAATATACATTTCCCAATTTTCTAATTCCAAGCCTGACATGTAACACGTTTTGTTAGTCTTATCATCAGGCAGGTGACATTACTAAAATGGTTAAAAGGCCAGCCGTATAGGCCAGACAGAAACAAGACACAAGTTGTGCCTGCATAAGACCTCAGCCTCAAGACAAACTGCACAATTTCCCATAGGCAGGATTAAAATGTTCCCACCAGTCGGGCACATGGTGGTTTGAAACATTCTCTTAATTGAGGTAATGTCAGTTGGCATTTTGTGGACATCATCCCATTAAACACACAAGTTGAAATCCTGGTATGTGTAAACTATGCAGTGCTCACATAATCCTATTTGTGAGCTTTAACAGAAACATTTGTATTAGTATTGCAAAAGTGATTGTACAATGTACAAGAGTACAATGCAAGAGACAAACAAGATCACCATCTACCCCAATGATAAGACTTGTGTTCAGCCTTTAATCTTGATTTCATTAACAACCTGAAGCAACAGTGATAAAGGCAGCTAGTGCACTCAGGCTGACCCCAAACATAAAACCAACACAATTCTTTTTATTGAATAGTACCATCAAATATACACTAAACATTGAATAAACTCCAGAAAGAATTGGAAATAGTGCGTCATGAAGGCAGCATTCCAGCCAATGGGCAAAAAAAATACTGTTGATCACATTTCATCAGAATATTCATATTTGTCTTTCATTGAAGAACAGGCAAGGGACACATTTTGAAGAATAAAGCTGTCAGTTACTCTTACAGACCAAAAAAAAAAAAAAAAAAATCACAGTCTACAGATGACACCACATAACGAACCAATACGTAAGCCACCCTTTTGCTTCCTTTTTCTTGTGCAGTCTGGCCAGCCCTTCGCCATTCACACCTGACCCATAGTACTCTACTAGACCTATCAGACAGCCCGGCCAAACGCACTCGGAAAGGAGCTCTATGAGGGTGCCTATAAGACCAACATCACTGTCAATATTGGGAAAACCGAGAGAGGAGAGAGGGCATGGATTAAACATTTTTGTCATCTACACCTAACCAGTTCAGCACTTTGTTTAGAAATATTTTGTTCTCTGATTTAGTTCAGTTCTCACTTCTCATTTAGTTCAGTTCTCTGATATAGCTCCATGCGGCAAGAGTTCCTGCAGGAGAGTGGAACACACACTGGTCATTCTTAGCAGCCACAGGCCCATTTTTCTCTCTCGGAACTGTTTTTTGATGGTAACTTGAAGCTCCCAAGTGAGTCACTCTGAGGTGAGTGACAAGTTCGCTGCCTCCGCAGCCTGTGGGCCAGTGAAAGAAAGATGGTTCCAACATGGTCCCCTTGACCTTCAGGGCCTTTGGCTGAGGTCAGGTAGAAGGGCATGCCGTGAGCCTCCGCAAATTTTCGCACCTGTTCACAGGTGACTCCATTCCAGAGGCTGGATCCCTGCACCAGGTCACACTTGTTGCCTACCAGGATTCGGGGCACCTGCTGGCCCAACGCATTTCGCCGGCACTCCTCCAACCACAGGGGCATGTTACGGAAGCTGGCAGGATTGGACACGTCAAAGACCAGCACGACAGCATGCACACTGCGATAGTACTGCTGCACCATGCTCTTACGGAACCGTTCCTGCCCTGCTGTGTCCCATAGCTGCATCTGTGAGTGTTGGTGATAGAGAGAGAGTTAGAGATGGAGAGAGCATAGAGACAAAGGGAGCACAAAGGAGAAGTTCATCACAGTGGGAAAAGCATGTATGCATGAGACCTGGCTGCACACTGACACAATTGTGCAACTTCCCATTACTGCACTGACTCAGAGCTTGGAAAAGAGATGGAAAAAATGGGAAATAGTTGACAATCCCAAATAATTAAAAAAAAAAAAAAAAAAACAAATACATTGTGTCTTCCAATGCTGGAATTTGCTGAAACATTTAAGAATGTAAATGTATACACATTATGTAGCCAATCTCATTAGAGTTTTGTTGATGTAAGCTACAACCCAAACATTGATAAAACAGGCACTCATTGCTCGCGTGATTCCACGCTGATCACAAGTTGTGTTCCTAGGCTACGTGGATGTTCGCCTACATGTTACCGCGGGGTAACTTAAATGCATGACCAGCCTACCACAATTATAAAGAGCCATTGTTGTCTTGGTCTGGTTCAATGGCCAAAGAAGTTGTTAAAACAAATATTATCTTTTCTAGGTCTAGGCATGGAATTTTAAAAGCGGTTGAAATTTTCATGAGGCAATCTTGAAATCAAACCTGGGTCCAAAGTTTAGCGCATGAAAACAGACCAAGAGAGAGGTAGAGAGGCAGAGAAGTTTTAAAAACACACAATAGTGAGTTAGAAAGTAGCCTAGGCTATTCTCCAGTTTCATCGTTACACAATGCAGCCAAAATAGAGGAAATTAGCTCTTCTGCTTTATAGCCATGCTGCCATACCCTTAAACTGCAACAAATTTTGTTTAAAATAATATTAAGGGGGCAATTTAAGGCAAAACATCGAGTGTCTAACTCGGGATTTCAGGTAGCAAGGCAACTTAAGGTCATCCATGGTTTAAAGTCATCATTAAGGCAGTATACTGATCAATAGGCCTTTAAGTTTATCAACATTCTCTTGATTAAAACGTAGGCCCAAATGTCTCTTACGCATCAAAGGACGCCCCCAAATAACCCAATTTAAGGTTAATTAGACCTACCTTTATTTTCTCGCCTTCAATGTCAAGAATTCTCTCACGAAAGTCGACGCCAATGGTTGCCTCGGTTTTGTCTGGAAACTTCCCAGCGCAAAATCGGTATGAAAGGCAAGTCTTTCCAACTCCTGAATCCCCAATCACTACGATTTTAAAAATTTTGTAACGCGTCGCTTGGGAGGCTCCTGTAGGTGATGTGGAGAATTCAATTGAGGATTCCATCCTGATGTTTAAGTGTTCAACGATCACTGGTAGTGAGGAATATCTAACAGACTACCAAACTCTTTTCTACAGCACTTGGACTGGAGTGGTGTCCTCCACAGGGCTGGTGTGTCATCTATTCATCACTGGCGGTGCCCAGACGATGGCACTATGGTAATATAATAGTTTCAGCAAGACAGCTACTTAAGCCTATTTGCTTCTCTCACAGAAAGTGAGTTGTTCTCCATTTCAGGAAATACCCGGGCCTATGTTTTCGCAATCCATTTTTTAGTAGCCTAGAGGCTATCAATTTCTTAAACACCACGCTCTCGCACTGGTGTATCAGAGAGTTCAAACTGGAGAAGATGGATCGCGCTCCATCCCTTTAATTCTCTTAAAATTATTTTACTTTCAAGCAGCAGGATGAGCACACACTTTTCGTCCCAATGTCCTTCGTGAGGGCAGTGAGTTAAAAAAAAAGAAACAAATAAAACTGCTAGAAGAAAATTATAGGAGTGCGAGTCTGCGAGATGATCTTCCAGCGCAATCCATTCGTACCATCAAATTAACCATTGTAGCGGACAATTTCTGGCACTGAAATTTCCACTCCATAAACAAAAATTCAGCTTTTAGCCTACCTAAACCACAATTTATTTACACACACAATCAAAAGAGTGTAAACGCAAATCAGTGAAGCGCCTGTAATAAACTCTGAATCTTGCTTTAAGGAGTCTTAAAAAAAAAAAAAAAAAAAAACTACATTGCCACCTTGTGGGGAAATAAAGACACTGCGGTCAGGGCCGTCGTCGCAACAGCTGTGAACTGTCATACGAATGTAAACACATTAAAAAGCAAGCATTTTTTAAAATAATTTTATTGCATTGTATATTTGGTACCTCTTATGTGTTTGACAAGGGTAGAACTTTACAACTGAAAAAAAGAAGAGGCTGAAGGTTGCACTGGGAAGGAACAGAGAAACAGTTACCTTGGTACCCCTGACCATCTTTCCGTTCAAACTGTACAAAGTCAGGGGTATATTCCAACTGCTGAATGTGAAATGTACATTACAATTTTGCACGTTTCTCTAGCAAGTAAAGAAACAGAAACATTACTTTTAAAAAGGAACAGTAAAAATCGCTAAGGAGGATGTGGTTAACGTCACAAGTTGTCAAAGTATCGGTTAATCAGCACTCCCATTGGAACGGTTAATGCTACTCTCCCACCGTTTAACGTTGACATAAGCACGATAGCTCCCCCAGCCTTGTCCACACTGGTACCAGTTTTATCTGATGAATTTGTGTTTGTGTCAAAAGGTTTAATTTTCAAAATAAAACATGATTGACAAATGCCTGATTTATTGATGAAAATACATCCAATTTTAGAGGTTTGTATAAGTCCATTTCAAACATCACCAAGGGGATTCACGTATTGTCAAGTCCAGGTTTGATGGCAAACAAAGGCAAGTGAACCATGATGCCTGGCTACTAAAAGTGTGTTGTTGTCATAGTGTCTTTAAGAGCAGTACAAAATCCAGATATCTACAACAAACTCAAATCCGCACACTGTAACCCAATTGAAACAAAAGAAAGAAAGAAAACAAAAAAAAAAAACCATTTATGGCATTTGCCACTCAGACAATGACCCCAGTACCCTTTGACCTCTTGTCTCTATGGGACACCGCCACACACAGAGACTGTGCGCCTTGGAGGAAGATGCAAGTGCTTGACAATGACTAACGTGGAGGCCTGCTTTAGCTGCCCTCCCTCCCCTCTCTCCTTCCTCCCATTCAGAGACACCTTTTTGAAATTCAGCTCAGTGCTTTTAAAAGTCACAGACTATGCCTGGGTATTGGGTCCTCAGGGGACACACTTTAAATTCCATTACATTTTTTCCCCCATATAAATTACTTAAAAAAAAAAAAGAAAAGAAAAAGAAAAAAAAAAAACATTGGAAGTATAGATGTTGTGACGGGTTGGCTTCTACTTGATGTGTGTAGTCCGCAGGTAAGGATCTCCGTTCAGCTGCGCGCGGTGGTGGCAGCGGACTTGGTCTTTTCTGCCTGTTGTTCAGTTAGAGAGTAGTTATCAGCAAGGTTGCTTTTGACTTAAAAAAGGTAAAATGGCCATATCTCATTCTCTTCTCTTTTTTCTCCCCCGCCTCTACCCCTCCATCCTCTCCAAAAACAAAACTAAACGAAAAATGTCCATCAATAATCAGTCCCGCTGCAGGCGTCTCCAAAGACTGGAGACAGAGGTGACATGGAGAAGGGGGGAGAGAGAGAGAGCGAGAGCGAGAGAGAGAGAGAGAGAGAGAGAAGTGGACGAGAGGTGATCACTTGTCCACAGCAATCAGTTCTCTCCATTCTCTTCAACAGAACACTCCCTCTCCTACCTCAGCTGCCTCCCCCTCCTCACATATCATTGGCCAGCTCCTCGGTTTCTGTGGAGACGTCGCCGTTGACCGCAATCTTGGTGTTCTCTTCGTAGCCAGGTGGCATGAAGGCCAGTGTGTAAGGGTACAGCTTGTGGCATTCCGCCCGGTAACTCTCTGCTGCCGTCTCTTTAGCATTACCAAGGCTACCATCTTGCAAGCACTCCAAGACATCTGTGCAGATCTGAGGACAGAGAGAAAAGCATGTAAAACATATAGAGGATAAACACACTACACCCTACATCAGGGGTGGGCAATTATTTTGGCCAAGGGGCCACATTGGCTTTTAGATTCTGACTAACGGGCCGGGATAACAGTTAATCAGTTGATGCCGGTAAATTGGCGAGTCTCAAACCAGTAGCCCCATTTACTTCAGTGAACATGTTAACATGCAGGTTTAAAAGGGTGGGAATTGTATTTCATGAATACAACAAATTTAATAAATCAGGCCTATAATCTAAGTCACCATGACTAAATAACAAATTATTTTATTTTGGGAAGGCTCCACGGGCCGCATTAAATAGCTCCGCGGGCCGCATGTGGCCCCTGGGCCTTAGTTTGCCCAGGTATGCCCTACATCCATCTACATTACGACACTGCAAGCTAACAGTATTATGGAAGGTGTTCAACTGTGTGTGGATGTATGTCTCCAAAATGTGTGAGTATTAGGCTGTTACCAACAGGTGACAAAGATGATATGTCTACTGAAATTACAACCTAATATAAGTAGTACACATCATACTGTTTCCAGTAGTAGACATCATCCTTGTACTAGTTTATGCCTCAATGTCTTCCCCTCATGTATTCAATCTGATTTTACTCTGACCAGCTGGTTATACAAATAATGCATATTTATAAGTATTCAAATGAACCTTGAGAAGCACCAGATATGAGAAAATATCATAACTACCAGTTTCATGTTAACAGTTCTAAAACCCACAATAATCAGTTGTCCCATTTGCAGATGGGTGTGGCAGGGTAAGTGAGCTTGTGTGTACCTGAATGGTTCTGTTGTTGAGTGACTCATCCAGTGCCGTGGCCAACTCTACAGCCTTCCTCTCAGTAGACGAGTCCAGGTACACCATCATTTTGGCAGCTGAGGCCAAAAAGCAGAGAGGGGAAAGGAAAATATTTTTTTTTTAGAACAGCGATATGTACGGATTTCACACATTCCCTATTAAGTTTTATCGGAGTAACGGCACATTTGATATCAGACTGAGTGTGAGTATGGCTGATTAATAATATTGTGGTGCATGTGGTTAAACATACCAGCTAATCGGTGAGGGATGGAGTCCGAATGCTTGGCGAGAACCGCCTGGTTGTAGCTCTTTGCGTTGCTGTCCCCAAAAAGCCTGGAGATCTCTTGCTTCAACACTGTATGCACTGCATCCGGTAGGTCCTTGCTTTCCGACACTACAGCAGAAAACACATCAACCTCTCAAGTCAGAGCCACAATCTCACATCTCTCAAACACAATCATTTAGGCTTGTAGGCATCCACACACAAATCTATCGTCTTCACCATAACGGAACACTACAAATATAATTGGTGCCTTGCACCTGATGCTAGTTCAATTTTAGCAAGGGAAGGGACAAGTCTGTGGCAACCGCCTTTTTGCTTGCCATTTTTGCTAATTGTTTTAAACAATAATAATAATATAACTATACTCAAAGTCAGAATTTAAGAAGAGAGCAATGTGAATGCAATTCTATTCTCCAAATAAGGAGAAGACGGGAGAACATGATGCCTGTGGCAGCAGAACACTGAGTGATCCAACTCACCTCCTTTGAAAAAGCGCACTAAACACTGGTGCAGCCATGGGTGATCAGGGTCTATGGCATAGGCCCTCTTCACTGACTGCAACATCAACAGGAACTTCTCTGGAAGACACAATAGATCATTGTCAGGAAACCCAAGCACTGATGTAGGATATTCCAAAAACTCTTATTATTAGCATAGTGTTTCATTTTGGTTGAAACTGAAACTTTCAGTGCGAAGAGAAGGCCAGAGTACTTAAGTACGGAGTACTTAAAACAGGCTTTACCTTTTCTAAAGTAGATCTCAAAAGCCAACAAGTGAGTGTCAATCTCATTTTTCACCAGGTTTTTTAAGGGTGTCAGGAACTTCACAGCCTCATCCAAGGGGTTTTCCACCTGCAAATGCCATCGAGACAGAAAGGAACATACCGGTAGGTTAGATTGAAGTTGGGTGAGACACAGGTCAGAGTTTCCCCATTCACCATGCATTAGTCATTGCGGTTTGCCTCATGTACAAAGACCCATATGCAAGTGCAAGTACGTACACACACACACACACACACACACACACCTTAGCCAGTTTCTCTGGTATGAGTTCCTCCTTGGGCCCTCCGATCTCTTCGTCATCATCCTCTTTCTTCTTCTTCTGGTTCTTCAGTTGCTTCTCCTTCTCTGCGTTCTTCTTCTCCTCCTCCAGTTGGGCCTTCTTCTGGGCTCGCCTCTGTTTGTTTCGCAGCTTCTTCAGCTCTTTGTCTGACAGGTTTGCTGCACAAGCACAATTAAGACATTCAGCATTCAGAGTGCTCTGCACAGACACGCTCAGACCCACCATCCCACAAGGCTTCTTAATGACCACAGTTAGATGCTGGGATTATTCTGTTTTTTTTCTTTCTTTCTTTAACTGAATAGTGCAGATATATCGGTTTGCATGTTTGCATGCTCATGCATGGTGAAAAGTTCTCATTCCGATTGAGATCAATCAATGAGGCCATATTCCAGTATCTGGCATAAACCATCAATGTCACCCACATTCCATTGAAAATCAGAATAGTGCCTGTATGTAACTTTTCAATGTACTGATACTGGATGTAATGGAAATGTCAAAGACCGTACATTTGCCTTGGTACTACAAGTTCACCAACTGAAAAACTGAATATTCGTTCTCCATAGAGAAAAGAAAAGAAGAAAAACAAAAACACGAATGACGATGCACAAACACTTCAGGGAGCCTGTGTGGTGTATGTGACAAACTGCTCGGTGGGAGTTACCTGTATCAGCCTGTAGTTCCTTGTTGTCGTCGGCGAGTGGGTTGTCGTGGAGACCGAGGTAGATGTGAATGGCAGAGCGGGCGGCCTTGAAATAAAACGGGTGCATGCGGAGAACGTCCTCCAGCTTGAGCAGCTCCACGTAGGAGCGCAGCGTCATCTTTCGCATGCAGTATGTGTGGAAGTCAAACTGGTCGTCCGTGATCTCCACAAAGTGCTGCACCAGGAGAGAAGCAAAGCAGAGAATCTCACTTAAACACAACGCTTAGCTCAATCAAGGTATTGTGGACTTGGGGAAACTGCAGCCTGGCCATTGCCTTTCTACGTAATAGACTTGTTTCACACCTCAACATTCCGAGGTTCTAAAAGCATTCCATGGTAGTAAACTGAACATTCTACCATTGAAATGCATTGGATTTATGCCTCTTTCTGACCTGAAAAAAATGGGTAATAATATTTAAAATAAGTCTAAATTCACTTTCTTTCAAATAATACACATTTGAAGCATGCAAATTTGGAGGTCCCGAGTAGATAACAGTGGTTTTACATTTATGTGCATGAAGCTTCAATCTATTCGGGACCTCCCAATTTGTGTGCTTCAAATGTGTATTATTTGAAGGAAAGTGAATTTAAACCTGTTTGAAATGTTATTACCCATTTTTTTCAAGTCAGAAAGACACATAAATCCAATGCATTTCAATGATAGAATGTTCAGTTTACTACCATGGAATGTCGGAATGTTCAGGTGTGAAACAAGTTCATTCTGCTCTATTCTCATCTCCCTTCAGTACTCAGCCTGGGATTCTGGCCATTGGGCTAGTTTGCTTAGGATGCATCATATCCTGGCCAATCAGCAAACTTTGAAAATGCAGTGCAAGCATATGATAGGCTATCCGTCAAGGGCTGGTCCAATCTTTTTGATTTTAAACACCTCCAGCAAGCAGTCGTTTCTCAATAGCCGGAATCCCAAACCGTTGTAGAAAGTGAAGCATAAGCTGAGGGGCTGGTTGTGACCAGGCTAGGAAAGCTGTATTTTTTACACACGTTTCTTATGCGGATACCATCTGTGAACACTATAGTTGTCATAAACTACCTTCCTAGTCATTCCCAAAACCCAGTTTCTACCTAGCAAGCAATGCTCTAGAGAGGGAGCAGATTATTGCAGAGAGAGAGAGAGAGAGAGAGAGAGAGAGAGAGAGAGAGAGAGAGAGAGAGAGAGAGAGAGAGAGAGAGAGAGAGAGAGAGAGAGAGAGAGAGAGAGAGAGAGAGAGACGAGAGACCCCCCCCCCCCCCACCAATTGCAACACAAGTGTCCTGTGTGATCTCTTCCGAAGGCAAACTTGGTTACATCACACAGACACTCACCCTCTCAATCTCATGACACTTCTTTAGCGCCTCGCCGTATTTCTTCATGGATTTATAGGCCAGAGCACACTCCGTCTGGAACCACATACACTGCATCTCATTCAGGTTCTCCACGGCAGATGCCCCTTCCTGGAATGAGAGCAAAGCAAAGGAATGTGAAGCACAACACGTTATTAACAATCTTGAGACAATGAGTCGAGTCATTGGAACAGCAAAGTGTGCCTACAACAATTAAAGTAGTGTAGTCTGTCTGTACACATGAATCTTTACTCAAGCTCAGCTCTTCACCAAAACCTTGGCATACATTCACAAATGCATGCTCAACAGGCTCAGATGGCTGGACTGGGTATAATGGTAATGGAGCTGGAGGGGGTCAATGCCAATGGGAGTAAAAAATATATACATCAACAACAACAACGACAACAGAAAACAACAACACAGGGTCAGCAGTTTGGAAGGATTTCATGCCTTCCCACATGTTTCCCACAGAATTTTCTGAGACTATGGCACGCATGGGAATTCAGATATTTGGTAAATGTAGAATAACAAATTAGATGTTAGATGGTCTCCGTAACAATCAGTCATAGATCTTTGTCATTTTGTAACTAATTTATGACTGCGTTGGAGGGACTGAGAGATGCACCACCTTTGTCTGTGTGTGCAAGGAGGAATTCACAGCTGAGGTTCAAAAACAGCTGTGCGTTAATTTTTTTTCTATGGCAATAGAGGCCTTAATAAGCAGTGCTAAAGTAATTAAAAGGTAATGCACTCAAAAGAGAATAACTTAGAAGCGGTATGCACTGGAATGGCAGAAATATTTTTTATTCCCTTCACATATTTTGACTACGGCAGGGTCACCATGGTCTCATGGTGATTGTATGGGAAACACAGAGGCATTAAACTCCATCAGTAGTACATTGGGATTGCCAGAACGATTTCAATCCTCTTACCATTCAAAAGTTAGATGAGAGATACAATATGTCCAGAATCACCCCAGGTAATCTGCCTGTGTACGTATTGTTAACAAAAATAAAACAAACCCTGGGCACAGATCACCACACACACACACACACACACACACACACACAAACTCACCCGAGTGAATTTGGAGCACATGTCCTCTGCCTCTTTGACGAGCCCAGCCTTGAGCAGGTATTTGGCGCATTTGGAGTTGATGAAGCGGTCAGCTGTGTCCAGGGCCTGAGCCTCGTCCATCCAACGGGCCGCCTCTCGGATATTACCAGCATGCTGTGGGTAGGAGAGCAGTCACAATACACACAACAGTCAGCATAAACTGAGGAACGCATCCCCAATGTGGGTCTGGAGAATAGTGTGCTACACTCCCATTAGCATTTATAGTAGTCAATCTCTGCTGATCAGCCAAGGGAAATATGCTGCTGATTTGTTATGCCTAAATTAGGTAAAGCCTTTCACAAGCAAGCTTAAATAGAGCAAGGTGTTAGCAGAGTGTAGTGTTAAGGTGCCTACAGACCAAAGATCCGCGACGAGATGGGCTGCGACGTTTTAAAACTGCGATTTGACATGTTAAATCTTTTGTGACGGCTTGCAACTGCCTGCAACGATTGATTCACACCACCGCAACTACTCTCTAAAACCGTTTCATCTCATCGTGGATCTTCAGTCTGAATTGGCCTTTAGAAACAAGACTCCTTAACATAGTACTTTCTGACTGTCATAGAATGTTTGCGTCATTACCTTGTATATCTTGGCCTTAACAAGGAACAATTCAATCAGTGTAGGTGTGCTCTCGATGGCAGCGTTGATGTACTCCAAGGCCAGAGTCTGCTGACCAATCTGGTCGTAATGCTGGGCCAGGAAGTACTGCACCCACAGTAACGTGGTGGGGGGTTCCTCCTTACCATCATCTGAGAAGCACAGAATGCAGTTAGCATAGAGCACCCAATCACAGCACTCCATCTCTTACAGCACCAGGGCAACACAACAGTAGTCATATCAATATGGAAGTCACACTTACCATTTTGATTGAACATTCGGCAGCTATTTAAAGATGTTTCAAAACCAACTACTAAGTCTTCGATTATTGACACCTGCATGCAGAGGGAGGAAAGTTTCATTAGGATGGCTTATGTAATTCTGGTAAACTGCAATTTATGGAATGACTAAAGCGCAACACCAGCGAACTTCGATTATGGGCTCTATGTCTGTTTTGGCACGAGTCAAACAATCGGTAAAAGAGACGATTGTGTACAAACCCGCGCCTTCCAGGCTTAGCAGTCTACTCGTTTTCAGCTGACAGAGTCCACAATCGAAGTTCGCCAGTGTTATGCTTTAAGTAAAAGTCTTAGTACAGTTATGAGCCATTACCTTTTCTTTATCATTATAAAGGGACTTGAGGGTGGTGAAGACAGGCGGGCAGCCTTTGCTGAAGTTCATTCTTAAATATTTATCCAGACACTCACGGAACTTTTCCCCTGAAAGAAAAAGAATCAATCAAATATGAAATTAGCAGTTTTCAAGTAGCCTGTAAACAAATGAATGTCCACACAGAAACAGGCTCACATAATACACAACCATAACAAGAGACCGGTGACCCTTAACCCCTGTGTCAATAAGGAATGTGACGGATCCTGGATGTCAATGTACACAAACAGACAGGCAGACAACCCCCCCCCCCCTCTCCAGCATACACACCAAACATTTGAGGAAAAGTGGAATAATCTTGCTGACTGCCCATATGACTGAGAAATGCAGTGGTCACCCACTCACCAGATAAGAAGTTAAGCGGCAGCCTCCTCGGCACCAGTCCCTTGGGGTACTTCACCCAGGCCTCCTCATAGATCTTCAGCTTCTCCTCCACACTCGCTGGAACAAGAGAACAGTCAACTGAGAACCATGGCAGACTAGGACTCTAAAAACAGACTGTCTGTTAATGCCCAGGGACAGACTTGACCATAGTACATACTGTCTGCTTATACCCAAGGACATACTAGTCCCTAGTACTTACTGTCTGCTTATACCCAAGGACAGACCAGATCATAGCACAGACTGTCTGCTTATACCCAAAGATATACTAGACCCTAGTACATACTGTCTGCTTATACCCAAGGACATACTAGACCCTAGTACATACTGTCTGCTTATACCCAAGGACATACTAGACCCTAGTACATACTGTCTGCTTATACCCAGGGACAGACCAGTAGCTTAGAACAGATTGTCTGTGGACGGGACAGGGACAGACCAGATCATAAAACAAACGGTCTACCTATGGACCCTAGTACAGACTCTCTGCTTATACCCAAGGACAGTCTGAGCATTAACATTTATGCATTTGGCAGCCGCTTTTATCCAAAACAACTTACAAGAGAGGATTGACAAGCAAGCTACATAGAAGTCGTCTAAGATGGAAGAACACTAGAGGGGGTGATCGAGACTAGGACGCTGGCCATCCAGAATGAGTCATGACGACGCTGGGCAGGGCTGCCGTACCTGGCTTGAGGGCGTTCTCGAGGCCATGGTAGTAAGACCAGTTCTCGGGGTTGCGCTCCTGAAGGCGGTAATAAACCTCAGAGGACTCCTCATAGCGCTCCAGCTTCAGAAACAGCTCACCTGCAAGGGCAACATGCCTGGAGTTAGTATCAAGCTCAGAATCAAGCTCAAGGTTTATTTGTCACATACAATGAAATACTTTCGAAAAACATGTAGTGAAATGTGTTTTTCAAAGAGACAGACAGAGAGAGAGGATAGAAGAAATAAAATAAACAGATAATTATTAAATAATAAAATTAAATATATATAATATAATAAAACAAAATCAAGTAGTAGCATCAAATAAAGCCAATAATTAAAAAAAATAGTCCACTATAACTTGGAAAATCAATTTTGTTCCCACAAGATGATGAAAAAATAATGAACAAATATAAACTGCCCAAATGCAATCATAATGAAACTGTGATATGTAGACGTCCTTCAGTAACAAAAGACAGTCAGAATCTCAGAAAATAAAGTGACTATATAAGGAATACTGCAGGCAAAATGAAAGCAGAGAGAGCGAGTGAGCAAGATAGCGAGAGAGAGCGAGAGAGAGAGAGAGAGAGAGAGAGAGAGAGAGAGAGAGAGAGAGAGAGAGAGAGAGAGAGAGAGAGAGAGAGAGAGAGAGAGAGAGAGAGATATGACTTCTGTAAACACACAGAGGGGCACAGTCACACAGAGCTGAATGAATGAGCACCTCTGGTCTCCTCCACTGCCAGTTTGTCACAGATCTGTTTCTCATAGGTGATTAGGTGCTCCAGTGCTTCTTTGAAGAGGCCTGCCTCCCTCAGGACCTGGTTCTGGTAGAGGAGCAGCTCACTGTACTCATAGTCCACTTTGTCTGGAGAAGTCTGAAAAGACAGACAGACAGACACACGGTTTAAAAGATCTACAGATGCTGGTGTTCCAGACAGGAGGAGCCACAGCCATGATGACCCATCCATAAAACTCAACTAATTAACTAATCAGTTATAATCTACGAACTTATAAAAATTGCAATTTCAAATCAGAAACTATTTGTAAGCCAAAGGTGAGTGATGGGTCTGCAACTCCAGGGCTCAGGCTGGGACTTCCTGTGAGAAATGCCAACCTGTCGCCTTCCTGCCATGCATCAGCTGGAAGTGCATGATGGGACAAAAGCAGGAAGCAGGTTGTTCTTATCAGTGGCGGCCGTGAGTATGAAGGTTATTGTGTGGCAAAGCAACCTGACACAGTGCACCACAGATTACCAGTCCTCAGAGGTGAGTAGTCATGGCAACACCCTTTCTTTACCTTGTTCAGAACACCCACACACACACAACTGACTGAGAATGGGCTCTAAAGACTGGTTACAGTACCTCAACAGATATCAACACAGCGTTGCAAGGTTGTAAGGTGAGGACTCCATGTTGACAATTAAAAAAGGTCTTGCACACCTCACGGCGAAGGGCACAAGTTAGATACAAGACTGGGGGGAAAAAAGGCTTCCACATCGCCTGACTACGGGTTTACCTGTTGTGTTTTTCGGAACTCTTCAATAATTTTGGCAGCCATCTCGTAGTCCTCAAGGAGGTGATATGCAATGGCGTAACCAATCCACGAGGCCCTCTGCGCCGGCCGCAGCTGCAGCAGCTGATACCTGGTCTCCTGGATATCAGAACACGGCATAGTGATGAGTTGATGTCTATACACAACTGGAGGATATGCAAGTAACAATGTGCCTGCAATAAAGTATGCAAACATACAAACACAAAACTTCTCCACATGTTGTTTGTCACTATAGTGGTTCTATTTAGCTGAGCACATTTCAGTAATACAGACGAGCGTCTGACTCGATTAGCCCAAAACGTTGTCCCTCAGGGGTTAATGAGGAGCAAAGTTAGACTGGGCAGATAGCTGTGGTGACTGCTTAATGAGGGCCGGGAGTAGAGTAGAGTAGAGCAGGCCAGCCAGTGGAGGCTGAGGGCTCCAGGGAGACTGGTGCAGAAGAAGCGGGAAGAGGTTACCGGAGCAGTGAGCAGGAGATCTGAGACCCCCTTTACAGCATGCAGCACATAAAAAACAGGACAAGAGAACTAAAAGAGGTTTGTGTGTGTGTGTGTGTGTGTGTGTGTGTGTGTGTGTGTGTGTGTGTGTGTCTTAGAGGGAAAGAAAAACTGAGGGTGGGGTGGAGTGAATGTTGGTTTGTTGTTTAGCTGGCAAAGGGAAGCTGAGGTAATTATTGCTGATTCATGATACTCTGGTTGAGAAGCCAGGGGTAGCCATCCCGCTCATACAAAAAGGCTGACTGTACCAAGACTGAGCCATAGCAGCGCAGTGCTAACAGGATTCACTTAACAGTTAAGAGAAGATTTTCACCAAAGTAGCAGTAGTAGGAAGGATGGGCATAATCTTCCTCTCAGTCACACACAATAGTGACATGACTAAATGCTTAACTCTTAAGAGATCACACATTGCAGCTTCACTCACACTCCTCACTCTCCAGTGCCATTACAGTTACATATTCAGTAGTCACACCTACCTGCTACTCCCTTCACACAGTCAGTCTCTTCATCTGTCTCACACACTACACACACACACACACACACACACACACACACGACACACTTACCCTGTAACCCTCCAGGTCCCTCATTTGGATCTGTAGCAGGGAGAGGTCTCTTAAGATCTGCAGGTTGTCCTTGTCCCATTTCAGTGCATTTCTGTAGCATTTGATTGCCTCGTCGTACTTCTTGTCGGAGCGCTGCAGCAAGCCGTACACGTGCCAGCCTGGGATCAGGCGGTTAAGGATGCATACTTCTTCCTTCTGCTTTTTATTGTGGCCGCCACAAAACAACGCCACTACAACACACATTCATGATGCGAAGCTGGCCTAGATTTGGGCAGGCGTTTAAAAATATGCATGCATACAATGAAGTTGTTCTCTTGCACTTGAGTGTCTACTGTATGTGCTTACGTGTGCCCATATACATGTTCTGCGTCTTACAAGAGGAATAATCATAGAACTGAAATATGTAAAAATAAATAAATTTTAAAAAATGAAGGTTAAAAGTAAGAATTTTTAGAGCCATTGGTTTCGGGAACACTTCATGATATACACTAGGTCTGAACGGAACACAGAAGCAACAGTGCTGCTGCAGCAGCTTTATCTGATTTGACATAGAATGACCCAAATATGCAGAGCAAAGGCCCCTATGGTGGCAGGGCCGGTGGTGTGCAGCAGCTGGGTTAGGATGAGGTGAGGTGGGGTGTGTGTGTGTGTGTGTGTGTGTGTGTGTGTGTGTGTGTGTGGCCAGGGCTGGAGGCTAGTGCAGTACCACGGCGGCACCATCGGGGGCTTATGGGCTGCTGCAGACGTCAGCACCCATCACACTCAAGTGCAGAGCGAGCCGAGCGGCAGACCTGGCCCGCCTCCATCACGGCCACAGCCACTGGCGCTACCGCGACAGCCGCTGCCACCATCACCGCACACGAGTGCTGCCACTGCTGCTATTGCCAACTGCCAGGGCTGGCCATGTTAGCTGTGGCATCTAGGAGCTGACAAGTGTGTGAGTGTGTGTGTGTCAGCATGCACGAGCATGTACACCACAGTTCAGTGCAAGAGGGAGTGGCAGTGCTTAGGGGAGCAACGGGTTCATTACGATCACTCTGACAAAAACATGCATCCACTCCTATTCCAACACACACACACACACATAACATAGATGTATTGACCCAGTGATATACACATCAACCACTGCCTTGCAATGGGCTTGTGGTCACACAGTTCAGGTAGGTACATGTGAGGAAAAAAGGATACAGACATGGCTCTTCAAATCATTGCGAAGGCCTCTTCTGACTAAATCGTATGCTTCCTCCTTCTTGCCCAGACAGTTGAGGGTGAGCCCCTTCATTGCCAATGTCTCTGCAGGAGGAGGACAAGAAGGACACGAAATGTTGAGCAGGCTGCAGTTGTAACCCACTTATAGGACTCCTTAAACACATTTCAGCAAGTCTTACCTCCATGCTCTGCAAACTTGGGATTGGACAGGATCTGTTTGCAGAACTTCAGCCCGTTCCTGTACTGCTTGTGCTCGTAGCATCTCTGCAGGGGTGAGGAGAACAGGCAGGTGTGAACCACAGACCAGAATCACATGCCGCAGAATGCTGCTGTGCGAGTGTGTGTCCCCGTCACCCCGATCTTCCTGGGTTTAAAACAGCTGCGCAGGCTGCAAGTGAGCAGCCTAGTGATTGGGTGCCAGCCTGAGTGTGTGTGTGTGTGTGTGTGTGTGTGTGTGTGTGTGTGTACACACATGTGCCTGTTGCTACAAACAACTCTAAATTACCGTCATTTTCTCTCTGCGGTTATATTTGGAGCAGTGTAGCACAAGAGCTCTAGTCACTGCTTTCTGTAAGACAACTGGGCGCTAAGGCTGAAGCACATGGCACATCTGTGAGCACCATCACTAAAGGATGAGGACAGACGTGTCTTTAACGCAAGCAATTTCCTAATCAGCGCCCAGTCAATGGCCCTTGAACTCGTCACAGGACTTCTTTGAATTGTTTGACTGAATGTGGTTAAGGAAGTTCATGAGACACATGTCTGCAACAGTAAAACCTCCTGCAATGCTTCTAGTGCATTCTGGAAACAGATGACATCCATTCTGCACAGATTCAAGCACAAAATCAAGAGAGGCACAGCATGTAAACTACAAAAGCAAGAGGATGATTGGGGCAAGGTGATGCATTCACCATGGTCATATTACAGTTACAAAACAGCCCATGAATTAAAATCCTGTTATAGCTAAAGAGGTCTTTGATTTTATTGGCAGGGAGGAACAAATGGCAGCAAACTACAATCGGCATTTTGAGACCAGCGTTTAAAGCATATGCCTAATGGATAACATACCCTCCGTTTCCCTCCCCCTTTCCATGGCTAAGGGGCTGACAGCTGAAACTCATCATGGTAGCATCTAGACTTTCTGGATGTTTGGGCCACAGCAAAAAACAGTAGCTTGATGCATCTCAAAATATAACAACATATTTGGCATTAACTCAATACCAGTTAAAATGGCTGGTAGAGGAACAAAGCCTTCTGAGGCATTGACTGTACCTACTAAAAAAAAAAGTTGTGTGCAAACGCTCTCAAAACCTGGCAACTCCATGTGGTCTCCTAGCCTTTAAACACAGATCACTCAATTAATTGTGATAACAATAGAAAAATAGAAGCATATGTATAGGCTAATACAGTACATTATTTGCAGAATCCAAACATTACACACATAGCCTACAACAAAGGGCAAATAATCAACATAGACACAAAGAGGCAAGGGGTAAAAAGTGATAATGGGGGAGCCAGGTCAGCATACCATGCAAAGAACTGGCAAAGTGCCCATGGGGTTCCTGAGTATGGCCTAAGGTCATTTTCCATACCACTTCTCTCTCCTTCACTTGTTTCCAGTCATATCTTCACTATGCTAAAATAAAGTCTCAAACATAATACATCTGTAATACAATGACAGTTGTCACCTCAGATTCAGACTTCATCACAGATTAAATAAAGTTGTATTATACTTCTAGCTTGTCTGTTCGAATATGACGGACACTCCAACAAAGTCTAAAACAGGTTGTAGTAGACCAATCAGAAGACTCAACAGCCACTATGTTATCAACGTGGTTGGTGGGCAACCCTATCACACTTACAGACGACTTAAAAACAGGCTGGAAGTTTGCTAATCTAGATCTTGATAACTTTACATTTTTAACGACTTCTACCTTCTAACAACAGCTAAATAAAACCTACACCGATAAAACTGTTAAAGGCTTGGAAGCCACCACAGCCTTTGCTTCACATGTTAGGCTCCGCTTCATCGAAACACAATGCAGTCAATACTTTCCTGCTTGTTAAAACTACCGAGCCTCCAGGTTAGCAAAAAGCTGACCGGTCAAAACTCAATCGTTTAGCTAATGGTAACGTTAGGAGGCTAGCAAATGCTACCGCCCAGGTAACTAGCAATGTCATTTCAAAACCATTCAAATCACTTGGCTACAGTCAGACCATCACATCCCATCTGAGTCAAAATTCTGCAGACAATGACTCTAGTGCCTGCTTAGGTTACACTTCAATAACATGTATACCAACTGTTCACAGGCAGAATTATGGATAACTATAAAGGTAACGTTAGCTGTTAAATGGGTCTCTGGCTTGGATTAGCCTGCACACCTTCACACACTGTTAGCACCGTTGCCATACATGATATAATGAATAATATATGAAGAAAAATGCCAGAAGAAAAGTCTGCACATGGTTAACTTTGCAAGCCAAGTTAACTCTAAACGAAGATGGCATGTAAACAGAGTAGCGAATTTCAATAAAGCACGGTAGGTAGCTAGGGTGACGGTTTAGCTAACACTAGAGGGCTGAGTAATGGCAACTGTTAGCAAGCTAGCGTTCCCAATTTCATATTGCAGCGGTTCTCGGCTAAAATAAACGCCATAGTTAGTGTAGTAACCACTATAGTTTACGTAGCACTGAAGTATGCTAAATATTAGCTTGCATAGGCCCTGGGCTTAAATCTCATTCACAAGTCTTTGTCTAATGGCCTTTCTGAAACAAAAAAAATGCATTTAGAGGGGTTCCATTCACCACATTGGTATGATTAGCTCAAACCTAGCACCCAATGGCCCAATGGTGACATGAAGCTAGCTATTATTACGGTGTTATGCTTCCTTGTACTTGACAGGCTAGCATGCATGCACTAATAGGCACCTTGCACTAATCGGTAGTATTTCTTATAAAATTAGTTAAGCACTGATATTTAAGCATCTCCCTTTTCATGGAAATTGAGCTCTGACAGTAATCAGAGCATGCAACTGATCGCTAACGTTAGTTAGCAAACACTTGACAGCGCTAGGTTCCAAGTTATGTTATGCCCAGCAAATGTTAGCTAGCTATGGTAATAGTAGCTAGCTAGCAGCCTAGCAAGGCGAGGCCGACGACACTTCAGCCAATTGTGTTGATGCTTGTAACGTTAGGGGTGAAGCAGGCATTGAACCTAACGTTAGTACCGGTGAATCAATCTTCTCAAAAATGCATGGCAGCGAACACAAACTTACCAAAATCCTTTTGAAGAGAGCGTTTTCTTTCGGTGGTAGAGTAACTGTCGGCATCGTGCAAGGTCGCTAGCTAATAACGCTATTTTCCTAAGGCTCAGCACATGTGAATGAATGTGAGAGATTAAATGCGTCTCCCGATTCGCCCCCTTGTTCTCCGACTCTTCACTCACTCTCGATTGCTCCCTTTTCGGGCTCTCCACCCTCACGTGGTGCCAGAAAAGCCCCCTTTAGCCCAAAATGGCCGATTAGCTTCTCCTCCGGGTCAAGTTGCGCTATGAGTCTGCGTACCCGCTGCCTGCGGCCCTCTGGTTACGTTCAGATTGCACGTACAGTGGCTGGAGATGGAGCTGCAGCACTATGATTTCCGTTCAGACTAACACCATGCAAAGTAAATGCAATACAATTCTTTGTTACTCTCTATGGATACAGCTCATAGTGTTTCATGACCATGCATTTTGTCTGTAACTATAACTGACTGATCATAAGTTAAATAATATGGGGGGTATGGCAAGCCGACTAAGAACAGCAATGAAAGAAAGAAAGAAAGAAAGAAAGAAAGAAAGAAAGAAAGAAGAAAAGATAGAAGGGGCCTGACATAACTGCCCCATGTAATGGCCATTAATGACCGATAGAGGGCGAAATAGTTATACATAAGGCAGAGCCGTAAAGACATACGACTCTGATTGGAGATAGATCAGAATGAGATGACTCTGTGATTGAGATTGTCTACATCTCTGATATGACCCAGTAGCCTGCATGATATCAATATAGTACTGAGAGAACTAATAAAAGCTCATTGTGCTTGCAGGTCTTTTGTAGGAAAGGTAGGCTATACTTAGGCCTACTCAAGACTTATGATGTAAAGATCTGTAAAAATAACACTCTGTAGTTCAAGTGTTTCTGGGTGTAGGCTGTTCAAACCCTTTTGTTAGCCTACTCATTACAAATTATTATATTAAAAGTCGACGCCTATCTTGGAAGATTTGGAATCAGTAAGGTTCAGAAACCTGAGGCTTTGGTCACTCTTGTTCTTCATCTTAAAAAAGGAATGATAGGTGAGTGGATCCTCCAGGCAGGGCCTTTTCAAGGTACTTAGGGGGCCCCAAGCAACAGTAGGCCATATGGGGGGCCCTCACCTCCCATAAACATCTTGATTAGGGTTCTCAAACTCAAGTGGGCTGGGGGCCACTACGGTCAACATTGTCTGACTGGAGAGCCACTTCAGGGGTCAATTGTAATAATGGTACAACACTTAAAAAAAATAAAAAAAACACGCTAAATAATTGCAAATGAAATGTGCAGGTCCTGTTAAATACATATACTGCAGCAGTGTCCCTGCTCCAGCCTATGGGGCGTCCAAGAGGAAGGCCAAGCAAGGTCATGCAAGCTGTGTGTCAATGTCATACGGAATTAAATGACAATATGAAAGTTAGTGGTAATAAGGCCAGGAGATTAACATCCTTATGTAGCCTACTAACTGTACAGTAGATTATTCACACCCATGGACAGTTAGTATCCATATAGTATTGCCTGAACGCATTCACTTTGCAATTTTTGTGTGTGAGCAATAAATTAACTGACAGCTGCACTTGACCTGAAGGTGGCCAGAATGCTCTCTCTCTCTCTCTCTCTCTCTCTCTCTCTCTCTCTCTCTCTCTCTCTGTGTGTGTGTGTGTGTGTGTGCGCGCGTGTGTGTGTTTTGGGGGTAGGCTGCCCCAACTGTTTGTTTTCAGTTGTGAGAGCCAGTATATCATAAATATCATAAAATTACTTTTATTTTTTACAGTGACCCAATAGAATGAAGGCCTAGCAAGTCATGAGGAGATATTATCTTTATGTTAAAATGTGATGTGTGTTTATAAACCACATAAAATCAATGACTGCTCCTTTAATAGGCCTACATTCTGCAGCTCTGCCAACATCCAAAGAGGCATTTTTGTTGCAATCTGCAATCTAAGCTGATCAGTTGCCTGATCTGGCAAGAATTACTGCAAATTTCTGCATTTTTTGGCTATTCTCCTCCAATACAAGTCAAGCAATAAATATCTGGAGTCTGAACCAAGAGCTAAATTGTTATAAATGATATGCCGTATTTAGTTTATCCTGCAGTGATTGACAGCTGCTAACATCTTTTTAATGAACATGACCCTAAACATATGGCATTAATAATACCAAACCATTGACTTATTTAGGCTGCAATGATATATAACAAAAGATAGAGTGAACAAAGTAGGCCCATCGGAAGAGAGGAAAGGCAGGGGGTTTCAAAGAGGACAGATAAAAAAAAATGAGTCAGTAAACCCCGGTAGTTCAAGATCACTGAGTGGCTGCTGTCACAAAAAGAACCAGAAGATTTTATGCAACATAATAGATGGATAACAAACAAATAACCTTATCTGAATGGGGCATAGAAAAAAATGAAACTGAAAGTAAACGTATTGTATAAACGTATTGTATACCAATATGTTGTGTCCAATGTTCCTGTTCTTTACCCACAAACAGCACTTGGTGACTTTAAACCACAGGCTTATGGATTGATTCTCACAGGATTTCTCTTTAAATTACCAAAATTTTTATGGCATGTGTGCGCATTTATCACTGTGACCAATGGGCTTTGTCCCTTCTGTCTTCCTGTGTGATATTCCTGGTGTGTGTGTGTGTGTGTGTGTGTGTGTGTATACAGTATATACAGTATATGTCAGTGGTGTGCAGTTAATTAATGCGCATGTGGCAGAGGAGGGGCACAGCTCTCTTCTGATGCCACTATCTGCTGCCTGCCCCTGCAGCACCGACACTGGTATTAATCATGGATACAAAGCCACACACACACACACACACACACACACACACACACACACACACACACACACACACACACACACACGCATGCACACACACACACACACTCACTAAGAGAACGTGAGAGCCACTGAATTCCCAAGTCAATTCCTATATCCTCAAGCTCACACACACACGCACACACACTCACACACATATGCTGCATTCTCATTACAAGCTCATTATGATTAATGCAACCCATACTAGTAAGGAACACCTTTCTATGGCATCAGCATGACTTGTGTCGTCAACAACGTCTATAATGCTTCAGGCAAAAGGCTAGCCATGATGGAGGACGAACTGTAAAGGCCCTATTAAACAGGTTCATGTCAAATGTAAAGGGCACCAGTGACAATGACATGTCACCTGAACCTCCGTGACTACTGCCTTATAAAATATATAATTGCAGCCCCCTGAGTTGCCAGGCAACAGAATCTCCATTTTTCGTTATGGTTTTAGATTTGGGGTCAACGAAATTAATACCAAGGTGGTTGCATCTTAGATTGAGGACGAAGTGATAACTAGGGGGAATACAGTAGGTATTTACCAAATCTACAGGTATGGAAGTTGAAGCATACTGAAGAAATGACCCAAGGTTGCCCATCTGCCCACATTACAGATACATTTTAGTCTATGATTAATATGAAGCACAAAGCCAATGGTTTAGAGTAATCTGGTTTAGGAAAAGGGAGAGATCATTCAGCTTTGCCATGACTGACTTAATACTGTATATGCAGTATACAGTAAATGTATACCAGACGGTTAGAGTTCTAAATATCTATGCAGACCCTTTTTTTGTTGTTTGTTTGTTTGCTTATTGCAGGCCTGTGTTTAATTCTAGATGGATGGATGAATACAGAGATTGATAGAAATGAAGGGATTCAATTTGATTAACTTGATTGTCCAGCGTGAATAAACCCATAGCCCTGTTGTTTCCCATTGGTAAGTGCTGACCATAGGTAGAGTGGCAGAATTTCTTGCAGCAACACAGACCAAATATCTAAAAGGCTGCCAACAAAACTGATGAGGGCATGGATGTTTTGTTTTGATATGCCCGCATCTGTTATCGATAGCTGCACATTAGCATATTTGGCTTACGTTATACCAAATGCTGTCTCAGGATTTTTTCTTTAACTGCTGACAGGTAATTTTAAACCATTTCATTTCAGAATTTTCCTTGAAAATTGAGCTAAGTGCTATTAGGCCCTGCAGATTTAATTCTGCACAGATAACCTTAATTATGTTAAATGCAAGGCCCACCTTCTCAGTATATTGCAGTAGCCTATCAGTACAGTAGTCTGAAAGTGAGAGGAAAAATGTAATATTTTGGCAGGGTAATTACAGACATTTTAAGAGGAAGCTGTCATTTGCCTAAGAATGCAGGAGTGTATGTCTGAAATTTCTGATAGAGATAATAGAAATAGAGATAATAGAAAGATTATGAAGAGGACCGATCCAGAATGCTCCTTCATCTCAGACAGGACTCAGATAGAAGACAAAAGAGTGACGGAGTGATTAACTAGCCACAAATTTAGCAGTTTTTGTTGGTGTATACATAAGACTATGTAGGCACACTCCCTACATCTTCTTGCCTCCATATCTATCTATCTATCTATCTATCTATCTTAGATGATGACCATTTTCATAAAAGTCTAGAGACACTGAGTAATCTTATATCTTACATATACAGTTAAATATATATAAGTTACAACCGAATTCCAAAAAAGCTGGGACACTGCATAAATTGTTAATAAAAATGGAATCCAATAATATACAAATCTCATAAACCTATATATTGTTCACAATAGAATATAGATAACATGGCAAATGTTGAAAGTGAGACTTTTTGAAATGTTATGCCCAATATTGGCTCATTTTGGATTTTATGAGAGCTACACATCCCAAAATAGTTGGGACAGGTAGCAATAAGAGGCCAGAAAAGTAAAAATTTCAAATAAGGGACAGCTTGAGGACCCAGTTGCAACTTATTTGGTCAATTGGCAAGATGATTTGGTATGAAAAGAGCCTCCGAGAGTGGCATTGACTCTCAGAAGTCAAGATGGGCAGAGGATAACCAGTTCCCCAAATGCTGCGTAGTAGTGGTCCGAGATCACAGGAGGAGTTTCTCAGACAAAAATTGCAAAGAGTTTGAAGGTATAATCATCTACAGTGCATATCATCATCCAAAGATTCAGAGAATCTGGAACAATCTCTGTGCATAAGGGTCAAGGCTGGAAAACCATACTGGATGCCCATGATCATTGGGTCCTTAGATGGCACTGCATCACATACAGGAATACTAATGTAATGGATATCACAAACTGGCCTTAGGACTACTTCCAGAAAACATTGTCAGTGAACACAATCCACTGTGTCATTCACCATAGCCAGCTAAAACTCTATAGGTCGAAAAAGAAGCCATTCCTAAACATGATCCAAAAGCACAGTCGTTTTCTCTGGGCCAAGGGTCATTTAAAATGGACTGTGACGAAGTGGAAAACTCTTCTGTGGTCAGACGAATCAAAATTCAAAGTTCTTTTCAGAAAAATGGGATGCCATACCATCCGGACAAGGACAACCCAAGTTGTTATTGCTTATTGTTAGCGCTCATTTCAGAAGGCTGCATCTCTGATGGTATCGGGATGCATGAGTGTGTGTGGCATGGCCAGCTTACGCATCTGGAAAGGCACCATCAAGTCTGCAGTCCAGATCTTTCACCCATAGAAAACTTTTGGTGCATCATACGTAGGAATACATGACAAAGAAGACCTAAGACAGTTGAGCAACTAGAAGCCTGCATGGGACAACATTCTCTCCACAGTCCCCAGACGTTTGCAGACTGTTTTAAAAGGAAGAGTGGATGCCACACAGTGGTAAATGTCGCCTTGTCCCAACTATTTTGGGATGTGTAGATGCCATGAAATTCCCCTTAAAATTATACATTTCCTCAGTTTCAACATTTGATATGTCATCAATGTTGTATTCTTAGTAAAATATTGAAATTTGAAACTTCCACATCACTGCATTCTGTTTTTATTCACAATTTGTAAAGTGTCCCAACTATTTTGGAATTCGGTTGTATATACAAGTTAAATTTCCATAGTTTTGACAGACCCAATATTTCTGGTCTAGTCTTAGTTACAGGATGTTTTCTGGCGTGTAGTTCTCTCCATTGACACAAATCACTCTCCAAGTCATTTAATAAGATTGGTGAGAACATTCTCTCTTTATTGTATTTTTTTCTGAAATCAAAAAGTTTTTTTCTTCTCATCTGTCTTGCATCAACATTTTATAATCTGTACAGGATAAAAAGAAAAAATAAAAGCACTGCTTTAGGTACAGAGCAAAACTCTCAAACTAGAAAATGCTCAAAATAAAAATCAGAGGGAGTTTACAATACAAATTAGTAGTAAGACATTGTCTGAAGTGCAATGGCATAGCCCAGATGAGTGGAAAAAATGAAATTAAAATACTTCTCTATTTTAAACAAACAGTAATTTCTTTACAGAGAGTAGAGACCGTATTATCTGTTGTATTTAAACTTGTAAAAACATATTTACAAATATCATTTTTCTTTTATATATCTTTTTTGATCACATACATGTCAGCACCAGTACAGAAAGTGAACAGAAAAAAAAAAACCAGTGACAATAATGACAAAAAATAGCAAGTACAAAAAAAGCAGAAAAAAGTTCTACATTTGACTTGGTCCCAGGATTCATGACATTTGGAGGAAGCTTAGAGAAAGAATAGGGTCTCCTGTCTGCTGCTGCAAGGACAACACTGCAAGCTGGCCTTTTCAAACACTGTATGTAAGACTCTCGAGTGTCTATCCCTTTCTTTAAAACAATAAATATTCAAACACGACTAAACACCAAACGAGACAGCCATTTTCTGCTGAGAACATGAACAAGACTCAATTAAGATTTGGATAGGATGTGGGACAATTGAGAAACCTAGACAGTGAATACCCCTGTACAGATTAAGATTACTTAGAAACAATGGCCAGAAAGGGAGATTAGGGACTTTGCATGGAACATAGCTGATGAAGAGGCGCTTCAAAAGGCATTCTTGTGTATTTAAGGGGGAAGCTGGGGAATGCTAACTGGCTTCATACTGTAGTTACAAATCATAACAGGCTGGTACAATCAAAGTGTACCATACTCCACAAATGATATAAGTACAATGAACATTGGCATCTCTCTGGGGGGGGTTGAAGCAACAGAGTCACGTGGGATATACTTGAGATTCATTAGCAATGACCTAATGTTTCCAAAAAGTCCCTAAATTCCTACCCTCAAAAGTGTCATCTTGTCACCAAAGACTAAGCTAAAGCAAAACTGGGAGAAGTACGTGGAAGAGTCAGAAGAGGCAAAGTGGAGGTGGCAAAGATGCCTGGCTGCGATGCACTCTTGATGATGTCTTGGGAAGCAGGGGCCTAAATCCTCCTCAGACTTTGAGAGACTGCTCAAGGTGACCAGAGCAATCTTTACTCCAGGCCAATCTGGAAGACCTCTAACGATGGGCTGCTCTTTTGCTAGCCCCCTTCCCTTCTCACTGGGAGACTAGGAACAGAAATCACATTGTTGGGCCCAACAGGTTGATGAGACCAGCCATTGAGCTCCGAACAGCCCCTCGTCATTTCACAGTCTGTTCAAAACTTAGACATGTAAACATGCATTTAAAGACAAACTAAACTGTTAGGTATGAGCATCAGAATGCAAAAAAAAAAAAAAAGAAAAAAAAAGCTGTATTCCAAGCAGTGGTGAGATCAATGGTCTGCAAGTATTTCATCACTGGGTGATGCACGCACTCACATACATACGTACATACATACATACACACACACATACAAGCACAAACACAGATCATCTCAATTCAAGGCTCAACCTCTGGCCAAGTTTCCTCCCCGTAAATGCTTCTGACTAGCCTTTCAAGAGAGGTTACTGTGTCAGACAAGGTCATTTGTGGTGACATACATTCATCACAGGTACAATCTGTCATTTTTGTTTCTTTTACATTGCTGTTGTTCCAGCCTGTTCCATACACATCCCATTAGAAATACCACAATTAACATTCGATGGCTGAGCCCGTCTTTGTCATAGCTGCCTTGTTGACTTTCTGACATCTACTCATGGATGCTTTTTGGCCTTAGTTGTCTCCCATTTTGCTATCCTTTTTTCATTTCTTTTATTTTCATGGAGACAGTAATGTCTCTAGCTGCCAGGTCTCTCAATACAGAATGCACCTCTAACACACAGACACACATATTCTCTCTCTCTCTCTCTCTCTCTCTCTCTCTCTCTCTCTCTCTCTCTCTCTCGAAGAGCAGTTGCCTAGCGACAGCAGGGGAACTCATCACGCATGCGCTCAAAACCAAACAAAGGGAAATGCAGTTTGTTTTGGTTGTGCTGTTCACATAAACACACACATAAACACACACATACACACACACACACACACACTTGCAGCGGCATGTCCACACTCACACTTGTGAAATATAGAGGACCACATGGGCGTTCTGGGGAAGCCAGAAAATGAGAGGTGTTAACATATGCAAGTTTTTTTTTTAAATAGATGGATGTGAGGCTATTGCAAAGGAAAGGGATAAACCACATTAAGAATATAGAAGGCCTGTGACCAAACACACACACACACACACACACACACACACACACACACACACACACACACACACACACACACACACACACACACACACACACACACACATCTCTCTCTCTCTCTCTCTCTCTCTCTCTCTCTCTCTCTCTCTCTCTCTCTCTCTCTCTCTCTCTCATACACACACTCTCATGTAACACATAGGATAGAGAAGGGAGGCAGTTAAAAGTGATAACAAAATAGTTATTTTTCTATTCCCCCTACAATATACCTTTAGGAAACTATTCTGAAGTCTGGGGTTGTTTGAAAGACCACTGAAACACAAGGTTTTAAAAGAAATCACATTAAACAACATGGAAAACAGGAAAGACTACTTCCTCAAATAAGAACCCCCACCACGTCCATGGAGTATTTGACAGTACACATACACATTTACACTCAGTACATGACATGGCATTTCTCTTTCAATTTTAATGAAAGCAGTGGAAAGCACACCAGATCCATTAAAATGCATCTTCTGATTAAAAATCTCTCCACTCTTTTTCTGTTCCCCCAAAAGCCCAACCCATTTAAAAAAAAAAGAAAAAAAAAGAAAAAAAAACAACACTCTGTTCCTCTATGTTTGCTATTGGCTGGGGAAGAACTCCTCCATCCAACCGTCTGACGAGTCCATGTCCGTTCCGTCCGACAGGCCAAACTGACCTCCGCTGCCCCCTGTGGGCTGACTGGCATAGCCATACGCTAAGTCCTGACTGGGTGTCCGCTGGTAGCCTTGCGGCTGGGACCCACCTGGATACCCTCCGCCACCCCCAGGTCCGCCCGGTCCACCCATTCCCCCCGGCTGACCCCCGGCCTGTCCAAATGCTGATGCCATGCTACCGGGCACGCCCTGGTTCATGCCGGGCATCATCATGCCACGTGGCTGGTTGGTCCTGCCCTGTGATGCCATGTGTGGAGGCATCATTTGTGCCCCACCAGGCCCTATGCCCGCAGGGTTCATGGCTCGCGGGTCCACCATGCCCCCCTGGCCGTAGTGTTGCTTGGGCATACGTGGCGGGCCCTGTCCCGGCGGCATCCCGTAACCGGCCGGCATGCCCCCGAAGCCCACCATGTCGTTTGTAGTCCTGCTGCCCATGGCCTGCATGCTCTGCTGCTGCTGTTGCCAGCCTGCGCCTCCAGCTCCCATCATGCTCTGCAGCCTCTGAGCCTGGGCCTTGTTCATTGGTTGGCTCCCACCTTTCAGGGCGGAGTTCAGGAGCATGCTCTGGCCATACCCTCCTCCTCCTCCGGCCCCTCCGGCTCCGGGCATCATGCCAGCGGGCCCTCCTCCTGGAGGCCGGTGCCCGGGCGCAGGTACGGCGTGGCCCATAGGCATGCTGCTTTGGTTGGGGTGCTGCTGCTGCTGCATCTGGCCCATGCCTGCTGCATACAAGCCCGCTTGGCTACCTCCGCTGCCCGGCTGTGCCCCGTAGGGCATTCCCATGTCTGGTTGCGAGGGCATGCCACCCTGCATGCCACTGCTCTGGAGTTGCTGCATCTGCTGCTGCTGCTGCTGTTGCTGAAGAAGTCTGGCATTACGGATGTTCTGCAGGTTCCTCACTGCCATCTCCTGAGATGACCCTATACACACACACACACACACACACACACACACACACACACAAACACAGAACAGTGTGAACATTCATCATTTCATAAGAAAGTTTAAAATGTACTATTCAAACACAAGTCAATGAGAAGGTGGGATTATCCAACTATGCTTTTCTATTTTCACCTTTGAACATTACTTCATCCACTAAAGTGCTTTACAGCAAATGCTGGTTACTGGATGTGCATGTAAGGGTATGTATGCAGATGTATATGTGTATTTTATGTATGTTATATAGGTGTATTTAATATCCATAATAAATATACACTAAATATACAAAAATATACTCCAGCACAGGTCTGTGTTAACGCCCCTTGTTAATGCCCTTCTGCTGTGCGTGAGTGTGTGTGTGTGTGTGTGTGTGTGTGTGTGTGTGTGTGTGTGTGTGCGTGTGTGTGCGTGTGTGAGTGTGTGTGTGTGTGTGTGTGTGTGTGTGGTCTGCCATAGCAGGTGCCGGCATAGCCCTTCAAGATCAACTCTGAGTGGGGTGTATATCTCTGAGGAACTGCTCTAGATCACCAATGAAGGTTCTAGCCAACACACACAGATGGCAATCTCCTCCACTGAGCATACAGTATGTAAGATGCTCAATGGACATATACAGTCATGTAAAATCACAGCACATCGTACCAAAAGTCAACACACAATCACACATACTCTAGTGAACTAATAAAATAATAACTAATAATAGCAGGGAAAGTCAGTTTTCAAGAGACCATTTGTAAATGGTTTATTAAGAGATATTATAAGACATTGCAATGATGGTACAGACTCTGCACCTCTCTGAGGTCCTAGCTATGCAGCATCCATCCGGGAGGAGAGACTGTGTTTGTGTGTGATCTGAATCAAGTCAAACACATCACACATGCCAATCTTGAGCAGGTTGCCATGGCAACAGGCAGAGGCTCTTGACAGAAATATTGGGGTGTGGAGGGTGGGCTGCCCCCACACCCCCCAACAATGTGACAGGGTTGTGAAATGTGGATGTTAAGGGAAAAAAACTTCCACTGTGAAGGTGTGTGTGTGTGTGTGTGTGTGTGTGTGTGTGTGTGTGTGTGTGTGTGTGTGTGTGAGAGTGTGTGTTAGAGATGTGTGTCTACATGGATGGAGATTCAGTCGGTAGTGAGGTGGCACATAAGATAGTGGCAGTTGAATGACATATCATTGCATCATGGATGATGGGAATGTGTGCATGTGTGTGTGTGTGTGTGTGTGTGTGTGTGTGTGTGTGTGTGTGTGTGTGTGTGTGTGTGTGTGTGTGTGTGTGTGTGTGTGTGTATGTGCATGCAGGCTCTTCTGTTAGAGATCCAGAGTGATTTAAGCATCAATGGCTCAGTCTAAAAAAACGTGTTGCCCCAGGGAATTAAATCTAATATAGTCTCCATGGCAACCTGACAAAAGAATCAATAAACAGACACAACACTCCCGTCTGTCTAGCAAGTACGTGTATGTGTGTGTGTGTGTGTGTGTGTGCTTGTGTGTGTGTGTATGTATGCGCGTGTGTGTGTGTGTACACACAAGCAGAGTGGGTGTCATTAGTTAGAGAGGTGGTGGGTGCCCCTGGTGGCTAGCCCATAATTTGGGGTGTCACTAGGGTGATGATTTGCTATGAAAGGGGAAAGATGGACGATAAGGAACTTAATTCGCTGCAAGTGAAAGGGGAAGCAATGCTCCATTACTGCAGCTTGTTTACCACAGCCCAAACACACACACACACACACACACACACACACACACACACACACACACACACACACACACACACACACACACTCCAGCTCAGGCAAACTCAACTCAGCCCATTGGCTAGTTAGCTGGCTGGAAGACTGGCTGGTTGGCATGAGGTGGAAATCTGCACTAATGGCTTCCTACCTTGGAACTGGTTGACCTGTTGAACAGGGTACGGGTTCCGCTGTGGCTGGCCCATCTGCCTGGGGAGGTGCTGCTGTTGCTGCTGCTGCTGCTGTAACTGAACAAATGGAGAACCAGACAGAGAGAGAGAGAGAGGGAGGGAGAAGTTAACGATAGATACTTATGAAAAGGAGTTGTCTGAGAACGGTTCCAGCACACGTCAACACAATTAAGTTGTTTGTATGAAGTTGAATGCACATGTATGTATGTGCGTATGTGTGTGTGTGTGTGTGTGTGTGTGTGTGTGAGGGGGGGGGGGTACAGAGCTTGAGTGTGAGAGAGAGAGAGAGAGAGAGAGAGAGAGAGAGAGAGAGAGAGAGAGAGAGAGAGAGAGAGAGAGAGAGAGAGAGAGAGAGAGAGAGATTGAGTGTGTGTGTAGGACCGAAAGAGAGTGAGTGGAGGGAAGGGCGTTCCTCTCTTAATTCAAGTTCAATCTCTCTTTTGGAACTTATTCCCAAGAGGGAAAAATGAAAGGGAAACAACGAAATTATCACAGCAGGTGGCACACACACACACACACACACACACACACACACACACACACACACACACACACACACACTCTTGAGTTCCTGAATTACAAAGAATTTGTGGAAGGCAGCAGCAGCAGAAGGTAATAATGAGTGCGAGACCAAGCATATGCAAGCATGACAGCAGTTGAAGCCTACAGACAGTCTGCCATGGAGTAAGGAGAGACAAAGAAAGGAGAAGAGAGGAAGGGGGACTCAGAGAGAGAGAGAGAGAGAGAGAGAGAGAGAGAGAGAGAGAGAGAGAGAGAGAGAGAGAGAGAGAGAGAGAGAGAGAGAGAGAGAGAGAGAGAGAATGCAAGTCATATGTACACAGGCACCACAGGCATTCAGATACACACTCAAACAGACCAGTTACAGGTGTGCCTGCTCCCATTAGATAAGTGTCTTGCACCTTGTCTAGAGGGTCTGTTTAGCTTACACTGCATTGACAAGTGTCATCATTAGCGACATCTAGGTTTAGCCGAGGCGCTAAGTAGGCTTGTGTTACCGCACAAATAAGATTCTGCGCTTAGCTGTGAAACAATCAAAATGGTGGGAACCACACAAGCACACTGTGTATTTAGTATGCACACCAAATGGATATGATTCAGATATCATTCATGTACTGCATGTCATTGCATTCTCCAGTAGACAAAAGACTATCTTGAAATTAGACCCCTGACAAGAGTGGACCAGCTGAATGGACCACCATGCTATGCCAAAGGTAAAGCTTTGATGAAATTGCCGTGTGTGTGTGTGTGTGTGTGTGTGTGTGTGTGTGTGTGTGTGTGTGTGTGTGTGTGTGTGTGTGTGTGACAGAAAGAGAGTTCCTGTCTGTTTTGCCAAATGTGACAGTGTGTGTACACATACAGCATATTCCTATCCGCTTTGCTGTGATCTTTTGCTCTTTCTTCTGCAGCTCTATTTGCAAGTGCCTACCTTGTACCAAAGTATCTAAGAGTCTGTGTGTGTGTGTGTGTGTGTGTGTGTGTGTGTGTGTGTGTGTGTGTGTGTGTGTGTGTGTGTACTGTGTATCTACCTGCTCTACCATGACATGCTGTTGCCTAAAGTATCTAAGTGTGTGTGTGTGAGTGTGTGCGTGTGTGTGCGTGCGTGTGTGTGCGCGTGCGTGTGTGCGTGCTGTGTATCTACCTGCTCTGCCATGATATGCTGTTGCCTCTGCTCGCGGAGCAGCTGCTGTTTCTGCTGTTCCATCAGGTGCAGCTGCACCCTCTTCTCCTGCTCCATGGCCATCATCTGCTTCATCATTGCCTGCTGCTGCTGCTGCTGCTGCTGTTGCTGCTGCTGAGGGTTGCCCAGGTAAGCACCTGGCCCTGGGCCTGGCCCCACCGCACTGGGCCCTCCGGGGGCCACTCCTCCTGGTCCACTGTGAGGGGGCTGGACCCCGCCTGGGGGCCGAGACATGGCCACCATTCCCTGCTCCTGAAATGGCACAGAGGGAGGAGGAGACATGGAGCATGGTCAGTGATGCTCATAAATAGCAAGAGTATTACTAGTAATAATATAATATTATTAGCATCTATGGCTATATCATGGTAAAAAGGTATTTCTACCGATAAACCACCAATCAAGTGATAACTTCAAGACATCAAGTTATCACTTCAAGGCATTGTTGCTGATCACACAGTGCAGACAATACAACAAATATTACTGAGCACTTTCTGGCTTAAATACTTAATTATATTTAAAAAAAATGATTAGATAATTTTATAGCTTGTGAACACATATGAACTGACACAGCAAGTCAATGATCCTAAATGTATTGATGGAGTACGACTCTTACACTGTGTAATCTCCCGGATAAAATCTTCCAACAAAAATTCTTCACTAACAGATTTATCAGATTTGTCAAAGTACAACTACTGCGAGCAAATAATGATCATAAGCAAGCTGTGCGTAGCTCTTATCGAATCAAGTATGCACACTGCATGCTGTCTAGTTTCCGTCTGTGAATATGCTCCT
The DNA here is from genome assembly GCA_027497455.2 of Sardinella longiceps. NCBI lineage: Eukaryota > Metazoa > Chordata > Actinopteri > Clupeiformes > Clupeidae > Sardinella > Sardinella longiceps. The sequence continues at coordinate 3,356,058 of JAODXP020000004.1, read as the reverse complement.
CTCCTCTCGAGTTAGAGCACTGTGTTTGTGGCAGATGATGTTTGGTGAGTTCAGCCATTAAAAATCTAGACAGCCTGCACACACCAGGGAGGGTGTCTCCACAGAGCAATGGCAATATCAATAAAATAACTTGAGCACGCGCTTGCCTCTGCATCAGACGGCAGAGACAGACCAGACCCGACAGGTCGATAAGTAGCAGATCTCTCTGGGTGCCGCTGGCGAGCCATACCAGGCTGATAAAGCGAGGCCAGAGTGGACGCCGGGAATGAAGAGGCAATGACACTCTTCTGACCACAGGGGGCAGCATTGCTCTGTATTTTCCTGCTCTTCCCCTTCAGGCTTCCAATCTCACTCTTTCTCTCTCTCTCTCTCTCTCTCTCTCTCTCTCTCTCCCCTTTCCTCACCTTCGCTCTTTCCCCTGCCTCCGTCTCTAACTCACTCCCTCTCTCTTTTCTAGCCCTCTCTCCCTCTGTTTGCTCTCTCTCTCTCTCACTAGGGCCCTCCCTCTATTGCAATATATCTCTCCTTTTTCATCTGACTTCCCCCGCCCTGTGTGTTGCTCCCTCTCTCTCTCTCTTTTTCTCTTCACCATACACTCTTTCTTTACATCTTGAAATCTTTCTTTTCCCACTTTACCTCAGTAACCCCCCCCCTCCCTCCCTCTCTCTCTTTCTCTCTCTCTCTCTCTTCATCTTTCCCTTTCTCTCCTCCCCTCCCCTCCCCTCCCCTCCCCTGTGCTGTGGCCTGCTCCCAGCAGATGGCTTAATCATGACTGGTAATATACGACTCTCTCCTCCTGCCGGATAATGTGTCTGAGTCCAGAAACTCCGCACTGGAGTGTGACGAGAGAGGAAGAGAGAGGGAGAGAGAGAGGGGAGAGAGAGAGAGAGAGAGAGAGAGAGAGAGAGAGAGAGAGAGAGAGAGAGAGAGAGAGAGAGAGCAGAGTAGACATGGAAGAAGGAGGGAATAGATGCACAGGGGAGGAGTGGGACAGAGATGAAGGGGGTGATCGAAAAAGAACAGGAGAGAGAGAGAGAGAGAGAGAGAGAGAGAGAGAGAGAGAGAGAGGAAGGTATGGAGAGAAGGAAAGTGGGAGAGATGATAGAAGAGCAATAAAGACAATTGGAAGACAGGAGATGGAGAGAGGAAGACAAAGATGCCATCTGACAGCAGAGTGGAAGAGGAGAGAAATGAAGGGAGGGGGGCTTACACATGATGATGGAAAGACGCTAGAGAGAGAGAGGGAGGAGAGAGAGAGAGAGAGAGATAAAGAGGGAGAAGAGAGGAGGGGGTGCGTGTGGAGCAGGTAGCTAAACAACTGGGGCTTTGGTGCTGAGCAGATGGCGCTCTGAGGAAGTCTGATGGACTGTGCCAAGTCGCTGCCCGAGATTACCCAGCCTGCCCCTGGGGAATGAAAGACGCCCTCTTCTCTTTTCTCCTCCTGGTCTCCTCCTCCTCCTCCTCCTCTTCCTCCCTCCACCACCAACTCCATATTTTTCCTCATCCGCCATCCATCTCACACTCGTTCTCTCCCTCCGATCCCTCCATGTTTTTGACACCTCCCTCGCTCTCTATTCTTCCCTACCCCCCTCACATAGGCCTGCTCCTCCAAGTCACCTTTCTGCAGCCCACGCAGCTTCAGAGGACAGAGGCTCACAGTGGTGACCTTCCCAGCTCTCCTCCTCACCTTCCTCCTCCTCACCTTCCTCATCACTTGCATCCTGTTTCCATTTGCAAACTCAACCAATCTAACAGCATCCAAAAGCATCAACAAACAACTGACCTTTTGCTTTTTGCGAACTTTTGTCTTATTCACTTCACCATCTACTAGACAGGGGGAAAACCTTTGGAAAACCAATAGATGCTGCATGCATCTACTGTACAAAGTTGGATCGTATCGAAAAGTATGTTTATTGACAAAAGCGTTGCTTTCACCAATAGGAATAGATATCAGTGGATAGTTGTTGCCATTACCATCCATTATGTCATCACTGAATATACTGCATACGCTCCTCATTAGTCTTCCACAACATTGCTGACCATGGCTAGCAGGTTCATTAGGGTGCATTTGCGCACCCTAGAAAGTGCCACTTTGCACCAAAGTGCTTCACCAAGTGTAAAAGGAGTGTGCGGTGGGAGTCTAATCATTACAGAATAGCCTACATGACACACACACACACACACACACACACACACACACACACACACACACACACACAAACACACACACACACACAGACGCAGGCGGATCACACAAGGTCAGAGCACTCCAGCTACAATGCCACTTCATTTAGCCGATACACTGTACACAACAAAACACTCTGAAGAGCTGTGTATTAACACCAGGAGCCTGCATAGTTTCTCTTGGCTCCTTGAGTACCACTGCAGGGACTGAAAGAAAACAATGCTAGAGAATGGAGGAGAGTGGAGACCACAACTGACCAGAAGGCTTCCTGATTGAGGAAAGACAATGATATAATCAGTGATTGATAACCTGATGAGGGAAGGGGGGGTGGGGGGGGGGTGGGGGGGGTCGGGGGGTAGGACTCCACATGCAGCATTTCAGGCCGTGCTGTACTAGCTGGGCCGATCGCTTTCATTGATCAACAGTTTCACACCCGCAAACCGCACTCTCTCTCAACTCACACACGGATACTGCAACATTGATTTGCATTACCCCCCCTCTCTCACACACTCCCTTCATCTATCCACACACACACACACACACACACACACACACACACACACACACACACACACACATTGATTAGCAGTATCTTAGCCCTGGCCCTGATCGCTATGCTAATCTAGGAGGCTTGCTCAGAACATCTTCTCTAATAAGGCACCACGTGCCGACACACTTCTGCCTTGTGTCTGTGTGTATTCACACACACACACACACACACACACACACACACACACACACACACACACACACACACACACACACACACACACATATGCACGCGCACACACACAACAAACACACAAAAACACACACAATAAAGGCTTCCAGCACACAAGGAACAAAGAGAATCAGGTGACTAATGGATGATGAGCACGCCAAATCGTACCGATTCCAGTGAGAATCTGTTCAATAGTAAACTGCTCCCGGAGCCAATAGGAGGAGGAGGAGCAGGGCGGGGCGGGGCGGGGTGATGCAGCAGTGTCTCCGTGCAGAGGCACATGCCACTGATGGGCCGCTGAGTTCTGAGGGCTGCAGCTCTAACGGCAGGACTCAACTAATGGTCCATTCTCCCACCCACCACCACACTCCTAAAACACTCCACATGACAGCTAGCTTAGCTCTGGGCTCATTTCATACGCGTGCACTGCGCGCGCACACACACACGCACACACACACACACACACACACACACAGACACACAGACACAGACACAGACACACACACACACACACACACACACACACACACACACACACACACAGACACACACAGACACAGACACACACACACACACACACGAGATTCCCTGATAATACAGCCTATTGCATTTGAGTATCAGAGGTGCAAACACAGAGGGTACTTACTAGACACACCTAGGCTATATTACAAAACAACAACACATGTTGATCAATACACACACAATACACACACACACACACACAGTTTGCACTTCTCAGTGAGTTAAGTGTCTTGTGAAGTGCCACAGAAGGAACTCTTTCAGAACTCCAGTAAACTAGCTGCTCAGTTTATAAGCAGCAGAGAATGAGGGTATGCTCTGTGTCTCCTAGACAGAGAGAGAGAGAGAGAGAGAGAGAGAGAGAGAGAGAGAGAGAGAGAGAGAGAGAGAGAGAGAGAGAGAGAGAGAGAGTCTGTTTTTTTGACAGCTTTACAGAAAATAGTTAGATAACGAGTGAGAAAGTGTCTTTGCTTGTGTGGATGTGGATGTGTGTGTATGAGTGTGTGTGTATCCACCTGTCTGGGCCCAGGGCTGTCTGTCAGAGCTCCCGAGCTCTGCCACCCTGATCAGATTACGCAGCAGTGCATCAATCACACACACACACACACACACACACACACACACACACACACACACACACACACACACACACACACACACACACGCAAAGTGGTTATTTATGCATTCCTGCCAGTGTGCATCTGCGTGTATCTGCAAGTGTTTGTGTAGCGTAGTTGTGGGGGGAAGGAGAGAGAGAGAGACTGTTGAGTATTTAATGCAGCTATTAGATTTCCAACATGTCATATGCTTGATTAGTCTCCTCCTGCTCTGATCATCTCCTGCTCTCTTGTGTTCGTTACCTCTCTCTCTCTCTCTCTCTTTCTGTCCTGTTCAATCTCGCCCTTCATGCCTCTCTCATAATCTTCATCTCCCTTGTCTCTTCCTCCCTCCCTCTGTCCCTCTCTCTTTCTTCCTCAATAATTCACTAATTCACTCAAGAGATCATTTCTATTTCGACTCCCTTTTGTGTCTGTGGCAGTCAAACCTCTCCTCTCTCATCTCCACCTGCGTCTCTCTTCTCCTTCTCTCTGCTTCTGCCCGCCCCCCATATCGTCTCTCTCTCTCTCTCTCTCTCTCTCTCTCTCTCTCTCTCTCTCTGTCTCTCCCTCTCTCTCTCTCTCTCTCTCTCTCTCTCTCCTTTTTGTCCAGTTCTCAGTGTCCTTCTGCCATCACCTCCACTTCTTCCTACGCCCCTGCTCTTTTATCCCCGTATCTATTCTGCAGCTTTTCTCTCATCTGTTTCCCCCTCACTGTGTTTATCTCCCAATCCTTCTCTCTCTCTCCCTCTCTCCCCCCATTCTCTCTCCCTCTCAAGCCATTACCAGCTGCCATTGAGTCATATTTCTGTCCACAGCTCAATTAGACGCACAAGCATGCCCGCCTGTGTGTGCTACTGCTAGCGCACACACAGGTTCAGCTACGGTTCACAAAGAGGAGGAATGGCTCTCTCCCCTCCAAACAATCTCTCGTCAAGCACCACAAATTCACACACACAAGCGGGCGCGCGCACACACACACACACACACACACACACACAGGTCACCACAATAGGCTTCAGGTAGAGAAACTCTTAAACCACATGATGAAATACTGGGGAGACTGCTGTAAAAGAACCCAAACAAATGGAAAATGAGAGAGAGAGAGAGAGAGAGAGAGAGAGAGAGAGAGAGAGAGAGAGAGAGAGAGAGAGAGAGAGAGAGAGAGAGAGAATATAATATCGCTAGCAGTTTTACAGTGTGTAATTATGTGCTGCTACCCCAGCCGTGTGAGAGCTACTGTATGAACCTGTGAAGCATCTTTCCAGCTAATGGAAGTCAGCCACAGAGAGCGGAAATGGCATCCAACTAAATGTGTATCTGTGTTGGAGCTACATGCATTAGAGACAAATCTGTATAAAGGTGTAAACCACACAGACACACACACACACACACACACACCATTTCTCGTCTGTCAAAAAGTAAATGACAGCAAACATTACCATATTACCAGTGCCATTTTTCTGGTATTTGGTATTCTTGTTTTCCTCAGGTGAAGCATGAGACATCTCCATGAACAGAGGCTTTGCTTGAGCTTAAGACAGCAATCACTCTAAGCGACAGAGATCACAAGAAACTGTACTTGTGATTGACTGAATATGTTGCAGCACCGCTGGACAGAAATTTCAGCACCAACTCCCGTGCCTGTAACAAAGCTGGCCAGCCTGCCACAAAGATACAGCAGGGGCAATCAAAGAAGACACAGTGCTGTCTAGTAACGTTATTAAATATTAAAGCAGGGAAATGAAACACACACACACACACACACACACACACACATACGCGCACACACACAGAGTGGTCATAAACACACATATTCTGGGTACTTCTCCTTTCTGAGACCAATTCTTTGTGACTTTCTTAATGGAGGCTGTGCCTCTGCAGACCACACCCTAAGAACAAGGGTCTGCTTGAACACCACACACAGATCTTGGGTCAGGTATTACACAGGTCTTATCTACCTGCTGTCCATCAAAATACCCTGATTCAGTGTGCTCATAATACCAGACTTCATGATGCAATAAAATTGCCAAAGTAGTTTGTTTCATGAGCCCATCAATAATAGAAGAAATAATAGTCCTCCGAAACAGAACAGGGAACTCTCAAATATTGCTTTCAGCAGATGGGTAAGAAATCTGATTAACACATTACTCTTGAGGTACCAGTGTGTCCAATGGTATTGTT
>JAODXP020000004.1:3329853-3344853 GCA_027497455.2 Sardinella longiceps | reverse complement strand
GAGAGAGAGAGAGAGAGAGAGAGAGAGAGAGAGATGGGAGGTAGGAAAAATACCCTTGCGCTTAAAGGTGCACTGGCATTCTGGCATCATCATGTCTCGCGGAACCAAACACACAGCCCATGCCCTCAAACATGCATATTATCAGAGTGCTGCACTCCTTTTTGTGTGTGTGTGAGTGTGTGTATGTGTTGGGATGTGTGTGAGAGACTGTGGCGTGTGTGTTAAGTCTTGTGGGTGCTGCTGCATGCATACGCACAGTGCACGGAGCACCTCTGCACAGACTCAGCAACCCTCGCACTTTGCTGTGACAGCATCCACGTCTCAAGGGCAAAATCGATATCCTCTCCCTCTCTCGCTTGGTAGCCCACCGTGGGACAGGCCAGGAAGCCGACAAGGACACATCCTGGCTGCTACCACCACGCCGCCACTCTCCTTCCTGGCCTCATCACGACGTCTCCAACTCACTCACTCATCATCATCATCATCGCCACACTCACTCATCACGGTCTCCCAGCCTTTTCAAAACTGACCAGAAATCAGTCAGCCGGTACCCTTCCCCTCACCTTCATGATGAGATCCCAGCAACCCAAGATCAGGGGCTACACTGTCTACTTTTACCACCTCACCACTTCTCTCTCTCTCTCTCTCTCTCTCTCTCTCTCTCTCTCTCTCTCTCTCTCTCTTCTCTCTCTCTCTCTCTCTGTCTCTCTCTCTCTCTCTCTCTCTGAACATCTGTCCAGGGATCAGTCACAATAACCAGCCCCCACAGCCCCATTCATCCACCCCTTACCATGAAGTCAGCTCCAAGCGAACCCTCACTGACCCAGGACCAGTGTTTTCTCCAACACCTTCTCCAGTCCACTGCAGCAATGCCCCTCTCCCTCCCCTCGCTGACGGAGAAGGAGGGGGTGCGAGTGGAATGGAGGGGGAAAGCAAGCGAATGGCACATCCCATCCCATCCAATCAAATCCCATCCCATTCAGACCCAGCCCGGCCCGGCTCAGCCCAGCCCGGCCCAGCGAGGGCTGATTGATCAGCAGCCCAGCGGCATACGGGGCCATGATTACACGTCTTAGAGTAGCATATGGAGATCAATACTCAGCGCATGGCCAGGCCCCAGCTCCTTCATATTAATAATGCAAATGATTGGGAGCTATTAGGAGAGCTTATAAATCACGCTTATGTGCATCTGTGTGTGTGTGTGTGTGTGTGTGTGTGTGTGTGTGTGTGTGTGTGTGTGTGTGTGTGTGTGTGTGTGTGTGTGTGTGTGTGTGTGTGTGTGGGTGTGTGTGTGTGTGTGTGTGTGTGTGTGTGTGTGTGTGTGTGGGTGTGTGTGTGTGTGAGAAAGAGAGAGTGCGTGTGAGAGAGAGTGAGAGAGTGAGTGAGTGAGTGAGTGAGTGAGTGAGTGAGAGAGAGCAAGAGAGAGGGAGAGAGACAGGGCGTGAGTGAGTGGGTCAGTGACTGAAAGAGAGAGGGAGAGAGAAACGAGGAGTGTGTGTTTGGGTTTGAGTGGACTGCCTTATTCAGACTATCTACCTACTTGCCCATCACTGGATAACCATCAAAAGAATAAGAAGGTGTTTGAGTGGCATGTGGTGAGGACAGGCAAGGTGCCAACTTGCAATGTGATGGTCATGGGTTCCCAGACTGAATTCTTTTAACTTCTTCACTATGCGAGTGAAGTGATTACCAATGAGATTGAGGGATACTTATGATTGACAGTTAACTGTCAATAGTAAGTTCCATGGAGGTTGCCATTTGGCAAGTTTTTGCAAAATGACACCAATATACTATTTGTGAATGAAAATAATGAAAAACAAATAAAAAAGTGAGTGAATTCAGTGATGTAAATTTAACTTTAAGCACAGGCGTACAGCATATGGCATGGCTAGTGATGTTTCACTTGGAAAAATAATTAGGACGACTAACAGAACCACTCTTGCCGTGTGTCTGATGGCTCACCACCGGTCAGAACAAGTGCCAGTGCTGTGCTGTGTAGTGCTGAGCAGTGAGCGGTAAGCAAACACAGTCGGGGGCTGCTAAAAGCTCGGAGTGACGTCGTAAAGCGCTCTGACTAATGCGTACACACCGTCCGCGTAAGACGGAAACACTTAAGGCTAAACTCCCAGGTGAGTCTGCAGACAGGACCATGACTATTTAAATCTCATCTGACGAAATGAATAAAAGGGGTAGAAAAGTAAATAAACGAGAAAGGATGGGGGAGGAGGAACAGGCAGACACATGAGTGTGTATTTAGCACGATGCCACATGCTGTATAACTGGAATACTCCTGCTGGGACCAGAGACACAACAGATAGAGCAGTGGCTTATCTGGGACTCTGGGAGTCCATATTGTCAAACTCCAAACTGTACTTGCAGGAGGTCATGCACCACAAGCACAGAACAACATAGCCTATAGGTCCAGGCCATTATCAACAATGAATACAGTTACAGGCAGGGAGTAATCCATTTTAAAGAGGAACAGTGCTGATATTCGTGTTGCGCCAGATACCGAAATACAGCCAAATTTATGACAATCAGAACAAAGACTATTACATGACTCATGGACTCATGGACACATGGATTCCAATGACTCAATGGAATATCGCCACTATTCCATTTAAAAGCGTAACAGTCACTGCATGTGCACTGCACTGCATTGACTGAACTGGGCAGATAGACACTGGATCTACTCATCCATGTGGGGCCTAAGCTGCACTGCTGAGGTGTTTTAGGGAGGGGGGTTTCTCATTGCCAAATCTGACAGCATTACATTCACAGATACCAAATTCATTTGAAACCTCTGTGGGCAAGCTGCATTCAGCTCCAGTGTGTGTAGATAGCATGTTCTAGAAAGTTTTAACTTCAGCCATCCATCCCCACACTGTGTGAAAAGCTTACAGGACGCAGGCCAAAGTCTTTCGGACGCTTTTCCTTTAGCTGGAAGTGGAGTGCAGGATCACGTTTCTATTCATGTACAACACCATTAAAGACAAGTTATAGTGTGCCTCGACGAGTAATCACTGTGTTCTTACATCCCACAATGTGTTGAGAGTGTGACCTTTTCTCTTTTGAAATAAGGAACGAGAGAGAGAGAGAGAGAGAGAGAGAGAGAGAGAGAGAGAGAGAGAGAGAGAGAGAGAGAGAGAGAGAGAGAGAGAGAGAGAGAGTGAGAGTGAGAGTGAGAGAAAAAGAGAGGAGGGAGGTGCGGGAGGTTTGTGCCTCTTCAGCAGGAACTGGCTGTGCTGTTCCAGTCCAGGAGTGACATAGCATAGCGCAAGGAGGGGGTGGAAGGAGGGGGCAGGCAGGCCTAATCAAACGATCATGAGCACCAGAACACGTACTGTAGAGGGGGCAGAGAAGGAGCGTCAGAGGCATTTGGCCAGCATCCCGTGGTGAACGGACTCAAAATAAGATCTCTTCAGAGCGCTAGCTGCCTGACCACTGGCAGAGAGACTGGCGTCAACACAGTCAGTGGAAGGCTTTGCTGAAGTCACTGCAGAGACATGGAGGGCTGGATGAAGAGGGAGAGGTAGTGGGAGAAAGACACCGGCACCCAGGTCAGCAGGAACTCAAAGGAGGGATGCGACGAGTCAGCATTTCCAACAAGCCCCCACGCTCTTCATTAGCGACAACGCTAACAATGCAAGAATAAGAAGAAGAGGAAGAAGAAGAAGAAGAAGAAGAAGAAGAAGAAGAAAAAAAGCTCAAATCTCAGCTCTTTCTCCATACAATCTCTCTTTCTCTTGTTCTCTTTCTTTATCTCTCCCTCCATCTTCCTGCATCTTACTCCCTTGAACCCAGACCATTTTTTTTACAAGAGGTCTCTCCATTACATACCCAAATCAGCCACCATCTGGTCCCATTGGTTAATAAACAATATAACAATATAAACTGCTTGAAATGATGCACTTAAAGAGTCACATCTTGATATGGAAACACTTCCCAAGCATAAATGTTTGAATGTGCTAGTGGTATATTTTAGCCAAAGTGATGATCACAAAGGAAAATTGCTCTTGGCAATCTGCACTAGAAGGACAGACCTAAGGGCTATAGCAAGGCTTTGATAGGTGGGAAAAGGTCTTCCATCTGTCTGTTAATCTATACCTCTAGAGCAAGATGGAGTTTAATCTTATGTACAGAAGGGTACATAAAGCAAATGACCTTGTAACATGAGGTGAATGACCTTGTACTTTGTGTATTTGGGATTGCAAATCCAGTGGATGAATTAGGATTTTTCAAACTGCCTTATGAGTATACTTACAAGGCAGAAAAATCACCAGGTGACAATTATTAGGCTTAACAACATGCTAAGCAAACATGTGAACTTAAAAGCTCAGTACAAACAGAAGACTGAGGGTGCCTGTCTGAGAAAAAGCAGAAAAAGACACAAAGACTGGCGAAGGAGTGTAAACGAGAGAGAGAGCAGCGAAAAAGACAGGGCAGGGCAGCCAGGCAGCAAGAAAGAACAGAAGACAGAAGAGAATGTGGAGAGAAAAAAAAGAGTGAGCAGGGGAAAAGCGAGAAGGAGGGGGGGGGACTTTAGAGGGAGAGGAGGAAGAGAGAAAGAAAAAAGAGAGAAAGAGAGAGAGAGAGAGAGAGAGAGAGAGAGAGAGAGAGAGAGAGAGAGAGAGAGAGAGAGAGAGAGAGAGAGCTAAACCCAGCACTACCCAGGGTGACTGCAGCAGCCTCTCTTGCCAGATTAGAGTGTGACGTAGCATTATCACCCTGCTGATAGGAGTAGGGCTGGAAAGAGCAACCATTAGGGAGGGAGAGAGGGAGGGGGGATGGGCGGAGAGGGAGGGACAGAGGGAGAGGAGAAGGAGGAGGAGGAGGAGGAGAAGGAGGGAGAGCGGGTGCTGTGGCTGGAACAAGACGGTCCTGCAGCAGACAGACAGAAAAGAGAAGAAGGGGCACAAAGAGCGAGAGAGAGAAAGAGAGAAAGAAAGAGAGAGAGAAGGAGAGAAAGAGAGAGTATGCAGTAAAAAACAGAAGAGCACAGGGAGGAGAAAAGACTGAGGAGAGAGGGAAAGAGAGAAAGAGAGAGAGAGAGAGAGAGCAGCAGGAGATTGAGAGCAAAGAAGACAGCAGCAGAGAGCAAAAGAAAAAGAGTGAAAGATCAAGAGAGTGATACAGAAACAGACAGAGAGAGCGAGAGAGAGAGAAAGAAAAAGAGAGAGAGAGAGAGAGAGGGAGGGGCAAAAGAGGCGGTGGAGCAGCCCGAGGCGAGCAGCAGGTCACACACAGTGAGTGTGTGTGTGAGTGTGTGGATGTGTGTGTGTGTTTGTCTATGTATGTATGTGTGTGTGTGTGTGTGTGTGTGTGTGTGTGTGTGTGTGTGTGTGTGTGTGTGTGTGTGTGTGTGTGTGTGTGTGTGTATGCACGCGCACCGTGGCGGACTCCCGTTTACAAAGAGGCATCTGTTCCATTAAGCTCCATCCATTGTGCCTAATTACGCCCCGGCCTGTTGGTGAAATGACAACCACTCACTCTCCAGCGAAGCACGAAATCTCCCCACACAACCACCACCATCCAGTCAGAGAGAGGGGGAGAGAGAGAGAAAGAGAGCGAGGGAGAGAGAGAGAGAGAGGACAACGGGTGCGCTGAACACAGACAACACAATTCACTGCCACTGTGTCACACACACACACACACACACGGGCACACACACACACACATCCATCATGAACAAAGAAGTGAGACCGGAGAGGACTGCCAAAAAGGTTGGTAAGAACAACAAATGGAGCAATGAGAGTGTTAGGACAGAGCGATCAAGAGACTGTTGAAGAGGTGGTGCCGATGGTTGTAACGGGAGGTGCTCTCCTCAGTCAAACACACACACACACACACACACACACACACACACACACACACACACACACACACAGGGACATACACACATAGCATTTAGACAACGGTTGTGTAGGACGCAATGGCAGGGCTCCTGTCTGACCTCTGGTCGTAGAGGTCAAACACAAGTCTTCTTATTGCACTGATGCCGAATGCAGGCTTAACCCTCATGAATTATGAAGGCATAAAATGGATCCCCAATCAGTGAGAGCTCGTTATCTCCTTCTTGCTAATTTGCTAACCCCTGAAAAGCGGTGCTCAAGCTCATACTACTGAAGAACTGAATCAGCGGCGCAAAAAAAGACCGACTCACCCCCTCATTTAGCCTGCTGCTAGCGCACAGAGGCTAACTGACACCATGGGCTACCAGACACTTGAGGACGCCTGTGATATGGCGACGGAAATGGGGGTGCGATTCCGAGCGGTAACCTGGTTACGGCACTCTGCGCGTGTCCATTGAAGATGCGTCCCAGATCCCTGAGGTGATTAGCCAAGAGCGGATGTTGCTCAGCTGGATGCATCAACCAAGCAGCACAACATCACCACCAAACACAAACAGTGCTCTGCTTGTATGAAAGCAGGTCTCAGCCTGAGCCCAACTAACACAAGTGGTGTGTAGCATAACTGCTTTTAGATTGCCTCAGTCTCCATCCACTTTGACCTTTGCTAAACCAGGTTGCTGGATTCCAAGTCATATATATATATACTGTATATCTATATTTATATTCCATACGTTCATGACGTGTGAACACAGCAATCACCATGTCACTGCTCCTACCTAGCCGAGGCAAGCATGATGCTGCTGATGGACAAGCTCTGCAGTTTCCTCCACAAACAACCAGTTTACAACCCAGACGCCACTGTGACTGCTCTCGCAACCACACACTCACACACACACACACACACACACACACACACTAACAAACCTGCCCACGGACAAATGCATGCGTGAAGGAAAGCACCTATGCACTAACATGTACACAACCCTTTCAAACGCTCACACATGCACGCACACACACCTCTCCTCTGTAAAAGTGAACGCAGGCACCAACACATAAAGAGGGCCGTTCCATTCTGTAGTCTATGTGTATGTGTGTCGAGTTCTGCGGCTCTTTAGAGCATGGCTCATCGAGGCTCCTAATGAGCCTGTTGTGGTGAAATGCCTTTCGTTACTTCATTGGAACAAATGAAGAGATCCGCACATCCACGCACGTCCCCGCTGCACGGCCCGCAACACCACCACAACATACTAACCGCAGTGTATGCACACAAATGCGAGCGCGCACACACACACACACACACACACACACATATGCACGCATGTGCGCACAAACACAGTCACATACGAACGAACACGAGCACTCAGACACACACACACACACACACACACACACACACACGACATGCTAACTGTAGTGTATGTACACACACACACACATACACAAGCAAGTACACAAACACACACACACACACACACACACACACACACACACACACACACACACACACACACACACACACACACACACACACACACACACACACACACACCACATTGAGCCCAAGCTGCTCGGCATGGGTGATAAATGGCTCTGGTGGTGCTGGTGCTGAGGGGGATTGTGGGTAGAGAGTCCTCAAGGGAGAGGAGAGGAGAGGAGAGGAGATTTTTTATTTTTTTTGGGCTCTTGCTCCACAAACTGGCTACCCCTGGGCCTCACATTTATTCCTTCCCAACAAGATGTGGATAGGTTGAGTTGGCATGGTGGGTTTGAGGGGGGGTGAGGGGTAGGGTGTGGGCGCTGAGGGTGAAGAAATATACCTGTGCAAAACAAAACAATAAATCGGGGTGTCGTCCTCAGCATATCCTATTTTTGAACCGTGACCACTTGCATGGCTGCGTCCGACGTGACAACTTTTTTAGCGACGGCCAACCCCCAGAGGGCTGCGGTTTAAAAATGGTCACACGATCGCCCCCCGTGGCTGATTCACGAGAGCTAAAGTGGGAGAAACCCATTGGGACCCGACGATGAACGTCAGACAAGGCGATCAGCAGTGTCCGTGCACAGCCTTACCTATATCCGCCCCCACTGCAAAACCTGGACTGGATCTCGCTCTGTGATACCTGTTCACTAGGCGCCACACCCCACGCACACCTATGCATTGTCCACTGAACTGCACAAGAACACACCAAACAAAGCCCCCACACATGCTAATTCCGCTCATACATGGTTCTCCTGAAGTAAGCATGATGCATAAGCATGAGACAGACTACAATGTGTGTATATGTGTTGATGATGATCGAGATGATGAGCTGTACATGTTGACAGTATTCGGTGACGTCAGCAGGGGCTCCTGCACCATGTGTCTGATATGGGAACCAGCCCCTGTGATTGGCCTATGCCAAGGCCAGGTCTCGGGGGCACTGAGCACTGACGTTATGCCCATCAGTGACGCACAGTGCAGGGTGAAGAGGCTCCATGTGTTCTGGTTTAAAGGGCATCAGCAGCTGAGAAGCCCTGGGTAGCTTGTTCAATGAATGTTATGATTAATTGGTTTTAGAGAAATAACAATAATATCCATGTATTTTTATTCATTGTAAGAACAGTGAAGAGAAAAGGGTGGTAAAGCACCATTCGGTCAAAGGCCTGTTTATAAAATAAACAACTTTGTTTCCTTCTTGTTTGGAAACTTTACTTTGGCAAAGTTTACTTTCATTGATAACATCATTTCAGTCAACATACAAAGGAAGTTGGAAGTGCAAACAAGCCTTTAGCACTGTTCTCCAATCCATACACACAATCAACGTGGGATTGTGTTGGCTAAAGCTAGCAGTATACTTTATAGACTAAATACAACAGGGCAGGTGAAATTACTGTAGCTAACTAGCACCTAGCGGGTGCACAAGGGCTTCGAAATACTGATCCCAGCTAGTTTTGCTGAAGCAATAGAGCTTGGTGCAAAATGAACGCTGGCTTCATATTCTTTGCCAACAGTACAAAACAACTGTGCGTAATCGATCACGGAAGCAAAAAACATGCGTGGATCGACCATGGAGGTTGGAAGCTATACGGGTTTGGGTAGCCGCGTTTTGTGTGGTGTTATTTCCTCCCGCAGGAAGTAAAGAAAAGGTCTTGCTATCTCCATCCATCGGGCCATCCTTAGCTCAGCCTTCCTCTCCACATCCCTCCCAAACCTAATAATGGGTTTTAATAAATGGGAAATCTTCTTGTGCCCCTCGGCTATGCCCTATCTTTCCACTTCCTTGCTTTCTTTTTCTCCTCTCTTTCTTTCCTTCTTTCCCCAGCACTACTCCACACACCTCCTCCTCTCCCTCCCCCTCTTCTCTCTCTCTGTCTCTCCTTCCGACTCATTTGTTTTCTGTATCTGACGCAGCTGGTGGAGGGGATAGCGCGTCGCACAGTGCTGGTGAAGAAAAAAAAAAAGAAAAGAAAGGAGGACAGTATCGTGATGGCGTGTGCTGCCGTGCAGAAGTAACGCGAGGCGGTCACGGTCTGCAGTGCTTTATGGAGGAAGCGCTTGCACAGCCCCTCAGGGCAACGACTGGTTGGAGCTGACAACTAGATCCTGCATAGAGGGTCAACACTCTCTCTCACTGATGGCTTCCGTCTTCAATGGGAATGATAAAGGTCAAGGGCATTCAAGGTTGAACTCACACAGCACAACTGTCTTCAAAACACAGGTAATGAACTTCAAAGGTATGAGTGTTTTGTCTCCAAAAAACACAGAGAGAGAGAGAAAAAAAGAAGAGGTTGGTAATGTGGATATAGACTGGCGGTAGTTTCTGGAGTGGTGGTGGAGGCATGTGTGCCTTCATGTTTCTTAGTTCAGTTCTCAGGAAAGGGTTCACCCTCACCCTCCCTCCTTCCCCACACGTGACTATGGCAACCAATCCTCCTGACTCTCCTGATATAGCTTGCCCCTCTGGCTCAGGGGAATAGTTGGGGGGAGATGGTGTGTGTGTGTGTGTGTGTGTGTGTGTGTGTGTGTGTGTGTGTGTGTGGTGGGGTAGAGCAAGGGGAGTATAAGGGTGACAACATGTTTTCAAGCCTGGATGCGCTGCACTGACCCCTTACCATCAGCTACCGCTAGATGAGTTATCATCAGGAACATGCCCCTGCTCACACACACACATACACACACACACACACACACACACACACACACACACACACACACACACACACACACACACACAGCTAGTGGGTACACATGTGAAGGTCTTTCTATTTAATTTTGCGCTATCCTATCTCCATCCCTTCCACCCACCATGCTGAGCTGCCAAGCCCATGTGAGAGCTGGTCTACAGACTCCTGAAATGCCAATGGTCAATCTGTGGCCATCCACAGTCAAGATTTCACCGCTCACTGACTCCCATCTCCTCATTTTCCTGTGACTGACACACAGGCAGCCACACTAAGTATCCAGTTAATGCGATCCTTCCTGCTCCGGTGACCATCTCCCATGAAAACTCTGGGTGGCTAGAACCACTATATTTCTGCGTTATCGCTAGCCCTTTGCTGAGCGATCGCTGACCCCCCCACCCCACCCCACACACCCGCTCCATCTTTCGCCCACTCCCCTTGAAGGTCTTATCTGCCTGCTCCAGCTCACCGCTCCAAGAGGCCAACAAAGAGCCTCATCAACCCAGGCACAAGCTGCCAAGAGAGGGGACGAGAGGCTGGACAGTCTGGGCAGGGGGAGGTGGGGGTGTCGGGGGTCTGGATGAGATGGTGGCTTTATTAAAGTCTAGGGGGGTGAATCTGGCCGTGACAGTCATCTAAGTGTAGCCTGAGGGAGAGCTTGAATCTGCGCATCTCCACCCAGTGCAGCAGCCACACGTCAGACCATCTCAGTTTTTTTTTTTGGAAGCTGACAGTTTCGAGAAGGCCAAAAAAAAAGTGGATTCTTGAACTTTTTTTCTCTCTGCTGACAACATTCCTTTGAGCATCTGGTCTTCGCTGAGCTTCAAGTTTACTTAAATAAGACTCTGCGTGAATAAAATTAATTTGTCCAACCACACTTTGCAGCAGAATCTCAGAAAGTGATTCGTGAGGAATGAATGAAACGCAATATCTATTTTTTAAAAACAACAACACCACACTTGAGAGAAACAGGAAATCATCGCACTGTGAAGAGCAACATTCGAGTATGTATGTGCAGGCAGCTGCGTATGTACTGTACTGTATGCGCAGACAGCTGCTCCGATTGTCAGACAGTGAAGTTGTAATACAGAGAAAGAATTCTCAACACTGCTGTGTTCACACAAAGAGAGCAGAAGAGGAGAGATATGCCACCTGTGTAGCTTCTTTTCTCCTCCTCTTCATCCACTTCTCCTCTCTTTCTCCCTCTCTCTCTCTCTCTCTCTTTGTCTCTCTCTTTACACACACAGAGCCACAGACACTGGATCTACCTGCACTGGATTCTTCGACATTCAATAGGAAAGGGGGAGAAAATGACCCATTAGCCCTAATGAATTGATTCAATTGGGTATAATAGACCTATTTATCTATCAGAGAATAGCCAATTCATGCCGTGCCGAAATTGTGTGTGCCGAGGATTGCGGGGAGGGAGGGGGAATGTGATAGTGATAGAGGGAATGAGAGCGAGTGGGAGAGAGAGAGAGAGAGAGAGAGAGAGAGAGAGAGAGAGAGAGAGAGAGAGAGAGAGAGAGAGAGGAAAAGTGGATGAAGAGGAGGAGAAAAGAAGCTACACAGGTGGCATATCTCTCCTCTTGTGCTCTCTTTGTGAGAACACAGCAGTAATTCATTATGTATGTCTGTTTGTCTTGCTTTACATACAGAACTTGTATACAATATGTATATATTATGATTGTATGTGTATATGTATGTATGTCATTGCTTTGGCAATAATGTTATTGTGACATTCATGCCAATAAAGCCTACTGAATTTGAATTTGAATTTGAGAGAGAGAGAGAGCAGGGAGGAAACTGCACGTGTACGAGAGATAGAAATACAGTGAAGCGAAAGAACGAAGGCATGTGTGAAAGAGAGAGAGAGAGAGCGAGAAAGAGAGGGGAATGGAGAGTGAGAGAGGTGGATTGTTCTTTTCCTCCAGAATCTAGGCCAGGCTGCAGAAGTCTGGACTTAACGCGGCATGATGTCCGCCGACACTCGCACACACGGCAAGCGATTCGATCCCCTCTGCAAGCGCTGCAAGCTCCCCATCGCTGATAAAGTGGGCCTTGAAGGGAGGAGGGGAGGGTGAGCAAGGCACACACACACACCAAATTGAAAGTTCGTGTGCAAAGCAAATTATCTTTGGCTCTGTTGAGCTCCACAGGCTAGGACTGTGTGTGTGTGTGTGCGCGCGTGCGTGCGTGTGTGTGTGTGTATGTGTGTGTATCTATGCATGCTGTATGTGTGTGCATGTGTGAGAGAGTGGGGAATGAGGGGGTAAGCCAGGAAGCTTTGGAAATAATGATATAAAAGCAAACAGTGGCAGAGGGAGAGGGAGCGAGCCAAGGCCAACACACAAGCCCAGTGTGTGACTCGCTGAAAAGACCCAAGGACCTGGGCGGAATTTGTTCTCCCCCTTCCCAGCCAATTGGCCATAATATCCATCTCCATCAGCCCGGTCCGGTGCGGTGCGGTCTCAAATGTGCAAAGTCCTCCGGAGAAGTCCGCAGTCGGAGCTCTCGGAGAGATAAACGACCACAGCAGGAGTAGGGTGGGCTTTGGGTGAGGGGGTGGGGTGGTGGTGAGGCCGATGGGACCCAGGGGCCCGCTCAGGTAAAGCAAAACCTCTGCGAAAGCAGCTGCTTTTAGCTGGCCTGACATGGTCTCCCACAGCAGCCTCTTAGCTGACCATGCAGCCCCAGAAGGAGAGAGAGAGAGAGAGAGAGAGAGAGAGAGAGAGAGAGAGAGAGAGAGAGCAAAACAGAGTGCGAGAAAATCAAAGAGAGAGAGCAAGAGCATGCGTGAGAGAAAGACAGAGAGGGACGGACGACAGGAAAGGAATGCAGTGCTTGCTTGTTGCTTGCATTTGCTTCACCCAACCTATGTCCTTTCTTTGGCGCCTCTGCTCAGGGAAGATGTCATTTTGGCTCGCAAACTAGACAGTGGTGAAGGGGAGATCTCGTCTACACACACATACACGAAAAGAAGGCCAAACGTCTGTCCTTCCTGCACAAGCCTCATGAGTGAGTGTGTGTGTGTGTGTGTGTGTGTGTGTGTGTGTGTGTGTGTGTGTGTGTGTGTGTTTAGAGGGCCCTTCAGGATCGTGTTTCACTGGTTTACACAAACACAGTGCCCTTTGCAGATAAACGACAGGCGCACACTCACCACGGAGAGGCGTCCTTATCGGTGCCTGTAGGACAATAGGTCCCCTGATAGGTGCCTGCTGTTGAGCCTGATAGGGGGGCCGGTTTCAATCAAGCTGTCCCCTACGCATGATAAACAGGCTAAGAATAGGGCGGCGCGCGCCATCCGTTTGCACAAGGAAGCCGAGTCGGGCCTGGACCAGCCGCCGCCGAAAAGCAAACAGCGGCTGCCGCGACACTTCAGCCAAAGCCATCGAGTCGTGTTTGTTGCCGGTGACGTGGGCAACCTGCAGACCACCGAACGACAAACAGGAAAGAGAGAGAGAAAAACATCCTGCACTCAAATGCCTCTCACCCCTCCTCTTCCCCCCAAGCCCTCTCTAAGCAGCACACAAATACCCGAAAATCTCAACATCTTTCCAAGAGTTCGGAGCCATTACATCCATTTCTCACAGAGCTCATGAGAAACTAAAAGCTTGACCACCGTCGCCATCCTTGAGAAAATTCGAAGGCTGGGGGGCACCAAAGTGCATGTGCCACACAGGTTAGGGGGATGATGGAAAGTGTTCTAAAAAAAATAAAAATAAAACAGTTGTGTGGATGTTGTCTGGGAAATGTCCACATGATAACTTTCACCTCTTAAAGGAGAAAGCAGGTGAAATTCAATCCTGTTATTTGAGGTCTCGGAGTGCTGTCTGTAGGAGAAAGACAAATCTGATACAACTTGGACAGAAAAGCAGAATATAGAAGAGACTGTCACACTAGGGTCAAACTGTTGGGAAATAAAACTTAAAGTCAGTGGCTGTTTTAACAGCCGGTTAAAAACTGTTATAGTCTTCGTTGTATATCATTCTTTTTTTTTACCGACAGCACACGGCGACCTTGAGGGCTACGGATAGAATCATAGCAGATTTCTCCATTAAGAGTGGTGGCATGGGCACAAGGGTTTGTGCCCACACTCACCCTATGCCCCTGTCTCCCACCATCCACGCAGTGTACTTACTCTCAGTGCAGTGCACTTACTCTCAGTGCAGTGCTTACTCTGTGTCTCAGTGCAGTGTACTTACTCTCAGTGCAGTGCTTACTCTGTGTCTCAGTGCAGTGCGCTTACTCTCAGTGCAGTGCACTTACGCTCAGTATAGTGCTCTTCTGGCAAAGCCACCGTTGGAGCACACAAACACCCCACCAGGGAGGCTCGGTCTGCAGAGCTTACTAGAGCAATAGAGCGCAGGGAGAGGCGAGCTCACACCCGGCCTGGGATGCAGTTGCAGTAGCTCCATAAACACTGGGAGATGGAACTCCACTAAGCACTGGACTGCTTCTGCCATGGAGCACAGGAGATGACAATGATCAGCGTCCACAGCTTTGAGGGAAGCTCAAAAGCTGCTCGCAAATCCAGCCAATCACTGACAAAGACAGATGTTGGGGGCATGGAGAGAGAGAGAGAGAGAGAGAGAGAGAGAGAGAGAGAGAGAGAGAGAGAGAGAGAGAGAGAGAGAGAGAGAGAGAGAGAGAGAGAGAGAGAGAGAGAGAGAGAGAGAGAGAGAGAGAGAGAGAGAGATGCCTAAGAGAAAGAAAGAGGCATGGGAGAGACTTTACACAATCATCAATCCTGCCTCCCTGGGTTGCTCAAGTTTATTTGGCTTCATTTTTTCTGGTCTACAAAAAGAGAAAAACATTTGTGAGAAAAACATGTGTTTGTGTGTGTGTGTGTGTGTGTGTGTGTGTGTGTGTGTGTGTGTGTGCCAAAGCAGAGAGAGAGAGAGAGAGGGAATAAAGGGAAGGGGAGCTGGAGCTGGAGATGAAGAGGAAGTAGGAGAGGCAGCTCCTCACAGCGTGCTCTAATGGG
>JAODXP020000004.1:3312353-3324853 GCA_027497455.2 Sardinella longiceps | reverse complement strand
AGTAAAGCATTAAGGGAAGAAAATATTGCCTGTCTGGTGTTAAGCGGCTAAATCTAGCTGGAAACAAAGGCAGCCGATTCCATGTGGCGGTGTTAATTGTAACAGCTACCTGAGGAGGAGCCCTTCACCTCGGTTTCTTCAAATGATAATCGCCAGCAGAAATGGGACCTCAACATGCAAGTGGCTGTGGGTGAGTATGCTTGCTAAACAACTTCATATAAAAACTGAACAAGACAATTAGCCATATCAAACTGTCACACGGCATTGCCTCACTGCTAGGCGAAAACAATGGCCTCTTCACAACACCTGATTGCTTCAATGCTGTCGAACAGAAAGAGATAATTGTTTCCTGGTGTCTTGACATACGGCTGCGAGATAATTAACATAGACAGTGAAATGATGTAACTCTAAGTGGAGGGGGAAGGGGAGGCTAGGAAAGGCAGTGTTCTCTTTGTTTCCTTATTTAAATAATTGCTTGACTTTTTTAATGAGCTTTACCAGCCGTCACGTAGGCTAACTAGCACGTTGCTGACATGTTGCTAAAAATCCCACCCCCTCAACAGACACACACAAACACGCAAACACTCCCAACACAAAAGCACACACGCAAAAGCACACCAAAGCGCACCAAACCCCCAGCACCGCCGCCACCACCATCACCCTCCTTCCCGCCTTCCACATCTTAGAGATGCCATTGATTCAGGCAGCAAGGTGCAGTGGGCCATGGTATCTATGGCAACACAAAGTGGCTGAGGCGGCCAAAGTTTCTATTCCCCTCCCTTGGTGGGGTGGTGGAGAGGAGGAGGAGAAGGAGGAGGAGGAGGAGGACTGGAAAAAGGGAGACAGAGAGAGAGAGAGAGAGAGAGAGAGAGAGAGAGAGAGAGAGAGAGAGAGAGAGAGAGAGAGAGAGCAAGCGAAAAAGGGAGGGAGAGAGAGACCAACTGTGCCGCTAATGCTTCTTATTCTGTAGCTTGGCCAGAGCTCGCAACACAGCACATCACAAGCAACAGCCTGATCTCTGCATACTGAACAGAGTGCTGTTGTCCAAGAAATTCACACACACACACACACACACACACACACACACACACACACACACACACACACGCATATACATGCAGCACACAACTTACACACAGACACACAATGTACGTGAGACTGTGTATCGCACTGGTATGCTGACGCTGAATAGTACACACAGCAGCACGCGCACACACACACACACACACACACGGTACATGGAGACAGACACACACATCCTGTGTGTTTCGGACACAAGCCAAGCCAACACCTCCTGCTACCCACCCACGCCTCATTTTCAATATGCCTCTGCACACACACACACACACACACACACACACACAAAGAGAGAGAGACGGCGAGAGAAAGAGAGAGTTCCCCCCATCCATTTCTTCTTCTCTCACACCAAACGTGTCCTCCCTCTCCTCCCTCCTGTGTGTATGTGTGTGCGTGTGTGTGTGTGTGTGTGTGTCTTACTCTCTCCCCCCTCCCTCTCCCTCAACCTTTCCCAGTCCCTGCTGCCATGATCCATGCAGACCTCCCATCTGTCACCAGTGTGAGGCTGGGAGAGGGAGAATATGCACTGGGGCACAGAGGCACACAGCTCACTTGTGCCGCTCCGCTCCGCTCTGCTCCTCTGCCCACGGAGCGTGTCAAAAGAACACGTCTCCTCCTTACAACGGCACAATAAAGTGGGGGTATTCTTTGTGTATTTACAACCAAATCTCTATATAAACATACAGTACCCACTTCCTCAAACACACCTACTACCTACCCATGCTACCCACCCACTACAATGGCTCAGAAGGAGAGAGCGCGTGGGTAGCATCTGTGCGCTGCTAATGGAGGTAGCCTAGCGGCAAATGCTACGTTAGCCTTATTGTTCACCTGATGTTTCCCAACATAATTGTGACAGGCAGCTAATGGTAGTTATTGTGTAAGCTCTAGAGGTGCAGTGAGCAAATATCTTCCTCAAAAGAGACACACCAAACACGTCCATGGTGATCTGTATCGATTTACCCCAAGCTATGTTTAGATTTAGTTATTTTAATGTTTTATATTTCATATCTTTATATAATTTCTATTCTGTAATGGAGAGCAGAAGATCAACCGGTGCCCCTAATGCAATTACTCCAATATGATCTCAAGGACTTTGACCTGTTCTTGAAACATTTTCATTTCAATTCAGCGACTCAGTCTTAACTCTGTTAATCTCTGGTAGCATGATCACTAGTGGTCTTATGGTGAGTGCAACTCAATTTCCTCTCCCACCCCCCTCCTTCTCAATACTAATGTGATGCCAGCATTTACTGCTTGCTTGACCAGTGTTTCAGGTCAGTGCAGTAAATCAAAGTGGCTCTGCAGAAGTTGAAGCTCCAAGAGAGTATTTGGAACAGTGCATCAAGCTCAGGCACAAGACATCTGGTAGACGCATTAGCCCTGCTAGCTCGCCAGAGTCCCAGTGAATCTACTCCACGCCAGAAAACAGGACCTGAAGGAGACTTCCTTACGCGTGCAGCGCAGGGCTTGACCTCCTAAGAGCCCCTACTGTGCGTGGTCATGTTCGAGAGAAATGTAGTCATTTTCATCACAGGATAATCAGACAGCAAATCTGTGTTGTTGTTTTTTTTCTAATTGAAAAGAATCTGTTGTGTTGTTTTGCACGGAGGTGTGTGGGGTTCTCAGTACATCATGTACCCCACACTGAGAGAGTGGATGATTGGAAACACACATGTGCTGATCTCTGTGTGTGTGTGTGTGTGTGTGTGTGTGTGTGTGTGTGTGTGTGTGTGTGTGTGTGTGCGCGTGTGTGTGTTTGAGACCATGTGTGTGCTTTGATGGTCAATTACTCAGCTTCACATGCAAATTTCCTGCGCTCTTCCCTCGCAGCTTCCTTTGTCTGGTCGGCACGACGACTGAACAGGTTGTCTTCGTGTGGTGTCAGTGTTCTGCGAGAGAAAGCGAGGAGCATAGAGCCGTCTTCCCCACCCCCACCTTTCTCTCTCTCTTTCTCTCTTTCTCTCTCTCTCACTGTCTCTCTCTTTCTCTCTCTCTCAGGAGCCTCTCCACAGGATCTGAGAAGGGCTCAGCTCAAGTCCTGACACGTGTGCCAGAGAAAAAGGGGGAGAGAGGGAGGGAGGGAGGGAGGGAAGGACAGCAAGAGAGAGAGAGAGTGAGGGAGGGAGAGAAAGAGAGAGAGAGAGAAAGAGAGAGAGACAGAGAGAGGGGGAGGGAAGGCAATATCTCACGTTCCTGTGGATAAGAAGAGAATGGGGGAGGGGACGAGAGCAGCGGGGTGGTCTCTAGCTCTCTTCCTCTCTTTCTTTCTCTTTCTTTCTTTCGTTTTTTTTCCATCTTGTTGAGCAGCACGAGTGGGGCTTGGCTTGTTAAAGTCTGGGCTTCTGAGCTACCATGCAGCCATGCCGGAGTCTTTCTCAGACAAATATATGTGTGCAAGCAACACACCCTCCAAATAAACACTGTAACACACACATACACACACACATACACATACACATGCGCACACACATACACATACACATACACACACACAAACACACACACGTTAACATTGTTTTCTCAGCTCTCTGAAGATCCCTGTAGGTCTCAGATTTCCCCTTCACTGAGGGCAGACGAGAGCATGTGGTTGGATTGCAATAGTATAAGCAACTCTATCGGTCTCACAACAGGCTTGTGCTCTTACACACACTGTGTGTGTGTGTGTGTGTGTGTGTGTGTGTGTGTGTGTGTGTGTGTGTGTGTGTGTGTGTGTGTGTGTGTGTGTGTGTGTAATTCGCTTGCAGACATCCAGGTGAGGCACATCCCTGAAGGGACTAGAGAAAGATGTTGCATTTGCGCACACACACACACACACACACACACACACACACACACACACACACACACACACAAACAATAACAACTATGCCATCCGACCTCAACACTTCATCGAAAACATCAAAACTCCTTAGGAGAATGGTGACAGTGACCATCAAGCCACTTTCCTCCAATCACTTGTCTTGATTTGAACACAGTCCCCACCTCTCCCAACACTTTCACCCAACATCACAACAAAATGCCACAGTGTCAATGTCACCACAGCATCATTTTGCAAAAAAAAAAAGAAAAAAAGAAAAAAGAAAACAGCAAGGAGTGACAATTGAATGCTGACTGATGACATTTAAAGAACAGCATTCAAGTTCCATGACCATACACCGGTCAACGTATGGACAGGATTCTCCCACGCAACAACCCACTGGTCATATGTGTGTGTGTGTGTGTGTGTGTGTGTGTGTGTGTGTGTGTGTGTGTGTGTGTGTGTGTTTAGTAAACATAAATAACGCTAATAATACTAGCTCCCCTGCAAATCAGATGCCCTCCTAAGCCATATCTACCCAATAATCAATATGGCCGAGAGGCTGCTGGGCTCTCTAAGGACCTTCCCTGCTCCCGGTCAAAACCAGGGGCTTGGCTGCCGTGCTCCTCTTTAAGCAAAGACACAGGCTGTCACGGGCAACACAAATGTCAAGGTTTTGCTTTCGGGACAATAAATACCAGTGGCTCTGTGAAGAATGAAGAGGACTTGAATTTTCGAGTACAGTCCAGACGAGCACACATGCATTTACAGGTGACGTAAGGTGTGCCTTTTCAAAGATTTAACTACCAACACCTATGTTTCGAAAATTACAAACATAGTTGTACAAAGACGCTGCATGTTGTGAAGTCTGCAATGCTTTTTAGTATACACCGACAGTGCCAATATTCACTGTTTCATCCCATGAATGAACAACACACCCACAGTACAGGCTACATGGTAGAGTCCACTTTATGGCCATACATTCATCATGACCCTTCCCACTGGTGAAAGAGCAGATCTTCTTTCCTCCTCCCTCCCTCCCTCTCTCTCTCTCGCTTCACTCCTCTCTTCCGCTCAATCCCATTGCTCTTCCTCCATTAATCTCATTCCCTTTTCGCCCTGCCTTTCCTCTCATCCCTCGCTCTCTCTTGTTCTCTCTCTCTATCTCTCTTTCACTCTCTCTCTGGTATGGCGATACTCATTTCATCCAGTCTGTCTGTTTGTCTGCCTGTCCATCCGTCTGTCTGTCTGTCTCTATCCCTCCCTCCCTCCCTCCCTCCCTCTCTCTCTTCCTCTCCTCCAACTCTAGCTTAATGCTTATTTGTCCTCGCTTGCTTTTCCATCTGAATTTCTCCATTGTGCCCTTCCCTCCTTCCTACCTACCTACCTCTTTTTGTGCCCTCCCTCACCACCCCCTCCAGCCACCCCCACCCCTTCTCTTCTCTTCTCTTCTGCTGCATTTTCCTTTCCTTGTGGTAGGCACAAAGGGCCCATCGCCATAAATCTGCTCTTTTATTGGTGCTGAGAGTCTCTGGGTGGCTACAGAGGGAGGTGGGGCGGAGGAGTGTGTGTGTGTGTGGGTGTGTGTGTGTGTGTGGGGGAGGAGGGGGGGGGGGTATAGGAGAGAAATCCAGAGAAAGGGAGACAGCGAGAGAGGATGGAGAGAGAGACAGAGAGAGAGAGAGAGAGAGAGAGAGAGAGAGAGAGAGAGAGAGAGCAGGCGTTGGTGGAGAGGGCACAATCTCACCTCTGAGAATACGATACCATCAGCAGAGAGGATGAGACAGAGAGGAGACCAAAGACAATGACGCCAAGAAGGAGAGCAAATCACAGAAGCAATCGTACACAACCTTGACTGGCATTTAAGACACCACAATGTCCTGTTAAGAAGGCATAGGACACACGGCAGGCGACTTATCCCACCTTCAAGTGCCAGGATTTAGCATGCTAGCATGCAGCACACAAACAGAGAATCTTGTCCCCTTGTAAATGTCAAGATCTGCGACAATACTGTCATGATCCTGTTTCATATCATCTGGTTTTGCTAACCTCAATGTTAGAAAACAGAATCAATATCATTCAGGCGGGTGCGTGGACAGCTTGGGGCTACGATACTTCAGACAAATCAATGCGTTTATGGCCCACCAAGGGAAGCTGGGGGGAGCTGGTGGTGAGATATTAGGCTGAAATATGAATTTCCTTTTCCAAGCTGTGGGTGTTGCTGCGGCAACAGACGCCATTTTGGCATACCTGCCACGCTCATCACCCAGGATATAAAATACAGGATAATGGGAGAGGGGCTCGCAGATACACAAAGCCAAGGCAGAAACAGCCAAGCAACCACGGCATCTCATACTGATTCTTGCAAATCCTATCTAAAGCAGAAGGAGAAAAAGGAGAAATAAAATCTGCTATATTACTTCACTATTTTTTTTTTTTAAATCTGTGAGACACTTTTTGTTCAGTGGAAAATTTCCATTACCAGTGCTGCTTTTTCTGTAACAAATGAAAGACAAAAGTGTAATCCAAAATTTCTCAGTTTGAAGCTTAATCTTGGAGATAACAGGCCCAATGTACTCACTCATTCTAATTTCAGATGATCATCATTAGTTCTCAACTACAAAAATACTTTTCTTTTGTTCTTGAAGAAAATTGCAACAAGATATTCCCTCTTCGCACAGAGGTCTAATAATCTCTGCCACCCATTTCCACAGTAAAATCTAAGTTACGGAGAACTGAAACGCACGGTTTTAATCTCCTAGGCACCACACGTGTCCTCATGCAAACACTATTCACCCAAAAGGCCTTTTGATGCGTTTAGGATTTAAAAAAAGCCTTCTAGCCTGCAGTTTAGGAGAACAGAAGATGCTCACCTGTGCGTGAGTCTGCATGGGCCCGTAGGACAGTCCCTGCTTCATCAACAGAATCCTCTTTTGCTCTTCGCTAAGGTGGGCCGTCTGTCCTGGCATGGGTCCCTGAGCGGGGGGTGGACCTCCGCCCTGGCCTGTGGGGCCCTGCATGTATGGCATCATGGGGCTTTTGCCCTGGTTGGCCATGGGCGGCGTCATCCTCTGGCCCATGTGCTCCATTGCGCTGAAGTGGCTCAGGGGTTTGGTGTTGCTGTAGGACAGCTGCTTGCTGAGGATGCTCTGGGCGGCCATGTTGTTTGGTGGCTGCTGCTGTTGTTGTTGCTGTTGTTGCTGCTGCTGTTGCTGCTGCTGCTGTTGCTGTTGTTGTTGCTGTTGTGGAGTCATCATGTTCATATGATTCTGCTGGAGGTAGTTGTTCATGCCGGGCTTTTGTGGGTTCCCGGGCATCCCGGCTGGCACCATGGGGTTCGACGTGTTGAAGGCTTGCGGGTACATCATGGGGCTATTTGGTTTGTCGGGGTTGAAGGGCCCGCCGTAGGGGCTGGTAGGGGGGCCAGCGGGCGACCAGTTGGCAGCCTGTGACTGCTGCTGCTGTTGGTGCTTCTGCTGCATGAGCTTGGCTCTCTGCTGCTGCTGGGCAGCCATCTGCTTCAGCTGCTCCGCTGGGGAGAGGTCAGAGTTGGGGGGGCCCGGTACCGCTACCGGCACTGGCCCCCCACTTCCACCACCGCCACCCCCACCACCACCTCCCGGCCCTGGGCCGCCGGTGGGCACCGACGTCGATCCCGCTGGTCCGACACCTGGGCCTGCGTTCATCATGTACCCGTTGCCGGGCCTTGGCGCCTGCGTCTGCGCTTGAGTGGGCGTCTGCGGTGACTGCGCCACGCAGTTGGCCGGCGACCCCGACGCCATGGCTACGGCTGGCGACTGCTGCAAGGGCTGCTGGGGCGGCGTGGCACTGGCGGCGGTGGCGAATTGTGGTCCAGACGAGGACGGCCGCACTTGCGGGGAGCCCATGGGCATCTGACCCGTCTGGCTGGGTGGCGGAGGTGCAGGGGCGGGTACAGGTGGCGGCGGGTCCTGGGGCAGTGACGTCTGGGCTGGCGGTCGTGTGAAGTCAGCGTCTTTCTTCTCGTCAAATTCGTCCTCCTCGTTGAACAGATCGTGCATGTCATCTTCGGGAACCGTGTTGGCTAGCTCGTCGATCAGCTCCTGAAGTTCCTGGTCGTTGAGGTTGAAGTCTGAAAACAGTTTGTTCTGATTTGACAGGGCCGTGTCTGACGACTCCATCCCACCGACGTCATCCAGTGGCTCTTGCTTCATGTCTTTGAGCAGGCTGAAGCTATCGTCCAGGTCCAACGACCCGTTCAGCTTGATATCGGGCAGACCGCCGTTCTTCCCAAGATCGTCGGGACGCCCTGTGATGTGGTTGTTTCCAGCATTTCCATTCCCAGCAATGTTGTTGCTGCCATTGCTGTTGTTGGCCAGAGGTGGCTTGATGTCCATTGGGTGGAGGGGGGAGATGGGCGGGACGTTGTTGGGTAAGCTCCCCAGCGACTCCAGACCGCTCTCCTTCCGTAGTCTCTTGTTGTTTGGAGAGTAATTCCCATCGCAGATTCCATTCTGGTCTCCGTTCAAAGGGGAGCGGGCAATGTCCAGTTTCCTTTTCACCGTCTCTTGAAGCTGTAGAGAAAACAGAAAAAAGTAGAATATTAATTTGATGCATCACACAACTGAACATCAGCAATTCCAAGTCGAAGAATGAAATAAAAGGGTTCAATTGTGATTTCTATGCTAACATTTGCCAAGCAAATAAACAAACTGGCGGCATTGAAGTGAAGCGCAAAAGCTAACAGATGTTTGAGAACTTGTCTACATCAACAGGGATGAAAAGTGTTTCTCAGAGGAACTCAGCAGCAATATGTCCTAACTATGCCAGGCCTTTGTGCCGGGGTCAATGTGTCCTAATAATGTCTTAACCGACCTGTTTGAATAAATTACGAACTAGAACTACCTATCTGATGTGTAGTTTTAAAGCCATTAGACGGTAGCTTATTGAATGCTATGTAGAAGTCAGAAGTCACCTTTGATTTTACCTCCAACCCTGTTATAGATATCATATCGATACCTTGCGCACTGCATTTTATCAATCCATGATTAGTGATCACACACAACCACACACACACACACACACACACACACACACATTGAGCAAAAGTGTACACATCATAAACTGGAACTTAATGCTACACACCCACCAAGTAATTAGGGGTTGGATGCCTTGCTCAAGGGCATCTCCAGTGTGGATGTGAAGAGTAGAGGCAGAGGGATGTTCAGGCATTACTCCTGCCCACATTCCTTCCTGCCTTTGGCTCTGATCTCCACACAGTAAGCAATGGCTGCCACAAAGATGGAGCAACGGAATGAACACACTGAAGGTTTTTTTTTGGCCATGATGGCCATGCTCACTAAGACACTTAATCCAAAATATTTCTAGGCAGAGCACAGAGGAAAATCAATGTTTCTACCATGTAGTTGCAAAAAAAGTAACAAAGCTTTATCTCAATACGAGCAAAGGTCAGGTTCATCCTGAGCATGACAGACATTATTTTTCCACAGTACTTGAGATTGAAGTGTAGCCTATATGATGCTATGTGAGGTATTCACAGCTAATGGATTACATACCAGTAGCCTCTCACACTCAACCAACACAGCAAACATATCGACACAGTCTTCATGAGAATGCATTACAAGCACCCAAGATAGAACATCTCACAGGTCTAATACAACAGGTTTTATGCTGCCAACCTCACGGTTCAGTGCTACACATGCACAATGTGTGTGGTTCTTGCCATTACCTCAGGCATGCACACTTAAAACATCACCCATTTAAAGGCCAACTAAAGACCTAATAGCTCACATAACTACAGGTGTCTTAGAAACATAGTGAATTTTGTACAAGTACAAAAGTGTTTAAACACTTCAACAAGGCCTTTGTGCCCTTCAGTCAACAAAAGATGCTGTCACACCTTGAAAGCCTCTAAAGCAGTTGGAGGCTAACAACTGTTTTGGAAGGAGAGATGTCACAAACTCAAATGCTCATTGTCATGGTACTGTACATAACCCTCAATCTGAGTAGAGTGGTAACAATGGAGGGAGGTTGAGAACAGGGTATGAGAAAAGGAAAAGGAACAGTTGGTCAGTGGTTTTTTGTTTGTACACATAATACTCAGGGTAAAGGGTGTAATAATGCACTGCTGCACCATGGGTAATGGGTAAGTTAAACTAGAGGGAGTGGCAACCTCCTAATAGGGTAGCGTGCTAGCCTTGCCTAGAGTAGCCTACTTGCCTTAACTTACCCAGGTTTGCCACTTAGCTACCTTTTTGGAATTACACCCCCACCCCACCACAGTATCAAAAACATTTACAGAGAGCTCCAGCTACACCTGCCTTAAATAACATTTCCTCAGATCAACCCCTAGCCCTGTGGTTTGACAGTGGACAGACCCCAGTGTTACACTCAGATGTGCCTGAAGCCTAGTGGTCTACGGCATCCCTAACCTCCGTACTGCATCTCCAGCAGCAGGAGAAGAAGATTAATAAGCATTCTTAATTTTGATATGCCGCTTTGTCCTATTATTGCAATATTGAATGACGTTTCCAAGCTAAAAGTGAACAAACATCTCAGGAAATTTATATCAATTGCTTTAATTATGGCTAAGAAGACAATCTTGATAAATTGGAAAGACAGAACACAAATATCTAAAACACAATGGTTACACTTACTAGCAGACTACTCAAACTTAGAAAGACTTACAGCATCATTGAAAAATAAGGCTAAGTCCTATGAGGACACATGGTCTATGTTCCAGCAGTATTTGTTAAGATAGTTTTCATTATTTATTTCTCTGTCCTTTTTTCAATATATTTAGGTGGTTATTTGTCCCTTGTTGTGTGTGTTAGTGTCTTGGACTACACTTTTGCCAGTGTGGTCTGTCCTCTGTTTTTGTTTTTTCCGTCTTTGTTTGTTTGTTAGTTTGTTTTATGTCCTTTAATGTATGTTATGTCTCTATTTACTATTTATCTGTTTTGTCCTGTGTGGTAAATATGCTGAACATGTTGACATTGTTTACTATGGATTATTGAATGTATTGTCTTGTCTTTTGAATAAAAAAAAAAAAATAAAAAAAAATAAAAATAAGTGCAGGCAGGAGTAATGAATCAAAGGGAAGATACTGTCATCGGCTGATGATGGAATTACCTGCTGTCACGCTACAGTGGCAGACATATGGCTAGCAGATTCGGCGCTAATCTGCCAAAGCAGACGGAGAAACAAGGTAGGTCAGGGTTGACATTAACTAAGAGTTGATATCTCATGATCATTTAAAGGAATTTTAAAGGATGTCCAGTTTTGGTCTAGGTTTGGTCGAGCGAAACGGAACTACGTCTCACATCACCCAAGTGAACTCTGTGGAAGTTTTGGGAGGAGGTCAAATCCGTGTGTGTGTGTGTGTGTGTGTGTGTGTGTGTGTGTGTGTGTGTGTGTGTGTGTGTGTGTGTGTCTAGGAAGGAGTGGAGGATATGCGTGTTCATGTTTGTGTGTTGATGTGCTCTGTTGCTAATTAAAGAATGTTGAGAATGTTAATCACCCACGCAAGCCAAACATCAGGGTTTGATGGTATGTATGTGTGTAATTACGTGTGTGTGTGTGTGTGTGTGTGTTTGCGTGTGAATGTGTGTGTGTGTTTGTGCATGGATCCGCTTGTGTGCATCCTGGAACTCATTACAGGTCAGGAATGAACCATTCTAGTATCACTGGCAAATCTCAACTAACTACAAGATCTCCAGTTTGTATCTAGCCCCTCAGGAGTGTGTGTGTGTGTGTGTGTGTGTGTGTGTGTGTGTGTGTGTGTGTGTGTGTGTGTGTGTACGTGCGAACATGTTTCCATGTGCTTTTTAGCATGTCTGTGTGTGTGTGTGTGTGTGTGTGTGTGTGTGTGTGTGTGTGTGTGTGTGTGTGTGTGTGTGCGTGTGTGTGTCTTAGAATCTCACGCATGCCACTCCACTCAGACGTGCCAAATGAAATTCTGAAATAACGAGATTCATGGATATTTCTCTGCCCTTCTGGGCAATACACCCCTCCCACCCCTCTTCTCTTCCTCCTCCACTTATTCCTCTTCCTCATCTTCTTCTTCTTCATCTTCCTGTACTCACTTCCTTCATCCCTCTCTCAGTCTATCCCCACGGCAACGACAGGAGTCAAGGCACATTGGAAAACAAAGAAGACCCATGTTTACTCAACAGCCTCATAGAAAGGGGAAAAAAAAAAAGATAATCAAAATACAAACTAGGGCACCCATATCTTTCCCTCTCCATCTCTACCCCCCTCCCTCCCTCCCTCCTTTCTTTCTTTCTGTCTCTATCGTTCTTTATCTTCACTCAAGTGCTCTTTGTCTCAGAGCCAGCTCATTGGAGGCAAATGGCAGGCTTGTGTTATTATTGTTGTTGTGGTCTCTCTCTCCCTCAACCCCTTTTCCTCTCTCTCTCTCTCTCTCTCTCTCTCTCTCTGCTCTGGTGGGTGGGGTGCCGCGGTGCAGCCGGCCGACACGACGCCTGTCAATATTAATAACATTCATCATGCCATAAAGACGATTAGGCTGGCTGTCACTCACCTCCCCCCCACGCAACGCAACCAGGAAACCGCCACTGACGGCTTCCTCCACCCAGACACGCCAGGGAGAAAGGGAAAGGGA
>JAODXP020000004.1:3297353-3309853 GCA_027497455.2 Sardinella longiceps | reverse complement strand
ACAAACCCCTTTCGCATGTGGCAGATGGACGTTTATAGATGTCTACTGAATAACAGCGACATCCCTTGACGGCAAACCTAGAGGACTAATATAAAGACTGGAAAAATAGGACACAAGATGCCTCCGATGTTAATGACAATAATCCCAATGGTCTATTCGACACATTTCATGGAGGAATGCTTTGATCAAACCAGAATTCGGAATACAAGACAAACCGTTTAGAAGCAGTCTGTTGTTTAGCCTCGAGCCCGTCAATTAGATGCATGCAAGTGGGTTTTAATACGGGCTGCGCTGTCAGTAGCCTTGTGAGAATGAAGATCAGGTTTAATTCAGTTGAGTAGGGTAACTGAAGCCTGGTTGGGAGAGGACACACAGGGCCAGTTCTCTGGGGATGGACATACAGTCCCATTGAAAGCCAACTCTAGCAGACAGTAATCTGATCTGGCTCTGGCCTGGGGTGCTTTGGCCAAACCACTAGTGAGTAAGGCAGGCTCTTTCTATTTGCAGAGACAGACGGACCGACAGACAGACACATAGGTGTTTAATAAGGCCAATTAGTTTGTTTGAGGACACGCTTGCACTCATCAACACTTACTCTTTCTTTCTCAAACACACACAAGCACACGCAAGTAGACGCAGGCAATTACAGTAACAAGCAAAAATGATGAATCACCTTGAAGAAGAGGAGGAATCTAATGTTGATGTAGAAGAACATATAGAAGAATATAATGTTGCCTTTTTTGTGCTCTTTCTGTGCTTTTTTATTAGTTGATTGACTGGTCAGAAGAGCAGTGAAATGGCCTTTTGTTAGCCTACATACAGGCAGTAATGATGGTAGATGCCCATCTTTCCCCCTTAAGTTAAGCCAGACGTGTGTGTGTGTGTGTGTGTGTGTGTGTGTGTGTGTGTGTGTGTGTGTGTGTGTAAAGCATGTGCTTCACCACACTAATCCATCAGTCTCTACCAGAGCATGTGTAGGGTGGATCGCTAAAGATCAGCACTCTAAGCTGCTAACAGGGGAGGTGTGGTAGGTCTGTGTGTGTGTGTGTGTGTGTGTGTGTGTGTGTGTGTGTGTGTGTCTATGTGTGCGCGCACGTGTGTGAGAGAGGGAGAAAGAGAGAGATATTTATGCTCTATGTCTAACTCCCTTCCTTAAAACCTCCTTGATCCACACACACACACACACACACACACACACACACACACACACACACACAGTTCACATCACAACTTCTGACAGTAAAGCCTTTCCATTAGGCATTACATATACTGTAGTTTCAATTATCAGACAGGCTTGTGCCACCCATCAGTCTCCCCAGCGCACCCTGACACTTACTTACGCCAAAGAGCATAGAATACAGACCAAGACAGAGCAATGTAATACATTTCAATAGGAACAAACATGAATAATTCCCGTCTGCATAAGTCCTTACGTCACAATACAAACTTTTCAACGATCTTTCATATCAGAGCATGAGAGCTCGACTTTGGTAGGCGTAAAGGGGGATTGTCATCCCCATTCCCCTTCCGAAAATGCAATATGGAACTTCACAAATGCTTGGAATTCTGGCTCCGCTTTTACCCACTCTGCGAGCAGGTCTACATAAGATACACACCAACAACCTGTGCTTTAGGAGATCAATTTCTGCAAGCTGATTTGCAGATGATTTGGACTGAGGTAGCTATTAGGTGTTTGGGCTCATTTGTGTGTGTGTGTGTGTGTGTGTGTGTGTGTGGTGCTTGGGTTCATCAGACTGTGAAATGAGCTCATTATGGCAAACGGCCCTTTAATTAACAGGGTGAGATGAACATACAAACACACACACACACACACACACACACACACACACACACACACACACACACACACACACACACACACACCACAATCAAATTAGATCCACTTCCGACACTTAATGTGTCAACAGAGAAATATGAAATATTCAGGTTCACCAACATATGTGCTAACCTACACAAATCACTTTTATTTTGGAATACGTGCCACCGTCAAACAAGAGGAGAATCACAGAATAATGCATTGAGCTTGAGCACGTTTGTATGCAACTGCCCATCAACTGCCTTCAAATTATCATGAAACATCAACAACTATAAACAAGCAGGAAAGAAAAAGTGGATTCAAATATTGGGCGGCATTTTATTGGAAGTCTTGATTTTCCTGTCTGTTAAGAAATTAAGGCAGCCCACTCCAATGCCCTCACATCAGTCTGGTCCGATGAAGCTATGCTGAACCCTTCAGATCACACAGGCACACTTGCACATCCAGAAAAAAAAAAAACAGAAAAAGGATGTGATTTTTCTTTTTCAAATCCAACAGTTTTTGAGTTCTTTATTTATCATGCTTTTGTTGATGAAAAGCAGATGGTACATTGTCCACAAGATCCTGACTTCTCAATAGTTAGCACTCAAAAACTGTGTGGAAAATCCAGTTCATGTCAGTAGTGTGTTAGTGTTTCTAAACCGTAACCAAGTCATTTCTCCCCAAACACAGTTGTGTGGGTTAAAGTAGTAGCACTCAACAGCTCCAAATGGCTGAAGTGTTTAAATACGATACTGGCATGTAGACTGTTGGTCTGCTTGGTTGACATGCTAATGAACTGTTTATGCATATCCTATTGCTGACACTACAGTAGAAAGTCTCTTGAGAAGCGATAAAGAACGAAACTGTTGAATTTCCATGGCATAACCGCAGAAAGGCTGCCTGCATTTGAAATGCTTCCTTAATAAAAAAAGGTCATCAAAAGTATGAAAATCAACTCCTTTTCCTTGTGAGCTGACGTGATGTGATGCTGCTGCAGGCTTCGGTGAGAAGAACCGAGTGAGCCAAATCGTGCAGGTCGGGTCAAAATGGACTCTTCCATCTGCAGTCCCATGAGATGGCTGTCATCAGGTGCCCCATTAACACCCCCTTAGCCTTACCTGAAGTTCACTTCCCTTTTTTCATCTCATCCTCTTCCCTCCTCTGGCTTCTCTTTCCCTCTTCATCCCTCCCTTCTACCCCTCTTCTGTCTCCCTCTCTCTCTCTCTCTCTCTCTCTCTCTCTCTCTCTCCTCCCCCTTCCCACCCTCCTCTGTGCCAGAACTTGGTTCCTGTCTGTGGGATACAGAGATTTAAAAATAAACCTCAGCAGCACAGTGTTCCAGCTTCTCCCTCTGCTCTGTGTGTGAGCGTGTGCGTGCGTGTGAGTGCGCACAAGTGTGTGGTGTGTGTGTGTGTGTGGTGTGTGTGTGTGTGTGTGAAAGAGAGAGGCACAAATCAGAAACTATAGTGGGATAACCATAGCGTAAGTGCATCTGATGGTGTGTGTGTGTGTGTGTGTGTGTGTGTGTGTGTGTGTGTGTGTGTGTGTGTGTGTGTGTTTGTGTGTGTGTGTGTGTGTGTGTGTGTCTTACATGTGAATTAAGGACATATTTCCATCTCATGTGCATGTGGCGCAGATGAGAGGGCGAATCTTGTGGGCAAGCATCAGCGAATAGCCAGAAGCATTAGAAGTGGGTATTAGGAAATTGATGAGTGGTAGAGAGAGAGAAAGAGAGAGACAGACAGAGAGAGAGAGAGAGAGAGAGGGAGAAGAGAAGAGAAAGCAGGGTGTTAACGTGCACAGCTTCCGCTCGTTGAGCACTCCCGCCTCCTCCTAAACGACACTAAACACGCCTTCCCACCCTCGCTCCACTCCTCTCCCTTCCTCTCTCTCTCCTCCCCCCTACCATCTCTCTCTCCCCCTCCCTTCCTCCCTCCCTCCCTCCTCCTTCCCCTTCTCCCTCCCTCTCTCTCCCTCTCTCTCTCTCTCGCTCTCGCTCTGGCTCCCCTGTTAATGGGCCTCTGTTTAAACACAGGCTGTGTTTGCGCTGCAGCGGCTGCCTGCGTGTTAAACACAGCCCCTGAAATCCTACGCCAATCCAATAAAGGCATCAGCCGCCCAGGGAGAACAGGCTATTACTACCGCCCTCCCCACACCTCAGACAGAGAGAGGGAGCGGGAGAAAGAGAGTAGGAGAGGGAGAGAGAGAGAGAGAGAGAGAGAGAGAGAGAGAGAGAGAGAGAGAGAGAGAGAGAGAGAGAGAGAGAGAGAGAGAGAGAGAGAGAGAGAGAGAAATACATAGAGTGAAGGAGAGAAGAGGTTGGAGCTAAAGCATATGAAAGGGGGACCTAAAAAAGGCTGGAGTGGGTATGATGACGATAAAGAGAAAGTCAAAAAGGCCCTGGGGGGAGGAGGAGGAGGGGGGGGGGGGGGTTAAGGTACACAGACAAAAAGAGTGTAGTGACAGGACAGAAGCAGGGTGGGAGTGTGTGTGTGTGTGTGTGTGTGTGTGTGTGTGTGTGTGTTAGGAGGGTTGGATTCGGAGGAGCGAGCTAAACAATAGAGTTCTGCCGTCCGCCAAGCCTGATCTCCGGCACAGGGCACACGCCTCTGTTTCCGCAAGGGTGGGCCCTGCACTGCACATGGAGACAGACTGGCGGGCACACACACACACACACACACACACACACACACACACACACACACACACACACACACAGAGAAGACCCTGAAAATTCCACACCACCTGCCCACTGTCTCCCTGCATCCTGAAACCACCCAACAATGCCATGCCCACCCACATAAATGCACTCATATAGTCACATGCCAGCACACAGCTGGACTTAACATAGACAGCCCAAGGACAATACTCACACCCAATCACACACACACACACACACACACACACACACACACACACAAAATACTTATCAGACAAATACGTTTGCCTTGCTTCAACCCCAACTTGCCTATACAATTACCCTCATCAGCCTAGCAACATAAAAAATCTGTTCCACTCTCCCCCACCTGCTAAGTCTTGCCTAAACCTGGCGCAGAGGCCTTGTTAGCATGCTAATGCGGCTAATGGGCTCTTTGTTGCCGTACGAGGCAGCAGGGGTGGTAGGGGCGGCAGCAGCAGCGGTGGCGGCGGGGGGTAAAGAAACGAGCTGCTGCTGCTGCTGCTGCCGCCGCTCCTGACTGATGCTAATTGTGTGGATCTGCTTCCTCTCAAATGAGCCGTTGTACGCGGGCACCAAGGCTGATCACTGCACAGCCCAGGTCTTAAAGGGCTCTCTCTTTCAACACACACACACACACACACACACACACACACACACACACACACACACACACACACACACACACACACACACAGACACACACACAGACACACACACACACACCACAACCAGGAAGGACAGGCAGAAGATGGAAGGAGGCAGACGCACACACACACACACACACACACACACACACACACACACACACACACTGTCATCGGGTCCAAGGCTATTGTGAACCACTCCCGAGTCTCGACACCCCTGACACCCACAGCTCCACAGAACAGCTCTGTAATCCGCCAAGTAAAACCCTCTAGTATCGCCCGACACATTTACACATAGCATGAGAAACACGCCTTCTGAAAAGTACCACAAAACATATGCACATAAACAAGCAAGCAAGCAAGCGTGCGAGTGCGCGCGCACACACACACACACACACATTCTTGTAGCTGTTGTAATGGCCATGGAAAAAAGTGGGAGGGATGCAACCGGGGCTTTACAGCCACGTTTAAATCATACAGGCCAGGCCAGATGGATACATGTACACACACACACACACACAAACCCACCCACACATACTGTTGTGTTTATTTCACACACTGTGCTCCCTTCTTGTGTCTGTGTGTGTGTGTGTGTGTGTGTGTGTGTGTGTGTGTGTGTGTGTGTGTGTGTGTGTGTGTGTGTGTGTGTGTGTTGTCCTTACCATCAGCAATTTCAGAAGTGCTGACACAGCAAAAGAAGGGACAGAGAGAGAGAGAGGGAGAGGGAGAGAGGGAGAGAGAGTCAGGGAGCCAGAGAGAGACTGAAAGAGACACTCCCTGACTCTCCCTCCATCAACAAACACATGCTGTGGTGGGCCAGCCTGGCAGAGGAAGCAGTGACTAGTGGCTGAAAAATGAGAGCGGGAGAGAAGGGGTGGGGGGGGAGGGGGGGGAGGGTGCAGGGTGAGAGACAGACAAAGAATAAGGGATGCAGCCAAAAAGAGCAAGAAAGGCAAAGAAAGACAGGATGAGAAAAGAAGAAGAGGGAGATTTGAGGAGGATTTAGTCCTGGTGTTGCTGTCTGAGGCACGTTTAGGGTAAGTGTCTTGGTAATTAGTGGCTTGTTAGAACTCATAGCAACTCAGGGAGGCTAAGGGAGACTGACAGGCTAAGGGAGACTGACAATCGCTACACATCAACACAACACATAACAATGAAAGGACCCAAACAAAAGCATTTTTCCCACACACACACACACACACACACACACACACAGGCACTTAGCCACTGACATCTCCACCACTACACCTTGGAAGTGGGTAGGGTCTGGATCACTGTTTATAACCTGACGTCCCCAGAGGCCTTCACATTCCTGAGGGGTGAACGAGGGCCAACAGAGCAGTCCAGAGCTCAGCAGATGGACACTCAATGTGGTCAGAGTGGTCAACTGAGCATCTTCTCCTGGACATACCGATATGTGCGAAATTTGTGGAAGACATATGATGAGATCAAGACAAGGGAGGGAGGGTGTGAGTGAACACAGAATTGAATTGAGTGAGAGAGAGAAAAAGAGAGACAGATAAAGAGAGAGAGAGAAGGAGAGCGATAAAGAAAGAAAAACAGAATCCATATACAGGCAGGCTCTTGTTGACCACTGATGGCTCCCAAGGCAGACCTCAAGGTAGACTGAGCTGCCCTCTCCTGCCCTGGAGTATCAGTTCCGTACACACACACACACACACACACACACACACACACACACACACAGCGTCAGTCAGACTTGTCTTTCCCTGCTCTGTTCTCTCAAACCACTCTTCTTTCTTTCTTTCTTTCTTTCTGTCTCTCCATACATCCCTTCTTCCATCTCCATGGTCCAGTATCTGACTGGCAGACAGCCTCTCCATTTGTCTTTCCTTTCCTCCTCCTCCTCCTCCTCTCCTCTCCTCTGGCTGTGGCCC
Source organism: Sardinella longiceps (assembly GCA_027497455.2). NCBI lineage: Eukaryota > Metazoa > Chordata > Actinopteri > Clupeiformes > Clupeidae > Sardinella > Sardinella longiceps. The sequence continues at coordinate 3,302,812 of JAODXP020000004.1, read as the reverse complement.
TTCCATTCGCTCTGCAAGGTCTGGACTCCCTATTTTTAGATATCTGTCACTTCCTGTTCCTGAGGTTGTACCACATTGTGGAGAGAGAGTGAGAGAGAGAATGCGTAGGGAGAGAGAGAGAGAGAGAGAGAGAGAGAGAGAGAGAGAGAGAGAGAGAGAGAGAGAGAGAGGAAGTGAGTGGGATGCGTCTGAGGGGCAAGGCAGATTTGTGCATTACAACTGTAACTAAATAATTTCTCGTCTTTCTCCCAGACTCCCTCCCTCCCTTCCTCTCTTCCTTAGGTTAGACGTAAGGCACGCACATCACCATGAAACAAAGGCAAAAAGAGAAGAGAGATACAGAGAGAGAGAGAGAGAGAGAGAGAGAGAGAAAGAGAGAGAGGGAGTGAGAGAGAGAGAGAGCAATGCAGATCCATTATTTCTCCATCATCAATTGCATCTATCTAGCTTTCCCAAAACCTTTTTTTTTTATGGTCATTTAGGGGAATTAACAGGAGTAAACTGCTAGTTTTGAAAAGTAAAGTTTGGGGACTTACATATCTGTGGTTAAAATATAGCATAATTCTGGTTAAAACAATCAGATTTTATGCAAATAAAGTGGATTGTCTGTTCCTCAATCACAAGCACACAGCACACTTCTTACTACAGAGATATTGAAACCACACCCCTTACACGCATTGCACATTGTCATCCAAATTGACTGTATCAAAACAGACTGTAAAACTCTGGCCCTGTGTCTATGATGAAATAATCTATGAGATTTAACATGAGATTTAACACTTGACATCATGACATGAGCGCTTTCAAAGTGCTTAGGAGGCACTGAAGTCTGGGAGGCAGAGACTTATGCCTGAACATTTTTATCATCTTTAGATTGCATGACAAGAGTAACATTTTATAGTTGATCTCCGAATTCAATCTCTACACACCTTAAATAATCCCTTTTGATTGAGTCAATCGGCCTATATTCTTATTCTTTGAGGTTACCATGTGCTGTCAGTTGGTATGAGAATGACAACATTTGGTCCAACTCGAATCAAATTTGCAATAGTCACAGAAAAATCAAACTGAAACAATGTTTCCTGGTTGGTATTTTATTTGGTCTAGATGGTACCAAATATGACAATTCCTACCTACAGTAGCCTGCAGCCATGAGCATCATGAGTTCATGTGTTGATTGACTCTGGACTATGTCCTAAATTCATTTATTACATCAGTGCGGTTTTCATATTTGATGGGAGCAAAAATGTGTCTGTGCTGTAGCTGTGCTGTGCTGAGCTCGGTTAGCAAAAATAAAAAGTCATCTCTCAGCAACAGCGTTTTTGCAGTTCAATTGTAAACTCCAAGAATTCATATTTGTAAGTTGAAATGAAAGTTTCTTTAGATCATACAAAATTTCCCAGTTAACTCTCATTAATGTCCATAAATTCCCCTTAATTCCCAAAATTCTCATAAATTCCCATAATTGCCAAGGAAAGTTTCCAAAATTCCTGAACTGAAGTTTTCATGGAAAGTTGCTGGAAATTTCTTGGAAATGTATTGCAACCCTAAGAGCAATATTGGTGAGGTTTCAGGCAAGGCAGAGCAATGGGAAGAAAAAACCGAAGAGGGAAAGAGGGAACTATCATAAGCAGCAGGGAGGGAGAGGAACAGAACGAAAGAATCTATGAAACATCATAGATAAGGACATAATGAACGAAGGAATAAGTAGATGGATGGATGGATGAAAAGAGTGAGACAGAGAGCAAGAGTGAAACAGGAGTGAGAAAGAGAGAGAGACTGGACAGAAGGAGAGAGAGAAACAGAGAGAGGGAGGAGGAGGAGGGAGCATAGCGGTCCTGCTGAGGGAGTTCCACCTTGGTTCGTTGGCCAGATGGTCTGGTCAGCTCCACTCCCCTGTCCCCACCAGGAGGCCCTTTGATAACACAGTGTGTGTGTGTGTGTGTGTGTGTGTGTGTGTGTGTGTGTGTGTGTGTGTGTGTGTGTGTGTGTGTGTGTGTGTGTGTGTGCGCGTGCATGTCTGTGCCCGTGCGTGTGTGCGTATAGCGAAAGAGAGAGAAAAAAAGAGTGTGAGGGTATGTGTGTGTGTGTGTGTGTGTGTGTGTGTGTTTCTTTATGCATGTGTGTGTTTTCTGTAAAGCCCTTTCATTAGAGCTCTAGCAGACAACATGAACTATGAGCTCAGCACCTGCTGTTACAGAACATAACCAACCAACACACACACACACACACACACACACACACACACACACACACACACACAGAGGGGGAAATAAGGAAGGCAGGGAAGGAACATTTATTAAGGACTGGTGTGTATTTATTTTTTGAGTATGTGTACACACACATACATATGCTCAGGCACACATCCACATGCATGCACGCGCACGCACGCACACACACACACACACACACACACACACACACACACACACACACACACACACAAACACACACACACACAGAGATGTGCTGAGGGACAGGGGGATAGGTTTAGTCACCTGCTGTCTGATGCACTAGACGACGGAGAAAAGAGGATTTTTGTTGTCTGAACATGTGTTTTAAATCCCTCCCCATGAAAAAGCTCAACACTCCCCACACACACACACACACACACACACACACACACGCACACGCACACGCACACGCACACGCACATAGACACATATGCACACATGCACACACACCAGCGCACTGACCAAGGAATGTGGTCACATCACCCGCCACACCAGGGATATGAGGGCCAGATTTATCCATCTGTCAGCCTAGTTAAGATGCACCACAATGCCAGTGTACCAGCACGGATAAAATGTGTGTGTGTTTATGTGAGAGAGAAAGAGAAAGAGAGACTGCTGTTCGGTATATGTTTGTATGTGTGTGTATGTGTGTTTGAGAAAGAGAAAAAGGGCATGAGGAGCTATGCTTGTGTGTGTGTGTGTGTGTGTGTGTGTGTGTGTGTGTGTGTGTGTGTGTGTGTGAGTGAGTGAGTGAGTGAGAGAGAGAGAGAGAGAGACCGCATGAAGAGTTGTGTGTGTGTGTGTGTATATATGTGTGTATGTGTGTGAGAATGTGCGCATGTGTGTTTGAGAGCGAGAGGAGTTGTGCATGTCTCTGTGTGCATGTGTGTGCAATGTGATTGGTTGGCAGGCTGATGAGAGTGCTCAGTTTGCTCAGGGGCTAACGATGCAGGATGCAGCCAAGCTGGAACACACGGGGGTTGTGTGTATTTGTGTGTGTGTGTGTGTGTGTGTGTGTGTGTGTGTGTGTGTGTGTGCGCGTGCATGTATTAGAATGTGTGTGGCAGTCTGCCTTCACAACAGGCTCTGGAGGACGCAGCGGCTGGCTGAGTTCAGCTTAGCCAATCACGCGCCTAGGAAGGCAGAGCTCCCGGCGCGGCAAATAGCGAGAGAGAGAGGGAGCAAGAGAGAGAGAGACAGAGAGAGAGAGAGAGAGGAGAGCATAGGGGGAGTAGGAGTGAAGGGGAGTGAGAGAGTGACTCCAAATGAAAAGACAGAGAGGGAAAGAAGGAGAAGATGAGAGAGAGAGAGAGAGAGAGAGAGAGAGAGAGAGAGAGAGAGAGAGAGAGAGAGAGAGAGAGAGAGAGAGAGAGAGAGAGAGAGAGAGATGCTTCTCTGGCATCAAACAACACTGACATTTTTCTGTACTTTTCTTTTTTCCTTTGCTCCACCTACTGAGAGAGGAGAGCGAGGGAGAGGGAGAGGGTGAGGGAGAGAGGGCTGCCATGGCAACAAAGTGAATCTCTGACACGAGCATCCCCTATGGCAGAGTATTAACAATGTCCCACTGGCCATACAGTGAGCCTTGCACTAGTCCCTAGAATAAAGATGCCTATGTGGGTGGCTGTTTGTGTCCTGCTTCTACACGTGTCCCTATGTCATGGTGTGTGTGTGTGTGTGTGTGTGTGTGTGTGTGTGTGTGTGTGTGTGTGTGTGTGTGTGTGTGTGTGTGTTATCTGGCACACTTGTGCACTGCAACCCCACCAGGGTTTGACCTGCTGAGTGAAAAAGCACAGCTGGTGAGAACACAGAGCTCACACATCAGCCAGGCAAACACACACACACACACACACACACACACACACACACACACACACACACACACACACACGGGCCATTAACACTCACTAGTGGTCTGGGAGACAGCAGAGAGACAGGAGAGAGGCCATTTCTAACCATTTCTTTTGGTGGCATTACAATATTATCGTTCCGCCTCAACCATTTAGTTTCATTTTCCTCTCGAGGAAGAGTAACACAGGCACAGGGAGAGTGGAGAGGGAAAATGCCATCTAGAGAGTCAAAGCGAGGGAGAGAGAGAGAGAAAGGGTGAGAGAGAGAGAGAGAGAGAGAGAGAGAGAGAGAGAGAGAGAGAGAGAGAGAGAGAGAGAGAGAGAGAGAGAGAGAGAGAGAGAGAGAGAGAGAGAGAGAGAGAGAGAGATTTTCTCGTGGCTAGAGATGTGCTTGAGATCAATAATCCGGTACCAAAAAAAGCCGGTCCAATCCACCACACTGATGGCATAACTACAGATGGCTTAGGAAACAAAAACAGATAAAAGGACAAAGGGAGCCATATGAACGTGTATGTGCACACAACACACACACAGACACACACACACACACACACACACACACAGAAACACCATACCACACATAAATAACTAACCAATCTATGAATCTAAAACACACACATAGAAACACACTTTTTGCCACAGTGTTCCCAACCATTAGTAAGGGGGCTGTTACCCAGCATGCAACCTCCTCTTCTCCAGCCCCACTACAGCCCATCACTCCAGTGACAGCACACTCTTTAAAACAAGACACAGAGAGAGAGAGAGAGACACTACTGGACAAGCAGACAGACTGCCAGAGAGAGAAAAAGTGCACAATGAGGGATAGAGAGAGAGAGAGAGAGAGAGAGAGAGAGAGAGAGAGAGAGAGAGAGAGAGAGAGAGAGAGAGAGAGAGAGAGAGAGAGAGAGAGAGAGAGAGAGAGAGAGAGAGAGAGAGAGAGAGGGTAGTCTGGCCAATTGAAAGCAGTGCATGATGGGAGTTGTAGGCGGTGTGCTCTAGTGTAATTGGTCCCGACAGAGCGGCGGGCCCAGGATCATGTGGAGACTGCGGAGAGGATGAGCAGCGCCGTAATGAGCCGAAGGAAAGGAGGAGAGAGGAGACGACAGGAGAGGAGAGGAGAGGAAGGGAGGGGAGGAGGAATGAAGGAACAAGCGGACGAGTGAACGAAGAAGAGAAGCAAGGAGAGGAGCGAAAGAAAAGAAGAGAAATGAGGAGGGTGGAGGAGAGTGGGAGGGGGAGGAAAAGAGGAGGTGAGAGAGAGAGAGAGGAGGTGAACAGAGAGAGGAGAGAGGAAGAGGAGAGGAAGAGGAGGCACGCGCCGCCCCGGCTTTCCTCCCCTCCATGCCCTGTCTGTGGCAGTGCACGTAAACTGCCA
>JAODXP020000004.1:3282353-3287353 GCA_027497455.2 Sardinella longiceps | reverse complement strand
TTTGAGTGATGGAGTGTGTATATGTGTGTGTGTGTGTGTGTGTGCAGTGGGGGGAGAGATAGGGGTGGTCTAGGGCTCCTTTAGCCATGCTAATCGTCCCCAGACGGAGCGAAGGGGGCTGAAACCCTTTTGCGGCTGAATTAGAGGGATTTTCTCCCAGCCTCTGGAGCCAAAGGCAGTAGGCAGTGCAGCTAGGCGGTGTCAGGCACAGGCAGAGGGCCCCCCCAAACACACAGCCATTATCATCAATTATGCATTAGCAAAGGTCATAGCCTCTCTCCCGCTCATTGATTGCCATGCATAATGAAAGATCATTCTCTAATTTGCTATTGCTAATTGTTGGATGTCATCCCCTAAACAGGCAATGGTGATTCATTTAACGCAGAGGAAAATAAATAAACGAGACCTTTGTATATATCTGTCTGTGTGTGTGTGTGTGTGTGTGTGTGTGTGTGTGTGTGTGTGTGTGTGTGTGTGTTTTGTTTAAGGTACAGGGGGCAGTGCAGGGTGAGTGATGGCAGAGAGGTGTCAGAAGTGTCGGGGTGTCAGAGAGAGAGAGAGAGAGAGAGAGAGAGAGAGAGAGAGAGATGACTTGCGGCGGAGAGGAGGAGAAGGAGCTAATGCAATATTTACCACCACAACAACACTCGCTACGGGCTTCATCACAAAGAGTGTGCACGCCACACACGCATGCACAGACAATCACACAAGCACACACACACGCACGCACACACACCCACTGAGGCATTGCTCCACTGTACACACATAAATCGAGAGCAGCAGATAGCATATAAAACACACACAAGCTGCAACACATGGACAGGGTACACACAACCACATCCACTAGTGTGTGTGAAATACAGACAAACATAAACACAAACACACACACACACACACATAAATAGTAACTCTCCCCAGTCGCGCGCACACACACGCACGCACGCACGCGCACACACACACACACACACACACACACACACACACACACACACACTGTATATGTACGCTCCACATTGGGGAAAAAAAGGTAGTTCATTATTTGGAGGATTACCGAAAAGAGCATCATGAATAAATAAAGGAAGCATCATGAATGCCCATACCACTGATCTCTCAGCATCATTGTTCTCACAACATCCCGGTGCACCCTTCTTTTTCTCCTCCTCTTTCACCCCCCCCATCTCTCTCTCCCTCTCTCTCTCTCTCTCTCTCTCTCTCTCTCTCTCTCTCTCTCTCTCATTCCTCAGCTCTTCACAGCTCACACACCTCCTCTTCCGTCTCTCTTTCATTGCTTTTCCTCACGACTGCAGCTCCACTCGTCTGTCCGACCCTCTCTTCACCACCTCCTCTTTGTTTCATTTCATTTCTCTCTCTCTCTCCCTCTCCCTCTCTTTCTCACCCCTGCACATGCACTTATTAAAAGGTGGTGGGTTGGGGATGCGGGGGTTGGGAGGTTTCTCAAAAGGAAAGAGGAGATAAGGTGGGGGAAGAGGAGTCTTTCCAGTCTAATCATCTCTCCCTCACACACACACACACACACACACACACACACACACCCCCCTGTAAACACACACACACACACACACAGTAAGTGAATGATTGAGCGAGCGAGCGCGAGAGAGAGAGAGAGAGAGAGAGAGAGAGAGAGAGAGAGAGAGAGAGAGAGAGAGAGAGAGAGAGAGAGAGAGAGCGAGAGAGAGAGAGAGAGAGAGAGAGAGAGAGAGAGAGAGAGAGAGAGAGAGAGAGAGAGAGAGAGAGAGAGAGAGAGAGACTGGCTAATCATTACCAGTGAGGCTCAGACATAATTCTGATGCATTATGTATAAAGAGGTTCAGGGTAATCGCATAGAGACTGTGTGTGTGTGTGTGTGTGTGTGTGTGTGTGTGTGTGTGTGACAAAGACGAGAAGCTGCAATGCTGCTGCTAACACTGTGGGTCGCTGTGGAAGTGTGTGTTTGACATCTCTACCACACTACCACATGCAGAGATACAGTAAGGTAAAGAATGAGAGAGACAGAGAGGGGGAGGGAGAGAGAGAGAGAGAGAGATGAAGGGGAGATACAGAGAGAAAGAGAGAGAGATGCATATCCACACAATCGTGTTCCTCTCCAACGTAAAGATGTCCATCATACACACACACACACACACACACACACACACACACACAAGAGACCTGCGTATGCACAGAGATATGCATACAAACATACACGTACATAAACACACACACACACACACACACACACACACACAAAATGAAATCTGCACAGAGATATGCACAAAAACTCTCACTCACACACATACACACACACACACACACACACACACACCTCCTTTCACACTTGCTACCACTGACTGAAAACTCACATACACTCACACCGTCACAGTGGGGCACACACGCACAGACACACACACACACACACCCACAGTTACACTGCGCTTTCCATCATCGTCTCTGGCGTCAACCAATGAGACGCCTAGATGCCGCTCGAGTTTCCTGCACTGTGCCAGACGCCGCCACTCTTAAAGTCACACTGCTGCATTTCCTCAACCCAACCAGTCGGAGAAACCCACCACCCACACCCACACCCACACACACACCAGAAGCACGTCACAATACTTTTCATACACACTGATCCCAACAAGATCAGTAAAACCTGGGTGGAATAGCTAGGCAAAGGTGGACACTAGTTTTAATAGGTGAGGGAGAGAGAGGAATGCTGATATGTTTTTTCTTTCTTTTTTTTTTTTTTTTAAATGCGCACATACTGAATTAGCTTTGCTAAATAATCCCTAAACTGCATAAAGAGCACACTCTGTCCGTACATTACATTCACAATGGGGTGTGAAGTGCAAGACAGAGAGACAGAGAGAGAGAGAGAGAGAGAGAGAATGTCACGAGACGCAGAGAGCTCCTCAGTCATGATGAGGACAGCACGAGAGCGAGAGAGAGACTTGGGTTAATGTCACTAAACGCAAACAGCTCCTCTGTTCCTATGATGAGGACATCACTACACCCATCATAAGCATGGGTGGATAAATAAAGAATCTCACACACACACACACACACACACACACACACACACACACACACACACACACACAGCAGCGGAGCTCTCTTTTGTCCCCAAACAAAGAGACAGCAAGTCTTGTGTGAGCTCCGGTGGCACAATGCTAAGCTTGGCACTTGACAAAGCAGCCCAGGGGCACACGTCTACCACGTCCCCCGCCTCTGAGAAGGAGCCTGGCAATGGGAGAACCAATCAGGGGAGCAGACATCCTGACAGACAGGCAACAAAGCCTATCAACTGGTGGGGGGGTCGCTGAGAAGGGAGGGTCGATGCAAAAAGGAGAAAAGGAAAAAGAAAGAGAGAGAGAGAATCAATGTCAAAAGCAATGAGGGCACGTGCACACACACACACACACACACACACACACACACACACACAAAGGGGGGCAAGAGGATCCCCCACATGCCCATTAACTGGCAGAATGATACACACACACAGACACAGAGAGAGAGAGAGAGAGAGAGAGAGAGAGAGACAAACATACAGACAGCCCCTAAGGGCTCTCCCTCTTCGTAATAACAGCCGTCTTAAAGCCATGCTCTTCTGATAAACGCACACAGCACTATTGTGTCATGCCTACGTTCATGTCTATGTTCATGTCTCAGCCTTTTGGTGTTCCGCTTCGTTCAAACACACACACACACACACACACACACACACACACACACACGCACGCACACACACGCACGCACGCACACACACACACACCGAGAGAAACACCAAGAGAAAGAGACAGTCAGAAAATGCATGTCCAGTGAAGGCTAATCACTGTTCTCCAGAGTCATGGGTGAAGCTGGCCACTCCTTCAAGATATTCAATCCCTCCCACATCTTTTCTCTCCCTGGCCTCTCTCTCCCTCTCCCTCTCCCTCTCCCTCTCTCTCTCTCTCTCTCTCTCTCTCTCTCTCTCTCTCTCTCTCTCTCTCTCTCTCTCTCCCTCTTTCTCTCTCTCCCTCTCTCTCTCCTTCTCCCTCTCTCTCAAATGACAGCCTTTTGTTTGTGGTGAACTGAGGCGGCTAAGCAGGAGGGAGGGGTTTGTTGCTGTACAGCAGCCCCATGCCGCCCCCCCACCTGCCCTTGCCCCACTGACTGAGTACTACTGGAACAGTGAGAGAGAGAGAGAGAGAGGGGGGGAAGAAAAAGGGAGAACAGGCAGTGAAGAGGAGTGAAAAACAGGCAGCCCTGACAAACACACACACACACACACACACACACACACACACACACACACACAGTGCCGCAGCACTGGATGGAACGAGTTCAGGGCAGTTCCCTTGGCCAGGCGTTCCTCGAGACGCATTCCTGTGGTTGGATGAGCTTCTGCAAGGGGGCTGAGAGAGGGAGGGTGGCTTTGTGTATCTCTCTCTCTCTCTCTCTCTCTCTCTGTGTGTGTGTGTGTGTGTGTGTGTGTGTGTGTGTGTGTGTGTGTGTGTGTGTGTGTGTGTGTGTGTGTGTGTGTGTGTGTGTGTGTGTGTGTGTGTGTGTCTTTACGTGTGTGCACGGCTGAAGGCGAACAGAGGAAGGTGGGAGGATGGAAAGAGAGATGAAAAAGAGAGGAGGAATAACAAAAACAACAGACTCTTTCAAACTCCAAAAATGGAGTGCGAGCCCTGAAGATCGGAGCTGGACGGACGGAACACGAGTGGGGGGGGGAGAGACCAGAGGACAGAGTGGAGAGCGCAGAGAAGCAGACCAATCCAACGCAACCACACCAACCTGCAATAAACCACAACAATGGCAGGAGCTACGCTAAGCAGAAAGTAAAACCTACACATCTGTCTTTATGCAGGGCGGCAAGGAATTCTTGTGCCATTCACATCCAGAAATTTGTTAACTAAAAAAAATGCAACCCTATCGCTTCAGGATAGCGGAATATCTGGATATGCAGCTTGTTCAGTGATCAGTTCAGTCAGGCCACTGTCTTATTTAGGTCAGTC
>JAODXP020000004.1:3262353-3269853 GCA_027497455.2 Sardinella longiceps | reverse complement strand
TCTCAGCCAAATCCAGATGACTCACTAGAGTGTGTGTGTGTGTGTGTGTGTGTGTGTGTGTGTGTGTGTGTGTGAGAATATGAAAGGACACACAGGCGGTCTGTGGACTGATAACATCTACCATCTGTGAACTTTAGAGACTGTGAAAGTCTGCCTATCCACTGTTGTGCCAATGCACTGCTATTCACTGGTGGCTCATAGGTATTGTCTAGGTAAAAAAAAAAAAAATCTTGGAAGCTGGAAAATAAAGTGGGATAATGGAAAACATCTGCCTTGAATAGACACCTAGGAATTAACAGCTTTAGACTTCCTAGTCATTCTGAACACATGAGTAGGTGTGGTAGATAAGGAAATGAGTGGGGTGTCTATTTGTGCTCTTTGCCATCAAGGGCTCCAGAGAACTACAGAGCGCATGGAGTTTTTTTTGTGTAGTTTTTTGTTTTATCCTGTATTTGTCAACCTCCCATTTCTGCGCTGGCACACACTGGCAATGACACTTCATAGCATCCTTTTGCACATTTTTATATCACCACTTCCACACTTCATAACTCTAAATCAAACTCATTGTTGATAACTTATTTTTGAGTGTTTTATGTGTGTATTTTGATAATGCAGATCATGTGTATGTGTTATGCGTCTTGCTACGAGATGCTAAGGGATGCTTGAATTTCCTATGGGATGAGCAAAAGTACTCTCTCATAGTATCTTAAAGCTGCCCGCACACCAGCTCCGACAGCATTGCAGAGCACTTTCCAATTCGACAATTTCGCAACGAACCTAGTACAGCAGCCTGTGAAATTAACAATGGATGTCAATGGGCGGCTCCGACAAAATAGACTTCAATCGTAGTTCACAATCAACGGCGGAATGGCTCGGCGCTGGTGTGCGGGGTTGCATTGAAAACAATGGAATAGAATGTTGGAAGCGGAGTGCTCAGCACTGTGTCGGAGCCGGTGTGTGGTCCACTTCATCCAAAAAAAAGGTGTGAGGTGGCACCCTGGCCGCCATCTTTGGTCACATGATCGAGATGGGCACAGCGCTGCTGGTGAATCAGAACCAGCGCCACTGGAGCCGCGGTGTATTAATAGACAGAGTGTAAGGGAATGCATCAGCAGGCGCTGGAACCGTGAGAAAGACACACTCACACACACACACACACACACACACACACACACACACACACACACACACACACACACACACACACACACACACACACACACACACACACACACACACAAACAAACTTCCGTAGCTACAGTAATATTGCCTTCTCTGAGTCACCAATTTATAATAACAGGTACAGTAGAGAGCAAAAAAAACAGAAGTAAGCAGAGGGTCAGGTATCGAGACAACAGCAAGACAATCCAAATGACGATCCTAGTTTTGGGAGCAGAGTTGAAGAGAAGGCCTGCTTTAGCGAAGGCCTGTCTGCGCCGCAGCTGTCTGAGCGGAGGAACTGGACGGAGTTATTTTCCGTGCTGGAGCTGGAACTTCTGTCGTCGCCTGGCTCTCCTCCTCCTCTTCCTCCTCCTCTTCCTCCACGCTGGTCTGCCGAGTGAGCTTGCGAGCGAGCAAGCAAGCACGCGCATCACAAGGGGGTGTAAATGTGAGTGCTGGCCAGCAAGGATGCAGGGAGTATTTTTAGCTTCCTGTTTGCAGATTACAGGGGTATTTTTAGCTGGTGTTACCCAATCACAGGTTCTACCCCCACCCTCCTGGAATGCTACGTCACACACACACACACACACACACACACACACAGCTTACCACCACGCCCACTGTGAACAGCTGGGTTCCACACAACACACATATACACAGTGAGTGTGTGTGTGTGTGTGTGTGTGTGTGTGTGTGTGTGTGTGTGTGTGTGTGTGTGTGTGTGTGTGTGTGTGTGAGTGAAAGTGAGAGAGTGAGCACACACAATCAGTCCACTAGGGAGAGCACTGTCAGTAAAAAAGGAGGGAAGCACTTTGAAGACAAGATGTGATAAGGTAAGAAACTGAAAGAGAAGGAGCAAGAAAAAGTAAGGGAAGGCCAAGAAAAACAGGGCAGGGAGAGGAAGACAGAAAGAAAGAACGAATGAAAGAGAGAGAAACATGGATAGAGTTAAAGAACAAACCCCCCTCCCCTAAAATCTATAGCCTATACCCCTCTTCAAGTGTGCAGCTAGGCCCTATGTGTGTGAATGACTGGTAGGATGTGTGTCAGAGGACCATGGATGCACAGCACTCCTGTGAGGAAGAAGGGAGGCACAATGGAGTTCGGTGTCACACAAAAAAATGGCTCCCTTCATTTGCTTGGTCGGCAAGATGGGCCTCTTCCTATACACTGAGATCACTGGGTCAATTCAGTATCTATGTGCATGTGATAATAACATTATCCCTGTATGTGGGGAGAGAGTGCGCCTCTGTGTGGTGTGTGGTGTGTGTGTGTGTGTGTGTGTGTGTGTGTGTGTGTGTGTGTGTGTGTGTGTGTGTGTGTGTGTGTGTGTGTGTGTGTGTGTATATAATATGAGCACACATCTCATTCCTACACAGTTCAAACAAGCCTGCAGACAGTTTTTCTAGATTTTCCTCATGACTCCCTCTCTCCTCCTGTTTCTTTCTTTCCCTCGCTTACTCTCTCCATCTCTTTTTCAAAGAGGCCATTACATAATATTCCTAACAGTTTCTAGCTGAAATGAGAAGCACCCATCCCCCCCTCCTCCCCTCACACTCCAACCTGATGGATCACAGCCGACAGCCAGGCTGTTCCCGGCTGTCTGCATCACCGTCACCATGACAACGGCCAGAGATGATCTGTGGTAAAGCCAGTTCGTGGACAGAGAGAGAGAGAGAGAGAGAGAGAGATAGGAAGAGAAGAGAAGGAGAGAGAGGAAGAGAAGAGAAGGAGGGAGGGAGGGAGGGAGAGGGGGAGGGGGAGAGAGAGAGAGAGAGAGAGAGAGAGAGAGAGAGAGAGAGAGAGAGAGAGAGAGAGAGAGAGAGAGAGAGAGAGAGAGAGAGAGAGGACGGTATGGACTGACAAGGACCCCCATGGACACACACCTCCCTTAATCCGGTCCTGTGCTTTGCGCTTCCCAAGCCAGCCCGTTGCCCTACCCTAGGCAGCAGAACCTAGGCCCAGGCACATGAGCTGCATTGGGAGCAAGGCTGTCTCCTGCAAATTTAATGCCAACACGCACCAATTACAAGCAACACAGACAGGCCTCGCGCAGGAATGTGTGCTGATCCACAACAGCATAGGGCCACAGAGGGCCTTGTCTACACACTCAACCCACACTCTTCCGCTCTCTCTCTGGTGTCAGGAGGACACATAACTAGCTGTCTTGGAAATCACCTTCGAGGAAAAGCACACTCTCCAATTCAGGTGTGGACTTATCTGACACATCTTGACCACAACCAGTGGTCAAGACTGGCCTGATGCACAGACAAAACGAAAATCAGTGACAAGACATGGAGAGACTTCTGCAGGCAGGTATCAGAGACTTCTACAAGTGATTCTTAATCTGTTAAAACAATGCCAGCTCTAAAAGTAAAGGAAATTATACCATATTTTAGCCTGAGCAAACCTAGATTGCATCTCAATACAGGTATAGAGAGTTTCTGGAGTTGAATCACTCCAGCACCATTTCCGGAGGCATAATCAAAATTTTAAGAAGCTGTATGTAAGAATGACACCGAACACTGAAAAGGAATATAGTACTGCCATCCAAATTTAAAACATTGCAGAGCGTTCTTTTGCATTAAACTTTTACCAAGTCTTCTCTGAAGAGAAGCAAATATGACTTTCATACAGTATACATGACAGTTTAAAATGCAGCTGTTTACTTAGCTCAAAGAAAAATGCATCACCATACTGTTTCACTCTCACTCCATCATTGGTTGTGCAACATATAAAGCCCACCCCCATGCAAAATAAGCAGTTGTGATTGGTTCCATGGAGGAAGGACCTGAAGACTGAATTCAGATTTGCTAGCAGGTTCATTTGATTTTACCTGGGGCAACAATATTTTGCACTTTTTGTCAATATATAATAGAATTATAATACAAATAGAGTAAAAAGTAGCCCCACCAGAGATAATCTGAGGAAGAGAGAGTCCTGGAAAATTTCTTCCAGACACCTATCCAACACAAATTTATAGGCCTACTATTCCTGTATCTCTCACACACACACACACACACACACACACACACACACACACACACACACACACACAAAATGCATTGAAAGCTTCAGCAAGGCTATTACTACCAATCAGGTCGCAGACAACCACCCTCACTTAGCAAGGCCACAAGAATTACATTCAAATCCCAATTACTACTAGTTTATTCTCATGCAAAGAACAATACTAGTAAATGTAGTTGCAGTAGGCTACTGCATGACCACACGGAATAATCACAATTACATGGCCCTTAGTACACTGTTAGTGCACTGTATCAGCAGGCACAAATAAGCAGAGATGTAACTGGCATGTCGCAGTGCACGAGGGTCATAACTACAACTCTGATTTCCTACGCCGTTCAAAGTGTTCAAGTTCTTCTGTAGGTTTGCTGGGACGTGAGAGACATTTCTGTTTTTAGCGGAGGCAGTTTCTTCCTTGTTTGTGATTCTTATCAGCCTATTTTTGGAGTCGTCTGTTCCAACTAGGAAGTAGTGAAAAAAAAAAAAAGAAAAAACACAAAGGTCTGTCTGCCCTCTGGATGAGGAGAGAGAGAGAGAGAGAGAGAGAGAGAGAGAGAGAGAGAGAGAGAGAGAGAGAGAGAGAGAGAGAGAGAGAGAGAGAGAGAGTGTGGTGGGGAGTGCTCCACTCCACCTTGCTAACACTTGTTGAGCCAATGGGAGTCTCCTGTTTGTGTCCTGAGAGCGTACATTGCAGGTACGATCAGGACATGAACAGAAAGAAAAGCAAACACACAACCCAGCTGCACCCCTCCTCCCTCCTCCCTCACCAGTCTGTCACTCCAACTGGTCAGCGGAGGTTAAAGTGGATTGTCTGAACGAGTGGAGGCAGGGTTAGTGTAATGAGTGAAAGTGAAAGCAGAGTAGCTTCTGTGTGTGTGTGTGTGTGTGTGTGTGTGTGTGTGTGTGTGTGTGTGTGTGTGTGTGTGTGTGTGTGTGCAAAGGAGAGAGAAAAGTGTATGCAATCTACACTGAACTGAAACACCTATAGTCTATGGGCTGTGCAGCAGGCTAACATGGAAGACCTGTCTGGTCAGTATGTTCACTGAAGTCACTAGTAAACAAATAAGAATGAAAGGAACTCCACTCACACCATCGTGTGCAAGCTAATCCCCACAGCCAGGATCAGGACAGCAACATTAGTTCTCACACACACACACACACACACACACACACACACACACACACACACACACACAGACACACACACACACACACACACACACACACACACACACACACACACACACACACACAACCGCTGTGGGACCGCTCCAGAGTCTGCGCGTGGGGGTGGGGAACAGGAAGTGCTGTACCACGTACCACACATCCGCTCCTGACTGACCGTGACTCCACGGCAGGCACGAGGTCACTCCCACCGTGGAGAACAAGCCGCTCCTGCGGAATCCTCTTAATGCCTCTTCCCTTCCTCAACGCAGTCACCTAGCGCAAAGGCTTCAATAACCCCCCCCCCCCCAGCTTTAGTGTCAGTTCACTCTCAGAACACCACACCACCAAGGTCACGAGGTTTGACCTCCACCAACCTCCCACACAAGCTGATAATAAAATAGCATAACCATACTCAACCACTGCCTACATCGCCTGCGTGGTTTATGACATCAGTCATGACTGTGACGCTAAAATTGGACAGGTTAGCTCAGTAGCCAGTCAGTGGTCAGTCACTGGCTAGCTTAGAGGTGAGACTGCAAACCACCCAGGGGTTCAAGATGACCTGATCAAGTCCTCTACCCCATCTAGCGAGGACATTACCTCCCCGCCCCTCTCGCTTTTTCCCTGCCACCCGCAGTCCCATCATATAATGAGTGCCCCCCTAAAGCCCCCACTGAACCACCCCCACCACCCAACCTCCTCTCCCTTGCTCCAGACCGTGGAGGGCTCTGCACCGAGCTTTTTACTGGAACACAATTACTCAGGCCAGCGAGCTAATGGCTATCGATGCAGCCGCGCGCTGTGTTGCAGAGGAACATTCATAAAAATTTCATGGCGTAAACTCAATGAGAAGGTGTGGATGTGGCGAAGGGGAGTGACCGGTGTGTGTGTGTGTGTGTGTGTGTGGGGGGGGGGGGCTCTCGTACGCAAAGGCAGTTTTATTTTGTGCTGCAGTGCTATGAAAATAAACAAACATCCTGCACTGATACTGTACTGCAAAAATAATATTGATAAAAAAAATAAACACGGCAACTTTAACATTTGATGGAGGAAAAAAAACACCTGCAGCATTTTCAGTGTTTATGAAAATGTTAAGAAAAGGGGAAAAATATCCACTTACAATAAAATGATGAATCCTGCCTCTTAAGTGCTTTTTATTCACAACATTTACTTGTTCTGGCATTAAAACTCCAGCACTCTTTGACATGCCATGACTACAATCCCTGTGTGCACCAGTACTCCTCTCTCATGAGAGACCCATCACCAGTGGAGGGCACACACACACACTGATCCTGATAACTGTGCACAAGGGCATGGGTGGTCAAGGGCGGCAATTTAAGGGGAAATCTACTGTGAATCAATCCATAGCCCTGTTGTCCAAGGTCCCCAAACACTGTCTGTCAAAAAAAAGAACCAGCAAATTTGATACAACCTACATTGAATAGCAAACTGGCGACTGACACAACCGAACAGGGCACAGAGAGTACTAACTTTCAGGTTCTTTTCTTATGCCCCATTCAGTTAACATTGGCTATTCTGTTTATTTATGTTGTATCAAAATTGCTGGGGTTTTTTTCTTTTCTTTGAACAGCACACTTGATGACCTCGACGGACAGAAGTATGGATTGATTGTGTCTAAAAGGGTTCAGGTGAGCCCATGCAGATGCCAGGAGGAGGAGGAGGCGGCGGCTGAGTCAGTCAGTGGTGGCGGCAGACTGAGTGCTATCTGTGAATCAGGCCAGGCCAGGGGAACCGCAGCTGGGTGCAGAATGGGGAAGAGGTGGCGCTAACTGATGAGGAAGGAAGTGGATCAAGACACTAGAGCACAAGAGCTCACTGGAAAATACAAAGACTTCTGCACAAATACACACACACACACACACAGAAACCCAAAGACACTCACTAACTCACACACACACACACACACACACACACACACACACACACACACACACAATGTAGATATTATCTCTTTATGTCCCTTTTTCTCTGTGATAACTTTTCCTGCTGAGAGATCCTCTGGCACTGGCAGAACACATGGCAAACATATGCACGCACACACACACACACACACACACACACACACACACACACAGTCAATGTCCCCAGCACTACATCTTGCATCAGGAAAACTCTTTAGTTGAACAA
>JAODXP020000004.1:3207353-3259853 GCA_027497455.2 Sardinella longiceps | reverse complement strand
CGCATATCCATTCGCTGTCAGTACTTGCCGTCCCATCGGTGCCCACACCACAGGCCAGACTGACTGCATGCATGCATGCCTGCCCTATATATGGCATGACTAAGCACCATGCCTCACTGAAGCCAACAGGCAGGCATGAATGTGCTTCTCATTTCATCAGACAGATGGGCATTAGGCACCATCAACCTGCAAAAGGTCTACTTGTACATTTGACTGCCAAAACTCTGGAGAGTGCTTCTGTTCAGACAAACTGCATTATGTTCTCAATCCACCACATAAATGAGGTGTCAGTCAAAATGCCAGTGGCTGACTTCCATAGCATGAGGGGAATAAAGACAACGCTACATGCTCAGCTTCTCAATGTCAATCAGTGGATACAGAACTTTTCCCAAAGTCCTGGTATTTCATTCTTTACTCTTCTTGAAAACAAACCTCTTTCCTTATTGCTGCAGTTTACTTCAGCAAATCTTGCCTGTGCTATTTTTTTTTTCCTACGCATCTCATAAACAAAGCCCAGTTTGCAGTTATTGTCCTCCATAATACTCTTGACTTTGTTGAATTCCACTGTTAGCACTCCAAGCCTGATCAATATCTCATTAAGCTAAGTTGCTGTGGTGGTGGTGACGGCGCTGAAGAAAACACCCAAAATAGTTTAGCAACTAAAGATCACAAAGATACCCTAGGGCTACACTGGGCACCACCAACGTTTCCAAAGGAAAGCTTCCAGCCAACACTGCCAGAACACAGTGTGTAATCAAAGACTGAATATTATCTCTATGGAATGGGTATGAGCTAGAAGTACCCTTTGCACTGTTCTGGCTTGCATGTCGCTCAGGATCTTGGCCAATCCAGGCTCTGAAAGGAGCTTTAACTGCCAATCAGCACCAGGATGGAAACCAGGGAGGAGTCCTGCATGGCGCATAACCCCCACCCACCAACCCAGGCCTCGGGCCCCAGCTAGGAAGTGACATTGCGTTCTGTCACAGGCACATTATCTGATGTTCCCTACTATCAAGTGTGTGTGTGTGTGTGTGTGTGTGTGTGTGTGTGTGTGTGTGTGTGTGTGTGTGTGTGTGTGTGTGTGTGTGTGAACATACTGTACACTGCTTTCAGCAGTTGGCCAGGAACATTAAGCCCTTCACTGTTCCCATGTACTGTACTGTCTATACAAAAACATGACTGCAAGTTCCAGCCCTGACTAAAAGTATTAATGTGTCACACCTCTCCCCATGTCCCAAAGATTGCACAAATGGTCCTAGAAATTTTAATCATAAGACAACCAAACAAATAAACAATATGTGAGTGTAACATGTAGTCAAACAAATAAATAACCATCCACAGAGGTCCGAACAGAGAGATGTCTGTCTTTTTGCTGTCTCTGTTTAATCTTATTGTGCTCGATCTCTCCACAGCTTTTAGCTTGCAGATTCTGATTGCACGCTCTATGTCGGCAGGGGCTGCTTGCTACCCCCTCTCCTCAAGGTTAATGACTGTCGCTCCACACAACATTTGTCATAATGACGGACCCACACAAAAGACACCTCTCTCTCACCCTCACCCCTGTCTCTTTCTCTCCCTCTCTCTCTCTCTCTCTCCCACACACACACACACACACACACAGACACACACACACACACACACACACACAGACACACACACACAGACACACACACACACACACACACACACACACGCTGTGACTGGCACCACCCACCCCACAAACAGGCCTTGTCAGTGGTCTTTCCCCTCAGTAGACCAGAAAAAGGACCCTACAACTTTGGTCTGACTTTTAACAAAAATAATGACCACAATGTCATGGCAACAGCATGCAGAAGAGGTTAGGGGAGAGATGGACAGGGACAAAATGAGTGGTACAATATATCTCTGCCAAAATATATATAGGCTACCTCTTCATTTGATGCTACAGCAGAGCCTCTCCGTTTCTCTTTGAATGAACAACATTGCTCCTGAGCTGGACACAGCTCCTTGAATGACCTGTTAAAGGCAGGACTAGATGCTGTTCATGCCAAACAGAGTGACAGTGCCTTAATAGGCTCAGCTTAGCTCAAGTGACTGGTGGGTTAGAGAGCACAGGCTAACTTAAAGGGCAACTTCAGTCAATTTCAACAAGAGCTCTATTGCTAAAGCTACTCGATACTAGCCAATACTGAAAATGCAAGACATTTTGGTCCAATCATATTATGTTTCCTTGAAGAGAGAATTAGCGCTAACAACTAACCCATGGGGGCAGAATTTTGAACTGCGTTTTTAACATGTTAACATGCTCCGAATGTCACCACAAAAACTATGGAACATCAGCAGACACCTTACAACACAGCAGTGTAGTCTGTATGAATACAAATGACTAAACAAGTGGTTTAACATATATTGTTTACAAACAATTTTGTAAACACTGCATAAAAACAATGTTTTAACCACTCTGCTAGTCATTTGTAGTCATACACACTACAGTACTTTCTTGTAATGTGTCTGATGTTCCATAGCTTTGGGGTGCAATTTGGAGCATGTTAACATGCTAAAAACACAATTCAAAATTCTGCCCCAATGGGTAGTTGTTAGTGCTACTTCTCTCAAAGAAAACCTAGCCTATATGGTTGGACCAGAATTTCTCATGTCTTCAGTATTGGCTGGTCTCGAGTAACTTGAGCAATAGAGCTCTTGTTGACATTTGACTGAAGTTGCCCTTTAACCCAGCCAAGACAACCACCTCAGACTACACAACTGCCCATCCTGACCAAGCAAAGACCATCCTACTATACCTTCAGTCTCTCTCTCACACACACACACACACACACACACACACACACACAGAGAGAGTAACGGCTGGCTTAAGAGAGGAGAGGCACACATAGCATAGACTCACGATTGCCACTCCTCCATAGAGGAAACTGGAAAGAGTATTGCGTGAATCTGAGATGGTCACTCTGAGATGGTCCAGGTTGTTTTTCTATCTAGCACAAAAACCAACATATACGCACAGAGCACTACATGAAAATAGTGTGTTGGTGCACAATAGATGGCATTTTATTTGGTCACTGGAAATGCCCTCTACCATCAGAAAGCTTATCTTTGCTTGCCTGTGAGGCAACAGAAACAATTGAACTTAATGCGCTCAGGATCATGACTTTGTGGTCATTCCCCATGCAGGCTCATTTTTCATGGTTAAAGTGAGGAAGAGTTAACAAACAGAAATGTTTGTCTGCATCACGTCGCGCTCTGACTTTCCAGCCGAAATATTGTATCTGAAAACTGCCAGATTTATGAGGCATTCCATCGGAGTTTCTCTACATTCTCAGTCAAAGCCAGAGATTTCCTGACACACACACACACACACACACACACACACACATTTCTGAGAATACATTGAGGCTGTAGTGAGTATGCGAGCATGCTTGTGTGTGTGTGTGTGTGTGTGTGTGTGTGCGTGTGTGTGTGTGTGTGTGTGCATGTGTGCCTGTGTCTGCATATGGGTGGGTGGAAGGGAATGTGGTCTTGTCGACTCTCTAAATTAAAAACATCCACAGACGGGCGTACGGGACCTCTCTGTGAAAATAGTGCAAAGCCGAGATAGAAAAGAAGAAAGAGACTGAACAGACAAAGAGAAAAGAAAAGACAAAATTGAAAAATGAAGACAAACAGCACAAAGTGCAGCGACTGACGCTCCACAAACAAAAGGAACTACACTACAGATCTGTGCACCTCAGTGACTAAATCAGTCAGTTTGTCTAACATTCCAGTCTAGTGTGGCTGGACTGTGTGTAGACTCTGAGAAAGAGGTGCGTGAGCACAAGCATGCAGAGCTCTGATCCACAAATGAGGAAGTATCTGTCTGCGTGTTGGAGTGTGTGTGTGTGTGTGTGTGTGTGTGTGTGTGTGTGTGTGTGTGTGTGTGTGTGTGTGTGTGTGTGTGTGTTTGGGGGGTGGGGGTAAGACCAAGGTGCAGATTGTGTCACAGTGTAGCCTGTCAAGACTGGTGTCTGCGACAATTGCGTGGTGTGTGTGTGTGTGTGTGTGTGTGTGTGTGTGTGTGCACACACACACACACACACACACACACACACACAGAGAGAGAGAGAGAGCTGAAAGAAGAAGCTTGAGGTAGCTGCTCCCTCTGTGCATACAAGTATGTTTGTTTATGTTTGCCTACACCATATTCCTGCAGGTAGTTTTATTGCAGTAATCCAACGGTGAGCATCCTCTCTACCACCATAGTAACGAAGAGCAGGCCCATCCAACATACACTACCCCATGAACATCCTGCCGGAGTTCACCTACACTCCACAAAAAGGCGCGGAGTGGAGAGGAAGGAGAGAACTGGGCCAAATTAGAATGCATCTATCTTACAGTCGACCCCCCAACATACACACACACTAGATCTTTGCATTCTCCAAACAAAGGATAATAACATCTGACAGACATATTAGTGAGTCTCAATCTAAAATCATCAGTCTGGAGCATGTGCATCAACTCATCTCAGTGCCGAGAAATATAGTCGTCAGTTCAAGTCACCAATAAACAAGAACGCATACAAACGCATGCATCTGGGACTGGGCCTCACTGTAAAGGATTCCATATCGAAGCCTAATAACTCCATTATTAGACGCTAAAGTCAAGTCTTCAGAAATGGCACTGCTATCTTCTCAATGACTGATTAACAGGAGAGACATAATATCTCAAATATCTCAAACTGTTTCAAAACAGGTTTGTAAATGTAACTGATTCTGAGCTGGACCTGTAATCCATTTGGAAAGCTTATGGCCAAGTGAAGGATGGAGACATCATTGCCACGGTCATTGCAGAAAACACTATGCTCTTTTTGTGCCCAGACCATAACACTCTACAGGGCGGCGGGCACGCATACCCTCCTGGGAGTGAACTTCACCACAGCTAGACCTTATGCACAGATGGTCAAATGCAGATGTGTGATCAAAATGTTGCTGCGCTTAAAGTGGAAAACCAAACTAAACAAATAAGATTCCATACAAATGAAATCAAGGGACAATCAAAAGAACGAAAAGCAAAACAAAGTGCACAAGGAAGTGCTCTTGAGTTGCACCCTCTCTCTATGCCTCTGACGTCACCTAGGCCGCACGCTCCGATGCCAACTCCATAGTTAAATATAGCAACTTGGGCACGTCTCCCAGACGACATGGAACAATGTGATACCACAAGCGCTGTTGCACCGTGGCTGAACTAATACTGAAAAATGATGTGCATTCGTGTGTGTGTGTGTGTGTGTGTGTGTGTGTGTGTGTGTGTGTGTGTGTGTGTGTGTGTGTGTGTGTGTGTGTGTGTCTTGAGGCTGATATTTAAAGAATTTCAACTCTTCCCAACAGGAGCTTGGGGCCAGACCTACTCCAGGCAAATACAGAAAACTCATTTTCCACGTTCCTCATGAGAGGAGAGATGAGCCCGAAAACAAAGCTTGTACATATGTAAGTCATGCTCACACAACTACTGAGTGATTGGTGCATTACAAACTGACTGTACAAAGACATCTGGTAGCATTAAATGCAGAAAAATAAAAAAAGGGAAAATAAAGAAGTACACGCTTGACAATCAAAGTTGCAACAGGCTGATGTGAAATCGGTGTGAAGCCACTCGTCACCCCATCTCGTCATTGTATGTTTCAGTGACATTCTCAGGACTAATCAAAACTGAGGCGCACTGCGCGCAGACTGGCAACAGGGCCTTCCTGCCGCGTAAATAGAGAGGAAATTCTCTGTTTAATGTTAAAAGTTGTTCAAGGATAAGTGCAATCTCATTTCGAACGAATGTTTAATTACTACTAGGGAAAGAGTAAAGTAGCATTCTGCAGCTTTAACTGGCACAGACAAACTCCATACTGTCCGTGTGACATTCCTGACCGGGATACTTGCCAAAGACACTTGGACAGAACTTTGTCAGACCATTCTCGAATGATAGACTAGCCTACTTGCTTGTGAGTGTTTAAAAGCATCAAAATCAAACTCCGATCTAAAAAAAAAAAAAAAAAAGTAACACTAATAAGTTGACACTTATTAGAGCAATTGATCAGAGAGCAATTGTGATCTGTGATTTGATTTTCTGATATTAAATCTCTGGCCGTACAAAATGTCTGCAAAATCACCAAAAAATGTAGAGCCGCTGTGTGAATCCGTGTGAGAGGACATTTCCTCTAGAACGTAGTGTGGTAGTCAAAAAACGACTTCATACAGCCACCTAGCTGCAGCACTGTTTTTCTTCCGTTCTCGGAGAAAGGAAAGCGGCGTAAGGGTGCTACTGTTTCTTTAAACCGTAATCCCTCAATTTGGAGCATTTGTTGCCTACCAGTTAATGGGCGGCTCGGTGTAATGTCCACAGTACCCAGTGGGAGGTCCTGTTCTATTGCGTCGCCACCGACTCGCTAACAGCCTTTCAGCAAGCCCCTGTCTCTGTTGCTCTCTAAAAAGCAACTCTACGAGATCCACTTGGCATCTCAAAGAGGAATTGACCACCGCAATACCAAAGGCCACATCTCCTAAAGACGCACACCAATCCAGGACAAAAAAGTCAAATCGAAAAACCCGTTCAGGTAGCTCCGACTAATCGACTGATTCTGCATAATTGAACCGAAATGTGACTAAATAAACTAAAGACTAGTCACGAAGAAACACGTGTCTATAGTTACATCTGAAATCTGGGGGCGTAAAGCGAAACAACAAATCATAAAAAGATTATAAAAGGTCAACGGACGATATAGTGTGGATCATTTGAATTACAACCGTGAATATTTCGGACAAGCCCTAGGTTAGGCTACTCAGGGCCGCTTGAAACAGACAGTCGATCATTCAAGCTGATCATTTCACCACGTACAACCCCTCCCTGACTCCCCTTCCCTTAAAGTTAAAGACAGCGCTAATGATACAGTGTCAGTATGTTTGTTACAAAAATGTTTCATTGAAGCGCTGGGGTGACAATTTGTCTAGTTAAGTTACAGCAAGGTAGGCTATAGTAACCTAGTCTAACTTAGGCACATGCTTTTGTGCCTCATAACATTACCAACTCTCCATGTGATTGTCTGTAATGATTTCTAGGCTATAGCCTAGATTAAAAATGAGATATTTGATATTACAATTCAACAAGTTTGACAACAACGTTAGTAACTTAGTAGGTGGGGATCAAACGTATGACATCACACCACAAACTCCGAAGCGTAAGTAGCAAAACAAACTGTCCCAGTATTTCATTCGCCACTGTCCTGGCTCTCGTAGAGGGTGCAACTGTGACAAGAGACATTTCATTCTGTCAACAATGACAATTTGGTCCATTTAAACTTGTATTAACAGTCGAAATGCCTTTCAAGCAGGCTAAACTAAAGCATGCTAAAGTAGGCTATGTTACTGTCAGCAAGCATTGAGTGGGGCTACTTTACAACATGAAGTTGGTTGTCATTTCCGAAACTGAAAACCACAATAACTTACAGAGTCGAAAGTTTGAAACTGAGTGTAACGTTAGAATGAACAAGGGCACATTGTAGTTTGCAGACGCGCTTTCACTCACAGACAGGTGAACAAGCATTATGTTGATGGCTTCTCCATCAAGACCCCCAGGATGGGGTGAAGAAGTAGTGACCCTTACCGCTATCAGTGTGTTGTTCCTCTGTTCTGTAGAAGTAGCAGAATCGGGGTCTTGCTGCTTGCTCTGCTGCTTGTTGTTTGCGGACTTCTTCGCCCTCTGTTCTAGGCTGCGCTGATAGAGAGTGACCGTCTCCCGGCGTTCGATCTCCAGCTGCTCGGCATGCGCTTGCTGATACCGGTTCTCGCAGTTCACATGGTGGCGCCGACAGCCCTCGATCCGCTGCCTGAGTCGCTCCACCACGGTGCTGTGTTTCGGAATGCCCAGGCTGTTGGTGGAGGTGTTGTTGTTCGCACTCAGCCCGCTGCCGATGGCATTGTTGTTGATGCAAATACTGCCATTCGCGGCAGCGGGGGTTGCAAAATCCCCCATCATCTGTGCTGTGAAACAGTATTTTGGAAGAACTTTGTCAAGCCCAAGACCCCCGTCCTCCCTAACCCCTCTCTGTCCTGTCCCAAGTCTTTTTCAGGGATGAATTTCTGAAGACGGGTACTTTCAAATGACTGTAAACAAGCGGTGCTGGTTGCTTCCCTCCTCCGGGAGAAGCACTGTCGCAACCATTCAATAATGTTTCAGTATCACCATACCAGTTGTGCGAGAAAGGAGACAACAATGTCGGAGCATGCAAGACCGAGCCAGCGAAGCTGCCGGGTCTCCCCGGCTCTCTTCCCCCGCCTGAACGGCTACACTACTCTAAAACAACCCAATACAACATCCGGATGTTACGAGCGACCATCACACCGAACAGCAAGCTCGGCGTTTTATTGTGTTGTCCTCTATGAAAAAGTTTTTCAGTCTGCAGCGAACAGGCTCCAGAGTTGTTGCGTGAACTTGCATTTCATTAGCTTGATTAACAAAATCCAATCTTCAGTGAAGGCTGTACGCTGTGCGTTCAAATAGCCTGTCCGTTGGTGAGACGCGCAAAAGGAAATCCTAGGGACACCGATCTGCTAGTCGCTCGCAGCTGCTGCCACCACCATCACAATAATCAAGTACTCTCCTCCTCCATGCTAGCGGAGTGATATCAGGACAAGAGCTGAGACCAGTCACGGAGCTCTGAGCAACTCGACAGCGCCACCAAAAATACGGCATGGAGTTCCGAGTTGAATCAGGGTCTGTGGCATACTGTGTAGATGACGGGTAGGTTAAATTGGAAGTGGGCCTAAATAGGAATATTAGAGTGACCAGATTTATCGTAAAATGAAACAAAAACATATCACATGTGTATTTTGTCAATGTCACATAATAAGTAAAAATATTTAAGAGCCAAGGGAAAATGTGAACATCTGAAGCTTTTAAAATAGTCCATGCCGACACAATTAAATAGGCCTAAACACAGTTGTCTGACTTTAAATGTAACTTTAAATTTAAGATTATCCATAAGTATATTTGAATTATATTAATGATAGGCCTACCCTTTTGCCAATCTTCGTTTACATTAGCCTTGGTATAATTATTGCTTCTTGTCTGTAGTGGTCATGTGGTGAATAACCATTATCATCAGTATTATCAACATAATAGTCTATCTACAACTATACCTAGTTATGTAAACGTAAATGTGGCTGTCTAGACAGCCATGTGTTTCACAGCATTCTGTAAATCTACTGCTAAATCTATTGACACCCAGTAAGTAAGCAGGAAGCAGCTGTCAATTTAGGCAGGTATTCTTATTCCTCACTGAGGCCTAAGTGTTGGCTGTCTGAGTAAAAATTTCTGTCGATTTCATCACATGCTTTTGTCATCCTGTAAGAATGATAAAAAATGACAGAAAAATTGTCTGTGCAGTGCTGTGGGTTGAGAAGGTGGTGATGTGGTATCTTTGTCCCAGGGGATGCAGAGCCGTAGGCCATCCATGCCAACTTCAGCCTACTACATTCACTTATGTTGGACTTGAGCACAACTTTGTGTCCCTATCACATTCTATTAGAGATTTAATTCCATTGAGCTAATATCACCTCTCTCTCTCTCTCTCTCTCTCTCTCTCTCTCTCTTGCTATGTATTAATAGGGTGTCAAGATGTCAACGCTTTGGTAGTATAATACCAGAAAGCTAATTTTGTCCCTGATTTTTGAAGCTAAAACAGCACTTATTTTATGATATTTAGGCCTACTCTAGAAATAGGAATATCCCCAGTTTCAGTGGAAAATTCAGGGAAATGTCTCCATGGTCTGGTCACCTTAAAATATGAGTGCCATAGTTATTGTGTTTGAAACTCCATAGTCTCCTTGATGTCACTGAATGATGCTGTAGTGTAAAAAATCTTGGAGCATATACCATCATGAGACACACAAACAATCTGTGTAGTCATATAACAACATAAAAACCTAAAGTGTACAATGCACTACAGAGAAGTCACTTGAATGCCTATACATACAGCATTTCAAAACATACAAATACAATACAATTGTGTACAATACAGTTGTGAAAGCTAGATTATAGGTCAGAAAGTAGTATGAGATTGAGAAGAATCAACCCAGCACACAAGATATCTTCATATGTAATATGTTAAACTCTCAGTGTGCATAGTTCATAGTTCATAGTGTAAAAGAGTGAATGTGTGAATAAGTCCACAAAAGAGTGTGTGCGTTAGAAGTGAGGACAGCGTCTCTCTGTAATTGGTGCTGCTGCCCAGTCCAGTCAGCTTAGAGCTGCTGGAATGACTGGAATGTTGTCCACACACTTACCACCCCCACACACTCCAACGCGCACATACGCACACACACACGCGCACAAACACACATGCATACACACACATGCACGTGTGCTCACACACACACACACACACACACTACAACTCTTCTTCCCACATCACACCCTCCCTGTGTTGCTCTTGTTCTTTGACTCTGTTTCTGTCTCCTCCTCTCTTTCCATTGCTCTCACATACTCTCTCCTCATCCCCTACTCCCTCCCTCCCTCACCCTCTGCCACTACTGCAACTTAACTACGCTTAACTCTTACAACCCTCTCTCTCTCTCTCTCTCTCTCTCTCTCTCTCTCTCTCTCTCTCTCTCTCTCTCTCTCTCTCTCTCTCTCTCTCTCTCTCTCTCTGTGCGTGTGTGTGAGCGTTTGTACACTTGTGTCTATGTCACAGTTGTGCTGTACTTTGTAGCTGTCCTTGCACTCAAAAGCTTGCCTGTGTTTTGAAGTGTCTGTGTGAAAGCCAGCAACTCCCATTCTTTGTCCACTGCTTATCACATCATTTGGAGTTCAGAAACTTTCTCAGAAATATCTTCAAGCTAACAATGGGGCCCCCCTCAAGACGTTAAAGAATGTTCCTGACCCGGACCCCCCCAATTAACCAAAGACATTGTTTTAAACTGAACCAAACTGACTCAGCCTAAGCACCTAAATGTTTATCATCGGTGAGATCGGTTATTTGAGATTCATTCTACCACTGGTGCATCATGTGATACTTTATGACAAAACTGAATACTTTTATATGAACTTTTACTTTGACTTAAATTTAGTTGATTCTTTGACCTATAAAATATACAGTTCTTTAACAAATGCTTGTTATCTTGCAGGGAAACTGATTGTGCAGCTGTTTATTCCTTACGATACATAGACCCCTCTCAAACTGTCCCTTTTACCTGAACCAGTCAGTCTACCACAAACATTTGTGCAAACAGCCATATTCAATTCCAGTGCAAGTTTTACAAGGCATGGTCCTGCCGGTTTAACCACTACTGGAAGAGAGAAAGGCACAGAGAGAGAGAGAGAGAGTGAGTTTTGAGCCTTGAGGATTCCCAAAGAGCGTAAATGAGTCTATTCTAAGCATAAATGTCAATGATGCTTAAACTAATTGTTAAATCAGTTCTTCAAATGTTAAAATGTAGATTTAAGTGTAGACACTACCAGATCTGTCTGCCGTGCTACTTCTGTTTGTGTGTGTGCGTGTGTGTGTGCATGCATGCGTGTGTGTGCGTGCGTGTCGGTGTGTGTGTGTGTGTGAGCGATGTTTTTGTTATTAATCTTTACACAGAGTTACACAGAGATTATAACTTATATATTATATGTTATAATGCTTATCACCCAGTCTTGGGTACAATACAGTGTACAATACATGTTCATGTGAAATCTCAACTAATCTCAGGACAACAAAGTTATTATACAACATTATTTAAATATGCATTGCTATGGTCTATATAGAAAACCTAAGGGGACTGTACATTTATTCTATTGTTACCTGTTAAAGGAAAATACAAGGAGTAAGTTTAAGCATAGCCCTGCTGCGCGAGCCTTCCAACAGCAATACATTTCACATGAAATGAAAGAATTTCGAACAGCATAGCTTTACATTGAGTCAATGTAACCTCAGATCTTACTTTCGGTTTCCAACAGTCAAGTCCCATTGATTCGGTGTAAAGTGCCTGTTCACTTCTGCGTTCACATTCGGTCTGTGCTGTACCAAATTATTTTGTTCCACTCGTTACCTAGCACATTTAGCAAGCTCTTTCAACAGGGCTATGCTTGAATTCACTCCGGTATTTCCCTTTAAATACCGGTAGATGAAAATAACTTATTAGGCCATCTTTATTATGAGAGGTGCTCTCTCTTGTTTGCAAAACTGTATGAGACTATGAAAATATGTTACCAAAAAGCCAATATTTGGAGTAACAGTCAGTTTAATTGCAAGCAGAGAATAAGTGTTGAAACTGATGCAGTGTTTTTAACATTCTGGGCATTCCATGAAGACATAAAGTAGGCATTATTGGGCCACCATCATTTTTATACGTCTCTTATGGCCTGTTCTAACCTCACTCACGTCAGATGCAGCGCCACCTTGGGTGCAAGCATCTGATGTCGAGTCCATTGAAAGGGAGTTCAGGACCAACGCTGAACACACGGACCAACCAGGACATCGTACGAACCACCGGGTGGGATTTTCGATGTAGCTCATCTCTTGCAAACTTACAAAACACAATTAATAGTTATATTTGAAAG
Organism: Sardinella longiceps; assembly: GCA_027497455.2. Classification (NCBI taxonomy): domain Eukaryota; kingdom Metazoa; phylum Chordata; class Actinopteri; order Clupeiformes; family Clupeidae; genus Sardinella; species Sardinella longiceps. The sequence goes on along the minus strand of JAODXP020000004.1, from coordinate 3,247,292 downwards.
AGATACTGTATCTATATTGTTTGAGTTAAATTGAGTATTGTGGCAATAATGCCGCAGATACTGGCCTTTATGTTTGTTTGGAACATTTGAAAAACTAGAAATCGCGCTGCAGCATGCAACTGGTAGGTTTCGATGGAAGTGGTTGAAGTAAGATGACCGACAAGTGGTTTGTCCAGTTACATGGAATATTTTTTGATGGTGTCCAGTCTTCTGAAACAAATCTCTTACGAACGGATTTCAGACGGAGTAGTCTGTTTGCAGGTAAGAATCATCTGACGTGAGTGAGGTTAGGCCTGTTCACCTACACCTAGAAAATATGCTGGTATTACTTGCAAGCAAATTTGTCACCATTTTATGGTCATTTTACATGAATTCTCAAAAGTCTGTGTAAGGAATGAAGAAATGTAAACAACAGTGGAGACCTAAGACCTTTAACTGCAGATTCTTTAAATCCATAAAAACTATGACACACACACACACACACACACTGTAAACACAATGGAATCACGTACAGCAGACATCCATCCAAGCCAAACACACCAGTGTTCATGTGAGCTGCGTTCAGTATGTCTGTGGCTTGGCTCCTGCCTCTGGCCTGTCTTTGGTGGAAGATAAGTGGCATGGACGTCATGCAAGAATGCCTTTCGTGGCCTTGGCCTTGGCTCAGCTTCCACTCATCCTGCTCTACTCTGCTCTGCTCTGCTCCGTTCGCCGCTGCTCTAGGACCTGTCCTGCTGCCCTCGCCTATACCACAAAGCGAGCGAACGCACAGTGGCTGACTCAAGCTCAGCAGGGCCCATGCCCACAGCGTTTGTCCCTCCTGCCCGCCTGCCTCTGCCTATGCCTGGGCACAAAGTGCGGTCACCCACAGGCCTGCTCTGTTTGCTTTTCTGCAACCTCCCACTCACACGTCTTCCTGGAATGACTGACCGGAGACAATGGCCACCTAGAGAAGACAGCAATCTCTGGCCCTCTCAGCTCATGTCTCTCCTCCATGGTTCTTCTTTTCCTTTGAGATGACTCCCAGCACCCACACCTCTCTCACACATGTACAGTACAAGAGATGAATTCACCCTTCATTTTCTTTCCAATACCCTCTGCTTACTCATGAAGTGAAAATGTTTGATTATGTGTGTGGAGTTTAGCGCAGATTTGTGGTGCACTCTCTCGCCCCGGTCGTCCACAGGGGTAGTTTATCTGATTAGCAGAGAGGGTAGCTGAGTTTCTATTTTCACATGTTGCTGCTGAGGCAGTAATTAAATAGCATATGGATTGGCCTGTGGCCAGTGTCTACAGTGTGTGGGAGAGAACGGTGGGAGATCGGTGAAGATGCATTAACCACACGTCTCCAGTCCTCACCAAAGAGGCGGAGCCCGGAAAAGTATGGTCCCACTGTGTGTGTGTGTGTGTGTATGTGTGTGTGTGTGTTTGGGGGGGTTGCGGGCGCATTAGGAAAACACCTTGAAATACACATACAGTACAATTACATGGAGCGACAGACAGACAAAGTCAGTCGCACTTTGGAAAACACCCAACAAGCCCAAACTTTTAACATAGAACAATATACCACGTGACAATACTCATGAATGTCTGAAAGGATTGACTCCTGATATCCATAGCTGATCTGTAATACACTATGTATCTGCTTTTGAAAACATAGCAAGAAGAGAGGACCTAAAAATTAACAACTGGTTTGACTTATTTGACAGCATTACTATCTTGAAAAGGTACAACAGTAAGACTATGTCCACAATGTAACTCAGCTCTAGTAGTAGGAAGTAGTGTAGAGTCTACATTTCTGATCTGGCAGATTTCATGGCACTCTGAAAAGCTTTTTATTCTTCATGCAGGTCAACAGGCTACAACATAGCTGAGTTATAGGCATTGCATGAAAACTGAGAAGGCCGTACTAGGACCAAAAAATGCCCTGGGCGTTTTGACCATGATTTTATTCAATAATAACTTCATGGCAAGCTAAAATAAAACTGTTAGTTGGACACATTGCATGAACTTTAGAGATTTATTTGGACTAGCCCAGTATCCTTCAAGAAAATCATGAGTAAATTATGACAGCCCTGGCCCAAAAATGACCCACAAGGCATTGCCCTGTATGCCCTATGGTCAGTCATGCCTGCCCAGGACCCTTGAAACACAATTGAGGAAACAATGAGAAAAAGAGAAGAGCATAAAATGGAATGAAAAAAAACTGCAGAAAAGAGCAATAGCAACTAGCAATATTTATATGGGCACAGCTTTGTGTCAGGAATGACGCTGCTGATGACTTCGAGGCATGGCGCTGCTGACCATGCTAACTTCTAGCTTATGAGAAGCCTAAATAGAAACATGTAACTCTGTATGGATCATCTTAAAAAGTCAAACTATGAAGATTGCATGAAAAACAGTTGAGATGTAGCTAGCCTGCTTGCAAGAATGACCATATTGGCCTTGCTTTGCCATACTTATCCATGTGACATGGATAAGGCAGATTTCAGAGTCATTGTGGAAGATTTCCAGCATGTGTTTTTAAGGTCAACAATTCCGAATTATCTCCTGTATGAGTCAACAACCACAAGACCCATTTTTGCACGCAACAACCTATTTTAGTCTCCTCCACACAGTCGGAGCTGTGTTTTTGTGGTGTCAGTACCTGTGTTTGCCGCATGATGTCATAATTAAAGTACTAGCCAATCCAGCTTGCTCTGTCTTGAGGGGGTTACATTGCCAAACAGCTGATTGGCCCATGTGTTGATGAGGACGCATTACTCATGCTAAGTTCTACTTGAGCTCCAAAGTCAACTTCAATAATGCCAAAATGACGATAATGTCATTCGTTCCTCTCAGTGTTGCTTATGTGTTCAGTGTGTCCGAACTGTCGGATCACTTTGGAAAACGTTAAGATTTTGGATCTTTAGATGTCTTTTCGTCTGTGTGTATTTGTGTGTGAGTGGGTGTCATTTGCTTTGTGGTTAAGGTGAAGCTGTAACCTCAACAGGTCAATCAGTCTTCTAAATCCTTAATTATAGTTTCTCATTTTTTGCAAAGTCACTCTGACTGGGGTAAATTGGTTTGGTGGATCATATCCCAACAGCTAGACATATTGGAGGATAATATTAGGATACAGTACAAAATTATGCATAATTTTCCGCAGATTGTTTTTATACACATTTATCAAATATGAAGGTCCAGGAAACACAAATTAACTGAATGAATCATCAAATGCCTTTCCACTCTTGCAAATTTCTAAGAACAAAATCTGGCTTTCGGGGAAGTTAGGCATTAGATTTTTCATTTGGTGTGTGTAATGGTAATTAATACTGAATGTTTTGAGAGGTAGGTTGTGCAGTGTGTGTGTGTGTGTGTGTGTGTGTGTGTGTGTGTGTGTGTGTGTGTGTGTTGGGCAGTATATGTGCAGGATGTGGTTTGGATGCTGCGTACCTGGAGACACAGGTGAGGGTGGCCAGAGGAGAAGAGAGCCTGCATGAAGGCTTAAAAATAAATAAATAAATAAATAAATAAATAAATAAATAACACCACACAAACCATGGAGCAGAGATCTGGAGCTGGAGTCACATTGCTCTCTCTCTCTCTCTCTCTCCGTATGGCAGGAGGGCCAGAGATTTAGGAGTTGTTGAATATCTATTATGTGTAAAAGGTGCATAAGCTATTACAGTAAGCAGTAAGCTGTATATGAAAAAAATCTGTTGTATTTTTCCTATACAACACACACACACACACACACACACACACACACACACACACACACACACACACACACACACACACACACACACACACACACACACACACACACACACACACACACACACACACACACATCTTGGTCTGAAGCTTATGATGATAACTGAAGAATGCACTCTAGCAGCATAAGCAGCGGGGGTTAGTCCAGGACAGCCTCACAACAGAATCACATACTTATGTGGACTTGTTGAATTCCTCAGTAGGAACTACCTCTCTACATTATTACAAATGTGTGTGTCTGTGTCTCTCTCTCTCTCTCTCTCTGCGTGTGTGTGTGTGTGTGTGTGTGTGTGTGTGTGTGTGTGTGTGTGTGTGTGTGTGTGTGTGTGTGTGTTCCCCTAGAGCTGTGTTACGACTGTAGAGATGAAGAGATGGATGAAGAGTCTGGGAATGGGGGTTTCCTGGAACTTTGTCCTAAAAGGGTGAAGGACAGAAGAGGACAGAGGTAATGTGCTCTTGCTCTACGTGAGGGGGAAGTGTCTGGTGTTGAGACATGAATGCTCTTGTCCTGGGTGGAATGTGTGTGTGTGTGTGTGTGTGTGTGTGTGTGTGTGTGTGTGTGTGTGTGTGTGTGTGTGTGTGTGTGTGTGTGTGTGTGTGTGTGTGGTGTCAAAAAGGTTATGATGAAAGTCATGTGTGTTTAGAAAGTGAGGATTCATACAAAACTATCAGCAACTACCATCAAGAAATGTAATTTCTTCAGTTAGACATTTAGCTCTGATATGGACAGTGGGATATAGTGAGAAAAATAATTATCTCCAATGAAACAATTGACAGATCACAAAGTCACAAGATCACAAATGTTATCATGTAGATTTGACTTTTATTTTTACAGGTGGTAGCAGAAGTCTGGTATGCTGGATGATGACACTACATTTGATTATGTTTTTCTTTGTTTCAATTTCTTACCGTAACAGGCGTTTTTCTCTCACACAGTTTACATTATATTTGAGCCAAAGACCAAACAAAACATGGCTCATACATACTCACCCCTCCCTGTGGTGCTTCTCCAAAGAAACTCCACACAGTGTTTTGTACTGCTTTTGGGACTGGCTGCCCCCCTACTCGTTTCCAGTCCCAGTGCCAGGGTGGTGCTGGAAGAGTGATATTTTTTTTTTTTTTACACTGTAGTTGAACAATGGAGAACTATTGGATCATGAGGAGATATTAACAGAATGTTACGAATTGCTTAATAATATCCATTTACATTGAAGTTGATGCCGTGGCCGTGTGTGGTACACCAGGATATTATTGGAAAGCTATAACTGTTAGTTGTTGCAGTTTGTTTTCACCAATATTGTTTTTTTTTTTTGTTTTTTGTTTTTTTGTTTTTTTTTGTTAAATCAATTCAATTCTTTCTTCATAATTCTCTTCTGCACAGCTTTCTGCTTATCAAACCTCACTTTCTTTCTTTCTCTTTTGAGGGCGGAAGGGGGGGGGGGGTTGGAATGGGTAATGCAGATCCCATGTATGAGGGTACAGGCATGAGAATTGGGGTGGAGGGCTCTTTTTTTAGGAGGCAACTGGCAACAGGTCACTGCAGTCATCTGTATGAACAACCCCACTGCTGGAGACAGCCGCCACTTCCTGAGTTGTCGCCAGGGCAACCCCTCCCACACCTCTTCCTGACGCGTCTCCAGGGCCACCCCTCCCAGAGTCTGGAAGCCCAACAAACAAAAAACGCGAGACAGAAAGGGAGGGAGGAAAGGAGGGAGGGAGGGTGAGCGAGAAGGGGAAAGAAAAAGGTGGTGTATATATGTGGCTGTTCAAACACATTAACACTTCAAGCAGCCACACACCCTCCAACAACATGCATACAGCCACGTTTCCTGTCTGACCACCATCACATATCAACAATTTCAAAAAGAAATAATCATTCCTCTTTACAAACAAAGCCATGAATAAACATGCACACACAAGCACAACATCTAGTATGCTATTACAATAGCCACAGTGTCCTGGAAAACTCTGACAACTAAGTGAAGCAGTGTAAGAAAATACACAGTTTACCAGCGAATTGAATGACAATCTTCTTTGTTAACATTTTTTTCTTCTTTTCTTCTTTTAAAAAAAAGAAAAGAAAAAAAAACGCACATTCCTTCATTCATTCATTCACACACACACAGACACACAACCTCTCCATTTTCTGGTTAGTGACAATGAAGAGGGCCATCCACAGAGAGGGGAAATAACTACCACAGATAAGACTGTTTATGACCCCAACAACAAAGCCACTTTTTACGACCTCTGATGTTGCAGTGGCTTAAAGAAAGGCCTTCATCAACCCCCTCCATCAAGAGAGATGCCTCAGAACAGAGAGGTGAGGGGATGTTTCTAAGATGTTTCTCAGGATACCTTTTGCTGTGCTGTCTGTGTTTGTGGAGGTTACTGTACTGGTTAGGGCCTCAGGCTTATGACCAAAAGGTGTCTGGTTCAAATTCCAACCAGGAGGTAAAATGTTGGAAGGGAAAGTGGTTGAACATTGCTGTCCTGTCCTCATCCACGGCTTAGGTAGGTTGACGGACGATTCGTTCAATCGACGTTTCCAAAAAGATACCGGTAGAGCTGATTTACATTGTTAAATAACCGATAATAATACTAATAATACAAAATAGGCAGCCTGAATGAAACGTCTGGTCAGTTGCACGAAACGTCTGCATGGGTTGAACGAAACGCCTTTGTAGTGAACGAAACGTCCTCAACTGGTGAATGAACCATCCTCTACGAAAGGTCCATAGGTCTTCTACGAAATGTCTTAAGTTTGAACGAAATGTCTTTTTGGAAACGTTGATTGAACGAATCGTCTGTTCCCCCTTAGGTACCCCTGAGCAAGACTAACCCTTCACTGCTGCCTGGGCACCACAGCATCTGCCTGCCCACTGTTTGTGTGTTTAGGTGTTTCCAGTCCTGTGTGCCACTGTGTATTTGTGTAACTGATTGTTTCAAAGAATTCAGGAATGGGTTAAATGCATGAGACCACATTTTCCAAACAAAAGAGGATCAAAAGAGTATACTTATAGTTGCACAAGAACAAGTAGGCCAAATTTTCATTTATAAAGCAGGTTTAAAATCAAACTGCTTTACAACAGAAGTAGACAAAGACACTATAGATACGTAGGCTTCAAGATAATGACTTTGTTCATCTGTCCACATAAGCAGCTGATCAATACATTATCTTAACAGCATAGTCAGGAAACTGCTGCTCTGTAACAGAAGGAAATAAAACCATCATCATTGATTCTCACATTTAATGATCTGTCTCCACTTGGACTAAACTGTGGTGTTTAAAGGGATATACTGCGCAAGCCATTCAGCAACCAGTCCAGCACTTGCATACTGATGCATTGGCAGATTGGACCACGGCTGGACATCTCAGTTCCATCCACCCGGGCAGGCCCTGAAACTCCTCCCCAGCCACGGCTCACCAAAGGTGGGTGTGAGGGCACCTTTGCCCCCTAGTGGTCTTTGTGCTGTGAATGCACTGTAGTCATGCTGGGGCTTATACCTACTGTAAAGGTGTAGATATTGAGTAGCATGACAGTGCAGCAGAGAGAAACAGGGTTAGTTTTGTGTTTGGTTGAAGGGATAGGAATGCGGCTTTAATTAAGCACTGGTTTAGTTTACAACACAACATTATTGTTTTACATTCATACAGACAGTTCACTACAATAGCCAGTGTTGACCGAAGCTACAAGTGTAACTGCATTTCTGAGCAGTCTGTCTGTAGCAACGTTATTTTCTGAATCAGGTTTTTCCTTAGTCTAGTCTATGTGGTAGCTTTTCCAAAAGCAACCTTTTCAGAGCATCAGGTCACAGCAGCAAATCTTTCATCTAGGCCATTAGATAAATGAAAAGAGACCAAATTTCCGTCACGTGATCAAAAGACCATATTTACTTAAGAACTCCCCCCACACCCAGTTGTGTAAGGGTTTATGCAGGCACGGGTGATATGGCTGTTTTTGTGAAAATAAATTCATGTTCACTAAAAGTGAAGTATGTTCACTTGCTCTCTTCTTCCACACCGGGTTTTTATCCATTTTACTTCATACTATCACAAGTCTTGATAACAAAATACATATGATTACATATACATGTATTATACTGCCATGCATACTATATACACTAGCATATCTTTTCAACATTTCTTATTACTGTGTTACTACTACGATGGCCTCCATGCCCCTGGTAGCAATCAGCAAAATAGGGCACATTGTTTCCCCTATTCTTCCTTCAGCAAATAAAACTAGTCTCATTCCAGGCTGTTGCCCTTTGGCAGTGCCCCGGCTCTTGGTGCCAGACAAACCTACGGGCAGATGGGGCGGCACTCTTTTATAGGCAGAGGGAGATCCCGTGCCAGGAACAGGCATCTGTTAACTGTAGCGTGCAATGGCAAGGATAATAATGATTCACAGAAAGGAAAACAGTTACGTTTCTCCTGCAGAAGCTCCACCTGTGTGTGTGTGTGTGTGTGTGTGTGTGTGTGTGTGTGTGTGTGTGTGTGTGCGTGTGCGTGTGTGTGTGTTTGTGTGTGTGTGTGTGTGTCCCTTACAATGGTTTACTGGTTCATCAGGTGGACTGCCATCTAAACAGCTGCAGAGGAATCACATCATGTTAGTCTTAATTCTCTTCTAGGGAGGATCTGAGGAAAATTAAAGGATGAGAACGTGCAGTAGAGTCAAATGTACACAGAATTCAAGAAGACACCTTAGTGATACAGTGCAGTGCGGTGTAGTCCTTATGTCTTTGCACCCATGACAAAACAGAGGACACAAAGACATGGTTAGATTCATTCATGATCACTTCTGATAACACCAGTACACTGTAAGCCAACTATTGTGCCACGCTACCATTCTGCAGGTGCTGGCCTGGCAGAGTGAGTTTTATTTGTTTTAGGTCTTGAGCCTTGGCCCATCAGTGCTCTGGCCGTCACTCGCTCTGCCCCACCCTCTCTCTCTCTCCGTCCGGCCGTGAGTGTGAGAGAGGTGTGTTCCACTCAGACAGGTTTTCATTAACGCGTGGGCTGTGCACGGGGGAATCGCTGGCCTGTAAATGCCAGTGGCCACCAGGCTCCGTGGGGCCACCTCAGTGCTGGCCAAGTGATCCAGCATCACACTGCAGTCTATGGGATTTGTGTGTCCTGGTGCAGGATGGCTGGGTTTGCAGCAAAGAGAGCATAGAGTGCAAGAGTATGAAATACTTAGAGGAGCAAAAGGACAGTGTTTGACTTTATTGTTAGCTACAGCCAATGCATTCACAGAAGAAGGAAAAAGGAAGACTGGTTAACTGATATTTATATCTCTCCAAATATATTTAAAATACACCCCTACAGGAATTGTGTTTCTATGTTTTTAAAATCTCACATTGAAATAAAAGCTTTGTAAATAGTTATGATTACCTGAACCACATTGTACACATGTGTATGTGTGTGTGTGTGTGTGTGTGTGTGTGTGTTTGTATGAAAGGAAGAAAGCTTTGGGGAGATCCAGGGATCAGGGGACTAATCCAACTGCCATGGGGTCATGGTGAGGGGGTGTGACAGGGAGATGGGACAGTGTGCCGTTGTATGTGTGGAGAGGGTGTGATGATGGGTGTGGTGGGGTGGGCAGTGTTCTGAAAGCTATGTTAGACGAGGCTGTCTGATATGTCCACATTGTTCTCACCATACAGAGGTCCTTCTGCTTTCTAAACAACCAAACACAACATCACAAACCCTAACCTTATTAAAGACCCTATAAGGAATTTCCCTGGCCCAGACAGCCAGTCTGTCTCAGCATTTATAGATCAGTATCTCTACTGGAGCCTCTGGGAGCAGGTGTATGTCTGACAGGTATCAGGGATTGCTTGCTATACTTAGCAGAGGCTAAGTGAGTGGCTATGTAGAGGAAAGGGATATAGTAGCTAGAGAAAGAGGAAGGACAAGGAAGAACAGATCGGAAGGAACCTTGACACAAGACTTGTTTGTCTCAGACACTAGATAAAAGGCACACTTTGGTTAATGTTTCATGATTCAAGAATGAGAGAGAGAGAGAGAGAGAGAGAGAGAGAGAGAGAGAGAGAGAGAGAGAGAGAGCAAGTGATTGAACTCTGAACCTTATGTCTCACAGTCCCACATTGTCACCGTGACAACGGTGTCACCTGAACCACTCTGAAGTTCCAGTGAGTCGTTGTGCTGTGTTTACAGTGAATAATTCAGAGGGTGCGGCTGGAAGGCAACAGGTGTTCTGCTGGCCTGGGAAAGAGCCATAGTGTCAACAGTTAAAGAATTACACAGTCACAGTTCCACAGTACTGACTAGACTCTTACAGAAGACCTACAATGGAAGGGGAAGTGGATGATGAGGATGGAACTTTTACCAATATCTCCCTGGCAGATGACTCTGGTAAGTCAGATGCTGCCTCTGTGGCAGGCTCTCTGAAACAGAACACAACTAGCAATGCATGGTGCTCTCATATAAACAGGCCGCAAGACAGCAAAGTGTCTACCTCAAGGTGAAGTAACTTGAAATATGTAGGCTAATGACATCTAAGCAGAATTCACTAATGTGTCCTGAATTTCCTATGGTACAAATAAAGTGCTATCTATCTAGCTATCTTTCTCTGAAGGAGAAATATAATAGGCTACATAACAAAACACACCAACAGCCTTAAAGAATGTTGGTTATACTGTGTTACACTGAATAGGCTACTTCATGGGTTTCTTCTCTAGTGGGCTTTAATGCTAATGCGTGGAGAAGAAGAAGGGATTTCCTTCTGACTATGTTACTTAAGAATTGGCCATAGTGTTTATTTTTTATCTGGGGCAAACAGATATAGACATAGTCTGATGGTGTTTGAAAAGTAGGATGGAGCGAAATAAAATGTCTATCTAAAAACATGCTAGTGTACAGAGCAATTAAAGTGTAGGCTATGAAATACGCATTTTGGTTAATCAGATCTCATGCTTTTCATACTCTCCAGAGCCTTGGCCTCAGTGAGAATATTTTGGCCAAAAATACAATTTATGTTGACTACAAAATATAGGTCTGGCTTTGCTCAAAATATTCCTTGCAGTAACATTTTATCTTGTCTGTGCTTTTGCCAGCTGTCTTAATGTACACCCATAATTAAAGCACACTTTTACATTGTAGCCTAAGCCAGTGACCTTGCTGTAGGGACATGGAGAAACATGAAGCCATACAGGCATCAAGAATAGGGGTTTTAGTATCAAGGCTGTAAATTAGGTTAACTCGAATTCTTAAACGTCTGTCAAAGTAGTCTGACAAAAGTCTGGGCTAAAGGCATAGATCAAAATGGACAAATACTCTACTAGCCTACTTTTAATTTTTTTTAAATGTCATTTAAGTCACTTTTTTAATATAGCCTATTAATCGGATTAATTTATTTTTCGGGCGTAGGCCTAGGTATTAGAATTAGAATACCATCAACAAAAATGCACACACCTGAAAAAACTCTATGCTTGACCTTTGGCAAAGACAGTACCCAATCCATTTACCATCAATATCCACCAGGTGGCACTGTCTACCTTGGCCCATTCAAAAGTTTCTATTATGTATTTTAGGCCACTGCTTCTGGGGTGTGTAGGCTAGATCTACTCGAATTTGTTGCTTATTCTCACCCATTATTTTGTAGCTACAGACAAGTATGCTATTGCATTCGGTCTAACGAAAAATCACATGTTGTCTTTATTAAATAAACTACTGGTGATGCTATTGACAGTGAAATTATTATCACCCGACTCTGTCTCCATCTATCGGAAATTCAACATCACATCACTTCAGTAGGAGAATGAGGTAACGTTAACGTAGATTGTTGTGTCATTGGTTGTGTTGGAAGAATCAGTGGTGTGTGTATTGACTTGAGACGTTGCATTTAAACAAACGGTAAGAAAACGTTATCTGCGTTAAAGATATAGATGCAATTATATCCTCTGAATTTTAACTAATTTACGAAAGTTTATGCATTACTCAGTTTTAACCATATGAAACACGATAATTTGCCAGTATTACAGGCTAACGTTGCTAGTAGTGGCTATGACCTGTGTTAGCCACCCAGTGTGAAACATTTGCCAGCTCTGGGAAGGAGAGCTATGTTTGGCTATCTTTACTTCATGTTCGCGTTCGTAAATGCGCCAAACAACTACTCTGTTAGCTTAGTGTTACTGTCATAATTATGTTATTAATACAGAAGCATGCGAGATGATTGCATTTGCTAGGTGGCAATCGCTGCTAGCGTTAGCTATCGCTAGGTAGCTAACGTTACCGTAATCTTCAGACTTCTGGTTGAGCTGCTGTAGCTAATAACTTCGCCCCCGCCCAAGTCAGATATTAACAGGCAAAAGCCACAATAATGAACGACACATTTACACTCGTTTGGAATTAATGTTAACGATGCCCTGTTTTCTCTGGTATCAATAAATGAATCCTGTTGGCCATCAAGTAAATAGGTAACTAGCCTTATTCTTATTGATCTAGCTAACGTAGATGCTAGTGTTGTTTATTAGCATGTGGCTAACTAGGGCTAAATTACTTTACATCTGAAATAATGATGTCTGTCCTTCCCGTTATCTATTGTTAGAGTCTACATCGGGTACATTGATTTGGTCAACTGAGCTGCTGTAATTGTTTTAATTAATGCAATAGCAGCTCATCGCTGTAAGTAAATATTGCACGTGTTAGAAGTTAGTTTGTCAAGATATGCTACATTCTTGGCCTTGTAACATTGTAACGTTTAGTCTGTGTATTATTTTATCAGTTGACAGTGGTCCTGCAGCAGTGCGTTCCAGCAACGACAACGAATTCACCATCATGAACTGCGACTTGGATGGTAAATACTTTATTCAAAGTTCCACTTGTTTACTCGTGAATGTCCATGTCTAGTAACGTTATCTGATCATTGACATCACTTTAAGATGTGTGTTTTGTCACACCAGGGGATGTGGAGAATCAGGTGGAGTTGGAAGAAAAGACGAGGCTCATAAATCAAGTCCTTGAACTACAACACACGTTGGAAGGTAAAAAAAAAACATACAATAAGGGCACGCATACTTGTAACTTACCTGCTGTAAAACCTGGGCTTAGTTCGCTACATTACTTTGTTGTGATGGTATTTGAGATGGTCTGATATCTCTCGACCTTTTCACTGATTTGAGGAAGCTTCTATATTAAGCCATTTCTCTTAGCCATCTCTCATGTCTCTCCTGCGTTCTGCTCATCTTAAAACTGCTGAGTTCTCCTTTCCATAGCTCTCATGCACTTAGCTGATATGCTCCTTTGTGATGCATCCATAGCCAGGGTAAATTGCTCACCCAAATCAATTGAGGACCTCTCAAAGAGTTTGAATGGATATGAGATGGCAGGAAAAGCATTTACGTTCAGGTGGTCCGTGATAATTGTCCACCATAACATGGCGTGATATCCATGGGTCATGTAACTGGTGTGACTTGTATTCAATTGACAAAAGACAAAAATATTTGTGCAATTGAGGCAGTACGTGTAAATCCTCATCACCCAATTCCATGGGCGCTTCTAACAGCTGAGTTAGAAGCTCGGGCTTTTAGTTCAGTTGGTTAGAGCGTCCCACTCATACACCAGGAGTTTGTAGCTTGCGGCCCTTTGGGGTAACCTGTAACATTCACACACTAAAAGCAACACTGTGTAGTTCCCTTACCTAAATTATGGCCCAGTAAAACAAAATACTTTTTTCTGATTGACTGGTATGATGTTTTTTTAAGTTCATGTGATAGGATTTGAAGTAGATCTGATCATAAGTTTAATCATCGTCATATATCAATGCACTGATTCACTGTGCGGAGCTCTCCGCCTCCTCCCTTTATTCATATTTATTACATTCCTTACTGGCTTCAACTCATTTCTGCTGATAAATGGATGTAGAGTTGGCAGAATTTTATCCGTCAATACCTGTACATGCCTAGAACACCTAGTCTAGCACTCTAGCTTTCATGTATCAATATAAAGCAGCATACCACTTTCTGAGTACAATGTGAGCATATTTTGTGAGAACAGTGATGGTGAGAACAGTGATGGTACGATGATGTGTGTATATATACACTGAACAATATAATCAACATATAAGCCATAATTAAAAGCCTTAAAGTCAAAGTTCTAACTGATAGCCTTTCTGTCTCTTCATCAAGACCTTTCAGCCAGAGTAGACGCAGTGAAGGAGGAGAACCTGAAGCTGAAGTCGGAGAACCAGGTTCTTGGCCAGTACATTGAGAACCTCATGTCTGCCTCCAGCGTGTTCCAGACCACTGACACTAAAGGCAAGCGGAAATAATGGAGAATGAATGGTAAAATAAGGGGGTCGATGGAACCTCCCACTTCTCTTGTTATTCCAGTCCCATTCTCAGTACCCTCAGCAGACTCCTTTGCCTCGATGTGAGACGCTGTTTACGCAGTCATGACCCTCCTCACTCTACAGTCACTTCTTGTGTTATTTTTTGTATGATTACTGTTATTTATTATGTCATTGATTATTTTTATTCTTTTTGTACATTTGTTCTGTAATGTATACTTGTGGGTAGAGTTGAGTCTTTCCTACCGCAAGACCAACAGTATTATTGTGACCAGGTTGAGGAAAAAGTGATCAGGAGCCAGTATAGATGTATGTCCAATGTTAGTTACAGGTGGGCCCAATCAAAAGAATTCCTGCCACTTGTCTGTTACATCTCGGTACCTTTTTGGATGTTTGGAATTTTTAAGGAATTTTGATTTTAGTCAAATGATAGCGGTCAGAAATGCTAAGAAGCTGATCACAGGATGTAAACTGCACAAAAACAAGCGTGAACAAGTGAGACTATTTATCTGATTTTCCAGACTGGAGTTCTCAAATATGACATTTTAGAATTGTACTTCCCACAGACTGAAAATTTCCCACAAAACCTTACCCCCTTCAATCAGCATGTAGGTTGCAACAAAATGTGCATGAATTTAAGATAGCAAAAGGGATTTTACTTCTAGAGAATATGTACAGAACCAGGTCTCCAATGGCCAGAATTCTACAGTGCACCCAAACTTAGTATTCTTGACTAGCCTTACATTGAATGTGGGTAAAAAGTGAAAGGGATGTTTATTTTCAAATCCTATGTGGAAGAAATAGGGATGGAAACTCAATACTGAGTAGTATCGCTCTGCGTACTGAGTTTCTAACACTTTCTAGGGGTCTGCTTTTTGCATGTCTTACTCTTCAGGGTTTGAGGGGAGGACAGGACGGTTAATAATAATAAAAAAATACCTGCCTCCCAAGTTTTAACATTAGTGGATTAGTCCCTACACGAGTGAAGAGGTGACTTGATGGGTTGCTCTTAAACACTACTTATCTCCTGGGTCATAATGTTTCCTCTGACACATTTATTGTATGAAAGAAACTGCCTTGTGCATAGATGTGTACATTAAAAAAAAAAACTTATATTGCCTAGAACACCTTTGTTTTAATAAAATTGTATTCTTCGGCCTTTCACAGTGTCTGAATATGAGGAGTCCTGACAGCTTAATGATTTCGCATCCCTCTTTTTCCTTTGTAAGTTACTGAAATAGCCAAAGCCATAGTGTGCACTAACATCCATTGCCATTAAACAGCAGTGAAACTACAATCATGTACCACACTAGGCACAATGTTTTAATTAGATTTCAGAGATTTGATCAGATTTTTTTTTAATACATTTTGTGTTACTTATGAGATTTACTTGCATGTCCTCTGATACTTTGGAAAGCTACCCTAAAGCAGGTGGCTAAGTACTGGTAGCTCCCGAACAACCTGTTGGGTGACCCCTCTCTACATGTTTAAACAACGACAAAACTTCACAAAGGAGGAAACCCTTTTTGCCTGCGAGAACTGCTATAGCTGTGTGTTTATGTATCTTTGATTTGTGAAAATATTTCATTGATCTACATCACAGCAGATGTGCCCATTTTCATATTAAATATTTATTTCCAAGAGCCATGTACAAGTTTGCAAACAGGGATCCGCCTTGAGTGGGCAGACACGAACTAGAAAAAGCTGGAGAATAAATACCTGTACATAACACTTGATTTTAAAGAAAACAAAACCTCTAAGAAATGATCATTCAGTAGGCAATGTGAAGACTTCACACTGGCTTCACCTGGCTCAGACATCAGACAGCAGTGGCAACATATTAAAAAAGCAAATGACAAAGTAAACATCCTAACTTCAGAAGAACTGCATTTTCATAAAAAGGACAAAAGGTCTAAAAGTTGGGCATCAGTGCGTCTCAACAGAACTCGTAAAAACAAGACATTGACCTTATTTGAATAAGTTAAAAAACAAACATGAATCCTAGAGGTAATCTTCAAAACAACAGAAAGGCATTTTACCTCCTTGAATATATATATATATATTTTTTTTTACACTTTTTTTTTTTTTTTTTTTTTAAATTCTAAAATGTACCATTTCATCAATCTTTACCTTATTAACACAACAGCTGAAATTCAATTGGTGGTGGTGGTAAATTCCAAGTGGAGACATTCCCACACCTTACGGGAGAACTTTTATCTGAATAGGAAGACAGGAGGGGGTCAATGTGGTGTGGGGGCCATACAGGAAGTAAAGCAAGGAATGAGGATAGGAGCCTGAAATACTGAACAGACAGAATGTAGGAGGGAGGGGGAGGGGGGTGAACAAGAAGCCTGCATGCAGTTGGGCAGAGACATCCACCACAGATAGGCATGGTGGAGGGTGAGGGTGGGGGTGGGGTTGGAGGAGGTAGCAGTGAGTGAAGGGTTTTCGGCATCCTTTGGGTCCTTCAGTCCTTCCGTGCTCTGCGTTTCCTGACTGTCTGTTTCATCCCGTCCCCGATGCTGTGGGCACCTTCATCGGCCTCTTTCATCTACCAAACAGGGCAATCACAAACACACAGGCTTTAGCGGGCTGCACAGAGCTCCAGTAGATTAGTATGTTTACATGCACTGACAGACTAAAAGTGTGTGTGTGTTTTTTTAATCAAAACTCAATCATATCTAAAGAGATGAAATGCAAATGCCTCTTTTCCACCGCACCTCATCATCTGACGGTGTTTCGTTGGACTTGGTGCCTTCGTCCTCCTCCTCTCCGTTCTGGACGTCCCCTGCAGCCACTTCTGCCTCATCAAGCTTCTCTTCTGCAAATGAACACAACATGCATATGGTGTGGTGGGTCAATGCTTGCCAACTATTACCGGTATGAAACAAGCATAATCAGAAAGTGTGAAGCAATTAAAAAAAATCTACCAGCACACTTCCAGTCATGCATTCATCCATATTTAGAATTAGCTGACTGACAAGGCATAAGAGTTTCCCTGAGGATCAGATAGATTATCTTCTTTTTTTTTTTTGTTAACATGGAGCTCTGGTTTGAAACAGGGTTCTTTTAGATACATAGTAGACTACACATTCAGCATTAACTAGCATCTTATTACCATGCAAATAAGTAACATACTAACAATTTACTAGTCATTACAAGTCACTCATTAATGCTTGATTCGGCTAAGTCTTATTCTATCCATAGTAGGCCATTAACTAGAATTTCTCACATATCAACTCCTAATTACTTACTTACTAATTACTGCTTATTAGTGACTAGCAATGATTATCAAATGGTCAACTGGAAAATGTTGACATGTTTTCCCTAATTTAAAGTGTTGGCATAAATTGATCTTTTTGTAGCGCCGTAATCGTGATCTTAATATTGAGCAAAATAATCATTGTTCAGATGATTTGTTACGCTACAAGCTGCACTTACATCTGAAAGCCCTTCATAAGAGTGGCTTCAGAAGACTGGACGTTATCAAAAATTCTTGCATATAATTGGGCAACTCACTGTTGAAGTAAACTCATCTTACTTCAACTACTCACAACCTGTGATAAGATACTGTATCCCATCATGGAACACAAATTCTAGTTCCTCAACTATTCCAAACAAAACATAAACATCAGTAAAATTGCCACAATATCTATTTAATTCGCAAAATATAGATATCTCTTTCATATATAACTGTTAGATGTGTTTTGTACGTTTGTAAGAGATGAGCTACATCAAGAATACCGCCCAGCGGTTCCTGCGGTCTCCTGATTAGTTTGTCCGTTCCATCTCGGTCCTGAAATCCCTCTGACGTGAGTGAGGTTACCCCTGGTCAATATCTTACCCAAATCTCGCTTGGCCTCAGCTTCAGCATTCTCCTCGGCCTCTTCCTCCTCTTTCTCTACTTCTTCTCCTGCCTCTCCATCATCCTGCTCTTCTTCTTCCTCTTCCTCCTCCTCCTCCTCCTCCTCTTCCTCCACATCTGCTGTCTTTGGGGTGTCTATCTTCTTGTACACATAGTCTTCTGTTGTCTTCTGTAATAGAGAAACAGCACCGGAAGATTTTAAAGGAGAAATAGAATGGAAAACCACTTTTACATTGGCTATGATGAATTAAGAGAGGTTGTGCATGGTGAAAGAGCCATCTTGAACATGAGGCATGGTTCTGCCCTCTTTCATGTGGAAATCTTCAATTTAGAAATGGCCACTAAAACATGGCCGAATTAGAACAAAGCCTACAAGTGATGTCAAATAGCACAAAGCCATTGCGGTTCAATTGAGGTTGCCAGAGTGGGGAGTAGTTTAGGCAAAAAATACCCTTTCTACACACATCTGAAATAGGTGTTACTTAGGCTTGTAAAATATCATTTGATCTAATTTTTGACAAAATAAAACTGAATATATTGTATTTTAACATCAGAGAAGGGGGTACAATACTCAATTAATTCATTCTATGTCACCTCACCTTACTCAATGCTCGCCAGTTTGTGATCAGTTTTCTTTCCTTAGAACACCTTTATGGGTGTGTAAATGGACAGGTACTTACAGAAACTAGCAGTAGCTAGATTGCCCTGTAAATGTTCTCTTACCTTTGGCCAGCAGAATAGCACAGCAAGGCCGATGGGGAGACCCACTGTCAGGATATAAATGACCCAGAGCCAAGGCTTGTCCTCTGCGGCCATGATCAGCTGATTCAGCATGCCCGGCTACACAGAGGTTACAGAGACAGGAGCAAGGTCACAAGTGTGCAAGGTAGTGCAAGAATGTGTGTCTGCCTTGCTCAGGTACAGTAGTCCCCAAACGCTAGAGGCTACAAAACTCAAAGTGTGTGCTTCCAATACAGTTACATCTGGATTGCTTGGAATGCTTTTAATTTAAACAGTGATGGCATGTGAAAGGAACATTGTTTTTAACCACCGTAAGTGTAAATAATATCACCAAAATCTATATGATACTGCGATAAGGTGCTCCCAATTTCTGTATATCGCAATATATACTGTAGTTATTACAGTAATCATTTGTAACTGTTTAGAATATAGCCACATGGTATTCTACAATACCATAGTTACATCTTTAAATATTAACTGTGGAAAACTGTGTTTGGTGACTTTACACTTTACACAGTGGATGAATGAGCCCTAAAGCTAAAGCCAACGAAGACAAAAGACTGCTTGAGCACACACACAGCAATGACATTTCATTACAGTACATCACAACACAGTTTGAACTTAAAAAGGCACTTACAAGTACACTCGTGTGTGTGTGTGTGTGAGTGTGTGTGCGTGTGTGTGTGTGTCTTGCTGGTACCTCATTGGCGCTAGCCACCAGTTTCTTGAGCCCCCAGCTGTCTGAGGCCCAGCGGTCAGCCACAGGTTTCTCTGAGGTGATGATGAAGTTGTCAAAGTAGATGTCAGATGTCATGGACCAGAGCTCCAGCCCCACAGCCCTGAAGGCATTCATGCGGAAAGGGTGCAGGTCTTCAAAGTAGTCTGGGTTGGGGATTTTACGAGGACTCCACGTACCCTGACAATGCACATACACAGATGCACATATTCTCATTTTGCTCTGCTTTTTGTCAAAACAAACAATGTGCAATACCTAGATCCCTTCTTTTGTGTCTTAAAGGGGTGGTTCAGAATTTTCGATGTTAAACCTCATTTCCAAGTAAGCCTGAGTGATATCTATCATTGGAGACCGTTTTCAACTCATTTCATCCAGTCCTTCTATCAGCTGAGTTCGCTGGTGCTAGGCTAACGCAAGTGAGTGGACTGTGCTAGCCTGGCAATAAAAGACAGTCTTACCCACTCTGCAGTCTCCCTTAGGCAAGTGAATTAATATGCCAGGCCATCGATGTGTAAGTCCAAGCTGATACAATCATCTCTGAAGTACAACTACCCTTGAAAAGTGTTATATTTTGCCTATATTGTTCCCTGTTTGTCGCAAGGTGTGCAAGGCAGCGAATTGATATTACCTCGGTTACCTAGCCTGTTTTGCCTTATCCCACTAACGTTAGCTCTGTCTATCGTCATATTAGTCAAACAACTAACCTGAGCAAGGTAATATTCCGCTGCTGCTGAGAAAGTAGTCCCTCAAAATGTAATGTTATCATGGCGATTCAAGGGTAGTTTTTCTTTTACGATGTTTTTTTAATCACCACCGATGACCTGGTATATTAATGTATTTGCCAAAAGGAGACTGCAGAGTGGGTAAGACTGTTTTATGCCAGGCTAGCACTGTCCACTCACTTGCGTTAGCCTAGCACCAGCAAACTCAGCTGATAGAAGGACTGGATGAAATGAGTTGAAAACGGTCTCCAATGATAGATATCACTCAGGCTTACTTTGTCAAAACATTGCACAATGTGCAATACCTAGATCCCCTCTTTTGTGTCTTCAGTTTTCTGTAAAGATAACCTGGAATTCAAACTGTTTGTATTTGTGGGTGTAGACGAGCATCCTGACAGCTTACAACAGGAGTGGGCAACAGTTTTAATAGGACTCTTTAAATAGGTTGCAAATTGTACTGGTAAGGTATCCATTTTCCATTTTCAGCTAAACTGAAGTTACATACAATCTTGGAGACCTCAGAGAACAATATCCTATACATGTATGGCAAGGCAAATTATATATATATGGATATATATGGATACCAACAATATCTAAAAACACAACACTGAACTGACTTTGATGTACCAGTAGTTGTCAACAGGGGGTCTGTAGTGGTGTACTGTACCTGGAAGTTGGGGTTATCAATAAGAGGCGCCTTCCATTTGCCCTTGTATTGCGGGTTGTTCACCATAGGGGGTTTCCAGGTTCCACACCCTGGGGCCATCTCACATGCAGGGTTGGGAATTTGAGGGGCCTCCCACTCTCCGTCCATCTCTTCATCCCTGGGGAAGACAGTGTGCACCACAACCATCAAGCATACATTTTTTCCCCAAGCTGTCTAGATTGGGCACAGCACAGCAACAGTTCAGTTACTGAACCTCAACCATAACTAACAAGCTATTTCTGATCAGTTAAGTAAGTAACAATCAGTTAAGTAATAAACAAATACACTAACCAGAAACTCGAGATACAGTACATCCAGGTTTGCTCCACAAATGAATATTAGTGAACAGTTTTACCTTCTGAAAGGCATTTTATACGCACAGTTACAAAATAAAGCTTGCATGCATGTCGCAATGATAACACATTTCCTTTCATGCTCTTGGTGAGCATCAAGTATGTGTGCAATGTGGACAAAGTAAATCATCTTGTATTGGGCATTACCAGTCGTCTGGTTTCTCAGCACTGGGGTCAGCCACCAACTCTGGCTCATCGTCCAACCATCCCTCTGGCTTTAGAGCGTAGGGGGCCTCCACCATTGCCGGGGCTTCCTCATCCCTATGGAGGGGACATAAGGAATGTGTTACCCTTAACAGTGTTTACCAAGTCAACAGCGCCACATTGAGGACTGTGACACTGTCCAAGTCATTAATTATCTATACTGGAAGATAAAACTCTGACACCATGTTGGTAGACCTACAGTATGTCTCTAAAATGCTCTTCCCCTACTGTGACAAGCAGAGCAGGAGAGTGAAAATATCTTTCTTAAATGAGCTTTAGAATGGCACCAAGGACACGCTGACACAAGCAGTGTAACTAACATTAGAGAATTGAATTTAGGTTGACACCTAAAGTACACCTATGAAATCCAATGTCGCCTGTAAATAAATACAGTCAAACTGTTTTATAGATTTTGTGTAAATGCATTTCTTTTCTGCTAACGTACATAAACATGCCACTAAATAGTAATACACTGCTTTCCCTATATTAGATCGGATCAACTCACCAGTCATCTGGCTTCATGGCCTCTGGGTCTGGGATTTTGGCTCGCTCATCCCAGTCCTCAGGCTTACGGTCTTTGGGGTCGTCAATCTCCTTCGGCGGATTGACAGGAGGAACAACATCGTTGAGGAGGCTCCCGTGGCTCACACTTGACTGGTCGATAAAAATCTCATAGCTGTTGTCAGGGTTGAGCACTAAAAAATTCAAATGAGACACAAAGGGGTAAAACAAAATCACATTATCACCACACTGGCAACATCTTCTCCAGTTCATTAATTCTTTTTAATTCTTAATTGATTCATTCATTAATTAATTACAATTCTTAATTGTACAACAATCATTTCGTAATTCGGTACAGGACTGCATTTTTTTCCCCTCATGAAGAACAGCATCTGCGAGGTATTATAAAGAGGCCTACAAACCTAATGTGTAGAGATGAGTCTTTTTATCAGAGTAGAACTTTTTAAGGTCTACATTTGCCCTCTTGGCGTGCTTTTCCTCCAGGTCTTTGTTGAGTGGGTTCATGTGCCTGAATATGAAGTGCAGCTTGTAGTCCTCCCCACATTTGTCAGGCCCAAACATGATACTGTATGGTGTGCGATCATTAAACTGCTCCTGCCGTGAAGAAACAAACGAATAAGTCAACACCACACCACAGGGATCTTCTCAGGAATCTTGTGAAAATAGGGAACATCTCTAACACATTTGTGTGCTTGTAGAGTCTAGAGGTATTGTTCCAAAATTATTGAAAATCATTCCGCTCCTACGAGGATATGTGAAGCGCATGCAAAAAATTCAGAATGAGTGTGGTATGAATTCCACAAAGTAAAGTCTGCAAGTAACCTGAACCTGACGGACAGGTCCAATCTAACATAGTTCAGCTATGGTTACGATGTGCTCATGATCCAAATCTTGGCATTCACCATGATCTCACTACATTTACATGGTTTTCAACTGTCAAGTACAGAGCAAATGCATTGCATTGTCATCAATAAGTATGACAATAAATGATGATTGGCCATTTCTCTTTCTCACTCTCTATCAATAATTGCAGTCAATGTTAATAAGAGTGTACCGTCAAACTCCAACTGGGGGAGTCTTGCAAAAGTCAAACTAGAAAATATTTTAAAAATGTTAAGGTTATTTTCAGAAGAATACACTATTTTTAATCTATCTCCACTATAGAGTCACTATAGTAAGGACTAAGCTTAGGAAACACAATAAATGGCAACTGGCCAATTATGCTCGCTACACAAGACAATAGAGGGGACAATTACCAGGAATAATATTCAACTTACCAAATCTAGATCTGCTGAATCAGTCAGCAATTTGATGTAAGCACCTCCACAGTCAATGCCATCTTGAAAGTTCACCTCATATCTAGACACACAGCTCATGATTAAAAACTTCTCTATGGCAGTGATCATACAGTCAGCAACTTTCACTACTTTTATTTTAAGCTTTTATTTTGCTTGCTAATAAAGCATATAAATTGGCTACCCAGAAACCTCACAATTTTTCCAATATATTTTTAGCTAAAATAACAAGGTTGAAAACATGACAATGGCAATGAGTCGGTAAACATGACAGTATACAGCCATAGGGTAGGCACTACGAAGTAGGGTTGTAAAGGGGCGGAAAATTTCCGGAAACTTTCCATGGAAACTTTGGTCCGGGAATTTTGGAAATTCAGAATTTGTCTGAATTAAAGGTTAATAGACTTTATAGAAATTAACATGAATTTTAAATGTAGGATAATTTAGAGAAGCATAGTTATATACCAAGACACACGTTAACATTTTATTTTGCCATAAGCAGATATTACAAAGGGATAGAATTGGGAAGAAAATGTGATTTAACTGTAAGAATGGAACTTTATGAATTCTTAGGCTAACACTTCAATCAATTGTTTCACTAAACAACAACAAAAACAAAAAACCACAGCCCCCCCTTCAAATTGAAAGGATATCTCCTCCCATATAAAAACTTTAATTCAGAATTCTAGAAATTACCGTGCATGTGATGAAGAGTGCACAATGCATGTAGGGTGTGTTGCCTAAATAGCTCTACCGAAAGTTGTGTGATACATTACACATTATACTCCGTATAAAATTCCCAGTTTATTTCCTCAAATTCCCATGGAAAATTTACAACTTTGAAAATTCCTGGAATTTTGCAACCCTACTAGGAAGTGCCACTCCAATCAGTGTTTGGTGTGTAGACTGCTATGCACACATGGACACACTCAACACATTACAATCACAGTCTCATCAGCCCTGTGTACATGAGTAACACTAAAACTCCAACAGATGTGTCAATTTCTAGTCATGGTTCATAGTGTGTAATCTAAACCAGGAATTAGGAGAAATGGGGCACTTACTGAACAACCAACGGCTTATCTTTGAAAACAAATGGTTTGTCCAACATGGCAGAAACGGCATGGTGTTTTGCACGAGACTTCAGCACCAGACCTAAATCTCCAGGAACTTTATTTTCCTTTAGGGTCTCCACTGCCCATTTGCCTGAGGAGAGAATGTTTCTCTTAGTTCCACTAAGTAAGTACAAAAACATGACAAATAAATAAATCAATTAAAAATGAATTCTTATCTTTTATCTAGAAGACATGGAAATAACTCAATAATACACAGCATATGAGCAGACAAAAAAAACTTAATTCAAACTCAAGTACAAACCATCATATTTTGCAATGTCATCATCAACATCTTCTTTCATAGTTTTAGACAAATGCCACCTGAAAAAGTGGAACATGTCAATTCAAACAAAACATATCAGAACAGCCAGTATGATGAGCTTTGAATATTTTCCAGTGGCTTAATTCTTACCGGCCCATTGAACCATCATCAAACGTTTCCGCGAAAAACACCTCCCCTGTAGGAACTGGAGTCTTGTAGGTCACCTGTTTAAATCAATATAAGGCAGCATAGAAGAATACTGAATCAAGTCATTGATAACAATCAACATAATTAAGGCTTGTACAAAGAAAACATGTTCTATCGTTAATGGTTATGGGTTTTTTTTTTTTTTAATTCTTTTTTTTTTTTTGCATGTCCTACATTTGGCCCAGTTTGTATATGGTAGGCCTAAGCACAAAGGCGCTGAAATAGGCGCTTCTAAATCAACTACAGACCTGGAACGAAACGTTAGCATCTGCCTCAGCAACTTCAATCTCATCTGAATCTTCCACGAAGGCATCTTCCTCTTCCTCTGCCTCATCGACCTCTGCCCAGGCCACCATGGCGACGGAGAGCAGGAAAAAACACGTCCAGCTCCACCGCAGCCTCATCTTGCAAAACAAATACAAGATTTAGCAATAGGTAATGTTTCGATGAATAAAATACAGTGGAAAATATTGGGGTCACATTTGTTGGGAACCTCTTGACCGTATGGTGGCCTGGTGGTCTAGTGGTCTGACACAGCTGTAAAACTGGCCAGTGCTGAACTGTTTTGACCATCTGCTCTTTTGTTTCACATGCAAATGAAACCCAGGAAGGACCAGGGATGCTGATCATCATGATTTAAAAAAAGGCTAAATACAGAGCGTCGTTAATTTAGCGATGTCATTAATGTACCAAAGGCAATATCTTACCTTTTGACTCTGTTTATATCGGCTGATCTGAGGCTAAGGTTATCAAGTCTTTGAATTGCTTCACTACTCGAATAACGTTAGTAGGCATACTTTACATGGAGGTAGCTTAAACTAAATGTTATTAAAACGCAAACCTTTTTATCTTTTGTTAACACGTTCAAACCATTGACTGATAGTCACTGGCTCAAGAATTAACGAACATTTCTTCTGTTGTGCTCGCAGAAATTTCTCTGGTTACGTTAAGATCCCAACCTTAATGTGAACTTAATAAAATCCTATTTAACAGGAAAATTGTTCCAAGTTCGGGTAAAAGATTCGTTAACATCAGTGGTAACGCTTAATCTTGTTAAGTGTAATAATGCAACCCTATTAATAACTAGCGTTAAGTTTGTTAATATTGAATGTTTGGACAAATAGCTTGACTCTGTGGAATTAACGTTACCGTTAGCCTGGGCGTCGTTCAGGAATAACGTTAGATGTTAAGGGCGCCAATTCAAACCGTTAACATACTTCAAGGAACTCCTATGACATTCATACAAAATATGTAACAAAATTGTGTATTCCTGGCGTTAGGGTCAGCTATAAGCACCGTTAAAACACGGTTTGTGTTCTACAATGTACAAGAGACCAAGGGTGTTGGACTAGGCATGCCAACCCCTTGCTGCTGGGATGCTAACATTACCTCAGCCCTCAATGACTAACGTTAGCGTGTTAGCCAGGCAGCTAACGTTAGCAACGCTGTTACACACGGTTATTCTACGATAGTCTAAATGGTTAAAATGGAATTCAACATTCACAGAAACAAACCTTTTAGTGCCCCCTATATGTCCTTTCACTCCGTGACTGTTCAGATGTGCGTGTCAGTGGTTATTTTACAGAACTGCTTACAGTCCACTTTGAATGAAAAGCACAGTGGCTAACGTTACACCCGATAGCGCAAGAAACACTACAGCAGTGCTGCTGGCCGCCGGGAGTGATGGAGAAAATGTGCCGCGCTGCCGCGAGTCTGCAGGGTCGACCGACCGTTCTACACACTTCAAAATAAAAGTCAATTCATTTCTCGGTCGTTATTCAAGGTCTAGACCTCATGAATTAATTTACTGAAATTCATACCACAACGTATTCATTTTATAACTTACCATTCTGCATAGCATCTGACAATTTCAATGCCCCGTATAAATAAAATTGCTTCACCTGTACCATGCGCACGGAATATGCAGATGCGGGATATGTCCACAAGGGGGCAATGCTTACTTAAAAACGGAGACGGCCAGGAATGAGCAGGTTAAAGGAAATTGTATGCCCTTTTATGATACAGTAATGCAGGTGGAGACGTTTGAATGAATTGAGTGAGTGCGTAGAGTTAGACTAGAGGATATACGAAACGCAGGGGTGATTTAACCAGAACTTTATTCTGTTCTGATTGCGATGTAATTTGGGTGATGGCATCATTAAAGAGGAAAAGATGGACATTTTTGTTTTACAAACTCATTCATAGGCATATTCATATTATCCATTCCAGATATGTCAAAGTCTGGGAGGGGGCCAGGTGATTGCTATTAGAGAGTAGGGTAATTACCTGTTGTGCTGTGGCTTGCAGTAGGCTTTGCCTACTCATTGGAGGCTACTTCTACGCACTTTTACAGCTAGGCTCCTACTACCACTAGCCTTCTACTACTACTACTACTACTACTAGGCTATTTTTATTATTATCATTAGTAGTAGTGGTAGTAGTAGGATTATAGGAAATTCGACTGGGGAGGCCTACTGAGAAAGCGCCAGTAGCTTTGCCTGTGGGAGAGGGCGTGGGAGTAGTGCTCTACTGCAGTGGTGCTGTCAGTTGTAATGTAACACTGTAATCACGCCCTCTCCACCCCTTCCCCGAGACAGGTGGTCGGGGACCAACGCATGCCAGCAGCATCGAGGTTTCCCCTTCAGAAAAAAAATCTTGACAGTGGCGGCCAGCTACCCTGGCTTGTCCCTGATGGAATTAGAATGTGACCTCAACGGTTTGCGAGGCAGGGCAGCAAACGGGAAACTTAACAGAAGCAGTGGGGAGGAAATTTTCGTCGGGGTCTCACTATGCTGTTCTCCTCACAAAAAACAAAGCAGTTATGTGTGTTTAATGGCAACAGGGACATCACCTCAAATAATACATAACTGGAACCTGGTGGATGTAGCGCTCATTGAGTCGTGATTAACCACTTTTCAGTGTAATCGAAGATAAAACTTGACTGGAGGGTATGGCTTCGAGTTCTGGTAAATCGACGAATCAACCTACTGGTGCTTGTAACGGGACTGCTGCGGACTTTACCAACGTAGAGCAGGAACTGTACGACTATCAGATGCACACGAAAATGTGCAAGAAAATAGCACAGCTCACCAAGGTAAGAGTTGCGGGGCTATTCGATCTATGTGATGATGCCTCGTAAAGATGCATCGCTCAGGTCAGGATGCACTACGACGATACTATCACACGCCCTGACATAAATGCTGCAATGCTTGTTCACCTACTACGCTGATGGTCTCCGAGATAGTCCGTATCCAGCAGTTAGGCTACCCACCGACCAATGCAATTGCGTTTGATTTAAACGAAATGAAATAGTTCCTAAAACGAGTGGCGAAGTGAAATGCATTTTACATTAACTTTCTTAGCAAGTAGTCTGACTGAACAACCTGCGTGCGAATGAAAGTGGGCTTATAGACCATTCATCATCTCACTCGAGTTATCCTGTTCACTGACGAAACAGCTGCAGGAGAGGCATGAATCTGGTGCACGCATTATATTTTAAAAATCAGAGGTGGACGGCTAACCATCCAGTGGAGCCTGGGCTTTCATTAATTTCTGAATATTGCATTGTATATGGTCGAACCTGACAAGCACTGTTCTCAAGCAGTTACATTGTATCCATACTCAGCCTATATTTACAAGTAGGATACGGCCACTGCAGTCGTGAGATGCCTCCCCTTTGCTTGTGTCAGCATCTGTGACAATGTTAATATTGAGTGATGTCTGTCAGTGGCAAACCAAAGACAAGGGGTATCATTTGGGCAAATGTCTAGTAACAAGGTCCCGAAAGACCATCTTACTGTCAAAAATGCATTTCATAAATTATAATTTGTTATAAGGACATCTTGCATGTGGCTTTTCTTGTTCAAGAACTGTCATATTGTTATATCCTCAAGAGCATGACAATTTTCATATCCTCAGAAAAAAAGGGAAAAAAGCTATTCGAATGGACATTTAACTAGGGGAAACCCAATAAACTCCTTTAATACAGTGTGACATACATGTAACACAGCTGTCATACATGTATAATAACTTGCCAGGATGGTTGACATGCCATTTGAGAGTTTTTGTGAAATGAAAGACTTCCACAGAGGTCTTATTTTGAGATCCAGTGCAGAAATGTCACACCTCATGTAAACAGTCTGCACATTGCAATCTGACGCGTAAATGATCTTTTATGAGTGTGGAGGTTAATCAAAAGCAGGGCAGACTGTGCCCTCACTCTCTCAACAAACTGGGTCAGAAGCCGAAACTCTAGCCCAGCTGGGAGCCCCGGCATGTGCATGCAAACACACACACACACACACACACACACACACACACACACACACACACACACACACACACACAGAAATCCAGACACACGTAACAACATTCCCACACACACACACAGACACACATACACACACACACACCCAGAGATAACTCACACATCCGTGACTTGCTAAAGATAACTGAGCAGAGTGTGTTTACATGGCGAGAAGGAAGAAGGACTGTTGCCAGCTGCTCTGCTTTGCCACAGACAGACACACATGTATATGTGCGTGCGCTCCGGCGTAGCACCCTCAGTCACAGCTCATGCAGACACTCACATGCAGACACAAACACAGTCATTCACAGAGTTCACACCATTGCAACATATTAAGTTCACACCTGCGAACATACAGACAGGCTAGAAGGATATATTCTAAGAAGATGGTTTAAACCTGGGCAAATTAAGGCAGTGGTAGTGGCCAACCCTGTAAGAGAGGAGCCCTGAGACTCAAGTCCTTATTATTTTGCCTAAAGAAAGCTTCCTCTAGCATCCCTCTAGGTTTACTGAGACAGGTTTATCACTTAACCTCCCACTTACCCCCCTGTAGTACACATGCCATGCGTGTGTGAATCCCATTTTTAAATGCCATTATCACATTATATTATATTATATTATATATATATATATATTATATTATAACAGCAACTCCTCAAAAGTACATTGAATTCCTTGTCAGTTAACTCCCTCTAACCCTCCTCTGACATCAACCTTTAATATAGTGATGGAGATATAATGGATCTAAAGATTCATGTGATTTTAATTGAGATCTCAGATAGAGCCAAAGCCCAGTCAGACTGCAGCAGGCCACTTCAGTTCAATAATAATAAAAAAAAATGCCTCTGAAGCAAGACTCGAAAAGACTGAAATCAGCTGCCTAGATCAGGAGCGGTAATCAAAATAAATCCCCAACCCCTGATGCCTGCAGTAGATATGAATAGGTCCTGGCAGCAGGAACTAGCAGAGCTTCTCTCAACAAGCAAAGACAGTTGAGATGAGAAGGAAAAGAAAAGACACTTGCAAAAAAAAAGTCTAAGACTGATCAGCATAAATCTACGTCTTGCTGTTTCATTCTTGGAACAGGGTCAAGAGAAACATGTCAGACACTTATGAAACTGCATGCACGTATTTAGAAGCCTCAGATGTACTGCAATCTGCTATCAGATTTGGTAGTGTAAACTTGGGGATTGATGGGCGCTAATGGTTGTTTATTTATAAGCATTATATTACACAGTCACATTACAGCAACATCCTAACAATGCAAAAACATGAGAGGTGTGTTAGAACAGTCATACTGTACAGCTGCTCTCTCTGAAGGGTTTCTAGAAGAGCTCACAAGTCACCTTCCTGGAAGTCCAGAGTGATTGCATGGACAGGCATCAGAGAAGCAACATCAACTTACTACACGACAAACTAATTACTGCATAATCAATCTATATGTCAATTGGAATTTAGGCTCAGCCCTCCTCTCAATGACAGTTGTCTGTCACAGTCTTTCCCCTTGTGTGTGTGTGTGTGTGTGTGTGTGTGTGTGTGTGTGTGAGAGAGAGAGAGAGAGAGAGAGAGAGAGAGAGAGAGAGAGAGAGAGAGAGCGGCTGGTAGGGTAGGGAGACATCCATCAGAGATATCCATCAAGGGAGAAAGGGCTTGGGTGGGTGGAGGGGGTGGGGGGAGGATTGGTTGTTGTTTTCCATCATGGCCTCCTCAGAATCCAGGCATAGCCTCTAACATCAAAGTCGTGTTAGCACAGAGATCTTGGCTACATAGCACGGCCTTTACCAAAACACTTCAACTTGTTATCGATTCAACAGGAATATTAATTTCATGCTTTGCTGACTGTGACGCTTGCGATCTTGGCTCCCACGCAAATGCCACTATTGATTTAGTTTTAAGATCCAATCACCCTTCTCGGAGCAAGACAGGTAGATCTTAAATATTGGAGGATAAATATCTCAGAGACTGTCTGTGAATAAAAGATATTCCACGAGAAAATTTCCTTGCAATTCCTGCCTTTCCACCATGTCTCTTGCCCTCTGTCAGACATGCGAATGTCACTCTACATTGTGATCTATCTTTGTCTCCAAAACCCCTACACAGTCATGTGAATATACAAAGTATTCACAGCATGCTAAAAAAAACCTCTGGGACATTTGTCACAAATGGTTGAGGTGACTTTCCATGATTCTGTTATTGCTGCCCTCAGTAAAAATATGCTCAGTGCTATTGAAGGGCGGATGTGGAGCAGGCCTTTGGAGGGAGAGGAAGAGAGATGGAAAGAGAGAGAGAGGGAGTAATAGAGAAAGATGAGAGAGAGAGAGAGAGAGAGAGCTGGAGGGAGAGAGAGTGAGAGAGAGAGAGGGTGCTAGCAAGAGTGAGGTCGTTGCAGTCAATCACAGGGCGGAATGTCCGGCACTGCTGCCGTGGCGATTTATCACAGACAGGGAGGCGTCATGGTAACACAGGAGCCGCAGTCGGTATAAATGAGACGTCAGGGGTCCGTAAGGGGATATGATGACATTGGGAGAGGGGAGGCTTGCAGGAAGGCTTTGCTGACAGGGACAGGGAAAGACAAACCCCAGCAAACGCTACGCACATTCAAGCACACAGACTCGCCAAGCACACACACACACACACACACACACCACATTCGCATGCAGAAGCCTACCATTTTCCCCAAATAAAAGTGCAAAGTCTAGATTCACTCAAATAACCCTAGAGGATAAAATCTGACCACACCATTGTAAAAACAAACCGTACAGATAGATCAAAATCACAAGCTCCAGGCAAGAGAGTGGATCTGTGCCTGCGATTGAGAGCAGGTTTCAGACTCCACTACATCAAAGTCTCCTTGCTGCTTAGACATTCCAGCGAGGTTACGCTCACGCCGAATACGTGATCCACAGAGAGGTGATTAATCACCACGCTCAACGCTAGAAAGAGGCAACACCAAACAGCATGCAAAAGCACACAGTCCAAGCAACCAAGTCAGTTTGAGGCCCCTCTCTTGTGCAAGCTGTCCCTGTATGGCTTTACATGCTACTTATTATAGACAGCATATCATATTTTATTGTGAGGATTAATCCATGTTTAGCAGTTGGTCAGTGAATGGAACTCTGGCTGTGGTTCTGATGAAACGTTAGGAGGGTAGGGTGTTTGTGGAGATCTTCTCCTCTGTCTCACCACACCTGTTGGGGCTGTCGTCCAGGTGATCTACTCGCTCAACACCAAGAATGAGGAGCAGGAGGCCACGCTGCAGTCACTTCGCCGCATCGCCACAGAGACGCAGGGCACCCTGCAGCCAGCGGCAGAGGGGGAGGAAGGGGAGGAGTTTGCTCTGAGGACACGCCTCCTGGAGCTGCAGGCCTTCGTGGAGGAAGAGCAGAGGAAAGGGGAGCAGGCACAGGCCGAGTTTGAGATCTTCAGGCTTCAGGTGAGGGGCATGGCATGGCAGGAACATCACTAGCCTGTCTGTCTGGAGATGCAGATTGTTTGAGTCCCTGTGGGCCAAAGTACAAAGTTCATTTTTTAAATGCCCTGCAGCTTTTGTCCAAAATATTGCATCCTTCTACTTGTATCTTTCCAGATTACTGCTTCTGGCAGTCACTTAATAAGCATCTGCACCATCAGACCCCATCATCACTAGTGTTAGCTATTGCACATAAATGAATGGAAATGGAACCAAATGCATGCAGCTGGACCAGATTTAATTTGGTCCCATCAGTAAAAGTTTGCCCCCTCCCGCTTCAAAGTCACACAATGTGTAAGACAGGGGTTTCCCAATTTTCCTCAATTTAAGCACTACTGGGAACCACTTTGTGCATAGGGTTGACCCACTTTGTGTAAATGAACAAAAAGGGTCTTGCTTCTATTCTCAATAGCATCACAAAGTGTTTGTAATGTTATCATGGGCATGCAATGTTAAAGACTTACTTCTTTTAGGTCAATCTGAATGAGCTTGGGAACTCCCAAGCTAGTGCCTTATAGGATTCACTGTGGTGTTAGTCTATTGTGATAGATAGTTGGTGAGTTCTAAAGCCATGTTCATATGTACAGTGCCTCAAAAGTTTGAAATGATTTTAACTTTCTGAAGTGATCTCACTTGTAATCATATGACACTGATGGCGTATGTACAGTATAGTGTACATATGTGAATGGAGCTAAACATGCAGCTTTTTGCCCAGGTGGAAGAGCGGGACCAGCGTTCCATCGAAGAACATGCTGAACAGGTGTCCCTGCTCACCCAGGAGACCCTGGAGCTCCGGCGCGACTTTGAGGCGCGTCTGCAGAGCCTGGAGGAGGAGCGGGACCGCGTGCAGAGCCAACTGGAGCAGGCCATGGAGGAGAAGGAGCGCACCCATAACCAGCTGGACCGAGCCCTGGAGGAGAGCCAAGCCCTGGCCCAGCAGTGCCAGGAGCTGCAGAAGGAGCAGGAGGAGGACAAGAGAAGGGAGGAGGACGAGGAGCGGAGGAAGTCAGCCGAGGAGGAGCGCAGGCGGGCGGTGGAGGAGAGCGAGAGGCGGGCGCGCGCCCTGGCGGACGAGCTGAGGCACCTTCAGAAGGAGAGGGAGGGATGGGAGGAGGAGAGGAGGAGAGCGGAGGAGGAGTGGGAGAGGAAGCTGAGGGAGGTGAGGCAGGCGCACGAGAAGGAGCAGGCAGCCACCAAGAAGTCGTTGCAGCAGAACCTCAGCGAGCAGATCAGCCAGTGGCAGCAGAAGGAGCAAGAGAACCGCAAGTCCCAGCATGCCATTCTGCAGCAGAGGCTGAGGAAGATCGAGGGGGAACTGGAGATCAATGAGCAGAGACTGAATGAGAGCAAGAGACACTGCCAGAAACTACAAGACAAGATTGAGGTGAAAAACCCTTCACATACACATACACACACACACACACACACATGCATCACCCATGACAGACAGACTATGAGGAAACCTCAAATTCTTTGAATGCAAAGACACACACACACAAACACACTTACTGTGACACATGCTCGTTGGACTGCATGACGATAGAGAAAGGAAACTCTAACTTCTTCAGTCATATACACAGTGAGACAGAAATTACTGCCAGTTCGTCTCATTAACTCAAGGTAAATGACAGTGCCCCAAAATGAAGGATAGCCATTTACAGACACACATACATACACACACATTCTCACACGCACACTTGTACATACACTCATCTAAAAGAGACATCAATCATAATCATTCAATCTATTTAAATTAAAATAAAATCAAACATAGCCTTAGGCCAGTGGTTCTCAAAGTGTGGTCCGGGGACCACTGGTGGTCGCGAGCAAGCTCAAGTGGTCCGCGAGGGGACTACTACTATGAGGCATTCCTTCAGGCCTTTAATTTACATTAAAAACTTCAGGCTATCTGAATTTGAAGTGCTCAAAAATGCCTCTTTGCAAATGCCCATGCAAGCTGCTGATTTGGTCAAAGGATAAATGGGGGAGAGGGGGAAGGGGGGTGGTCCACGGTTTGAAAACGTTTGAGAAACACTGCCTTAGGCCTCTAAAATGGATGGATGGATGTCCAGTGAGCAGTCTAGTGTGGTCTTTTTGTTTTTCACAGCAGTAGCTGCTGTCCAAGAGCTGTGGCGGTGTTCATCTTCTCAGCATCTCCCAAAGCCGCTCTGGTGCAAATGTGTAATTAGAGGAGTTAAAAGCTACTTCCCCTACTTATTGTGGAGGAGATTAAAGGTTTTGCCATGAGTCCCCTCAATTAGCAAACACAGCTGCCTGAACAAAAGCAGATGGCATCGCACTCACAGGGTCAAACAATCATGTCCCTGAATTCTCTCTGTCGCTCTCTCTCTCTCTCTCTCTCTCTCTCTCTCTCTCTCTCTCTCTCTCTCACTCTCTCTCTCTCTCTGTGCACAGCACACACACATATACACACACTCTCTCTCTCTCTCTCTCTCTCTCTCTCTCTCTCTCTCTCTCTCTCTCTCTCTCTCACACACACACACACACACACACTCACTTTCTCACTCTCTCTCCTCCATGTCTTGCAACTCTTACCATCATACACACATACACACACATACACACACTGACTCAGTGAAAGTGTGTGTCATACCCTGTTCTTTCATCATTGTCATTCACAAACACAGTCATTTTTTTAAACCAAACCACACACACAGACAGACAGACACATAAGGCCATTTTCCATCCCATAAAATATTAAATAAACTTTCAAATTTGGATTCTTCTCACATGACCGAGCATGCCTGTTTTGGAGCGGCACATTTGTTGCTGTAATTGTTTAATGAAATGACTGCAGTGCCCCTGTCTCTTCTGCTCCTTTGCTGTATTCATGCCCATTCACTGTGACTGAGAGCTGTGATGTGTTTACTGGGCATATCCAAAGAGCATTCTTCTGTCAGAAGCCAGAGCCCTGCCTCGGGCTGCCTCTTGTCATGCTTTGCGTGTGTGTGTGTGTGTGTGTGCGTGCATTTGTTTGTGTGTTTGTGTGTGTGTGTGTGTGTGTGTGTGTGTGTGTGTGTGTGTGTGTGTGGTCTTTATGTTGCATATTGTGTTTTTGAGTGTGTGATTTGTAATGCGGCATTGTGGGTGAGAAGTTGGTTTTGTTAGGTTGTGTCGTGTGAGTGTGTGACATAGGCTGTGTTGTGCTGTGTGTGTGTGTGTGTGTGTGTGTGTGTGTGTGTGTGTGTGTGTGTGTGTGTGTGTTCTACGGCAGCTCCAGGGCTCTGGAGATGGAGCATGCGGAAATGAATTTAGAAAAAGTGGTTTAAAGCCAAGAGGCTAATGAGCTGATGTGCCCTCCCCTCCTCTCGCACACACATACATGCACACACTAAATAGATAGAGAATTAGTATGCACTGTGCCTAAAGACACACACAGAGAGAGAGAGAGAGAGAGAGAGAGAGTGGGAGTGTGACAGACTTATAGGATAATAACACTCAAAGAAAATACAGAAAGTACAGAAAATACACTTTTTTTTTTGAAGATATTTTTTCAGGGCTTTTGCCTTTAATTTGATACGACAGTAGAGAGTGTGACAGAAAATGAGTGGGAGAGAGAGAAGGCTAGGGATCAGGA
Source organism: Sardinella longiceps (assembly GCA_027497455.2). Classification (NCBI taxonomy): domain Eukaryota; kingdom Metazoa; phylum Chordata; class Actinopteri; order Clupeiformes; family Clupeidae; genus Sardinella; species Sardinella longiceps. The sequence continues at coordinate 3,211,119 of JAODXP020000004.1, read as the reverse complement.
AATTACCTAGTGTCGGACTCGAACCCGGGTCCCCGGATTTGTTGTACGACGCACTAGCCCACAGGCTTTGGGTTGTCAGTGATGTGCACCTTTCAAAACATAAACTGCTGAGCTATGCTATGGTATGTGTAGCTACTGAATACAGTGTAGCTATGCTATGGCATGTGTAGCTACTGAATACAGTTAGAATATGCACACACATGCACACACACACACACACACGCACACACACACACACACACACACACACACACACACCATTTCACTCCTCCTCTCACAAACTCGATCTGTCTCTTCCTCTGCCATTCGCACAGCAACTGTTTTTTGGTTTGGTCATACTATATATAGACACATACAGTATATTCTCCCTTGATACCCCCCCCCTCCCCAACACAAAGGCCTAGATTGATCCCAGAGGGCTTTAAATCTAGTTGGAGCACTGCATTGACCTCTGTCAGGACTTGAACAGCCTCAGTAGTCAGTCAGCCAGTTCGTCAGACATCTCCTTCTTAGCACTGCGGCTAATTGGCCCACCAGTCAATATTAGCCAGCCAAGCACAATGGGTTACTTCAAAAGACTGAACCCAGAGGGAGAGAGAGAGAGAGAGAGAGAGAGAGAGAGAGAGAGAGAGAGAGAGAGAGAGAGAGAGAGGGAGAGCCAGGGCATACAAAACACCTTTTTAATGGGTGTAAATGACCTTTTGTGGTGCCCAACCCGTTTTGGACGGTAATGAGGACACTGCGTGTCAAAATGTTCACGCACGCATGCTTGCATGAGATTGTGTTCTCTGGTTCTGCCTTTGGACTCGTCTGCCTCATCTGAAGTAGCCTGTTGGGCTTTCCTGGTCAGGCTAGTACTGACCTCCATTTGCAGCGGGGTCTGAACGCAAGGGATTGCCTTATCATTTGTCAGCACAGGCCCATCCATCTCTGGCACAAGAGCAGAAAATAGTCAAGACAACCCACCCAATCACAAATTCACCTGGTCAGAAGCCCGGTCAGAAGCCTCTCATCAATCTATTGGAAGTTTTTTTCGTACCTGTTGGAAGCTTTTCACTGTTAAATAGCCAAGCCGAAAAAGACTCTGATAAATGTATTTCTATAGATTCTGTCATATACATTTATTTCTATTTTTAACTGTAGCATATACAAAGTAGATAGATGGACAAAAATACTTATAAAGATAAAGATACTTTTTTGTCCGTAAGGAAATGAAGGTGTGGCGTAGCTTCCAGTACATACACCCACTAGCATCTATACACACCTAACACATCTCACACTCTATAAACATATCACATCTCACACTAACTAACATACGTATACACATAGACACACATACGACAGCCATACGACATGACAGCCACTCACATTTACATCTCTCTCTCTCTCTCTCTCTCTCTCTCTCTCTCTCTCTCTCTCTCTCACTCACTCCCTCTCTCTCCCTCTCTCTGGGGCTCAGGACCTGGAGGAACAGCTAGAGGAGGGCCGGCACAGGGTGCTGGATTCAGAAGCAGGGGCCAAAAAGGCTGAGGAGGAGCTGGCTGTGGCGAAGGAGAGACTGCTGCTGCAGGAGAACGAATTGCAAAAGAAGTCTGGTAATAAATCTCTCTCTCCCTCTCTTTCCCTCTCCCACTCACACACAGAGACACACTTACACACACACACACAGACTTAGTTTAATGACGAATAAATCCCATCATGAGAGAGCACAATGCTTAAACATTTTGGCTGGCTTCTTACACTGCCTTGCACGAAAAGAACAAGAGATGATTCCTTCAAAAAGATTCTTTTAGCTCTTAAAACCCAACGGATCTCTCATCAGCGATTGTTCTGTTCTCCCTGTACCTGCTAAAAAGACTTTTTCACTGGCATCTGAGATGAGAGGGATTCATAAATGAATCTTCCCTCTGGCCCTCTCTCTCTCTCTGTCTCTGCTCTGCATCGCATTATCTGACTAACTCCTCAAGACAAATGCAGGCTAACACCCCTCTCATGCACTCTCTTATCTTCCCCACTCTATCTTCTATTCTATCCATTGCCCTTTGCCATCCGTCTCTCTTCTACTCTTCATCCTCCTCTCCTCATCCTCCTCTCTCCACTTCTCTTCATCATTTCTCCACATCTCCCACTTCTCCTTGCCTTGGCCTCGGCCAGAGGAGCTGCTGTCGCAAAGCTCGTCTCAGGTAAAGGTGTCGGCGGAGGTGGAGGAGCTGAGATCACAGCTGAGCCGTCTCAACATCCGCAACAAGGAGCTGGAGCTGCAGAGCAACGGGCGCAGCAGCGACCACGCCCGCATGCTGAAACAGGTGAGAGAGAGACACACACACACACACACACACACACACACACACACACACACACACACACACACACACACACACATCCCAACTCCAGAGCCATAGATCCATTCTTTCTATAGGTCTGCCTCACACTAAATGAAATGGTTAGAAAGGAACATTACACACAACCTTGACAACATATGAAAAGAACTGAAAAAGAAATACAATACATTACACACTCATACTCAAATGGAAATATGACACAACCACACACATCCATATAAGAAAATGTAAAAGTAGCTTATAGCTCTCTAGTATGAATCATCATCTCTCTGTGAACCTGTACAGCAATTGAAATAAATTAAAGCAACACTAAAGCAACACGATGCAGCTTTTAATGTAATTCTAGTGTACTAGCTACCTAGGCAGACAAAATCCTCTAAACATTTTCCAGATTTTTCTTGGCACTAATTGATATTTGATGGCATAACAGCAATGTCATGCTGGAACTGTTTCCTACCCTCCACCACAACCACACAGTGCATACAGTACCTTGGACGGACGGCTGGTGGGAATAAAACTGGCCTTTATCCACCCCTCATATTACGATATATCCAAATTCATTTTGAGATAGTACCAAAACAAATTGTCTCATAAAAAGGACCGCTCACATACAGTAGTGGTGAAAAGTTACGTACCGTATCGTCCCTTTAAATCAATGAATTAATCAAGTAAGCATATAATACACACCCATATGAAATAGTTACAGAAGCTTTGGGAAGTCGGACGCGGTTGTGTACACTGGAAAATGAACAGGAGATTATGGGTATTTGGATAATTACCGTAACAGTGGTATCCAAATCCAGCCAGTGGTTATTACCCAATCATGCAATTTCACACATTTGGCAGATTAAGCTACTGTATAATATATAATCACAGAAATCCAGCCAAAGTCGTATTCATCACAAGCTAAACGAAGAACAAAATGTTTTTTTTTTACCAATTTATGGAATAATTGCTGGAAATATTTACATTGTATCTGACATACGAAGCCAAATTGCTTTACACACACTGTAAATGTGTCTGTGTGTGTATGTAAATGTATCTGTGTGTCTGTGTCCATTATGTATTATCCATGATGACTGATGAAGTAGTGCTACTTTGGTTAATGTCAGTCATATAACTATTTCATTTCTGTGCAACTGTTGCAGCTGTTAAATTGTTAAAATAAAGAAGCACTGGTAATATTTGCATGCATGTGTATGTTTTTATGTGTATGTGTGTGTGTGTGTGTGTGTGTGTGTGTGTGTGTGTGTGTATGTGTGTGTGTGTGTGTGTGTGTGTGTGTGTGTGTGTGTGTGTGTGTGTGTGTGTGTGTGTGTGTGTGCATCAGCACTCGGACACGCTGGCCACCATGCGCCTGGAGCTGCAGCGCGCCCACGCCGAGGAGGTGCAGCGTCTGCGCCAGGAGGTGGAGCAGGAGAAGG